>BTPG01000008.1:142357373-142579873 GCA_036245525.1 Semisulcospira habei
TTTGCTTATTGGGGGTTCCTTTTGTTTGAGGGACATAGGTACACATAATGAAAAGTGTAGACATGAGGCTTTGACCCCAGCCACGCTTGAACCAGGAAGGATCTGTGCTTGTTGAGTAGCTGCTCCAGAAATGCAGGCATCAGACTGGTAAAGACCACAGGCACAGGATGATCGTTGCGTCATCAGTCACTCCTAACACGGGCAGCAGTAGACAGAGAGCTTTTCAACTTCCCGTGCCTGTGGTGAAGATACTATCGAATTCTGTACGCCTTGTGAAACCAACACCCCTTCGCCTCTCCCCCACTTCGCATCGAGACTGCTGTTGGAAATAAACCGGTGTAAATCGGCTTGAGCATAAATGGTCATGACCCGACCCTTGCAGTCTGCCGGGCGCTCATGAGCATCTGTGAATCTCGCTGAAGGAATAGAAAATTGATGACATCGAGTCTGGTACAGCAAACTCATTAGGACAGATCAAGCTTGCACTGTGCCAGTGGTGATAAGAAGTAGAAATGTCAAACGGATGTGAAGACTTCAGGTTGAAATATACATTGACTTAGCCTTGACACACAACAGGATATCGATCGACCATGACAGTTTAAGGGTGGTGCCAGACTCAATAACTCGGCGCCTGCAGGCGCCGAGCTGTTGTAGCAACACACTTGAAGACTTTTAAGCTGAAATATACAATGACTTAGCCTTGACACACAACAGGATATGGATCGACTAAGACAGTTCAAGAGTGGTGCCAGAACAGCTCGGCGCCTGCGGGCGCCGAGCTATTCTAGCACCACTCTTGAACTGTCATGGCTGTTTTGTTTCCTGATCTGTTGTATAATCTTTAAAGGACAACTCCTTTTGGGGCCCAAACTCTGACTCGACTTTCACGCTGGTCATAGATGAGTCAGACATATCACGTCACTGAGAGCAACAGATCGACAGATTTAATTCGTGGCAGTCAAAATTGCCTTTTGCCCCATTTTCGTCGTTATGTCTTTCCCCCCCCCCCCCCCCCCCTTCTTTTTGCTACGCAAGCTTGTTAAGAAACCTGAGAAAGCATTTCCAGGAATAGGGCCAAGGGCGCCTTAGCAATCGATCGCCTTCTCTGCAGAGTTGGGGAAAGGCAGAGGGCGCTGGACGGACTGGAAAGGACATGACAGATTCGTAGTGAACCAAACCAATATTGAGAGAAGAACGCAAAGGAGAAAGACGCACGCTTAAAAATGACAGTTACAGCACAGTTTATCGCTACTTATTGTGTGAGTGATTGACCGATCTTGACATGATATCGCACGTGACTCTAGGAAGATCTCTGATGAGTTGGTTGGAGCGCGTATGGACCTTTGAGAGCGCAGAGAGGGAGCTGGATTGGACCTAACTTCTTCTTACTTTCTTTTTACACGGAAGATAAAATGCCACAGTAGCTGAACAATGCAACAATAACTCACTGCAAATTTCAAAGTGCTTCTTTGGCGGACGCCATTCGACTACAAGAGGCACAGATCCTCAAGAGTCCCCGCATATCGCGGGGACTCATGAGGATCTTTGCCTCTTGCTAGCCAAATTTCCCAGCCAAAGAAGCAGCAGACTGGTCAACAGACGCTCAACTCAGACGAAAAGGTCAAAACATTATCTTCAAAATCGGCACAGTCAAAGACGGAAAATAAGAACATTTTCTTCATTTGGAGATGCAACCATGCTAAAAGGTCACGAAACCAATTAAAGGAGCTCAGATCGTCTCTGATTAAAAGCGTCCAGACATCACGAACTGTTTCTTGTCAACGTTGAAAACAGCCTACACACCTTTCCACAGGACCAGGAAGCCTACCTTAGTTAAGTCCCCTGACTCGCGGCCCTTCTGTTCGGTATTATTTATATCCCATAAAAGACATGCTGTCAGGTGACCTAACTTGCATTGGCTCACTCGGCCTACCACCTTAAAAAAGGATGTGTACACGAAATACGCAATTCGTTATTGTCCAGTCAAAGTAGTTTTAACTCACTCACAACTAATCACATTCACATCTTTGCGAGGAAGCTTCCGAGATGACTCGACCTGTGACGGAAGGAAAAAGCAAATTCTCTACAAAGAAATGCACAATTCTCCAACCAGCAGATTTTCAACTCAAGGCCAACCTTTTGTTTAACTTCAGCATTCTGTGGGGTGTTACTAATGATGGCTGGGCAAAGCTGTGGGCTATGGATCGGGCATAATATATTAGTATGTATAATAGTTTCAAGGATAGTGCCAGGTTAGCTTGGCGTTTTGAAAGGCACCATGCTAATCTGGCACTACCCTTGAACTAGCAAGATCAGTTCATCTCAGCTCCCGTTGTGCTGTATCACATATTGAATTTGTCGTTTAGGGCGATGGATTGACCATAATATTGTCAAGGGTAGTGACAGATTAGCTTGGCGCCTTCAAGGCGCCAAGCTAATCTGGCACTGCCCTTGAACTTTTTGAACTAACATGGCCAGAATTTGTAGTTTTGGGCAATGGATTGACGATAATATTTAATAATAATAATAATAATAATAATAATAATAATAATAATAATAATAATACCATTATTATATAGGCGCTTTTTCTCAATTTTTGGGCGAATCGACTCAAAGCGCCGCGAACTGAAACCCAACACGTACACTCACGTAACAGACACGGATTTACGCCAGTTAAGACAAACACAGTACAAGACAGACGAAGGGCCAGTTCAGCTATTGAAGTTACAGAGATTTTTTGATCGCTTGTATTTGAAATCTGTAAAGTGGCCTGAAACCGGTACCAAAGTGTGTGTGTGTGTGTGTGTGGGGGGGGGGGGGTGCCAGATTAGCCTGGCGTCTTGCAAGGCCTTACTCTGGCGCCAAGGAAATCTGACACTACTCTTGAACTTCTTGACCTACGATGGTCATTCCATCTCCCGCTTCGTATCACCACAGTAAATTTGCCGCGGTCAATACGAACAAGGAAATCAGAAGACAGATAGCAGCTGCTTTATCTTAGGAGGAGACATCCATCAGCGAGAGCGACGACTGCAAGAGGCCTAGATCCTCACGAACCAACAAATTGCTATGGGTTAACGAGGGTCTATGACTCTTGTCGGCGTCATGTACATGTATGTGCCTAAGTCGGATGACAGTCTGGATCGTTTAGTCAATAAGATAGAGACGGAAAAGCGAGCGTTATCTTCTCACCAATCACTCATTCAGCATGCAATCGGAGTCTAGCATTTTTCGGGCTTCTTCTCCAAAACCATCCGAGCCCCACAGTCGTTCGATGCAGCAATACAACCAATCGATATTATTTCATCATCTCAGCACAAAACGGCACAATTTTGTCCGCCGCACACTCAATCAGCTCCTACCACTCGAGCGAGCAGATGAGGGCGGACAAGTGATTTTTCGAGCAGATAAAATGCCAGCCAATAGTTGTAGAGTGCATAAACGGGAGCCAATAGTTTGAGAGCAGATAAGTAGGGGAGCCAGTGATTTTTTTTTTATAAGATTATACGCCACGCTGAGCTGAGCAGATTTGATTGGCAGAAATCGTTAACTAGGTCAAGTGAGTGGGGTCACGTCAGCCCTGATGGCATTATGTTCTAAAGAAGGTGACAGCGGCTTACCTTAGGCGTCAGTGCTTCAGTTCAGACCTGGGGGCATGTGTTTAGACGAGCTTAAATCCTGCTCAAATCCTCACGCCAGGTGTTGCGCAATGCTCTATTATTATGCCGAAGAAGGTTTTCAGCATCGTACCTCAGTGTTCCAGTTCAGACCTTTTAGGTCAGTTGCCTGAGTGAGCTTTAAATCCTCCGCAAGCACTACGCAAGATTCTCGAGACGGATAACCTTGTGCAGTGGCTTGCGCATGATTAAGTCCCTGATCACTTATTAGTGCCAAAGGACTCAAAACTGAAATAGTCAGTCAAATGGGATCTGGTCTGTTGTAGCATCCGCCGATGTTTCTGGACAGGAATACATTGTGCAGATCGAGATTACAAGTTAGGCCTAATAATGATGTTCAACATACGATTATTAACTCATTTAAAGAACCCGCATCAGTAGCTGCGGAAGTGTCGCATAGCGCTACCGGAAGCAACGCTATACGACACTTTCGCAGCTGTTGGTGTAGGGCTCCTTGAATGAGTTGACACATTTGATGCGCACCGCATCCACATACATGGCAAATGAAGATCATCTGGAATGAGTTAAATCGTCACAGGCAGAGTTTTTCTCATAGTTTTTCAGCATTTAATATAAGCATAAAACAGAAAAAAATAAAAAAGCAGACCGAAAGGGTTGACTGCCAGTGCCTGTAATTTAGAAAAAACTACCAAGTGAGTAGGAAAAGGCACTGTCAAGGGAGAGAAGTGTGCATGATCGACCAGTGATCATAGATTAGCGCCCCCCTCTCTTTCCTACCTCTTTTTTTTTTGTGTGCTTTGGCCACAGTAGATCTATGATCACTGGTCGATCATGCACACTTCTCTCCCTTGACAGTGCCTTTTCCTACTCACTTGGTAGTTTTTTTTAGAAAAAAATAAGCACGACCTTTGAGGGAAGGGAATAAAACCAAAAACAAAGGAATGGCAAAACAGTTCTATGAAATTGAGACCACTATAGGCTTTCATCACCTCAACTGCAAGAGATATAGATCCTCATGTGCCCCTGCAGTTGCGGGGGTGCATGAGGATCTATGTCTCTTGCTGACACTACTTCGAATCCATGTTCCTGGGACATCTAAGGGTTTGTTGTTGTTGGGTTGGTTTTTTTTTGTTTGTTTGTTTGTTTGTTTGTTTTTTGTTGGTTTTTTTTTTTTTTGTTTTTTTTTTTGTTTTTTTTTTTTTTTGGTTTTTTTTTGGTTTTTTTTTGTTTGTTTGTTTTTTGTTTTTGTTGTTTTGTTTTTTTTTTTTTGTTTGTTTTGTCTCGAATTAACGAAGATTGCAGAGACGCACTCTGCGGCCACTGGCACTGTCCGGGTTAAACCTTATCGAGTTTCGTCTGACATCCCAATATGGAAAAACAAAATTAAACTTAATTACAAATCGCTGTTGGTCGTTCACTACATGTGGCAAAAACTGTAAAGCCACAGGATGCATGTAGTGCGTTACAGTCGAACCCCTGAGCAACCCTTTCTTTTTTTCTTCTTTTTTTTTTTTTTCAAAAAAAGAAAGAAAGTGGTCTTACAGGACAGATGCTCTCTCGAGAAAGACGTCTGGAGGGCAAAAATGTCATGTCATTAACGAGCATCATTTAGGTGGCTGCGGACACACAAATCATCGTCTTTAACCCTTTCCATGCCAATGGCGTACATTTTGTTTCTGGTCACTGATCGACCAAAAACCACAACTGTCCCCAAGATTATGGACACAAAGTGTTCTCAGCAAAGAGGCATAGATCCTCATGAGCCCCCGCAAATGCGGGGCTCATGAGGATCTATGCCTCTTGCGTTTAGATCGCGTTCACCTCTTCTCGGCAGGGAAGGGGTTAATGACAGGTGAAACCGATTCTCTGGGATCAGTCTAATGCGCCGCACGGGTCAGCAGGAAACATTTCTTAAATTTATGCGGAGACATCTTAGAAGGTTGACTGGTCAGGTTAGCATCGCGAAGAAGTTGCACAAACATTTTTTTAAAAAATAGATTTAAAAAAACAGTGCTCAAAGCTGAAATCTTCCTGTTCGATTTTAGCCTGGCACACGATTGGACACTTTCTAAAGATCGATGTTCCCGCGACAAATATACTGCACTTGAAAAGAACCAGCCACACAAAAATAACCCCATAATACCGGTATCATGTGGCAATCAGTGCATCGCTTGCCCCCTCGTCTTATATTACAAGTCCTCTTTGATCATCAGGGATCGACTTACAGCTGCAAGAGGCATAGATCCTCATGAGCCCCTGCTATCGCAGGGTCCCATGAGGATCTATGTCTCTTGCCTCGCGCATTCTCTTTCAGTATCTCCGGCGTGAGATGGCTTTCGTCGCCTGCTCGGCGTTAAACCCAACTAACTTTAACTAACAAACTAGCTAACTAACTAACTAACTGACTGACTGAGTGACTAACTCCATCAGCATCTCCTGCAGCGGACACCTTCCATCTAAAAACAAAATAAACCTAGATACAGCTATCATTATGAGTAACTGAACATCATGTGGATCTATGCCTCACGCTCTCACGTCTTAAGCGGACATCTTCCATCCACAGGCACAGATCCGCATGAGCCTCTACGCTTGCAGGGGCTTATGCAAATTGATGTCACTTATTGTCCTTCCTGGACTCTTTCAGCAGACTTCCTACATCCGGATGATAAAGGGGTGTAGATCTCCACCAAACCTCTTACAAGGTGAAGGAATTCATGGGCATTTAGGTCTCTAGCCTGCATCTCATCATCTGTGAATTTCTTCTTCTATCTTCTGATAGAGGCAGAGATTTTAATAAACCCAAGCAAGTTTGAGAGACGATGCCGGTCTAACTCTGTAGAATATAAAAGGAGTTGTCTAGTGATAGTCAACCAGAAGCACCACGAAAAAAAAGAACCCCCCATACCCGTCTGTGGTCTGCAGGTTGAGAGGGACTTCTTGCGTTGTGTGCTGGTCTGTGATTTTGAACCTTACGGATGAAAGCCGTAAGGTCCAAAATCGCAGACCAGCGCACAGTGTGTGCGATCCCGTCCAAGAATACTTGGCAAGGGCAATCGGAGGTGATTACGCTATTTGTCAAAGGCGTGCGCTGAAACAAGTAATGCAAGCACTCCACTTTCTATTCCGTGACGCTGTAATCGATGGTGAGCGCCTTGCGCAGAACGCAGAGGGTCCTCGGGCCGACGTCGGCCGCATTAGGCCCGTGCACAGTCGTGCGCGGGACCATTTCGGCCGACGTGGGCCCGAGGGCCTGTCGTTCCTGGGGTAACTAGGTGCCACCTATGTATGCGGCCTCTGAAAAGAAAAAGTGATCGTTGAAAAAAAAGGTCTTGAAGTTTATAATGTATACATCTGAATCGCGCCTCGATGAAATCATCTAGAAAAATGCATTCTGAGAAGAACCATACTTCTGAATAATCCATCACATTTAAATGTAATTAGTTCGTCGGTCTTTACGAGAAAGTTCAACGCGGGTTAAACTCGTAATGAGACACATAGACGCAAGACAAGCATCGATCTTGAGTTAGTGGAAAGAAGATGGAGTGCATGGGAACGGCTATAAAGACATTTAGTTTCTTGCATAGAATAGCCTAGATCAGTGTCACGTAAACTACACGAAAACAATATTTCCTTTGAGTTGCTGTGGATGCCGCGTTCAAAACAACTCGGTAATTTGAAATGAATTTTCCTTAGGCTTTGTGTGACTTCCATATATTGTCTGACTTTCATACCATATGGAAGTCAGACGAAATCTAAGGTAAACTCGTTTTCACTGGTGGTTGCCCCCCGCCTGCACTGCGAGTAGTCAGTTCTAACTGCGAAGAACGGTAGTGGCCAACATTCGATGATGTTGAGAATTTATGTCACGTTTGTTACGTGAACTGTTCCACAACACCTGCCTGCCTCTGCCACACAAACAACTCATAAAACCTTTATTAACTCACTCAGCCCCGACACACCACACCAAGACATGGATCGAGCATCACAGTTCAAGGGTGGTGACAGAATAGCTTGACGCCCATAGGCGCCAAGCTATTCTGGCACCACCCTTGAACTATCATGCTCGATCTGTCTCTAGAATTTGAATACAGTCCTTAAACTTCAAAATTTGGTGATTTCGGTCCTGGACTGAGTAGAATGTGTTAGAGGGTAACATTTTACGATCAGTCAGTGAAGCAGGAGTTTTATGTTTCGTATGTTACGAGTCCCGAATACATATAACGTATGGTACACGAGCAGAAGGACGTTGTCAAGCAAATGCCGTAGAGAACGCCCCAAAGTATGCAGAGATAAAAATCATGAAAAAAAAAAGGCTGACATTCATTGAAGCAACAATATATGATACATGTTACGATACACGATTGTATCCTGTCACAGTAAAGAGTAAGATTGTGAAGGCAAAAGACAGTAAGCCTATGCTTGGGTGCCTGATAGGCGGGGGCAGGGGATCTAACTGTTGTCTGTCCAGCGCTGTGATTCCCCTTGGTTTGAGTACTGACAATTCTGCCAGCGCTAGCCTCACCTATCTGGTTTGTGAGTATCATGTATAACTCGAGGCAAAATTTGTATCGTTACATTGTTGTGTAATGTTCTGTGCATCTACTGTGGGAAATCAGGGTATTTACCCGACCACATATAGTAGCGCACCTTCATGTTTGTGTATGTATGTTTCTCCTGCCTACTTCCTAAGTTCCGGAGAAAGACATGGGTTATATAAGAGACCTGATCCATTCTTATTTAGGAATGGAAATGATTGTCTTATTCTATACCTGCGTATTTCTCTGTGGGCTGGCGATTGGGTGCCTGATAGGCGGGGGCAGGGGATCTAACTGTTGTCTGTCCAGCGCTGTGATTCCCCTTGGTTTGAGTACTGACAATTCTGCCAGCGCTAGCCTCACCTATCTGGTTTGTGAGTATCATGTATAACTCGAGGCAAAATTTGTATCGTTACATTGTTGTGTAATGTTCTGTGCATCTACTGTGGGAAATCAGGGTATTTACCCGACCACATATAGTAGCGCACCTTCATGTTTGTGTATGTATGTTTCTCCTGCCTACTTCCTAAGTTCCGGAGAAAGACATGGGTTATATAAGAGACCTGATCCATTCTTATTTAGGAATGGAAATGATTGTCTTATTCTATACCTGCGTATTTCTCTGTGGGCTGGCGATTGGGTGCCTAGTGATAGGCGGGGGCAGGGGATCTAACTGTTGTCTGTCCAGCGCTGTGATTCCCCTTGGTTTGAGTACTGACAATTCTGCCAGCGCTAGCCTCACCTATCTGGTTTGTGAGTATCATGTATAACTCGAGGCAAAATTTGTATCGTTACATTGTTGTGTAATGTTCTGTGCATCTACTGTGGGAAATCAGGGTATTTACCCGACCACATATAGTAGCGCACCTTCATGTTTGTGTATGTATGTTTCTCCTGCCTACTTCCTAAGTTCCGGAGAAAGACATGGGTTATATAAGAGACCTGATCCATTCTTATTTAGGAATGGAAATGATTGTCTTATTCTATACCTGCGTATTTCTCTGTGGGCTGGCGATTGGGTGCCTGATAGGCGGGGGCAGGGGATCTAACTGTTGTCTGTCCAGCGCTGTGATTCCCCTTGGTTTGAGTACTGACAATTCTGCCAGCGCTAGCCTCACCTATCTGGTTTGTGAGTATCATGTATAACTCGAGGCAAAATTTGTATCGTTACATTGTTGTGTAATGTTCTGTGCATCTACTGTGGGAAATCAGGGTATTTACCCGACCACATATAGTAGCGCACCTTCATGTTTGTGTATGTATGTTTCTCCTGCCTACTTCCTAAGTTCCGGAGAAAGACATGGGTTATATAAGAGACCTGATCCATTCTTATTTAGGAATGGAAATGATTGTCTTATTCTATACCTGCGTATTTCTCTGTGGGCTGGCGATTGGGTGCCTGATAGGCGGGGGCAGGGGATCTAACTGTTGTCTGTCCAGCGCTGTGATTCCCCTTGGTTTGAGTACTGACAATTCTGCCAGCGCTAGCCTCACCTATCTGGTTTGTGAGTATCATGTATAACTCGAGGCAAAATTTGTATCGTTACATTGTTGTGTAATGTTCTGTGCATCTACTGTGGGAAATCAGGGTATTTACCCGACCACATATAGTAGCGCACCTTCATGTTTGTGTATGTATGTTTCTCCTGCCTACTTCCTAAGTTCCGGAGAAAGACATGGGTTATATAAGAGACCTGATCCATTCTTATTTAGGAATGGAAATGATTGTCTTATTCTATACCTGCGTATTTCTCTGTGGGCTGGCGATTGGGTGCCTGATAGGCGGGGGCAGGGGATCTAACTGTTGTCTGTCCAGCGCTGTGATTCCCCTTGGTTTGAGTACTGACAATTCTGCCAGCGCTAGCCTCACCTATCTGGTTTGTGAGTATCATGTATAACTCGAGGCAAAATTTGTATCGTTACATTGTTGTGTAATGTTCTGTGCATCTACTGTGGGAAATCAGGGTATTTACCCGACCACATATAGTAGCGCACCTTCATGTTTGTGTATGTATGTTTCTCCTGCCTACTTCCTAAGTTCCGGAGAAAGACATGGGTTATATAAGAGACCTGATCCATTCTTATTTAGGAATGGAAATGATTGTCTTATTCTATACCTGCGTATTTCTCTGTGGGCTGGCGATTGGGTGCCTGATAGGCGGGGGCAGGGGATCTAACTGTTGTCTGTCCAGCGCTGTGATTCCCCTTGGTTTGAGTACTGACAATTCTGCCAGCGCTAGCCTCACCTATCTGGTTTGTGAGTATCATGTATAACTCGAGGCAAAATTTGTATCGTTACATTGTTGTGTAATGTTCTGTGCATCTACTGTGGGAAATCAGGGTATTTACCCGACCACATATAGTAGCGCACCTTCATGTTTGTGTATGTATGTTTCTCCTGCCTACTTCCTAAGTTCCGGAGAAAGACATGGGTTATATAAGAGACCTGATCCATTCTTATTTAGGAATGGAAATGATTGTCTTATTCTATACCTGCGTATTTCTCTGTGGGCTGGCGATTGGGTGCCTGATAGGCGGGGGCAGGGGATCTAACTGTTGTCTGTCCAGCGCTGTGATTCCCCTTGGTTTGAGTACTGACAATTCTGCCAGCGCTAGCCTCACCTATCTGGTTTGTGAGTATCATGTATAACTCGAGGCAAAATTTGTATCGTTACATTGTTGTGTAATGTTCTGTGCATCTACTGTGGGAAATCAGGGTATTTACCCGACCACATATAGTAGCGCACCTTCATGTTTGTGTATGTATGTTTCTCCTGCCTACTTCCTAAGTTCCGGAGAAAGACATGGGTTATATAAGAGACCTGATCCATTCTTATTTAGGAATGGAAATGATTGTCTTATTCTATACCTGCGTATTTCTCTGTGGGCTGGCGATTGGGTGCCTGATAGGCGGGGGCAGGGGATCTAACTGTTGTCTGTCCAGCGCTGTGATTCCCCTTGGTTTGAGTACTGACAATTCTGCCAGCGCTAGCCTCACCTATCTGGTTTGTGAGTACTATGCTTTGTTGAAAGCGAGATTTTCATTGTATTACAATGAAAAGCTCGTTTTTCACAAAAAGGTGGACTTGCGGTCTTTTGCCTTCGCAGTTCATTCTCCGCTGCGTGGATCGAAATCTCTGTTCCCGTCGCAAGCTCGTTGAAATGTTTGGAGAACAAAAAACAAAAAAAAAACAACACCACACCTCTGCAAGAGACGGTCATGGGTCCCGGCAGCCGGCAGGGTATTCTGAGGATTTGTTTCTTCTTGGTCGAATTTTCATCTATTTTTTCAGTCTGATAGGTGTCCTCTTTGGGTGTCTGATGTAGCGGTCAACAGGTCTGTAAGCACAAGCCATCTGTAAGAGGCATAGATCCTCATGAACCTCCGCATTCGCGGGGCTCATGAAGATCTATGCCAGTTGCTGAAACAATCTATTTTTATCCCTATCCTTCAAGCAGGTGGGAATTGGTAAGCTTGCCTTCGACTCCGCAACGGTTATTTGACGTCTGGAAACGTGAACTACCAACAAGAGAAACAGATCTTCACGAGTCTCCTCCAACTGCGCGGATCTCATGAGGATCTACGCCTCTTGCAGGAGCCTTTTTCACCCGTATACTCTTTAGGCAGCTGGCAGACTCTGCTGAACGTTCGATTGTACAACTGTTAAAGAGGTCTGGCAGGAATCGCGATAATAACGCCAACCATTTGCCTTCCACTTGACCCGTGATCCCACATGCGCAGAAACCAAGGGGAATCACAGCGCTGGACAGACAAGCAACTAGATCCTTCATGTTTGTGTATGTATGTTTCTCCTGCCTACTTCCTAAGTTCCGGAGAAAGACATAGGTTATATAAGAGACCTGATCCATTCTTTTTGAGGATGGAAATGATCGTCTTGTTCTATACCTGCGTATTTCTCTGTGGGATGGCGATTGGGTGCCTGATAGGCGGGGGCAGGGGATCTAGCTGTTTGTCTGTCCAGCGCTGTGATTCCCCTTGGTTTGCATACAATTCTGCCAGCGCTAGCCTCACCTATCTGGTTTGTGAGTAACTATAACTCGAGGCAAATTTGTATCGTTACATTGTTGTGTAATGTTCTGTGCATCTACTGTGGGAAATCAGGGTATTTACCCGACCACATATAGTAGCGCACCTTCATGTTTGTGTATGTATGTTTCTCCTGCCTACTTCCTAAGTTCCGGAGAAAGACATGGGTTATATAAGAGACCTGATCCATTCTTTTTTAGGATGGAAATGATCGTCTTGTTCTATACCTGCGTATTTCTCTGTGGGCTGGCGATTGGGTGCCTGATAGGCGGGGGCAGGGGATCTAGCTGTTTGTCTGTCCAGCGCTGTGATTCCCCTTGGTTTGCATACAATTCTGCCAGCGCTAGCCTCACCTATCTGGTTTGTGAGAATTCAAGGGTCGTACCAAATTTGCTTGACGCCATCATCGACCATGATAATTCAAAGGTAGCGCCAGATTAGCTTGGCGCCGTCAGGCAACAAGTTAATCTGGCGCTACCCTTGAATTATCATGGTCGATCCATCTCCCGCTGCGGTGCATCGAGGGCTAAATGGGTTTAACTGCTGGATACGGTTTACAGCACACAACTGACTGCCAGAGAAATAAAGTCTTATAATGGCTCATGAGAATCTTATTGTTCTAACCAGGAGCATTCATACCTAGCATCTTCAGGCACTTGGGGTTTGATATTCGGCAGTTTCTAAGACTTAAAGTTGTAATCACTGAGAGAGAAAGGGTAAATGTTCATCAATACATGCGAAAAATGTGAAAAACAAATGAAATCTGATGACATGCCAACAGCTCTCTATACCATTTCATGTTCCATGGGAGCAAAAGCATATTTATTCATTCATTCCTTCATTCCTTTATTCATTCATTCATTTATTCATTTATTCATTCATTTCTTCGTTAGTTTGTTCGTTCAGTTGTTCGTTCCTTTATTTCTTTATTATTTATTTACATAGTTTTAATAATGTAATATCAATAATTTAAATTATTATTATTATTATATCATAGTCATCATTATCACAACATCATCATCATCATCATATTTGGCCGATATTTTACGCTGGAAAGTGTTTGGTTAAAAGGATGTGTTTGGCTACAATTTGCTCTTACAGAAAAGGCTGTGCACAGGCTGCTGTTACATTATTGCCTTTGGTTTCGATTCATCGATCCCCATAACCTGAATTCCTTGTTGCACCGGCAGAGCACATCCACTGATTTCCGCGCCCGACAGCGTCACAAAACAACTGCAAGAGGCATAGATTCTCATGAGTCCATGCTTGCAGGGGCTCATGAGAATCTATACCTCTTGCAGCTGTAAAAACAACAAGAGGCATAGATTGTCTGATGTCTCCAGGGGTTCATGAGAATCTACGCTTTTTGAGAAGGTGTTTTGGGGGCTAGTATGTCTCTATAATGTCTGTATAACGTCTCTTGCTACGTTAACTACTTCTGTGTTCTTCAGCCGAGGGGATGTGTGCGTGTGTGTGTGTGTGTGGAGGGGGGGGGGAGTAGGGGCGTCACTGGGCATAAAGAAGTGAACAAGGTCTGACTGTGAAACTCTGTTTTCAATTGCACGCAAGTTTACCACGAAAAAAAAAAAAAATAGATAGCAAATTTTGTCAGACTCTTGAAATTCTGATCACGACTTGCGAACTGGTAAACAAGATCATCTCCTCTCCACCCCTTCCCCCATGAATGGATGCGACGCATGACCACTACACAACCCAACATAGGAGGCTAAAAGAGTTAATTTTCAGGCCCGCGCAACTTCACAGAAAGAGGCTAAGGGATTTAATTTTCAAGGCTTAGAAACGAAACTCTAAGAAGTTAAGGGATAAAGCTCCGAGAATGAAACTTTAAGACGAGACCTGCTAAAAAAAATGTAACCCCTTCACTGACGGGGAAAAGTGAACACGATCCCAACTGCAAGAGGCATAGATCCTCTTGAGCCCCCGCAATTGCGGGGGCTCATGAGGATCAACGCCTCTTGCTGACGTCGCCTTGCATCTGCGTTCCGTAAATAGTTAAGGCTCTTTGGCGTTTAATTACAAAATAACCAAAAGAAATCAGAAACACAACTTGCGAATACTGGCACGGAAGGGGTTAGTTAGAAACTTAAGAATTTAAGACGTCGTGAAGAGCAGAGACGGAATTCCGATCCTAGAACTGCAGAATGAAAGCTTTCAGCTCCTTAAAAGCGAGAGTCTGGGCATTCAAAATAGGCTAATCCCCGCAACTGAACCATCTGCGTCCGTCTGTCAAGAGGCACAGATTCGCATCAGCCCCTCTGGCAGCAGGGTCTCATGAGAATCTATGCCTCTTGCTGTCAGAGACTGCAACCTTTTACATCCTCAGACTGAGGGAGATTCCCGCGACCGGGATTAAATCTTAGTCTAATCCTACAACTAAAAACAGCGCTTCGCTCTCAAAGTCCCCGACTACTTAGAATGCGATGCGAGTCAGAGCAGCCTGGGCAGGTCTCGAGCGAACGTCCTTCATGTGCAAGATTCATAGATTTTCATGAGCCCCCGCAGATGCAAGGGCTCATGAGGATCTATTACTCCGCCTTGCAGGCCTAAGATGTTGCAGATGAAAACTTATCATTCTTGCTGGATTCATCCGTCATTTATACCGGTGGGGGGGGGGGGGGGGGGGGGGGGGGGGGGGGAGTTTGTTCAATAGCACGTCCGTCCTGGTAAATGAAAGTGGCACAGTTGCAGTGCGCATTAGAATGATCAGTATTCAGGTCGTACTCCATAGACAATAGTTGTCCCTGTCGCCCATAAACCGCCCGTTAGGGCCGTCCATTATCACTCCGGTGCCGTGGACGTTAACTCATTCAAATCCGACACTCCACGGCAAGACATGGATCGAGCTTGATAGTTCAAGGGTTGTGCCAGAATAGCTTCGCGCCCATAGGCGCCAAGCTATTCTGGCACAACCCTTGAACTATCACGCGCTATCTGTTTCCAGAAGTGTACTACAGTCTTCAGGGGGCAACTTCAAAATTTGCGGATTTCGGTCCTGGAGCAGAATGTGTTAAACCCAGAACTAACCATCGGCCATTTAAAGTAGTCTGCTCCATGGTGGGATTGTATTGCTAAAATTCGAACCTATCCTTCCTTTCACATCCACGTGACTAGGCACATGTTACATAAAGTTTCTTCTGGGCCAATTGCGTCAACAGTAACGGAATAACTCTTCAACATACAAAGGACTGAGAAGAGGACCAGAAAAGTCCCTTATTTTAAGATATTCAAACTTTATAAGTTAAGTTAGTCCTTTCGCCCAGTATTGTTGAAAGACATTCTAAGAACATTTATCAGAAGATACCCGGAGCAGTCCCTTTAATTTATGTTAAACGTTACAATGTGCAATTCACAATTTGCAGCATACAACACACACAATGTCTCTCAATGTCTTCTTAAACTACTAAATCGGACTATGAAATGAGAGGCAAACCTTTCGAATACGTGTACATCCTAAAATGCGACAAACCTTCGTATGGACATTACAGAATCATCTAGACCTGTGTCACTCAGGCGATGGAGCTCGAAGGGTGCTCAGTCAGGGATTTGTCTTGGAGAATCAGAAGCTTTGATTCAATTACCCAGACAGATTACTGCTCTCCCGTCTTCTTAGATAGAAAAGGGAAGAGTGCGCTCTATCATCACTACACTGAAACCCTTATCGTGCCGTCCAGTTGAGGAGCAACGAGATTAATGGTTTTAGCAAAAGGCATAGATCTTCATGAACCCCCCCCCCCCAATTGCGGGGGCTCATAAAGATCTATGCCTTTCGCACATGATGATTTCTTTCGCTGCAGGCCAAAAGGCCTCAACCTCATTGCAACACATACACAAACCAAACGCGTCCTTAACCTGAGGAACAAAAGCATAAATGATTTCCACAATAGGCATAAATCCTTATGAGCCCCCGCAATTTGCGGGCGCCCATGAGAATCTATGCCTCTTGCAGATCGGAGGAGATGGCTGCTCGCTTGCAGTGCGCTTCATAAAGGAACATGCCCCAGCCCGTACAAACTGAATTGGATGCCGACAAGTTCAAGGTGCAGTTAATATGCATGTGCAGTCCGTGGACTCCACCGAATAAAATTGAAAAATGCAATAAAATTTAAGAAAAAGAGACACAAGAAACGCAGATTATAGTTTTGCATCCTAAAAAACTGAAAAGAAATCCGAGGAAAGAGGCAATAAAGTCCCCCTGCTATCCGACCAAATAAATAAAAAATAGAAAATAAAATCACAAGAAAAATAGACTACGATTCTAAGCCTCAAAGTCTGAAAGTGCATCTGACATGTTTGTGAATGGCAGGTTGCAATATGTATGAGATAAAGAAGGTTTCTGACGTTACATCGCAAAAGCCGGTATGTCCCCCCAAAAAGCGAGATTTGCATCGTGCAGCAATGAAAATATCACTTTTCTCAAAAATGGACATGCTGGCTTTTGTACACACACACACACACACACACACACACACACACACACACACACACACACACACACACACACACACACACACACACACACACACACACACACACACAAATCAGCAGACGGCGTGAATGCTGATCAGTAATATCCAAACAAACAAAGGCCGGTGTCGGCCCTACGATCTTTTGCGTCCTGAGTTTGTGCCGTACGACGCACGCCACCAACACTCACGATCATAATGTGTACCATATAGTTTTCTTAACCCCTTAACACTGCCGGGGCAAGGCGAACGCTACCCATCTGCAAGAGACATAAATCCTCATGAGCCCCCGCAGTGTTCTTTGTGCCCACGTTTGATCCCATTCCATTTGAGTTCTTTACACGACTGTCGGTCAGGGTAAAGTCGTTTCTGACGCGAAATCCGCGATCCGCACCGGCAGCCAAGGGGTTAAACGTTCTCCTTTATCATCTTCAGAAATCAAGTTGAAAGAAGAAGCGAATCTGGCACTACGCTTGTACTTTATAATTTGATTGCCTAACACGGCTGGTAATACAAACTGAGAGAAGGTGAAAACACATATTATGCCAATAAAGTGCAAAGTTTACTCTTAATGATGCGAAGGCCTATGCTTAGAGCGGCGTAGGCCAAACACAGTCAGGTGAATGCAATATAATACACAAGTCATAACGAGCTGTTGAACACTAGAAAGCAGAGTTTGTTTATATCTCTTTATTGAGCAGTTAAATTTGAAGCAGCTACAAAACCAAATAGGCATTCGAAGTAAAATTAATAATATAAAAAATACAGTTTTACCCACAAAAAAAATCCGCATTTTTTTTCAGTTCAGTCTCGCACTTTTACTGTAAACCACACAGGCATTCTTTAGCCAGTTCACTGCCAGATGACGCAGATTGTGTTTCTGCAGTCTTACAGGCATTCTTTAGCCAGTTCAGTGCCAGATGACGCAGATTGTGTTTCTGCAGTCTTACAGGCATTCTTTAGCCAGTTCAGTGCCAGATGACGCAGATTGTGTTTCTGCAGTCTTACAGGCATTCTTTAGCCAGTTCAGTGCCAGATGACGCAGATTGTGTTTCTGCAGTCTTACAGGCATTCTTTAGCCAGTTCACTGCCAGATGACGCAGATTGTGTTTCTGCAGTCTTACAGGCATTCTTTAGCCAGTTCACTGCCAGATGACGCAGATTGTGTTTCTGCAGTCTTACAGGCATTCTTTAGCCAGTTCAGTGCCAGATGACGCAGATTGTGTTTCTGCAGTCTTACAGGCATTCTTTAGCCAGTTCACTGCCAGATGACGCAGATTGTGTTTCTGCAGTCTTACAGGCATTCTTTAGCCAGTTCAGTGCCAGATGACGCAGATTGTGTTTCTGCAGTCTTACAGGCATTCTTTAGCCAGTTCAGTGCCAGATGACGCAGATTGTGTTTCTGCAGTCTTACAGGCATTCTTTAGCCAGTTCACTGCCAGATGACGCAGATTGTGTTTCTGCAGTCTTACAGGCATTCTTTAGCCAGTTCAGTGCCAGATGACGCAGATTGTGTTTCTGCAGTCTTACAGGCATTCTTTAGCCAGTTCACTGCCAGATGACGCAGATTGTGTTTCTGCAGTCTTACAGGCATTCTTTAGCCAGTTCAGTGCCAGATGACGCAGATTGTGTTTCTGCAGTCTTACAGGCATTCTTTAGCCAGTTCAGTGCCAGATGACGCAGATTGTGTTTCTGCAGTCTTACAGGCATTCTTTAGCCAGTTCAGTGCCAGATGACGCAGATTGTGTTTCTGCAGTCTTACAGGCATTCTTTAGCCAGTTCAGTGCCAGATGACGCAGATTGTGTTTCTGCAGTCTTACAGGCATTCTTTAGCCAGTTCAGTGCCAGATGACGCAGATTGTATTTCTGCAGTCTTACAGGCATTCTTTAGCCAGTTCAGTGCCAGATGACGCAGATTGTGTTTCTGCAGTCTTACAGGCATTCTTTAGCCAGTTCACTGCCAGATGACGCAGATTGTGTTTCTGCAGTCTTACAGGCATTCTTTAGCCAGTTCAGTGCCAGATGACGCAGATTGTGTTTCTGCAGTCTTACAGGCATTCTTTAGCCAGTTCAGTGCCAGATGACGCAGATTGTGTTTCTGCAGTCTTACAGGCATTCTTTAGCCAGTTCACTGCCAGATAACGCAGATTGTGTTTCTGCAGTCTTACAGGCATTCTTTAGCCAGTTCAGTGCCAGATGACGCAGATTGTGTTTCTGCAGTCTTACAGGCATTCTTTAGCCAGTTCACTGCCAGATGACGCAGATTGTGTTTCTGCAGTCTTACAGGCATTCTTTAGCCAGTTCAGTGCCAGATGACGCAGATTGTGTTTCTGCAGTCTTACAGGCATTCTTTAGCCAGTTCACTGCCAGATGACGCAGATTGTGTTTCTGCAGTCTTACAGGCATTCTTTAGCCAGTTCAGTGCCAGATGACGCGGATTGTGTTTCTGCAGTCTTACAGGCATTCTTTAGCCAGTTCACTGCCAGATGACGCAGATTGTGTTTCTGCAGTCTTACAGGCATTCTTTAGCCAGTTCAGTGCCAGATGACGCAGATTGTGTTTCTGCAGTCTTACAGGCATTCTTTAGCCAGTTCACTGCCAGATGACGCAGATTGTGTTTCTGCAGTCTTACAGGCATTCTTTAGCCAGTTCAGTGCCAGATGACGCAGATTGTGTTTCTGCAGTCTTACAGGCATTCTTTAGCCAGTTCACTGCCAGATGACGCAGATTGTGTTTCTGCAGTCTTACAGGCATTCTTTAGCCAGTTCAGTGCCAGATGACGCAGATTGTGTTTCTGCAGTCTTACAGGCATTCTTTAGCCAGTTCAGTGCCAGATGACGCAGATTGTGTTTCTGCAGTCTTACAGGCATTCTTTAGCCAGTTCACTGCCAGATGACGCAGATTGTGTTTCTGCAGTCTTACAGGCATTCTTTAGCCAGTTCAGTGCCAGATGACGCAGATTGTGTTTCTGCAGTCTTACAGGCATTCTTTAGCCAGTTCACTGCCAGATGACGCAGATTGTGTTTCTGCAGTCTTACAGGCATTCTTTAGCCAGTTCAGTGCCAGATGACGCAGATTGTGTTTCTGCAGTCTTTTTTTAACCCTTTGGCTGTCGGTAGCGCTTTTTGTCGCGATGATTCCTGCAGGAATCATCGCGACAAAAAGCGCTACCGACAGCTAAAGGGTTAATTCGATGCCCCAAACCCTAGCTGTCGCAGTAACATGGATTCAAAGTGGTGTCAGCAAGAGGCATAGATCTTCATGAGCCACCGCTATTCAGTGCGTGAACGCATGAGGATTTATACTGCTTGCAGTTTGCTGGTGTTCACAGTTCCTTAGTATTGAACGGGTTAACTCGTTGAAGGCGGTCATAGCATGGTTTTCTTTCTGAATTCTGCTGATGTGCCACGAGCATGTGTAGAACATGGATGAGAGTGAACTATACAGGTTACACAAAATCATCATCATCGTCGTCGTCATCATCATTATCATCACTCATCATCATCATCATCGTCGTCGTCGTCATTATATCATCAGTGTCATAACTGTGCGCCAACAAGCAAAATTAATACCCTATAGATATTTCTTTTCTCTCATAACCATGATTCAACGTCGGATACCTGTGCTTTTGCGGACGATGGGATGACAGGCGGCCAGAGGCCAGCGTAACGTTAGCAAGACAAATGGGATTGTTTTGCATACAGCACCCGATATCAGACTGCCTTGTTGCCATATACATGTCATTTTCTGCGAGCCGGTGGGGTGAGTTTAGTTTTGGGGGCCTTCTTGTGCTGGCCTGCTAAAAGCCGTAAGGTCCAAAATCACGGACCAGCACACGTCCACGAGGGCACGAACGTGTCTTCGACACGTGGCAGCTGCTGTTTCAGACGCCATTGGATTGATTAAAAAGCCGCCTTACACTAAGAAGAAGCAGTAGGTTACCGTACTGAAAAGCATGGCCCAGGGCAGGTGCCTACAACACATTAACCCCTTGACTGTTGCTGACGATACCGCTCGGCGGAAAAGACGCGTTCCGCGTCTCAGCCGTTCCGCCGAGCGGTATCGTTAGCATCAGTCAAGGGGTTAACGTAGTTACGCGTCTTCTCCGCCGAACGGTAATAGCAGTCCAGGAGATAAGACAAATTTGACAATCTCGAGTATTATTTGTTGTTGGGTTATTTTTCTTTCAGTGAAACTCTTAAACCCCGTTGTCGGAAAATAAACAACACCCAAATGCAAAAAGTGACACTGCGAGGGCCATATTCTGCGAGCCGGTGGGGTGAGTTTAGTTTTGGGGGCCTTCTTGTGCTGGCCTGCCTAAAAGCCGTAAGGTCCAAAATCACGGACCAGCACACGTCCACGAGGGCCTACGTGTTGGCTCAAAGCGCCACACCTTGGCAAACCACCTCAGCTGGTGGGCTAAACCACGTGAGGGGGTGGTGTTCACACTGCACCACTAGACGGGTGAGCTGTTTCTGACAGCCAACGGCTAAAGGACGGAGGAGATCAGGCTTGATCCAACGGCCAAATGTGGGGGAGTAAACCCATCAAATCAGGAGTGGAGCCCCGAAGGCAGACAGCTGCCTGTATTCACGCAGTGTTCTGGCAGCTCCTGCAGCCAAACTGGTGCCAAACGTATTGCTTTGCATTCCTTTGGACTACATCGGCAAGGCCGAGAGGGGGATCTTGACGACTGGGCATCCCAGGATCTCCCTACACTTCGCCCAGGCTTGCGCCCTGGAGAGGTCACACGGACTGACCCAGCTGCGCATATACTCCATTGTCTTCCGAGACAGAAGGACGCCAACAACAATAGGCCTACCTGTTGCTAGGCGCATTCATATCCATGTTTCTAACTTAGCCGCGGGACGGGGCTGCTGGCGACCAGTCTGCTATGCCCCGATTCAGCGACATCGTTTTCAGACGCCGAAAGAAATGGGACAGCAGTGGACTCATCGGAAACACTTTGTCTTTCCGATCATCCCGAAGAAGTAGCGTTTCTTTTGCTCGTTAATATACATGTACTCGAAAGGAAAAATCAACCAGTTAACATTACTCCATCTGCCCGCCCATGCACCCTCCCACATGCAAACGTGCATTGGTCCAGGACAAGCTTTGCTCCAAACACTGTTCTCCAAAACAAAACAAAAACTTGCTCTGTGAAGTTGCTTTATATTTAATGCACGATTGCAAACTTGAACACAATTTTTTTTTCTCACGAACCTCGGTAAGCAAGGTAGTGTGATGGAAAGGCGCCCAGTTAACCCTTTCAGCGCCAACACCCTACAGCAGGAGATTCCCGGAAGTTCAGTGATTGACCGTGATAATTAAAGAGTAGTGCCAGATAAGCTTGACGCTTTCAGGCGCCAAGCTAGTCTGGCACTACCTTTGAATTATCATGGTCAATCCACCTCCTACAAGTGGTACATAGTCGTTAAGTAACACCTCCAAAATTCGGGAAATGTGTCCATGGCGCTAAAAGGGTTAATTGAGGCCTGTGTCGGCCCGAGAACCTTTTGCTAACTGAGGAATGCGGGCTTCAACAACCGTCAGAGAGAAGTTGAATGGGTCATAATAGCAAAGCGCTAACTGAATGCATTTCGCAGCGTTGACTTAACGTTCGTTGAACCTGTTTACACTTGGGAAACTTCTTCTTCTGGTAAATGAAGAATCCAGACCGATGCCAAGCGTGCAAAATGCCCCAAATATCCGATGAGAAAAAACAACACCACCTTTTTGTCTAAATGTTCGGGTTAAACAGCTTTTCAAAACAGACGTACAGACAGAAATTAACTACTTGACCGGTGAGCAAAGGCCCTTGGGCCGACAACGGTCGCAGAGGGCCCGCGCACGGCCCTGCGCGGGCCCACTTCGGCCGGTGTCGGCCGGAAGTCCTTTTTCTACTGTGATGTGCATGTAGTCCACTTCAGTCTGCAAGTCTATTTCGAAAAAAAAAATTAAACACACTCTGTTGAACTTGTTGATTTTAAAAGCGCGTTTCTTTTTGTTGTGAGTTTTTTAATGGTTTTACACAAGGAAGAATAAAGATTCTCATCATTTCAGTGCTTAGTTCGTATTGTCAATCAGAATTAGGTTAGCTCATTCGAGACGTGCCGCATTCCGATACGCGGCATAATGCCGCGTATCGGAATGCAGCACGTCTCGAATGTGTTAGGGCCTAATACGCACAAGATTCATCGATGAGACAGCGAAACGAACCAGCGATGGATTTACCCGCGACACACCACAGCAAGATATGGCTCGACCATAATAGTTCAAGGGTGGTGGCAGAATAGCTTGGCGCCTATAGGCGCCAAGCTATTCTGCCACCACCCTTAAACTATCATGGTCGATCTGTCTCCTCAATTGTAATGCAGTCCTTAGAGGATAACTCCAAAATGTGAGTATTTCGTACCTCGGGCACAATGAGATAAGTTGTGGACGGGCGATACAAGGGAGAAAAGAAATGACTGACAGCGCTCGATTGCGACAGAAGTCATGACAAGGGAGAAAATACGGCACGCGATCGCGAAGGACACATGATAGAAGGGAGACAATGACGAGTAGCTTGATGCTGCTAATTGTTCTGCTCAGTGCTAAGCCTTGGATCACACACTAAACCCTAGTAGTCTTTGCTAGTGTACAAAGTTTGCTAGGCGGCGAGCACAAAGCACGCACCTTTACCGCTTTTGCGCAGCGACACGCCTTACAGCTCACACGCGGCCACAAACATTACAGACTCCTCATAATTTCAGGCAAGGATAATATAACACCAGGGACCACCATTACACCAGTAGGACATTATTAACCCCGCCGTGAGATGGCCTTAGCCGCCTGCTCGGCGTTAAACCCAAATAACTAACTAACTAACTAACTAACATTATTAACCCCTTGAGTTCTTACGTCTTTTCCGCCGAACAGCATCGTCCGTGTCAGCGGCAAAGGGTTGATATTTGCTTAGAGTATTTGGACATACGCTTCGGCGGGGAAAAAAAAATTTTTTTGCACCACCAGTCTATAAGAGACATGCATTTTGTTCTCTCTCTCTCTCTCTCTCTCTCTCTCTCTCTCTCTCTCTCTCTCTCTCTCTCTCTCTCTCTCTCTCTCTCTCTCTCTCTGAGTCTCTCTCTCTCTCTCTCTCTCTCTCTCTCTCTCTCTCTCTCTCTCTCTCTCTCTCTCCTCTCTCTCTCTCTCTCTCTCTCTCTCTCTCTCCGCCCACCCCAATCCCCCACACTCCCCCCCCCCGCCCCCCCCCCCCCCGTTATTTTTCCACATGAACTGAATTTTTTTTATGCTTTTTGTGTCGGTAGCACATCTGCTGATTGGCTCCTCTCGCTTACAAACACATTGCACACCTTTTCCGTGCCTCATTTTTAAAAGACCAAGGTCGGTTTGGAGTAATGTCCCTTGCGACAACAAGACTGGCTCGTGTTTCTTTTGCTGATTGCCACATCATTCCCAGAGGACACTTGCCGTGGCAATGAGGTCTTGTCAACAAAACAATTCCACCTGCGAGAGGCACAGATCATCATGAGCCCTTGCAAGTCGCTGCATTACGACATGTCCGAAATGACTAGGTCAGGAGCTCGACCTGCACTTTACTGAATGTGGTGAATACACTGTACAACCGAGCATGCATCAACCACGACAGTTCGAGGGGAGTGTCAGATTAGCTTCACGCGTGAACTTCAGCAGAGGATAGATGATAGTTCAAGCTCATCTGGCACTACCCTTGAACTTTCATGATCGATCTATCTTCTGAAACTGGTATTGTCTGCTTCTGAGGACCAATCCCAAATTAGGGGATTGTTTGCTCTTTTTTTTTTTTCTTTTTTTTTTTTGGGGGGGGGGGGGGCGCGGGGGGGGGGGTGTCAGCGTGTCAGCATTGAAGACTCGGAAGACAACCATTTTACTGCAGAAGGCATTGTAAAAAGACGAATTCTGATTGAGGCGGCAAAAGGCAGCAAGTCAGTTTATGTGAAAAGCGAGCTTTTTATTGAAATACAATCAAAATCTGGCTTTTCTCAAAAAATTAATTGCCTTGGCAGGACAGAACTGAACGAAGTATCGTGAATCGATTGAATTGCACTGTCGCTTCAGGCACAGATACTAGAGTTATTCCTTGCATTGAAGTTGGGGGGGGGGGGGGGAATCTAAAGGCTCCGTGACTTCGTCGCAGAACTTCGATGGCAGGAGTAATTCCATCGACATAGAAAAAAATATCATTTTTCGTTAGACCCAAAACTTCATTCATCCTGTACACTAGTGACCTAAATTCTACCACCTGTGGCACAAAAACATTGACTCTTTGGTTGTCCGTAGTGCCTATAGGAATCACCTCAACAAAAAGGACTACGACAGCCAAAGGGTTAAAGTGCTCGTGAGGATCTATGCCTCGCGCAGGCTGAGGGTTTTCGCTATAGCACTGCAGGGTGATTTCATCAAAAACTTCATTTATCTTTTACTCTGCTGACCTCATCTTTTGCCACCTGTGGTACAAAGGAAACCTTTTAGTGCTAAGAACTCAAAATTCCCCAGTGCATTCAAACACCGCTCCTGTTTCCATGGCTTCTGGCATTGAAGGTGATGTAAATGGTTTACGAAACAGCTTCTAGCTCTGTAAACACACCCTCCATCTGCCTGAGGCACAGACGCTCATGCGCCCCTGCACACTGCAAGGAGCACTTAAGAACAGTGCGCCTTCTGAGGTTTTAGACTCGGCAAAATTCACTGAGTTGATGAATGTCTTTCTACGAAATAGATCTACAATCCCCTCAGTCATCTGCAAAATTCATAGATTCTCATGAGCCCCTGCAGGCACAGGGCTCATGAGAATCTGAACCCCTTGCTGTGATGGATCGACCCCCATGTACAACTGTTGCGGTTCTCAGGACTGAAACCGTCGCAGTTTTATTAAACCCTGACACATTTTTTTTGCCGGGTCTGATTAAGAACTCGATTAAACATTCAGTAGTTGCATCATCTATCTTACTTAGGTGCCACCATATAATTAATTATACACGCGAGAACACATCACAGGCGTGTGAAAATCCTTCAACATTATTATAATTTAAGAAGCGAATATGCTCGAACCGAACAAAAATAGTTTGTATCTGACGGTGTTTTTTTTTTTCTGTTTTTGTTGTTGTTGTTGTTGTTTGTTTGCTTGCAAGTGTGCTTCGGGAAACGATTAAAAATTATGTAGCTGCATCGTCCATCTTACTCCTGGTGTCAGTGTATGTAATTAAGTACGTGTAAATGCACGTTCGTGATAGAAACTTCTAAAACTAGTTTGAAACGATGCAGTTTTTTGTTGGTTTTTTTTTTTTCGCTGGGACCTGAGGATCAAAGCTGCTTGTAATTTAGTGCTGATTGCTGACTCCAGGCAGTGAAGGCATTAACTCATTCGCGGCCAGCCGCATCCGGATGCGGCTGGCCGCGAATGAGTTAACCCATTCAGTGCCGAGACAATGTGAACACCACCCGACTTCAAGAGGTACAGGTCTGCCAAGATCTATGGTATAGATCTAGGCCTGATGCTGACACCATTTTGAATCCATGTTCCTGGGAGATCGAGGTTTGTTTTTTGTATTGAATTAACCCATTCAGCCATGCATGCATGACGCACTACAGCAGGAGATGGGTCGACCATGATAATTCAAGGGTAATGCCAGATTAGCTTGGCGCCTATCATGGTCGATCCATCTCCTGCAACAGGTGCATAGTCGTTAGATGACGCCTCCAAAAATTGCGAAATACGTGCGTCGGGCTGAACGAGTTAACAAAGATTGCAGAAACGAAGACTGAATCAGCTGGCACCGAACGGGTTAATTAAAATGAAAACAAAATTGTGTGCTGATCTTACATTTTAGACCGTACAGCTTTACAGCCCAGACCAGCCTGCAATCACAGACCAGCACAAATATAAATAATTCACCATGAATACACGCGGCCTGACTTATTTTATTAGGTATGTTTCCTTGTCTGGGTCGTGTAATATGATGTATTCTTTTCATTATGCTTACTTGGCAGTGATATTTTGTATCTGTAATATAGGTTCTGAATACTCGATGTCAAATATATAAAACTTAAAGCGATCTGTCCATGGCGGGTCAATATTGCTAAAATTCGCTGATACAACGTATTAGCAATGTTGTCTAGCCTCAACTAAGACTTTTTATCCTTCTTTTCACAATCTATGTCAATAGGTACAGGGGCCAGCGGTTTTCCGCTGTTTTTTTAAGGGTAACGGAAGAAACTCACCTGCATACAAAGTGGAAGAAGACCAGCAAACATCTTTCATTTTACTACATTCAAACTTCGTAATTTATGTAGCCCTTTTGTCCAGCATTATTGCAAGACATACAAGGGACATTTATGAAGGAGATATTGCGATCTATGAACACTCTACTGCCTGGAGCAGGGCGCTTTAACCCGTTCAGTGCCGAGAAAATGTGAACACCACCCAACTGCAAGAGGTATAGATCCTCATGAGCCCCCGCAATTGCCTCTTGCTGACACCACTTTGAATCCATGTTACTGGGACATCTAGGTTGTTTTGTTGTTTGGTTTGTGTGTGTGTGTGTGTGTGTGTGTGTGTGTGTGTGTGTGTGTGTGTGTGTGTGTGTGTGTGTGTGTGTGTGTGTGTGTGTGTGTGTGTGTGTGTGTGTGTGTGTGTGTGTGTGTGTGTGTGTGTGTGCGTGCGCGTCTTGAATTACAACAGCTTTCAACAACAGTTCTTCCCACTTAAACACGTGTCCATTGATTATTGTTCGTGTGGGCATTCCAAGAACAACAGTTTTTGATCAAGTCCGCACTAACGGAGCGGTTAATTACCCCGAAATGTTTCTGCGATGAGTGCCAATGGAAATTTACAAGTGCGGAGCACAATTAGTCCGGCGTGTGCTCTTCAGTGCACTTATCCTCGATGAGTCCTTCCAGGCGCAAGTCCAAGAACAACAGACAGGTTAGCCTCTTTTACTGCCAAGCGGCACAGTGAATGCAAGAGGCGCGGATCCTCGTGGGCTCTAGAAGAGACAGGGACTAATGAGCGTATTAAATTCCTATTGCTAACCACATTCATACATGGCCGTGCCCAAGTGGACTCGTTCCTTGCCACTGTACGCACTTTTTGTTTCTAAAATCTTTGATCGTTTAACGAACCAAAGTCACACCTGTCAAAGAAACAAGGATCAAATCCGTCTCACCAAGAGGCATAGATCCTCACGAGCCCCCGCAACTGCGGGGGCTCATGAGGATCTATGCCTCTGCATTTGAGTGGTGTTCATTTTCTCTCGGCAGTGAAGGAGTTGACTACATGACCTGGATAACAAACACATGCGACAATGCAGGCCAGTGACAAGACAATTCACTGACATAACTCAACATTTTGTCGATTTTGATCATTCTTATCAATTCAAATTAAAACATCAGTGGCCCAAATTTGGTGAGGTGAGGTGCGATGGTTTCTGAGACATTTTTTGTTCTGCACGGGTTAATTAACACTTTCGAGACGTGTCATATACGGATACGCGGCTTTTTGCGTTAATTGGGCCTAAACCTGCGCACAACACTGGACGCACGTGCGGGGTCAGAATGAACAGAATGTGCTTCCGGAAGAGGTTTGAAGTAGGGCCAAGGCAGATACAGGTGTGTCATAATTGATACGGCTTGCAAGTGGCTCAGTATATTTTTGCGTTCGTTTCCGGCCAGGAGTGCGAGTGGGAGTTAGTGCCGTAGGGGCAAGTGGGTTTGCTCAAGACGCATTTGCTCATCTAAATCTGGAAAAGCCTCTAGTGAGAAAAAACACACGAAAAAGTTTCATATGCACGCAGATTATTATACAATCCACCCGTTATTAGACGGTAAGAAGATTTGTGCTGTCTCACTACAATTCTAACACACCGAACGCTAAAGTCCACACTGGAGTTCTCTGAAGAAAGCTATACATCAGAAGAGAAGGTAGGACGAATATGAAAGTCCAAGGCGAGTGCCAGAAAATAGCTTGGCGCCTTAAATCTGGCATCACCCTTAAACATTAATGGTCGACCCAGCAACTGTAGAAACGGAACATTTTGTGTTGTTTTATAAGTCCGTAACCCCTTAACTGCCGCGGCAAGGCGAACGCTACCCATCTGCAAGAGACGAAAATCTTCGTGAGCCCCCGCAGTCGCGGGGGCTCATGATGATTTATGTCTCTTGTTAGTCCTGTGTTCTTTCTGTTCATTTTTGGGTCCCATTATTGCGTTGTGCGCGCGAACGTCAGACAGTGTACACTGGTTTCGGACGCGAAATCCGTGATCACTGACAGCGAAGGGTTTAACCCATTCAACCCTGACGCACTACAGCAGGAGATGGGTCGACCATGATAAATCAAGGGTAGTGCTAGATTAGCTTGGCGCCTGTCGGCGCCAAGCTAATCTGGCACTATCCTTGAATTATCATGAGCGATCTATCTCCTGCAACAGGTGCATAATCGTTAGATGACGCCTCCAAATTTTCGGAAATACGTGCGTCGGGCTGAATGAGTTAATAGTAAACGGGGAATAATCTTGTAAAAGTGGTAACTGCTGTCAACCAGATCATGTTTTAGTGACACTATGACAGTAACCTCCATGAAAACCACCCAGTTTCTCCCACCTTTCACTCTTACACCACCACCCCACACCCCTTCTCCCTCTGCCTCCCCCCCCCCCCCCCCCCCCCCCCCCCCGTAGCTGGGGAGCTGGGTGGCTCGGTGGTAAAAGCGTTTGCCTCCAGACCAAAAGGTCCCGGGTCGGCGAATCCAGCTTGGGTCAAAATTTGCTCAGACCCTTTTTCGTTGCCCCGTCTTTGAAATCACCCTCGTGGTGGACAAAAGACGTTAAGCCCTAAACATTTAACATTTTTTCCCCCCTGTAGCTGTAACTGAATGGCCCAAACCACAGAGCAGCACCCCACACTGGTTGCCTCTCTCCATTTGCTGCCGCTGACCAGCGGCAGCGAATCGAGGGAGATTACGTGTCAGCAGCATGCACTCATTTCATAAATCGCATTGGTCTGAGCAATTCCATGGAGAAAAACAGCACGCAACCGGACTTGCATTATGCTCTATGGCTCGGCTCAAATTTCAATTTCACCTGCTGACAGTGATAGGCCTGAAATGCCACGTGTGTGCTGGTCTGCGATTTTGGACCTTACGGCTTGACAGCCGTAAGGTCCAAAATCACAGACCAGCACTGGAACCGCGAGGTCCAGAATCGCATTGTATTACAATGAAAATCTCTTTTTTCACACAAAATCTGGACTTCTCGTCTTTTGCCTCCACTGGGCAGAGGCATTCCTGTAGTGACCATCGAAGCGTTGACACCTCTGTTTTCTTCTCTACCCAATAATTTGAACATTTGAGAAAATTGCGCCAGTCTATTGAAATTCGATTTGTTTTCAAGAAGATTGCTTTCAGATAAGAAGTTCTTGGACGCATTCTGAAACAACTCTAAGGCCTGAATGACAAGAAAAAGAACCAGTGACGTTTTTGAGAATCTATGCATCTTCAATGTGGGCGGTGTGTCCCGTCAGTGCAGCAAGTTGAAAAAAATACTGTTATTGCAGAACTGCAAGACAGATTAAATCATTTAAAAAAACATCATAAACATTAACAAACACAAGACACATAAATATCACAGCCATTAATTTTAAAAGTAAATCCGATACTTGAAACAAACAAAAAAATCGTCCGAGAAAATCGAAACGCTAAATTAGCCAGTCCTAGTCATCTACAGGAATGCGACGTCATCCGGAAGATTAGCGGAAGTGCCTCTGGGTAATCAGGTTCTTTTCTGTCGTCTGCTGCTAAAATTAACCCAATTTTTGTAAGAAAGTTTCTTGGTCAAAGCGATTTGCGCAAAGCCAAATCGTGTGGAAGAGACAGAGACCCCCGCCGCACTTAGTCTAAGAATATTTTTTGGGAAAGTGATTCTTGCAACAACTGAAACTATGATTGTATGCGACAGGCATATATTCTCATAAGCCCCCGCAGTCCTTCGGGGCCTCATGAAAATCTATGCATCTCGCTATGAATTTATCATGTCTCCTCGGCCAACTGATCTGGGGTTGATTATACAGCGGTAAGGATAACACAGGTAGTGGGAGCCTACATGAGTTGAGTCCTCTGACAGCGGCTCTTGTAAGAGCCGATGTCAGGGGACTCAACTCGTGAAAGCTCCCTGAGCCTGTGTCGGTAATGGTCTGCCAGGTGATCAGATTGAATTTGTTTTTCATCGGAGATCGAATTGTGGTACATTTCTTGGGAAATTATCCACGAAAAAGATCGAGTTTTGTTTATCGAAGAGATTGATATCGAACGCAAAATCTATTCTTGGTGCTTTCAACGTCAACACATTCTCGATTTCTCCAAACACTTCCGATCAAAACACCAGTACCATTATAGATATCTCCTTTAACGCTTTTGTGCACGCAGCCACCGGTACTAGTCAACAGTACCGGTGGTTGCATGCACAAGGGGGTTAACCCTTTCTGTTATGTCGACAACAGGTGAAGTGCCGTGAATTCTGCACAAAAGGCTTTTAGTTTTGAAACGTGCAAAATTTCGACCGATTTTAAAACTGTGCTTTTTGTACTTGTGTTATTAATATTAATAGGCAGAAGAGAAAAATCGTACGTTCTTTATTGCTCAAAGCCGTACGATCCAAAATAAAAGCAGCAAAGGGAACGCTACCCAGCTGCAAGAGACATAAACCCTCACGAGCCCCCGCAGACGCGGGGGCTCGTGAGGGTTTACGTCTCTTGTTAAGTCCTGCTTCTTTATGTATAATTTGGTCCCGCGGGGGCTCGTGAGGGGTTTACGTCTCTTGTTAAGTCCTGCTTCTTTATGTATAATTTGGTCCCGCGGGGGCTCGTGAGGGGTTTACGTCTCTTGTTAAGTCCTGCTTCTTTATGTATAATTTGGTCCCATTTTCGTCTGAATTCTTAACGCGAATGTCGGTCAGTGTGCAGTTGTTTCAGACGCGAAATCCGTGATCACTGGCCGGCTAAAGGACCGGCGCGGCCAATCCTGTTTAGCCCATATCATTCGGAATACACCAGTGTGTGAAATAAGTTTGACTATAATAGTTCAAGGGTAGTGCCAGAATAGCTTGGCGCCTCTAGGCGCCAAGCTATTCTGGCACCACCCTTGAACTAAAGCCATTGGTCTATATCCTTATCTGTAAGTGCTACAATGTAGCTTGCAAATGGCAGTGTACAAATTTGAAGCTTTTAGCCTCAGTATGATATGGGTTAGCTCGAGGCGAAAACTGGGCATGGGTGTTCTGAATCTTGCGCTCGTAGAACACAAAAAAAAAAAAAAAAAAAAAAAAAAAAAAACCGATCTGAACTAAAAATGAGTGACCCTACATCAGCGGGGGCTTTCAGTTGTAATACGCAATAATCAAAGTTGAACACCTGCAACGAAACCAAAGCGAATTTCAGAATGTATGTGAACTTTTGATTGACTTGTTTATCTCACCGACACTCTATAAGCACACACACACACATACACACAAAACATTTTTTTAAACATAGTAGAACCATTACGCTGTCGGGACGTTGTTTTGAATGTGCAGGCTGTTTATAGACTTTTGGGCAAAGGCACTCGTCAAGCATACAATTCGTAAACCGTGCTCACTGGGGGGGGGGGGGGGGGGGGGGGGGAAACAACCCTTGATAATATACTGACGAGCAAGACAATTGCGATATTTTTGGAATCATCGGAAACACTTTATAGCGGCCTGAACGGGCGCCTTTGCTTTAGGCACGTTTCCGCGTTTGCGTGTAAGCTGCGTAAGCAGGGTCCAAATGTGGGAATGGGAGGGGAAGTCAAAAAGGAAGAGAGAAAAACGCGACGCGGAAACAACTACAGACTAGCGTGCTGCTTAGCTGACCACTGCATAAAAAAAACACCGTTAACCCCTTCAATGCCGTGAACAATTGAACATCCACCCAACTGTAACTGTAAGAGGTATATTTCCTCGTGAGCCCCCCCGTAACTGCGGGGGGGGGGGGGGGGTTCATGCAGATCTATGCCTCTTGCTGAAACCACTTTGCAAGCATGTTCCTTGCTCGCCCGGATATCTTTGGCGTTGGACCAACAAAATTTCAGAAAAAAATAATCTGCGCTCCGCTGGCAGTGTAGGGGTTAAGAAAAACGTTTTCTGGCACATTCACATTTAGGAAAGCACAGCGGGATTGAGCTGGTTCGTTCATGATATGGATGGTAGTTCAAAGATAGTGCCAGATTATATTATGACCGTACTTTTATAATTATAGTCTACTTAAAATAAACCTCAGATATTACTACAAAAACTGGGTTCCCTGAACAAGACAGATTTACTTCAAATTTTAGGTGAAGATCGTTGTGAGGCAAATATTAACTCATTCAACCCCACGCACGCATTTCCCAAATTTTGGAGGAATCTAACGATTATGCACCAGTTGCAGGAGATAGATCGACCATGATAATTCAAGGGTAGTGCCAGATTAGCTTGGCGCCGACAGGCGCCAAGCTAATCTGGCACTACCCTTGAATTATCATGGTCGACCCATCTCCTGCTGTAGTGGGTCAGGGCTGAATGGGTTAAGTCACGCCATATGGGAACCTTTGAACAGGTGATATTAAAATTGGACTGGTTCGAACAGGTTTGGTCCGGATTTCACCTGTCCAATCCACTTTAGACCGGTTCAATCCATTTGATCAAGTCTAGACCAGTTCGAATCCGGTTGGGACTGCTTAGTTCTGTTCAGCTCTGACATGCTAGTCAAGCAGCCAGTTTCAGTCGTATTGCCCATGAACAGATGCGAATGTGTAACGGGGGCTCTGCCCTACATGCTTCTTCGGCCATTTTAGCAAAAAAGATAAATTACCACAGCAGTCGACACCGAATTTAACATTACGCTTCTTCTTGCTCTGTTCATCGACGTGGAACAAAACAAGGACACGAGACGAAGGAGTTAGTTAGTCAGTTAGTTATTTAGGTTTAATGCCGAGCAGACGAGACGAAGGAATGCGGTCGGAACTCGGGAAATTGCAACGCCGTTCAGTCCAAAACAATCCCCGTATGTATTACGCACTACTCAAAATGACCTCGGGCCGACGTCAGACGCAGTCGACCCGCGCACGGTCGTGCGCGGGCCGACTACGTCTGACGTCGGCCCGAGGACATTTTGCTTAGCGGGCACCGGCGTTTGACCCAATCCCACTTTTTCGCCCTTCCTACGATTCGTCCACTACTCACTACGGGTGTGTAGTACAAGAGTCCGGCCGAGACGAGATGGGTTGGTCGTGGTAGCTGTGAGGTAGTGTATGATTAGTTTGTCTCCTCGAGTTAAAGTACAAAGCAATCCCGTGACTTGATAACCTATTACCGGTGCTTTGACACAAATCCGTATTTTCTCTACATCCCAACGCACGGTTGTAGTTTGACTTCGCCGGTCGATCAGCATTATGCACAAGTGAGCCAACAAGAACAATTGGTCGGGCTTGAGAGCTCTAAGGTAGTGTTTGATTAGGATCGAGTTAAGCATGCATACAAATCATTACCAACTTTTGACCACAATCGTTTGCTTTTTGTTCTCTCTCTCTCTCTCTCTCTCTCTCTCTCTCTCTCTCTCTCTCTCTCTCTCTCTCTCTCTCTCTCTCTCTCTCTCTCTCTCTCTCTCTCTCTCTCTCTCTCGTAGCAGGACAGTTTGTAAGAGGGGCATTCGCATGCCTAAAACTTTATCCTGAGTTAAAACGTTTCGTCATCATCATATCTCATCTCTCTCTCTCTCTCTCTCTCTCTCTCTCTCTCTCTCTCTCTCTCTCTCTCTCTCTCTCTCTCTCTCTCTCTCTCTCTCTCTCTCTCTCTCTCTCTCTCTCTTAGCACACATTTTTATTCCACTGTTAATTAGGCAATATGCTCAAGCAGTTCGCAGGAGACAGATCGAGATAGGTCGACCGCGATAGCCCTACGGTAGCGCCAGATTAGTTTGGCGCCTCCAGGCGCCAAACTAATCTCGCACTACCCTAGAGCTATCGCGGTCGACGTGTTGACCGTACTTGACGCTATGTCCCCAAATCTTAAATCTTGTTTTCGCCAGGCACTTGACAAGACGTGCAGTAAAGACAGAAAAACAACTTACTCTTGCGCCCCACACGATGGCTATTTCGGCGAATTGTTATTCGTCACCCGCCGCAAAGAGAACAGATCGTCATGAGCCTTTGCAGGTTGCGAAGGCTCACAAAGCTTCTTGTTAACTTGATTTAAATCTTGATGTTATCTGAATTTTAATCCAAGGACGTTTGTGGATCTAAACTATTAACACATTTGAGTTGCGCCGCATCCGGATACGCGGCATTTGCCGCGTATTCGGATGCGGCACGTCTCGAATGAGTTAAAGCCAACGCCATGTAGATGTGCGAAAGGTACACAGCTCCTCGAGCGCCGCCTTAACCCGCGGAGGCACAAGGTGTTCTATGTCTCTTGCTCACCCAATTATTTTGTGGTTCGTGAAGACATAATAGGGTCAATGGAAGTGCAGTCTCCGCACCCTGACATTCTGTCAGCAAGCATCATCCCTATCTGCGAGAAATTTAGATCATTATAAGCCACCGCCATCCACGTGAGAGGGGTGGGGGTAGTAAGAAGATTCAAGGGCCCTTGCTAGCCCTATGTTAATATGTGATTCTTAGTGAGTGAAAATGAAAGATCAGTCCTTTATATTCTGCACTTCGGACAAGGGCACGATGACCCAGTGTGGACAACAACGTTGCGGTATATTGGACGTTCTGCCATGTGCATGCAATTTTTGAGGGGCATTTAATCACAGTTGTTTATGGAAAAACGAGTACCCATTTTCTTAGAAGTGTGTGCGGTGGCCGAGGAGGTGGGGAGGAAGGAGTAGGAGGGGAGGGGGTTGATCACTGGGAGGTTCAGACCTTTCCTAAAATGATACGCCAGACACACTGAGCGCAATCGTGGCGGAGGGGGTGACCGCAGTTTCTAACTTACATTGGTGACTTGCTCAATTTAAGGAGGTGTCTACAGATTAAAGACTGTATGTAATTAAGCCCTGGGACAAATAGATAATGAGAGTTAAAGGGTAGTGTCAGATTAGCTTGGCGCCTTTGGAGGCGCCAAGTTAATCTGGCACTACCCTTGAACTACCAAGGCTGATACACCTTCCATTGTGGTGTCATTAACCCTTTCCCTGCCAGAGATCCCAAAGTTATTTTTCTGAAATGTTTGTTAGTTCAACACAAAACAGCCCCAGCCATCCTAAGATCATGGACACAAAGTCGTGTCAGCAAGAGGCATAGATCCTCATCAGATCCTCATGGATACACACGGTGTTTGTCCGACCACCTGATGGAAGATTTGCAGTTAAGCGAAGACTGCATTAGCAAGGTCACTGTGTACGATTAAGATTAGAGAAATAGCTATGCCGGACGTAACCCATTTTGTTCCTCTGGTTGTATTAGCCCGGCTGCAGTGTCTTGCTCTACAAATTCAGGAATTTCACAACACTAAACAAATGTCTTTCACTTGTGGAGTGGTACATACGGGGGCTCAAAATAGCGATACCCCAAGATGTTATCTTTTCGAGTTCGCCGAAAACAAAAAGCTAAAAGAGGATCCTCTGTGGAACGGAGCAAGAGCAGCAGAAAATGCCAGTGCTAAAGGTACGACATAAAGTCCGTTTGATGGGATAATAAAGCATGATTTTCCGTCCCCTCGGGTTGGTCTCATCCATCAAAGAAGTATCAACACACGCCCCATCAGATCCGTCCCCAAGGGAGCTTTGCGTTAAAGTTCCCATGGCAAGCGGCACACATCCTCATGAGCCCCCGCACGGCGGGGGCTCATGCGGATGTATGCCTCTTGCAGCGGCAGTGTCTCACCCATCAAAGAAGTATCAATACACGCCCCATCAAATCCGTCCCCAAAGAAGCGTTGAGTTAAATGTTACTGCGGCAAGAGGCATATTATCGTGAGCCCCCCCAAAGCTGGGGCTAATGAGGATGCATACCTCTTGCAGAGGGATCTATGTCTCTTCAAGGAGTGTGAAGGTATTTTGCAGGGTCGTTCGTCCAGACGTGCGGGTCCAACTCGAAGTATTGTGCTGAAGCAGTACACAAAACAGAATTTTTTTTTTACTTCTTTTCTCCGAATAAGGAATATTTCTTCGCGACACGAGCGCGACAGAAAGAAATAGGAAAAACAGGAAGGGGACATAACTTCTGTTTACAAACTCCGGATCACTAATTTCCTTCGCTAGGACTCGTCTGTTCTGGTATGGTATGGTATGGTACGATGTCTCCAAGGCGTACGTATCCATCTAATTGCAGATGCTCAAGGCGCCGCCGTAGGGATGGAAGCTGGAGCTTTGAAAGCCTGCTGCTACTAAGCGCTACTTTATGTGCAAACCTCCACCCGGCTGTTCTGGTGGAGGATTATGTCCCCTAATTGTTGGTCACTGATGAAAGGGATTCATCTTCCAGTTCCAAGATAAAAGTATCCTTATGACCCCATGCAGCCTGTACGTGCTCTTGAAGCTCTTTGCTTCCTGCAGAGACAATAGTTTAACCCCTAAAGTCCTTACAGGCTACGACAGGATGTGTATCGGATCCTCAATTCAAGGCACCAATCTATTCCGACACCGTCCTTGAACTGTTATGCTCGATCGTTCTCCAGAACTGTGAAGTAGACCTCAAAGAATATCTAAAAGTTGATAATTTCATTTCCATGATGTTAGAGTTAACTCATTCTACCCCAACACCGAAATCCCCAAATGTTGCCGTTGTTCTCTGAAGACTGCATTGCAGTGCAGGACACGGATCGACCATGATAGTTCAAGGGTGATGCCAGAATAGCTTGGCATCACCCTTGAACTATCATGGTCGATCGTTATCTTGGTGTGGTGTGTCTGGGGTAGAACGAGTTAAGGAAAGACTCAAGATGAATATGAGACTTAACGAGACCTGCCCCAAGACCATAAAGGGTTAGCAACAGTTCGCAACATATTCTGTGTAAACGTTCCTAGTATGTCTGACAATAATGCTTAACGAAAGGTCGAACTCAGCTTGTGAAGATTGAATGTCGTAAAATTAAAACCTTTTTTTCTGCTCTTAAGTTCTCCATTGTACGTAGCAAAGTTCTTCCCTTATTCACAAGCGGCAGCAGAGAAAAAAAAATAATCTGCTGGGTGTGCCTACTCACTTGAATTGTGTTAAAGAAGGGTAGAGAGGACAACATTGAGAACCCGTTGTATCTGCGAAACTGAGCAATCCAAAGCCCCCCATGGAGCAGTTCGTCTACCAATTTTACTGACAAGAGTAAAGACATTATGCCTTTATCACATTCTACCCCCGGACCGAAATCCCCAAATTTTGAAGTTGCCCTCTGAAGGACTGTACTACAATTCAAGAGACAGATCGAGCATGATAGTTCAAGGGTAGTGCCAGAATAGCTTGGTGCCTATGGGCACCAAGCTGTTTTGGCACCACCCTTGAACTATCATGCTCGATCCATTTCTTGCTGTGGTGCGTCGGGGCTGAATGAGTTAAGAGGAATAGGTGGAGATCTTAGCTTTATGAAAAAAGGGTCTGTTTTCTGCTATGTACATCTGTGCTCCTTAAACAGAGTACAAAATGAAGATTTTATAGCCTGTCTGACCCCCCCCCCCCCTTTTTTTTTTTTTTTTGTTACTGACAGGAACGGGCGGATGGATTCCGTTTGCACGACAAGGGGTTGTGAAAAATTGGGTTACCATCGAACAACGAAGAGCTGACTATTTACCTTTCCCTTCGAGAGCTAAACAATGCTTCTGGTCTGCATGCCCTGTCTCCTGCAGTTGGCGCTGAATCTGAAAAGAATTGGTACATGTTTTTAGTTAGTTCTTTCACTGACGGTGGACGCAAAATGATGTCTTTGCGGGGCAAATTCAGCACCTAATAATCTCATCAATCCAAGAAACACGGCCGGACAGCAAGAGGCAAAGAACCGCATGAGCCCCCGCAAGATGTCAGAAGTTTTGATATACCGCAATTACGCTTAGATGCATCTCTCCATGCCAAGTGTGTAAAACAGACCTGCGCCATCTGCCATATCAAAAACATCCCGAATTTACAGGCTTTTGGTTGATTTAAGCTATGATGGCCGATCAATTTCGCACAAATTTTGTTGGGAAATGAAAGAGGTATCGTATACAGTTACACCTGTGTTCGAAGACCAACTAAGAGAATATAAAATTATGGTCGCCCCAGACAAGTGACCTATTTAGACAGGGACATCTAAGTATAGAAAATAGGTCATGGGACAAACCCATTGCCGACGTGGGCCCGATGGCCTTTTGCGCATTGGGAAAATGGGTGGTTTGTTTATACATGCAGGTGGTCCCCGTGACAGGTTTCAATGTAAACCCCTCAATCATTAAAACTCTGTTCTGGAAATGGCTTTTCCGTCACTTCAGATATAAACGTGTGGCTCGAGTCGTAAGATTCTAAAATTACAGACCAGCTCACAAACAAATTACCTGCAACAAATTTCACACCTCCGTTTACTTTGCAAGTTTTGCAACAGTTGTGAAAACATTTTGGTGTTTCAAGCTCCAGGGCCCAAACTAATAACGCACTAGCCTAGACCACAATGGGTACCTTCCTCGATCCGATCCGCCCGCTGAGAGAATCGAGGGAGACAACCAGTGTGGTAAGTGATTAGCTAGTGGTTAGCTTATCGAATGGAGGAAGGTAACCAATGTGGTCAACGGCACGTGCCCTGCGGGTGTATGATACTGACGAGCAAAAGAAATGCGACATTTTTGGGATCATCGGAAATACTTCAGTGTTTCCGGTGATCCCAAAAATGTCGCGTTTCTTTTGCTCGTCAGTATATAAGCTGGGCCAGCGGGTGGAGGGTGTTAACCAAAACGGCCCTTGGTCCACACATCTACAGCGACCAGCCTAGAAAATGCGCTAGATATTTTACAAAGTCTTTGGCATCGAAAGTTGTTTTGGCGCTGTTCTTTCCATCACTCATGTTACCTGGAGAAACTCGACTCTTTCGTTTCATGGCCATGTTGTGCATGTAAAGGTTGGAAAAAAACAACATGTGGGTGTTTTCAGCACAGGCAAAGGTTGACTTGAAAAATGCCTTGAAATTCAAATTGCATAGGTTTCAGCTTCATATTCCTTTTTCATTTTGCTGTCAACATTTAAGCGCCATTGATTTTCTGCTAAGTAGTTTGAATAAGCAACCCACGCTACAATCGATTTAACCCATTCAGCCCTGACGCACTACAGCAGGAGACCATGATAATTCAAGGGTAGTGGGTCGGCGCCAAGCTAATCTGGCACTACCCTTGAATTATCATGGTCTATCCATCTCCTGTAACAGGTGCATAGTCGTTAGATGACGCCTCCCAAATTTGGGAAATACGTGCGTCGGTCTGAATGAGTTAAGGCCTGTCCGCAAAAGTTCACATCAATTTTTTTCTATGATCTGCTGTGCATGTTTCACGAAGCTGTGTGTGATGTTGCTATAGGTGTTATAATGCAAAACGTTAAACGTTTAGGACTTAACGTCTTTGTCCACCACGAAGGTGATTTCAAAGACGGGGCACCGAAAAGAGGTCTGTGCACATTTAAACTCAGCTGGGTTCGAACCCAAGACCTTTCGGAGGAGAGTCGAACGCTCTACCACCGAGCCACCCAGCTCCCCGGTGTTATAATGTAACTGTTGTTGTTATTCCTAGTGGTGGTGGTGGTGCAGGTTGCGAAAGTGGTATGGTGGAGTTGGCGGTGGCGGTGGTGGTAGTGGTGGTGAATGCTGTTGCTGATGGGGAGGAGGGGGATGTAACAGAACGAGGAGAAGGGTGGTTTGCGAGTAGTTTGGTTTTATGACTGGTTCGTTGGTTGGTTGGTTGTTTTGGTTGGTTGGTTGGTTTTTTGTTGCTGTTGTTGCTGCTGCTGCTGTTGTTTGTATTTGGTGTTGGTGTTGCTGCTGATGACGTTGTTCATAGTGCAAACGTCCCAGTCTTGCATGTGTCTTAACTCATTCAGCCCCGACACACGACAGCAAGACATGGATCGAGCATGATAGTTCAAGGATTGTGCCAAAATAGCTTGGCGCCCATAGGCGCCAAGCTATTCTGGCACCACGCTTGAATTATCATGCTCGAGCTGTCTCTAGAACAGTAATAGGGTCCTTCAGAGAAGAACTTCAACATTTGGTGATTTCGGTCCTGTGGTAGAATGTGTTACATTATTTTTTTTCTGATCAACTCAAAAACCATTCTTCCTTTTCGAATAAAATCCTTTTTTATGGTCGCAGTGATAAAGCACATTCAAACTTCCTCCACTGACAATCATTTCTCTATAAACCTCACACCCACCCGTCCCAAACGCTATATTGCGTGACAGTGCCCGAAAAATAATCCACAAGCCTTTCGCAATTACTTCTGCATGGTGGTGGGCGATACAAAAGAAAAAAGAGCAATTACAAACAGTAAGAGAGAAAATAAAAGTAAAGACAGAAAGAAAGACACAGTGGGTTAAGATGAAATGCATGTTCAGTTTCTCCACACAGTCCTTCATCCATAGATTCTCATGAGCCACAGGCTCGTGAAAATCTCTACCTCTTGCTGAGAGTGTCTATTCGAATTTACATCGTCAGACTGAGGAAGAATCCTGGGTTAAGTGTTGCCAACAAAAAAGTTTCAACTGAAGAAATAGCGGGAGTCAGTCGATGGCAGGCAATATGGGCAGATTCTCAGGAGCCCCAGCGACTACATGGGCTTATATGCATATGTGTCTATCGCAGATGGAAAGTCCTGGACAAAAGACTGTCACGACGGAACAAAACAAAACAAAATGCATGTTGGAAAATGAGGGGATTAAGGGAATTTGAGAAACTGTGAGGCCCGTGAAAAAACATATTAGCAAAAGATCCGCGGGCAGACTTCGGGCGGCACAGTTGTCCCCCCCCCCCCCTTGTGCAGCATCCAAACTAGCTCTCTACAGCCTGAGGACCTTTTGCTGACGGGGGAGTAATTTCATTTTCATCATTCGAATTGAGTTCCCCGTTATTTCGCGAGTTTCGCAAGAAATACGAAGCATGCACAGCCATAAATTGAATTTCATCTCCCATTTGCCCCCTGCGGTTTTGCCCACGTGCGCAAAAGGTAATAGGGCCGACGCGGCCCGCAGTCGGCCCGCGCACGTCCATGCGCGGGCCGACAGCCGGCCGGCGTGGGCCCGAAAGCCTTCTGCTAATCGATTACAGTGGGATTTCTGATGAAGGCAAAAAACAAGACGCATGCAAGAGCTTGGAGATTTTCTACGGGGGTGGATTCACCGTAAACACATTTGCTTCTAGTGCCAAGGTTGACACGATGATAGCAAAAACGCCGTGCCGGGTCAGCCTTGGGGCTTGGAATCCACCTTTACAGTTTGAGCTAAGTGTACTCTACTATGACCGATCGGTCTTTTGCAATTTGCAAGCAAAGACTGTCATTGTGACTGGCCGTTTGGTTCCCGAATGTTTCGCGTTGACAGATTGTCATGCGTTTTCAGGAACTTAAATTATACATTCAATGATCCATGAAATGCTTGAAGGGCTTTATGTCCGGCAAGCCAGGCTTTCACATCATCCGGCCAACATCGGCTTTAACTGGCACACGTCCCCACCACCCCCTCTCCCTTCCTCACCTCCCCCTCCACCCCCCTCTCCCCCCCTCCGCCCCCCCTCCCCCCCCCCCCTCAAAAAAAAAAAAAAAAAAAAAAAAAAAAAAAAAAAAGACGAAGTCGGCGGCCGCTCAGAAAACCAACTATGGCTGACGCAATTTAAATAAAGTTTCATTTCATTTATCTCTCTCTCTCTCTCTCTCTCTCTCTCTCTCTCTCTCTCTCTCTCTCTCTCTCTCTCTCTCTCTCTCTCTCTCTCTCTCTCTCTCTCACCATGAAACTGAGGGACATGTGGCCCAAACTCCGCTAAACTAGAGGCACCGATTCTCATGAGCCCCTGCAACTGCAGAGGCTCATGCGAATCTATGCCTATTGCAGATACAGAACGCAAGCTGGACCAGCCGGAGTCATTAGTCATTAAGCAGAAGTGATGTAGGATGCCTTAGTATTAAACTCTGACTAAATACCACGATCAAATTTTAACTGAACGACTTCTAAAATGTCAGACTCGACTTTTGCTGAGGTTTTAGCAGAATATATGTTCAGTTTAATCCCTTGACGATACCGTTCGGCGGTGAAGACGCGTAATTTACTATTCGTCTTTTTCGGCCCCGAACGGTATCGTTAGTTTGCAGTCAAATAGTTAAAAGACCAGGCGAGCGGGATAAACCAAAAGACTGGATATCGGCTGCGCATACGTCTACGCCCTGCCCCCCCCCCCCTCCCCACCCCCTCCTCCCCTCAAAAAAAAAAAAAAAAAAAAAAAAAAAAGCTGACGCCATTTAAATAAAGTTTCATTTCATTTCATCTCTCTCTCTCTCTCTCTCTCTCTCTCTCTCTCTCTCTCTCTCTCTCTCTCTCTCTCTCTCTATCTCTATCTCTCTCTCTCTCTGTTTCCAGAATACTTAACAGAACGTAAAGAATCCAAACGGTTATGAATCACACGAACACATGTACGCACGGACACGCACGCACATACACACACGTGCACGCACACACGCACGCATGCACACATACACGCACACACACACACACACACACACACACACACACACACACACAAATACAGAGAAGCCGCCTTTAAATAAAAATACATTTGATAAGAAAAATCGATAAAAATAATGAATTATTATTGTCCAGATGTCACCAGGAACTCGCGTTCATTGCCATGCAGCGGAAGTCCCTTGACACGTAAGCAAATGTCTTCGGGCCGGCATCTGGTCTGCTCACCGCAACTGATCTGCGTCCAGACGTCGGCCCAGGACCAATTTGCTCAATGGTATTTTATTCCAACTTAAAAAGCTCCGCATACTTAATTCCAACATGGCTGTCAAAACTATTTCGAATGCATAATTACCTGCCAACGGTCATCATAAAGAATCGTGATAAAAAAAGCTAGTCATTAGCTCAGTCAAGAGCCCCGCATCAATAGCTGCGATAGTGTCGCATGGCGTTGCCGGCAAATAAAACGTTATTCGACACGCTCGCACCTGTTGATGCGTGACGAGTTTATGTGCGCAAGGTTACTTTTTATTATCCAAGCCGTTCAATGTCCATAAAACTTCTGATTCATTTTTAACCCATTCAGCCCTGACGCACTACAGCAGGAGATCGGTCGACCATGATAATTCAAGGGTAGTGCCAGATTAGCTTGGCGCCTGTCGGCGCCAAGCTAATCTGGGACTGCCCTTGAATTATCATGATCGTTCCATCTCCTGCAACTAGTGCATATTCATTAGATGACGCCTCCAAAAATTGGGAAATACGGCCGTGGGGCTGAATGAGTTAATGCTTGTCTTCAAAAATATCGTTAAAATCTTTAACCCGTTCAGTGCCAAAAAACATCGAACGCACCCACCAGCAAGAGGTATAGATCCTCAAGAGCCCCCGCAGTTGCGGAGGCTCATGAGGACCTATGCCTCTTGCGGACACCACCTTGAATCCATGTTCCTAAGACAGCTGTTCGTGTTGAATTGACGAAACTGCAGAAACTGCAGTTTCCGTCAACGGGCACTGAATAACCAGATGAATATGAAGGAATTTTTCGGGATATTTAAAGTCGTTATTTCAAATAAAATCATAAAACTTATTATTTGTCAGAGCAGAAACAACGGTACTGCTCTTTTGACACTGACGACTTAATATATATTATATCATATTATATTATATATATATATATATATATATATATATATATATATATATATATATATATATATATATATATATATATATATATATATATATATATATATATATATATATATATATATATATATATATTGACTGACTGAGATATGTTTGAATTTGACGCTGTGCAAGCAATAAAGACAGACGCTAATATACCAAAGGAAACAACTAAATACTCGACATTATTATACAGAAACATTTTTCTTCATAAAAAAAAATAAAAGTCAATTTCTCGACGCCTTTTAGAGGACAAAATATATCAAGAAATTATTATTTTTGAAAACTGAAGGCTGCCTGCATCAAAAGAAAAATCACTCACTACTCTTTAAATCGGAAAGCGTTCAAGTGGTACACAAAAAGTGAGACGTAGTGGACACAGTGTTCTAGCCGCAAGATGCCGCTGAATATTTTAATAAAAAATAGTTACGCAGGACTATAATCCAAAGCAAGCATCTCAGTTGTGTGCTGGTCTGTTACTCTTGACATTACAAAGGTAGGCCGTTCATGTCCAGAATGAGAGACCAGCGCACAAATAGATATGAGATAATATAATGATCTGTACGTGTGCACCGTAACAAGCACCAAAAAGTTGTGTGCTGGTCTGTGATTTTGAACCTTACGGCCTAGGGCCGTGGGGTCCAAAATCACAGACCAGCACACAAGTCGTCACGTGATGTTCAGCAAATGTGTAGGCCGTAACACGTCAGGCGCTTTGTATCCCGCATCAAATATTAAAATTAATTACCCCCAGCGACAAAGACACTTGTCATATTGGGCGCTCCGCTTTAGCAGAGACATTGGTGTGTGTTTATTTCGCTCCTTTCGTTTCATGTGGGTGCGTCATATTAACCGTTTCAGCGTCGATCTCGACTTTTGGCTGGCGAGTGCATGCGTGCGTGAGCGCCCGATCTCGCCGATCGTCAATCTAGCCAGCACAGAGATGGTTACTTTTTTTTTTTTTTTTTTTTTTTTACCGCAATACCTCCACTGTGCACGAGTGAATTGTTGCTAAACTTAACGCAATATGTTATCAAAAGATTGTCGGGAGCTCCTCACAGAAAAAAAAAAGTCCGACAGGTTCGTCTTTGATCCTTACCAAAACATTCTTTTGACGTCATTCTTTTCACGTTTCTCCTACCGAAATGTGATAACTCTCTTTGATTCGTTGCCTCTGCATTCGGTCATATTGGTGGAGACACATGCCTTTCCCAGCAACAAAACGGTATCAGGCCGAAGTCGGCCGCAATGGGCCCCCGCACGGTAGTCGTGAGCGGGTCCACTGCGGCCGACTGCTTCGGCCCTGGTGGCCGTTACTTACTAGGTTGTGTAACACTTGCGATTGAGATAGAGTAGTCTCATACCCCCCCCCCCCCTTCCGAAACACACACACACACACACACACACACACACACACACACACACACACACACACACACACACCCTCTCCCATCCCCACCCACTCACCCACCCTTCAACCCTCCTTAAAACGGCTGAGAGTGGTATAAATAGACATACAAAACTAAGCTGCCAGGTCGTACTCTATAGGCAATAGATTCCCCTGTCCCCCATAACCCGCCCGTCAGGGTCGTCCATGATCACCTCGGTGCTGTGGACGTTAAACTAGAACTAACCAACCAACCAGCTGCCAGTGGTGTGTCCCTTCGAGCAGGCGTCTATCGAGATTCTGATACTGCTAACGAGACTGATACTGACCAATCGATGACATTCGTTGTATACAGGCTGTAAAAAAAAAAAAACACAGAGGGTCACATAAACCTGCGTGCGACCCAGAACAATACATGTCATGATAAGAACGAGGTTATTGACCTTAATGAGAACAAAATCAAGTTCAGATACTAAAAGACTGTAACAGTGTGAGTTTTTGTTGTTTTTGTTTTTTAATTGCTCGGTCACTGTTGTTTTCCATGGTCTCAGTAATGTGTATCTAATAGGTCAGATAGCTATTATTAATGCTGAGGAGGCGACTACGGCCATCTCATGAAGTGCGCTCATCGTCTTTTCTTGAAGTGCTTTAACTCATTCTACCCCAGACACACCACAGCAAGATAAGGATCGACCATGATAGTTCAAGGGTGATGCCAGAATAGCTTGGCGCCTATGGGCGCCAAGCTATTCTGGCATCACCCTTGAACTATCATGGTCGATATGTGTCCTGCACTAGAGTGCAGTCTTCAGGGGACAACGGCAAAATTTGGGGATTTCGGTGTTGGGGTAGAATGAGTTAAACAGATCTCAGTCTGACACTAAATATATCTTAATTTTACAATAATATTAACAAAGCCTAACACTCACTGACAGCACATTTCTTTGCACGTGCTAAGCGATAATTTAACAGTAAGGCGCTTTGCCATGAAATGCTTGGAATTATTACATATAAAAGCTGATGACTTCAGTCTAAGTCACCTATGTACGCTGAAGGATTTAACGTACAAATTCGCGAAATTTGTCCGTCGTGCGCAATATTTAGGGAGCCTCACCCAAATAGTATAACACTCTCGGTCTGAAGCAGTTAGATTCTGGAACAGACCTAAGTCAGCAAGAGGCATAGATTCTCGTGAGCCTCTGCAGGTGCAGGACCTCATGAGAATCTATGCCTCTTGCCCTTGCACTTCGAGAAAAATGCGAACACCCAACTGCAAGAGGCAAAGAACCTCTTTGGCCCCCGCGGATGCGGGGCTCATGAAGTTCTTTGCCTCTTGTTGACCCTATTCATATCAGTGTCCCTTGGATTGATGGGATTATTCGATGCTGAATTTGCCCTGCTTTCGGAGACCTCATTTTGGGTCAGTGTTCCTCGGATTGATGGGATTATTCGATGCTGAATTTGCCCTGCTTTCGGAGACCTCATTTTGGGTCAGTGTCCCTCGGATTGATGGGATTATTCGATGCTGAATTTGCCCTGCTTTCGGAGACCTTATTTTGGGTCAGGGTTCCTCGGATTGATGGGATTATTCGATGCTGAATTTGCCCCGCTTTCGGAGACCTCATTTTGGTTCAGTGTTCCTTGGATTGATGGGATTATTCGATGCTGAATTTGCCCTATTTTTGGAGACCTCTTTTTGGTTCAGTGTTCCTTGGATTGATGGGATTATTCGATGCTGAATTTTATAACAAACCAAGGTTTGTTATACAATTCTGCCAGCGCTAGCCTCACCTATCTGGTTTGTGAGATGCTGAATTTGCCCTATTTTCGGAGACCTCATTTTGGGTCAGTGTTCCTTAGATTGATGGGATTATTCGTGCTGAATTTGCCCTGCTTTCGGAGGCCTTATTTTGGGTCCACTGGAGGTGAATGGGTCAGGATGTCACGCTGTTCTCGAACCGCGCAGCTGGCATCATAATTGGTTATCTGTCCTGAAGTTTAGGTAGGTATACAAATTACTGCTAGGTGACAAGGCGTACACAGCCAGAACAAGGCGATTAATTGAGAGCCTGCATTGTCAAGCAGGAAAATTCATTATTGATTTGTGGTCCCAATAAGGGACACGCTGCATCCAGGCTGCGAGACACGCATCACAGATTGAGTAAAATGCTAGGAAATGTACGGGATAATCCTACTTAGACACGCGTGACTATAGCAGGATAGTTAGAATAGAGTTTATAGCCGATCGAACATTCAGGGTTCCTGTTGCCTGCAAAATGTCTGGTTTAACAAAATTTACTCTTCTGCATGTAACCACTTATTCTAGGTCTCGATTATGCATAGTACGTAACAATTTGCGTCTAGTTTGCCACCACTTTCAGAAAATAAATTTACAGACTATTCTCGCGTTAACAAAAAATGTTTTAAATTTTAACGAGAGTAATGTTTACCTCTGAAATATGGTTTCTTTACTTTAAATACCATTTTCTCATTTCTTTTCTTTTTTAATTGCTATCTTTCTAAGCGCAGGGATTGCTCACTTTGCCTTTCCCCAAGAGAGAGAGAGAGGGAGATAAGAGAGAGAGAGAGAGACAGAGACAGCAAGAAATGAAAGGAAATGAAACTTTATTTCTCAAGGACAAATGATAAGTTACACAGACCTTTTTCAATCATGTCCTTGCACACACACACACACACACACACACACACACACACACACACACACACACACACACACACACACACACACACACACACATTGAGATCTTGAAACAAACATGAACGTATTATGAGAGAGAGAGAGAGAGAGAGAGAGAGAGAGAGAGAGAGAGAGAGAGAGAGAGAGAGAGAGAGAGAGAGAGAGAGAGAAAACACCCAAGACAGAAACACATAATACGGTACAATCAATAATACTCTTTTCATCACAGTAAAAAGTCACCTTCCGCTATATACAAAAGCTTAATCCCGGATGACTTCTTTTGATTAAAGACAATAGATGTAAGTTCATGAAATTGGCATAGAGTCTCATGATCTCCTACAGCTGCCGAGGCTCATGAAAATCTATGCCTCTCGAAAGAAGTTTCTCACAGGCTGAATGGACCAGTGACAGCTGCTTCCGGTTGAAGAGAATAACCGAGGATACCGAGCCCAGTGAGAAGTATACAGATTCTCATGAGCCCCTGCAGCTGTTGGGGATTATGATACTACTACGCCTCGCGCAGACGTACTAATCTGGTTAGAAGACTATATGAGTATTGCTGAAGAGATGTACAGAAGGCATTGTTATACGAGGATTCTGTGTCCCTTAGCACAAGGTCCATGAGCGGAATTCTGCCGCGTTTGGCCCGCGCACGGCCGTGCGCAGGCTAAGGGTGGCAGACGCCGGCCCGAAGACATTGTGTTTACTGGGATACGTCTGCCAGAGGTAATAACTGAGGGAACGGCTTCGATTTTTTCTGACTGTACTGTGACGGTTATTGGGAAGAGATGTGACTTACATTTGCATAATTATAATGCGGGGTTTCTTCGGGGGCATCTGCTAATATTCCACCTTTTCTTTCCTTCAGTACATATTAACAGGCATAATCGAACAATCTTAGCGCGGATGAACCGACTCAGTGAAGGGGAAGTAAAGACTTAATAAGAGCGGTAACCGCGGAATTTTCCCCTTTGATTTATTTTTTATTTTTTGCATTACGCTCAGAATTTTGCGTCTTAGAAGATCGTGCGGCCACACCTACTTCAACATGTGCCTCTCTCTCTCTCTCTCTCTCTCTCTCTCTCTCTCTCTCTCTCTCTCTCTCTCTCTCTCTCTCTCTCTCTCTCTCTCTCTCTCTCTCTCTCTCTCTCTCATTGCACCTCACTGTTGCTCTGGGGAAAAGGGGGGGGGGGTTGGGGGGGGGGGGGGGGGCTCGTGTGAGTGTGTGTATGCGTGTTGTGTAGTGTGTGTGTGCGTTGGTGTGTGTGTGTGTGTGTGTGTGTGTGTGTATGTGTGTTTGCGTGTGTTGCAGTATGTGCGTGTGTCTCATGTGTGTATGTGTGTGGTGTAGAATGTGTGTGTGTGTGATGTAGAGAGTCAGTGTTTGTGCCTGTGAGCTTTTATTTACTTTCGTGTGAAACTGTTGTTTTGTTTGTGGTAGTGTTCAATGGTAGATTTTAGCTTAATGGTAGTAACGGCAAGTTTGAAAATTGGTCCTGTTACCAAATACTTTTACCGTTATAAAATAAAGGTTCATTGTTCATTGTTCTCTCTCTCTCTCTCTCTCTCTCTCTCTCTCTCTCTCTCTCTCTCTCTCTCTCTCTCTCTCTCTCTCTCTCTCTCTCTCTCTCTCTCTCTCTCTCTCTCTCTCTCTCTCTCTCTCTCTCTCTCTCTCTCTCTCTCTCTCTCTCTCCCTCCCCCCCCTTGAGAATGGTTAGGCGAAAATTGAGACTATTTTTCCAGTCGAATTCTTCGCCGTATAATCAGATAATCATGGATTAGTTGAGATTAGTCGGGGTTTATCGTAAAGTTCACGGCACTAGAGTGATAATGGTCAGCCCTAATGGGTTATGGAGGGGGGGGGGGGGCAGAGAAAGCTATTGCCTACTGAGTACAACCGGAACACTGATCAATTCATAATCACTGCCACTACGCCACTTTTATGTACCAGGACCTTTCAACGGCGGACGTGCGTTTCAAAACGCACAGAAACTACAATGATCAACTCATTGACGACTCCGCCTGAGACTCCTCCCCTTCATGGCAAAACGTCTTCGGGCACACGGCGACGGCCACACTGGGCCCGCGTACAGCTGTGCGCGGGCCCACTGCAGCCGTCGTGGGCCGAAGACCTTTGCTCACCGGGTATCCATCCCTGCCCCTACCAACTGTCCCTACACCCACCCCCTCTCCGCGGCCTCCGGCAAAATGTCTACACAAATTCCCGTCAAAAAGACAAAAATAGCAAAGACAGAAGTCACTGAGCTGGGGGTAACGAGAGTGCACGGTACGTCAACTTCGTGAATATTCATGAGGACCAGAATGTGATGACTAGTGCCTAACAAGGCTTGTCAACGTGCACGCACTGACACCTCTAATTTGCATAATTCCGTGACAAGGGCTGATGCCGGCTTGTTCACAACAATTTTTTTCCTGTCGACGAAGTTTCCGTGGGCTTTTCGATCGGAAAATAATGCTTCGTCGTGCTTGAAACTCAAGAGAATTTTGCAAAGGCTTTGCAAAATTCTCTGGAATTCAAGCACAAATTAGTTGAAGATATAGATACAAACTTGGCGGTGCGTCTTAACTCATTCTACCCCAGACACACCACAGCAAGATAAGGATCGACCATGATAGTTCAAAGGTGATGCCAGAATAGCTTGGCGCCTATGGGCGCCAAGCTATTCTGGCATCACCCTTGAACAATCATGGTCGATCTGTGTCCTACACTGCAATGCAGTATGCAGAGGACAACGGCAAAATTTAAGGATTTCGGTATTGGGGTAGAATGAGTTTTTAAAAAAATTAAAGTTATTGCGTTCAATTGATTTTAGACATTAGCTGAGGTTTACGTTTAGCAACGAACGACTCCCAACGACGATCAAACGAGAGGAAAATCACTGCGGGTAACTAGTGTGTGACAAAAGCATTGACGACGCTCCAAACATCTCAAGTGCCATATACCCTCATGAGCCCCAGGGGACATGCCTCTTTGAGTGTTGTTTGTGCTCATGGTTATCTGCCGTGGCTAAGCCCTCTTTCGTTGTTGGCAGTCATTCGTCCAAACGAAACTTCACTATTATTTGGACATATGGTTTTGCGAAATTTGTTTTACGGATCGTAATTAATCAGGCAGATCTATTTCTGGTGGACTTTCTGAGTCGGAAACTTGAGGTACCGGAGAACTTGCCGATGGAAAATATGTGCGTGCTGGTTTGTGATTTTGACCTTAAGCCGCACCCGTACCTTGTCAAGAGGCTACAGCAAAATTTGAATAAACGACTTAGACCGAACTCATTCGGTAAATTCGTTAACTCATTCAGCCCGACGCACATATTCCCCAAATTTTGGAGGCGTCTTCTAACGACTATGCACCTATGATAATTCTAGGGTAGTGCCAGGTTAGCTTGGCGCCGACAGGCGCCAAGCTAAGCTGGCACTACCCTTGAATTATCATGGTCGATCCATCTCCTGCTGTAGTGCGTCAGGGCTAAATGGGTTAAATTTGTGCAACGCTGCTCCGGGCTAGTTGAATATCTTAGCGGCCGTTCAAAAGTTGGAAATCCCAGTTTATGTTCCTCCACAACTTCTAAATTGGAAATCTGAACGGACGTCAATGAATCCGGGATTTAGCGAGTCGATTGCCAATTACCCGCGCAAGGACGTCACTAAAACTGAGCAGACGTCTAGATGAAAATCTAGTTAGACTTGTGAAAGACCTCATGCTGGTAATTTGATATGCGTAGACGTATGCGCAGCCGATATCCACTCTTTTGGTTTTCTTCCGCTGGCCTGGTCTTTTAACTATTTGACTGCAAACTGACGATACCGTTCGGCGCCGTAAAAGACGCATAGTTACGCGTCTTCACCGCCGAACGGTATCGTCAAGGGGTTAAACTGAACATATATTCGGTTAAAACCTCAGCAAAAGTCGAGTCTGACATTTTAGAAGTCGTTCAGTTTAAATTTGATCGTGGTATTTAGTCAGAGTTTAATACTAAGGCATCCTACATCACTTCTGCTTAATGACAAAAAAAAGGAACAACCATGATTGTTATAGTTCAAGGGTAAGCCAGATTAGCTTGGCTAAGACAGTCTAGCACTACCCTTGAACTGCCAAGGTTGCGGATCTACCTCTGGCAGGTGGTTTTAAAAGTGCACTGAGTGAGTTTCACCACAAAACTATTATAACCTACACAGACGATAAAAACTTATGTTTTAACTCATTCGACACGCGCCGCATCCGGACACGCGGCTTTATGCCGCGTATCAGGATGCGGCACGTCTCGAGAGCGTTTAAAAGGGTGATTGGGCATCTTATCAGACCGGTTCCAGCCTCCTCTGCAAGAGTTACATTCTGAGTATGTGCACAAGTGTGAATCTGAGCATGGAGGCTTCCTTCTATTCCGAAACTGATGTTTGTGGTAATACCGGAGACGATGACACCAAACCTCTAAAGAGGCACGGAAATTAGGCTTTCTTGAGTATCCCAGCACACGAATACCAGGCCGGTTAACTTTGTCTGGAAAACCTGGCGTTTCGGACTGGAACTCTCAGAAAGATTCCTTTCAAAAGCGCAAAACCGCAAAAGATATAATAAAATAAAAATCTTATGTGACTTTACGTAGAAAGATTTATTGGTACCAAACATCCCACAGGATGTTTAGGTATGGACGAAAACATCGTCACGAAACGCGACAAAAACCAGAGAAGCCGTATAGGTATGGACAAAAACTCTTCCTGAAACGCCAGACAAAACCGTCTATTGACCGTCTGGACAGAAACTCAAAACCACAAAGAAAGAATGGATATGGAAAAACCTCACGAAACGCAAAGACAGCTAGGATTTTATTCATTCGAGAGGTGCCGCCTACGGATGAGCGGTTTTAGCCGTGCATTCATATGCGGCACCTCTCGAATGCGATAAAAGAAATAAGCGAAACGCGAAACCGAACTCTCTGCGGGCCACCTTGATAGAAATCCGAGCGGACGTCTAGACCAGAAATCTGTCGCTAGGGGTCAGCCGAGCCGGACATATTCCTGACGAGATCATTTGTCTCAGTACACGTCATGGTCCTCCAACCCCAAACAAAATACTTCCATCTGCAAGAGGCACATATTCTCATGAGCTTCTGCATCCGCTGGAGCTCGTGAGAATCTATGCCTACGATTTGTATGGATCTGTACATTTTACGTGTATCCCTGAAGGCAATCGTCGGTATCATTTGCCTTAGTGCAAGGTCCTTCCTCAAACACACAAATTCTTCCATCTGCATGAGGCATAGATTCGCATAAGCACCTGTACCAGCATGGCCTCATGAGAATCTATACCTCTTGCTGTTAAGTGTGGTATATTTATTTGCATCTCTTGTATTTCAGTCGAAGAAAGTCGATCATCAAAATCATTTGTCTCGGCGCAGGTATCTAAGCCATTCTACTTTCATTAAACAGACACAGATCCTCATGAGCCCATGCAGACACAGGAACTCGTGAGAATCCATGCTCATAAAGGAAGAGACAGACACTGTTGACTTATGTTTAAATACTCCAATGACGGACGCTTTCCAGATCATCAATCGTGTCTGGGCGAGGAGACTAATGTAGCCAGTTCCTTTCTTCTGAAGAGGACAGATTCTCATAGCCTTCTGTTGCCGAATTGGACTCATCAGAGTCGACGTCTATACCCAGAAGGATCGGCTTTATTTACTCCTATTTGTTCTCCAAAGACAAACGGAAGGAAATGTATAGTGCGGATACTGCGGATGTATAGTGACTGTTGCTTACAAGAGGGACTAAGGAACGTCGCGAGTATCCGATGACTTCTGTAGGATGCAATGACTTGATAAATTTTAATGTGACAGGTTCCTACCATCAGGAGGCATAGATTCTCATGAGCCCCTGCGGCTACGCATGAGAATCTATGTCCCTTGCAACTTAAATGGTCAGAACCGCTGGGGCTTATTAAAATCTATGCATCTTGCAGATGGTAAACGCTGTTCTGAGATCTTCTAGATGGACTATCTCTGGGAATCGTAAGTCTATTACTATAGTAGTAATAGACTTCTACTGAGAATCAATGCCTACTAGTATTACAATTCAACGATCTGGGGCTCATGAGAATCTATACCTCCTGCAGTTAAAACAGACTATAATCTGAAACTTTTTTTTACACCTACTCTAGACAGAAGTCTGTGCCCTTTGAAAATGGAAAAAGTCGGGACTCTTACAAATCTGCGCTACTTCCAGACATTACGTCCTATTCTCTTTCCACAGAGGTCTACAGATGAAAATCTTGGCCTCTGGCCTAACTTTAAATGATGATCTATGCCGTTTGCAGATGACTGAGATAGCCTGGCCAGAGACTGATGTTCCGCAGGGACTGTATGGATGGGCGCGGTCCGTTCCGATAGTGACTATCAATTAGGTCTTCATCACGCCGCGAGAGGCGTCCCTAATTCGATCACTAACACGGCTTGTTGGGTGAATACTGGCCTGACGGATCCCATCTCTAACACCCCGTTCCACCCTGCCCCGCGTCCCCCCTCCTCACCTCTCCCCCCACCCCCCACCCCCCACCCCCACACCCCCCCCCCCCCCACCCCCGGGCATTCGAGGTGTAGGCGTGTGCTGATCTGTGATTTTGGACCTTACGGACTTCGGTCGTAAGGTCCAAAATCACAGACCAGCAATCGTGCATTTCTTTAAGACAAGCACTGAATTGGTTGGTCGTTTTGTTTTGTTGTTGTTGCTGTTTGTTGTTTTTGTTTGTTTGTTTGTTGTTGTTGTTGTTGTTTATTGTTGTTGTTTTGTTTGTAGACATTCATGAACATCATGATCAGACCATGAAGGCTGCATTGTCTCAGAATGGACTGATTGCTTCAAAAACATCTGTGGTTACTTCTGCGGCGGAAGAAATTGCCTGACTAGACTTGCACACTTGTGAGCACTGAACCTAGCCTGTTCAATGGATGATTCATATAAAACATAGACGATCTTAAGCAAAAGCTCCTGAAGGCTGCATTGGCTCTTCAGAATGAGTGACTCCGATTCGCAGGAAAGAACCAGTCTCATACAGGCCTTTTCTTCCTCAAATAAAGGGGATGCTGATTTCACTACTACCTCGGTGTTGAAATCTTCAATTCTACAAGCCAGCCCTTTCCGCTAGAAAGTCAAGAGGTATAGAGTTTCGTCTGCGTTGTATAAAAAGGAGTGAGTCCTCAAGACTACCGAGCAAAATTGGCTTCATGTGCGTCTGTTTTCCTCAGACAGATTAAGAGGACACCGATCACCGAACGTTCCCCGCCCACCCCCAACGCACAAACCATCCACCCACCCCTCCACTACACAAGCACCCCGAGGGCTTAGCTTTCGCGAGGGTTGGATGATCGCCGTCAGACATATAGACACAGGAAATCTAGCGCTGAAAGCTCAGGCAGCAGAAGACCCTCGGGCCGACGTCGGCCGCAATGGGCCCGCACACAGTCGTGCGCGGGCCCACTGCTGCCGACGTCGACCCGATAACTTTTGCTTACTGGGAGCTCAGGTCTTCCTAGGTCTTTCCGGGTCGCGCCCTCTGGTTGTCCTCCTAATGGGTCCTCAATCAGCAAGGTACACTGATCATCATTTTCTCCTGCCGCAATCTGTAGAGGGCACCGCCGATGCTCTTGAGTCCTAGCAGTAATCTGCAAGAGACATAGATTCTCATGAGCTCCTGCTGCCGCAGGGGCTCATGAGAATCTATGCCTCTTGCTGGATCGGGTTTGGCGATGACTCCATTACATCTCCCGTCCTCAAAGGGAAGATGGCCTTAGTCGCCTGCTCGGCGTTAAACCCAAATAACTAACTCACTAACTCAATATGAAGAAGTCTTCGGCCTGTCAACCGCTGAGGATTGGTCGGTTGGTGGAGTTCTTTAAAAACAACAACATCTGTAAACTTAATCCCTTCAAAAAATGAAACACCACCCAACTGCAGTTGTCGGGGCTTCTGAGGATCTATATCTTGCTGAAAACACTTTGCACCCAAGTTCTTTGGACGACTGGAGATCTTTAACGGTGACTTTGCCACACAAAAAAAAAAAAATATATATATATATATATATATATATATATATATATATATATATATATATATATATATATATATATATATATATATATATATATATATATACAATCCTCGTCCACTGGCAGTGAAGGGGTTATGTTGAACCAAATGAACCCACTCCCATCAAAGAATCGTACGATATGAACAAGAAAGAAAACTAGAAGTCTGTCAGAATAGTAATTTGTAAGAGCCGGTGTGAAAGGGTCCTTTTGTTACAGAAACGTACGCCCACCAGGAAAAGTCGCCCTCCATTGAAACGTCTAAACTATAGACACAAGTATCCGTTTATGTAATTATTCCCAGGAAAATGTGTCCTACAAAGCAGAACAATACTAAGGTTGCGTGTACGACGAGTGACACCCAACAAGGAACGAGAGCGAGTTCACAGCGAACACGCTGTTTCCGCTATCAGCATAGACAACACTTCAAACATCTCCAAGAGGCATAGATCCTCATGAGCCCAGAGGGCTCATGAGGATCTATGCCTCTTGAAGATGTTTGGAATGTTGTCTTCGCGTAATGTACGAGTTGGTTAATCAACGTGATTTCGATCTCGAATGAAACCTCACTTTATTTCCCTGCTGACGACAAATCCTAAAAATGGAAGCAACTTGTCGTCTGTAGCATGAAAGCTTCTGTGGATCCTTGATCATTTTACAGCGGGAATCTGTTTGATCTTGGCTTACACCCCCGTTAGGAGTGTTGGATGATACCCTTAAAACTGAGACGATTATATTATCTCAGAACTAACAGAAATCCGGCTGACCTTGCCTTTTTTTTTTTTTTTTTTTTTTTTTTTTTTTTTGCTCGTGGGTGTTCTGACTGGCCATAGCTTAGAAATAAGCGGCAGGACGCTACAGACGTAAAACGTGTCTAATGAAATAGCAGTACAGTTTGTATTGTTGCAAGTACAGTGAGTGTAATCTCTAAACGTTAGAAGAGTAATTGGCAAACTTAGTCGTGAATGTGTGTACTCTGTGTACTCTGAGCTTGCAATGTAGAAAGCAATTTTCAGGCTTTTTATTCTGAGCTTAACCTCAGAATATATAAGCATGAAAATCGTTTTCTACAAACTGCAATAAAGAAAAGCCTTCCAGAAGCTCCATCCATTTACATGACCGTAGGAACCACATCCACCTGGATTACCATAGCCACAGCACGTGCTCAAGGGGAGATAAAGGACTTGTGGTCGGAAGCGGTTTTGACCCTTGACCTTTCGTGTTCAATCATAAAGCATGTTGGTTCGGAACTTCAAGTATGAAAATCACACAAAAGCAGCTTACACAAGTCCTTTAGAAAATCAGTATAATCTAGAAACGGCGTAGATCCTAATGAGCCCCTGACGTCGCAGGGGCTGTTGAGAATCTATGCCTCTTGCTAGCAAGCACTGGTTCTATTACTATCTCTAGTTGAGGCAGACAGTGTGTTCGACCGATGACAACCGATATGGCGAAAAAATCGACCAGGCTACGGCTGTACGTGAAACAATACTCGCATAATCAATGAGACATGGGGGAAGTGTACAGAATAGCTTATGAAAAACTAGAAGATAATGTAGTTTATTTATGCAATGCTTATATAATACTTTGTTTTCCTCCCTACGTCACACGACCAGTCACTTTAGCGCAAACTGTACCATGTGACCGTGATATAAAAACCACTGTAGCGAAAAATGGCGGACGTTTTATAGCCCTCTCGACGACGCGTTAGGACCTCGTTTTCGAGTCTTGACAGCAACTCGGTTCGACAAAATAGCAGAAAAAAACGCACTAAAGTAGTTCTATATGACGTAATACACATCATCTGCCTTATATGTTACGACGTGAGGAGCCAACTTAAACAATATTTCACCACTAATTACACAGCGCAAACAGCAAAAGCCTTCGCCAAATCCATCTCATCGCCATGCACCGAGACATTTTCAAAGTTCGGGAAACCACGGAACAAAAATAGCTACGAGTTTGCTTTTTTTTTTTACCAATCAGAGACAGCAATCCTTGCAAACCGGCAACACACTGTCGTCTGCTCAGCCACCAACATGCCACAATTTCACCAAAGCACAGAGCAACAATTTCAAGAACTAAAACGAAAATACACATCCAGCAACACTATACACAAAGCACCCTATTGCCAAAGTTCTCTCTTCAAGTCACTCAATGCGGGACTATCTGAAGAAAAACATCTCACGAATTTTCGAAGACAATCTGACATCATGTCAACGCTGTAAAATAAAATCTTACCTTAAAATCCATCTCAGCACTAGTCCTGCTGTTAACAACGAGCGTTTTTTTTTTTGGTATTCCTCCTTCCAGATATCCCAACACACATGACACTTTAGGATATAACAACGACAATCTGCTGCACACTCGAAGCATCCCCTTCAGTCATCTTGAATCTAAAAGCACGAGGCACCATGCTAACTTGCACAAGCTGTCACATCAGTGGTCAAGTGCCGACCGCTTCATCAAAAAGTTCTTAATTTTTCTGAATCACACAGCAGTCAAGAAGCACTGTCACTGTCATACTTTAACGACCTTTTGTTGACATTGCAGCTTGAATCATTCTGTACACCAGCCACGATTAGCTTTTTACTCGCGAAACTTGCGCTTCACACGGAATCATGCTACGTCACACTCTGTCTCGTAAAGACTGGGAATCCCCGGCAGAACATGTATATTCAATGGTGTCACCTATCCGCCACATAAGCGGCCGTCTTCATAAACCGAATTTTTTCTAAACAATAAACGGAGGAAGGAAAACAAATACGTTATTGGTCTACGGCCTTCGGGGTACAATGATTCCTTTGACCTCCCTCAGGCCTACAAAGGTCCGTGTAGCAAACCCCTCCGACCAATAATTTACAGTATACTATTATAACTGCATTAATCTCTCTCTCTCTCTCTCTCTCTCTCTCTCTCTCTCTCTCTCTCTCTCTCTCTCTCTCTCTCTCTCTCTCTCTCTCTCTCTCTCTCTCTCATATTCTTGTTCTTTTGCGCAATACCGTTAATTAAATAACAGAAAGTATGAAAAGTGGCAAAAATGCGAAGTACTTCATTAGTTCGGGAAAAAAAGTTTGCTGTTCTCTCTCTCTCTCTCTCTCTCTCTCTCTCTCTCTCTCTCTCTCTCTCTCTCTCTCTCTCTCTCTCTCTCTCTCTCTCTCTCTCTCTCTCTCTCTCTAAAACGAAACTTTTTGATTACCTGATGAGCTAAACATAACCTCACTGGGGATTTATTTAAACAAACCCTGATGCTTAACACTTTCATGTACCACATGTATTTATATATATATATATATAGTGTGTGTGTGTGTGTGTGTGTGTGTGTGTGTGTGTGTGTGTGTGTGTGTGTGTGTGTGTGTGTGTGTGTGTGTGTGCGTATGTGTGTGTGTGTCGGTGGGGGGGGGGGGTGTCTGTGAGTCTATGAGTATGTCTGTCTATGTGAATAGTGTTGTTATTTGTTTGTAAGTATAATGTTTACTTATATGTATGTTTGTAGTTAGTCTTGTAGTTGTTAGCATCGGCAGGTTTGTAAAATGGCTGTGTCTATGACGATGTCAATGCCTAAACCGTTGTAAAATAAAGTTTCATTGATTCATTGATTCATTGATTCTCTCTCTCTCTCTCTCTCTCTCTCTCTCTCTCTCTCTCTCTCTCTCTCTCTCTCTCTCTCTCTCTCTCTCTCTCTCTCTCTCTCTCTCTCTCTCTCTCTCTCTCTCTCTCTCTCAGTGTGTGTGTGTGTGTGTGTGTGTGTATGTGTGTGTGTGTGTGTGTGTGTGTGTGTGTGTGTGTGTGTGTGTGTGTGTGTGTGTGTGTGTGTGTGTGTGTGTGTGTGTGTGTGAAATAAATGGGTGCCGTTTACAACATTCACGACTGTCACAAAATACCACTGTATAAATTTCGCACAAAGTCGAACGCGTAAAAACACACCATGAAACTGAGGGGCATGTGCACCGAACTCCGCTAAACTAGAGGCACCGATTCTCATGAGCCACTGCAACTGCAGAGGCTCATGCGAATCTATGCCTATTGCAGATACAGAACTCAAGCTGGTAGACACACCATCAACATAAACAAAGCAGCATCAACAGATTCCAAAGAGCTGAAACGTCCAATTAGCATTCTATGCCGACGTGGTTCAGTTCACATCACAGAGAGTAACCCTTTCACTGCCGCGGCACAGCCAAATTCAAGAGGCATAGATACTCATGAGCCCCCGCAGTAGCGCCATTCACATTTGTGCACCTCAGGTTGACCAGGTTAACTCTTTCTACCCCAACACCGAAATCCCCAAATTTTGCCGTTCTCCTCTAAAGACTGTGTTGTAGAGCAGGACGCAGATTGACCATGATAGTTCAAGGGTGATGCCAGAATAGCTTGGCGCCCATGGGCGCCAAGCTATCCTGGCATCACCCTAGAACTATCATGGTCGATCCTTATCTTGCTGTGGTGTGTCTGGGGTAGAATGAGTTAACCTGCGCTTGAGATTTCGGGTGGGGGTGGGGGTAGAGAAGGGGGTTAATAATTTGCTCTACATGGCAAGCGTGAAGCGTGAGCGACCTCAGAAACAACACGAACGCTGCGTGGTCCGAAAGTAATTTAGTCAAATTAAATATAATAATAAATGCAATTATTGGTAGTTCGTGCGGTACAATACGAGTAGTATGGTGCTAGGACGCAGCCTCGAGGTACCGAAGTCAATAAGCCCCGCCTGAATTGACTGACATGGAGCGTACTTTGTTGACATTTAGCTTTGACTGCGGGAGCCGTTGTAGTTGAAAATTAGCGTCTCAGCAGCTTGGAGGCTTGAAAAACGTTAACTCATTCTGCTTTCGACACACCAAAACAGCAAGGTATGGCTCAACCATGATAGTTCAAGGGTGGTGGCAGAATAGCTTGGCGCCTATCCTATAGGCGCCAAGCTATTCTGCCACCACCCTTGAACTATCATGGTCGATCTGTCTCCTTAAATGTGCTGCAGTCCTCAGAGGATAACTCCAAGATGTGGGTATTTCGTACCTCGGGCACAATGAGTTAAACGTTAAAAGTTACGGCTTAAAGTCTTTTGTCCAGCACGAATGTGACTTCAAAGGCGTGGCACCGAATAGGGTCCAAACTAAATTTGATCCGAGCTGGTTGGGTTTGGGTTCGAACCCGCGACATTTAATGCGAAAATCGAAAGCTCTACCACCGAAGCTACCCATCCACCCCCCCCCCCCCTCCCAATCCTGCCCCCTTGGAGGCTTGAGCTCTCACTGTCCATTCGGTCTCCTTTAATCTGAACGCCATAATCATACGCTTATTAAACGACTTAGTTTTATTTTGATTCAGTTAAAAAGAAAACCGTCAAAAGTCGTCAAGCCTTACCGTGTCAATAGACTTTAAAAGCTAAAGGCAAATTCAACACAGAGTCAATCCCATCTATCATAGAGACACATCAGCAAGATCAAAAAACCTCCCCAATGTATGAGTCCCCGCATTACGAGTTTGTTTTTTTTTTTTTTACCTCCCCAGTAAACACAGGTCCTCAGGCCAACGACGGCCGCAATGGGCCCGAAGACGTTTCGCTTCTGGGATCTTGTAGTAGGGATCTATAAGCTAGATCTACCCAGATAAAATCTTGCTTTTCACAAAACTAAAATTAATGTCTTTAGCCTTCACAGAGCAAACTGACAGGCTCTAACTCATTCGAGACGTGCCGGGTATCCGGAGGCGGCACGTCTCGAATGTGATAATCAAGGGTGCTGCGAATTCTGGCACCACCCTTGAACTAAGAAAGGTCGACCGGTCTCCTGACCTGTCGTGTAGCACAAACAATTGTAACATAAAATTTGCAAATCATGGACAAGGAAGAACTAGAATTATCCGAGGTATAACGAAATGAAATATGGGCAAAGTTACAGAAATTCTAAACGTGTTTTCCGGTAATCTGCACTTGTATCTTTTAGATATATTGATTTTACACAAATATACGGACAGAAAACTCATATATTCTTTAGAAATTGTTGATATCTTCATGCTTTACATTCTTGAAAATACATTGAATATGGCAACGTTCTTGCGTTTCTGGCTGATTGAAATGTTCCTGTTTACCCAAAAGAATCAAATACAAATGTTAGTGTCAAGAAATGTTCTTCTTTTTTTTTCTGAAGTGTGTTTCTCCTGGTTTACTCCTGCAGCGAACAAAACCTATCTGTAAGAGGCATAAATCCTTATGAACCCCCGCCACGGCGGGGGCTCACGGGATCTATGCCTCTTGCAAATCGAAATCTACTAATAAGTCCCTTTCCTGGGGAAGGTCATCGGGCATTCAAAGCTATCAGAAGGTTTAACTGGCACTGTTAGGCACTGGAGTCTCAGGAAACACATCTTGAAATCGAAATGTACATCTACGTTCCTCTACTAAATGAGGTCATCGGGAGTTCAAGCTATGGGAATGTTCGAGAAGTTTCCACCGGCATTGTTAGCATAACATGAGAATCAATCAACTCCCATTCATGCATTTTAACTGAAACAAACGCAAAACGTCTGACATTAAAAGGACACGCTACAGTTTTGTTGTATGCGTTGCAAGAAATTAACGAACAACACCAACCATCCTCAAGAAACAAAAATCCTCATATATTTTTTCGCATGAATACGAGAGCTCATAGCGTTCTTTGTCTCTTCCTAGGTCTCATCTGTATCCGTGTTCCTCGGACTGTTGCGTTGGTTTGGCCTTGATATTAACACATTTCCAAAGACATGATCTGTGTCAGAAGATTCACTCAATCACTGAATACCAGCATCGTTTCCGGACACTAAAATGTTTAGAGAGGTCTGCAGCATCAACAAATTAAGAATGCCTGAAGTCGTCATTGCCCTGCAGACTACATGCCAGATAAAGCGACCATGGTACTTCGAGGGTGGTGCCTGAATAGCTTGGCGCTACAGGCGCCAAGCTATTCAGGCACCACCCTTGACAGTCGATTTGCCTGCTGTTGTGGTGACTGAATTAAAGAAATCGAAGAAATGAAAAACGGCATCTCACATCTATCAAGTTATCGCCCGACTGCCCGTCTCTGAGGCAAATGATGATGAATACGTTCTTTCGTCGAAAGTCATTCATCGGCAAGGATCATTTATCTCTAGAACCCAGTTTACATAAGGCAACGTTTTTCCAACCCATGTGACTGTGAACGTCATGCAGCGCAAAAGACATGTATCTATACGATCTAGTTTATCTCTATCATCAAATTTATCTATATGATCCAGTTTATCGCTATGATCAAGTTTATCGCTATAATCCGGGTTATTGCTATGCTCCAGCTTATCGCTATAATCTAGCTTATCGCTATGATCCAGTTTATCTCTATGATCCAGCTTCTCGCTATAATATAGTTTACCTCTATGATGCAGTTTATCTGTATGATCCAGTATATCGCTATGATCAAGTTTATCTCTATAATCCAGTTTATCGCTATGCTCCAGTTTAACTCATTCAACTCCGACACGCCACGGCAAGACATGGATCGAGCGTGATAGTTCAAGGGTTGTGCCAGAATAGCTTGGCGCCCATAGGCGCCAAGCTATTCTGGCACTACCCTTGAACTATCACGCTCGATCTGTTTCCAGAAGTGCAATACAGTCTTCAAGGACCAACTTCAAAATTTGCGGATTTCGGCCGTGGAGCAGAATGTGTTAAAGAAGCCAAGTTCCTGTTTCCTACGGTCTATGTGGTTGTCGGTTTAATTCCAGTTTAACGTTGAAAGGTCCTTATCTCTGTAGTCTAGCCTGAGACCGTATGGTGCTCAGTTACCATGTATCGCAGGAAGGATACACTAGCCTTGTTGAAGAGGTCCTACGTGGCACAGTTGCAGTGCGCTTAAACTGATCAGTGTTCAGGTTGTACTCCATAGAAAATAGCTGTCCCTGCCCCCCCCCCCCTCCCATCCCCTCCCTCCCACCCCCTCCCCATCAGTAACCCGCCCGTCAGGACCGTCCGTTATCACTCCGGTGCCGTGGACGTTAAACCCCGAAATAACCAGGCTGACACACACCGTGCAAACGGAAGTATTAACTCATTCAACTCCGACACGCCAGGGCAAGACATGGATCGAGCTATGCTGGCACAACCCTTGAACTATCACGCTCGATCTTTTTCCAGAAGTGTAATACAGTCTTCAGGTGGCAACTTCAATATTTGCGGATGTCGGTCCTGGACCAGAATGTGTTAATCTACACCAGCCTGTGACACTGAGTACAAGTTATAGAAAATAGAGCGCCTGTGACAATGTAAGTGTAGTGCATGTTAGCTAGTCACCGTTTTAGAGAGAGAATTTGAACAGCTCATCTCTACGCATTATACAATGAGACAGATCAAACCACTTCACAGAACAAATTTCATACCTGTACCGTTTGCGGAAGTACTGGCCGGACAGAACTACTCGAGGAGTACGCCACAGGTACACTTTTATTCAAATGAGATGCTGAAGCATCTCATTTGAACAGAAGTGTACTTGTGGTGTACTTGAATAGAAATGTACTTGTGGCGCACTCCCCGAGAAGTATTCCCGCAAACGGCTGTAGGGGTATGTATGAAATGCACACTGAACTTACGAAAGATTAAGTGGTTTGATTTAATAATAAGGTCATACTATAAAAAAAATTTTAAACATACGTACGCATGTCTTCCTTTTCAGTCTGCATCCCATCTGTGTGCAGAGATATAAACACAAGCGTCACCGCAAATCTGTCTAAATACGATCCATGGCCCGCGACGCATCATAGCGTGAAATCGTGCTATCAAAATCTCCCAACACAACAGCATACCGACAGATCGATAAAGCATGGGTGTAAAACAACAACATCAACAGGTCAAGGTGAGGGTGGGGTTTTATTTCGGTGGCAGATGTGTTGGGGGCGGGGGAAGGAGGGGCGGGGGAGGAGGATATTAATAGAAATATTTCAATGTCAAGGACTCAGACTGAACCGAATGAACTGGCTTGTGATTTAGCCCTTTTACTGCTATAAAAAGAAATTGAATACCTCCCAACTGCAAGAGGTATAGATACTCATGAGCCCCCGTGCTTGCGGGGGCTCATGAGGATCTAAGCCTCTTGCTAAAGTCACTTTGTGTCCATGTTCCTTTGACGACTGGGTATCCATGAGTTCAGCAACACTATCTATGTCTGCTGGCAGTAAATGGTGAAATTTGGACCAAACGACATACACACAAACAGCAAGACAGTTTCGAGTTCATGCAGGGCCAAGCTATTCAGCAATAACAGTCATAAGGGATGAATCGACCACAAAAGTTCTGGGGTAGTGCCTGATGAGATTGGTGCCTTGAGGGACGCCACGCTTGTCAGGCACTACTTCTGAGCTGTTGCGGTCAAACCATCTCCCTCGTTACACGATGGAGGTACATGACGAGTTTGTTTTCCCCGCTAAATTTGGTCAGCCAGTACAAAAACTTGTGTGCACTAAAAGCATCCGGCAGAGTGACAAAAAATACAGAGAAACAACGCCCCACGAAATCGATATAAACCGTCAGCACTATGTACAAGTTGTGTGAGATGGTTTGCCGGTGACATCCCCAGGGTAGTGCCTTGACAGCTCAAGAACAGTGCCTGATTAGCTTGGCGCCGTTAATCAGGCACTACTCTTGAGCGCGAGCGGTCAAGGTCGAAGTGATTTGTACGCAAAAGCCTGACTGTGAGAGAGATGGATGTGTACCAAAAGTACCATGCAGACAAAAGAAGAAGAAAAACAAGAAAGAAAGACCGTCCGTTTAACTACAACATCGATCGGGAAATTAACAGCCCAGGAGAGGTCTTGACACTCAGTGCTGTCGAGGCAAAATAAAACGGTTACTCCACAACGTGGCTTCAGCAGAGTAAAAAAAAATCAAATTACACAAGGTGAAGACATAGACTAGAAAACAGACAGGGCGCTTGTTATGGAACTGTGACAGGAAAGTAAATCGACTGGTTGGTTGGCTGGTTAATTGGATGAATTTTCGGTTGGTCGGTACCGCTCGACAGATGGATTTTCATTGATTGATTGATTGATTGATTGATTGATTTATTGAACCATCGTTGTTCAAAATAGCTGTTGTTTTGATTTTGATTCTTTTGACTCGCACCAATGTCCTCCAACTCTGGCGTCTGCCACAAGCTGGTGACCTCTCTATCACAGATTTCCATCGTAAGCAAATGATCCTCGGGCCGACCAGCACCCCTCCCCCCCCCCCAACCCCCTCCCCCGACCCCTTTAGTTGCGAGTTGCGAGTTGCGAAAAATCAAATCACCACATGCTTCTACTATGCTGATGACAGGCAGTCAGTTGATGGCGTTTCTGTTGCCTGCTGACAGACACGACGCTGTGCAGGCTCACTAAAACAATATGGTTGGCGACCCGACCATCTTCACCACAGGATCAGGAAACTTGCAAGAGTTAGGTCCATGGACAGCGGCTCTTCCAAGAGCCGCTGTCAGGAGGCCTAACTCGTGAACGTTTCCTCGCCCTGTGTCATCATCAACTACAGGGCCTGAAAACTTGCACGAGATCTTCCCCTGACAAAGGCCATTCGAAGAGCCGCTGCCGAAGGAACCTCGGTTTCCTGGCCCTGTGTCGTCATTTAACAATAATCTCAGTTTGATGAGAGTGGGAAAGGGATCGGGGAACATCCAGACGCGAAATTACTGACTGCCGATTGAAGCGCGCGTCGCACCACTCATCATCACAACCCAGATCTGTTGAACTCCGGTTGACCTCTGGAGAACACCGCGAGTGCAAAATAGCAATAGCAGCTCCATGCAGTCATTGTCGCGATAGGTCTCCAGGGACAAAAACAGTTGTTTCAAGAGGCGTAGATCTTCATGAGCCCCCGCAGTCGCGGGGGCTAATGAGGATCTATGTCTCTTGCCAGCCGCATGTATTTCTATGTGACACGGGCAGGCGGAGATCTCCAGCAGTGAACCTGCAAGGGTTTCAAAGACAACGTTCTCATTCCCTGGCAGAGAAGAGTTTAAGAGTTTAACCCTTTCACTGCTGCAACAAAGCAAACATAATCACGCCAGTGCAAGAGAGACAGATTCTCATGAGTCCTCGCAGACGTACTGAACTAAGCAGCGGTGGATCATTTACCTCGAGGGGGCGGGTGTCCATCGTTTTGTTTGGGACCTTGAACAAGACACAAAAGGCCTCCCCGACCTCACCCTGCCCAAAAATCAAACAACAGGGGGAGGAAGAGAGTAGGTACGCCGTAAGTGAAGACTCCTCACCACTTGCCAAAACATCAAACAACAGGGGGGTGGGGGGCGGGGGGGGGGGGGAGTGAGCGTCTGTGTCTTGAAACTCACCAAGAAAAACAAACAGGGAGGAGGGAGGGGGGAGAGATCCAAACACTCCAAAAAGGGACTTTATTATAGCATTTTAATTTTGTTGTTGTTGTTTTTTGTGTGTGGTTTTTTTTCTTGGTTTTTTGTTGTTTTTTTTTTTGGGGGGGGATCCGGAACCGCTCGAATCCCCCTCCCCCAAGATCCGCCCCTGCCACGTTCCTTGGACGGATAGGGTTTTTTAGTCGTAAAATTAACAATGATTCAGAACACAATTAATGTGTGTTAACTGGTAGGGAAAGGTTCCACACATATAATTTTTTTTTAAAAACTTCGTGTCCTCATGTGCGCTTCATGCAGATGTTGCATTACAAAAAAGAGAGATTCACAACAGTCAAGTACGTATTTGATGGTAAAGATCACCCGTGCATTCACCCCTGTGTTCCCTCACATTCAGGAGCCTGCAAGGTTTTCTATCCGCTACAATGAAATAAAACAAGACATTAAAAAGGGGGGAGGGGGGGGGGGGGAAGACGTAAAGAAACCCCGGTGATTCGACAAGAATCAAGTATCCTGTTCGGTGGGAATGATCACATCTGTGTTCCAGAACATTGAGGAGACCATCCAGGTTTTCAACGCGTGCAAGCAAATATTTGGACAGGCGCGGGACAGGCGGATGGGAAACGATGAAAATCGCTTGTACTAATTACACACGGTGAGCAAAAGGTCCTCGGGAGTACGTCGGCCGTAGCTGGCCCGCGCACGTTTGTGCGCGGGCCAGCTACGGCCGACGTCCGCCTATGGACCTTTTACTTACTGGGACGTACACTACCTGTCAGCGGGCTTAGCCATCAAATGAACAGGCCACAAACGCAGGCACGAACTTGACAACACGCGGCAATTCATCAGAACTGACTGCGAGCAGCTTGACAAGCCTACAAGACGCTTTCGGAGAGGTTAGTGCTCATAAAATTCACTCACTCATCAGCTCCGTAAATTGCATGTAACCATAAAAGCTACTAATGTCGTAGGTTAAACCCAGATGAATCCCTCTAACTGAGAATGCAACATTGCGACGGATCTCTGGCAGCAAGAGGCATAGATTCTCATGAGCCCCTGCATGCTGCAAGGGGTTAATGAGGTTCTATGTATCTTGCAGGTGGAATTATTAGGCGGAAGGGCTTGACGACAAAGTATTCGGTAATGTTTTTCTGCCCTGAACTGATGTGGAAACCAGGACTAAGCGAATCTCCTTTGACGTAACTGACAAAATACACTACTCCTTAACTCATTCATCCTTGACACACAGGAGATTAGATCGTCAATGAACGTTCCAAGATAGCAAAAACAAAGTGCTTAACCCTTTCAGCGCAGACACGCTGCAACTGAATAGGGATCGGCTAGTCAATTAAAATAAATTTGCAAAACCTTTATTTATCCCTTATAAGGCAGTTGCAATTTTATGGACGGGGGAACAGTAAGAACAAATCCATTCAGTAAACATTAATACAAAAACATTCTAATTCTAAAATTGACAGTCGAAGGGTGGTGCCAGGATAGCTTGGCGTCTGTAGGTGCCAAGCTATCCTGGCACCACCCTTGAACTGTCATGGACAATCTGTACTCCTGAACTGTTAAGAGGTCTTCAGAGGACAAGTCCGAGAATTAAGAATTGTGACCCGGGATACAATGTACTAACCCGTTTGAGCACACACCCACCGGTACTGCATACAATATAATAAATATAACTTCTTGCACATGGGGACAAAGGGTTACAAAAGACATTAGTTAGTGCGTACGAGTCGCGGAAACAATCATCAGGCGTGGGTTTGAAGTGCAATTTTTTACTCGTCTTCCCATAACTATATCTCTCAGTGCGTGTTCGGCAATAAAAGATGACAAGAAACGCGAGACTGAAAATCAAGAAAAATATAATTATTTCAGCTAGATAAACGTTCGAAGATGCCACAGAGGGCAACGCTAGGGAGTCTGGTTGGTTGGTTGGTTGGTTGGTTGGTTGGTTGGTTGGTTGGTTGGTTGGTTGGTTGGTTGGTTGGTTGGTTGGTTGGTTGGTTGGTTGGTTGGTTGGTTGGTTTTTGTTGTTGGTTGGTTGGGTGGTTGGTTGGTGTTTTTGTTCTTGTTCACCTCCTTCTTAAAAACCACGCATTATTCCCTTAACTGCCGGGTCAAGGCGAACTCTGCCCAGCTCCAAGAGACATAAACCCTCATGAGGCTCCACAGTCGCGGGGGCTCATGAGGATTTGTCTCTCGTTAGTCCTATGTTTTATTCACACCCATTTTTTTTATTTATTTATTTTTTTACATCTGTATTCTTTACGCGAGTGTCGGACAGTGTGCATTCGTTTCAGACGCGAAATCCGTGATCACAATGGCAGTGAAGGGGTTAAAGTTACAAAATAATCTCATCATTTAAAAAATCCACGCGCGTGTCTGAGACAGAGGCACAATAGATCTTTGTTTTCACAGTTGTACAAACACTAACGCAAGGCATGAACGTTATGGAACGCATAAAACAAACAATTTAACTTTCATCAAGGAAGAAATCCATAATTTGCGTGATTATGTTTCATTATACGTATTTGGACAGCAGATCAGCTTTGTTTGCAAAGTTACACAAGCACTCTTAGGTGACGTAATTAGGCACACACCCTGTGAACAAAAAAAAAGCGCGGGCCACCGGCGGCCGATGTAGGCTATAGGACTATTTGCTGTTTTGAGTAAATATGTTTTCGCGCAATTTAGTCCACTATTCGCACTGTTTCCGATTTCCAATAAAACATGATGAAGTGCATTTCTCTTGAGCACCATCATGGCGATGGCAATAATGTTTATTGTGATTTCAAAACGTTCCAGCAACATATAAGCAAAAAAAGATAGTTTATTTAATTCATTCTATCTCAGACACACCACAGCAAGATATGGATCGACCATGATAGTTCAAGGGTGATGCCAGAATAGCATGGCGCCTATGGGCGTAAGAAGCTATTCTGGCATCACCCTTGAACTATCATGGTCGATCTGTGTCATGCACTGAGTATTGCAGTCTTCAGAGGACAACTGCAAAACTTGGGGATTACGGTCAGTCTTGTGGTACAATGAGTTAAATGCATTAAAATAAAATGAAACGAAATGAATGAAATGAAAGGACTATGTGTCGGTCAGTGATTTTGGGCCTTACTGCTCGAAGCCATAACAGACCTAAGCACGCATAAAAAGTAAAGAAATATTTTGAAGTTAGTTAGTTAGTTATTTGGGTTTAACGCCGAGCAGGCAACCAAGGCCATCTCACGGCGAAAAATATTTTGAAGCTAATTCACTCGTGAACAAAGGTTTCAATAGAAGAGTCATGAGCGTGGATTGAAAAAGACAGAATGAGTACGCACAAGGATGAGTCAGTGAGCTAGACATAAACTATTCTCTCTCTCTCTCTCTCTCTCTCTCTCTCTCTCTCTCTCTCTCTCTCTCTCTCTCTCTCTCTCTCTCTCTCTCTCTCTCTCTCTCTCTCTCTCTCTCTCTCTCTCTCTCTCTCTCTCCCCCTTCCAACCCTCTGGAAATTTTACCCTTTATTCAATCTACCCGAGATCACATCAGCCACGCAGTTTCCTGCCTGTTTTAACACATTCGGGAAGAACGGCATCCAGTACATCCGGCAATGGCTCTATTTTCACGAAGGCCGCAAAGTTGATCAATTCGAATCAGTGGCAGGTTTTCTACAACACTGCATGTGTGCCTACTCCGCTTCAAGAGCACAGATATGTATAAATGGGACATATCTGCAGGTGCAGAGGCTCATAAGAATCTATGCCTCTTGTAGACGGCGGAAACCGGTTGCAAGAGTGGAAATACAAACACCGAACCTGTCTTGTTTTCATTTCAGTGAATGGACGCTAGGCCTTCGACCAGGGAACGGTTGGTTTCCGTTTGTCCAAGGCATAAATCTCTATGGACCCCTACATTATCAGGGGATATATGGTGAATAGGCTGTCAGCTTTAAGACCAAAGTACATGCTTTTGTTCAGACGAACGATAAGATCAATTTCAGCTTAACCACTTCCCTGCCACTGGACGCATATTTTGTTTTAGAAATCATTTGTTCATCCAGCGACCAAAAGCCTCAACCGTCCAAGGGATAAGGATACAAATTGGTCCCAGCCTTTGGCATAGATCATCATGAGCCCCTGCAGTCGCGGGGGCACGTGAGGATCTATACCTCTTGCGGCTAGATGGTGTTGCAATTGTGACCGGGTACACCCGGCTCTCATAACCCATCTGATGTAATTTTGTTTGTTGCATCACGACTTTGTTTGCAAAAGTGGTGTGTATTATCATTCAGTGGCTTTCCTTCAATGTAAGGTCTCGCAAGGTATTGCTTTCATTGATGCCTGCGTTAGTCCGACCCCTCCAGCATTCAGCATCTGTTCAGGGGACGCAACCGTGTCAGCCGCCTCGTGGCTGTATTCTATAGAAGAGTCATGAGCGTGGATTGAAAAAGACAGAATGAGTACGCACAAGGATGAGTCAGTGAGCTAGACATAAACTATTCTCTCTCTCTCTCTCTCTCTCTCTCTCTCTCTCTCTCTCTCTCTCTCTCTCTCTCTCTCTCTCTCTCTCTCTCTCTCTCTCTCTCTCTCTCTCTCTCTCTCTCTCTCTCTCTCTCTATTCTATAACGTGGGTTCTTAGAATGGCGACATTAGCTTGTGTTTGTCGCATGGCATTCTAAGCTGAATATCTCTTCAATGCCTGTACCGGCGCGATTATTTTAAACCAAGGTCCATAAGATTCAGCATGACAGTCACTTTCATTGTCCAATTTATTTCTAGTCCGATCGATTTTGGGTTAAACATTATTTTGGGATTTTGCACCCTTTACATCTACCAGGTCCCTGGAGAAAAGTCCATTAAAAATTCATAATTAATTTTAGCCGTCTGTAATCGAATCAATGTTTGATGCTAGTGAAACTACATTTGTGGCTTGTTCATTAGAACATCTAGGTCCAGTAGTATCAGAGCTATGGTCAGAGAACTAATCTCAAACTAACACAAATTTCAGTATTTCCGCTCCAACAGTACCGAGTTCTGAAAACGGTCGAATGGTGCTTTCTTTGCGGCCCGCGCGCGCCCTATCCCGCACGCAGCGTAGCATTCATTCACCTCTGCGCCAGGCACAGACCACTTGTGCCATGTGAACCTTCATTTTGTGCGCGAATTTTGAACTGCATCCCGCTTGCAAGACTGAATATGTGAAGGACTCCTGTGCTGAGTTTTGCCTCTGCACTGCTTTAGTACTTGGTACAATAAACAAATGTCATAGCGACCTCTTTCTTCCGTCACATGCCTCTGTGGCCTGTCAAACAAATCAATTTCTTGTACCACTCGGTTACACAGTTTATCTGCACTGATCAAACAGGTTAAACTTAAGCGAATTACTAAAAGCTGTGGTCTGCGAGACGCACAGATCCTCGTGATCCCCTGAAGTTAGCAGGGCCTTATGCGAATGCTTTACCCAGGTATAAAAGAAACAAAAAATGTACGTGTTTTGGGTGGGTTTGTCTCTCTTTAGTGCAGCATTTGGGCGTATATTTCTGCATTTTTTCCTACTGTTTTCTTTTGTTTCTTTTAGTGTTTTCTTTCCTTTTTGTTGTGTTTTCTTTGATTTTTTTTTAGGGGGGGGGGGGAGGCTGTTGTTTTTATTTTCTTTCTTCTGCCTTCTTGTTTTATTTACTTCTTTAAAAAAATTTTTTACCTGTACTGTTCCGTTCTAGTCTGTACTGTGTTCTGTTTTGTTCAATTGCTGTGTCTTTTATTCAGTTCGTCGAGGGTTTTATTTTCACAGGTCTGAACTGAAACACATTACAGCAAGCTTTCAAGTAATAGACAAACATATCTTCAAGATCGCCCTTCACTTCGTAAGGCCTCGTATGGATCAATGTATCTTGCTCCAAAGGATTACCCGATTTACGTCTGTGGTGCTCTCTTACGAAAGATGTCCTGTATTTAAGCCTCAGGCCGTGTGCACAGGCGGTTTAGCCCGTTCAGCGCAATCTACGTTAATTCAACACCCAAAAAAAGCCCTAGCTGTCCTAGGAACATGGATTCAACGTTTTATCAGCAAGAGGCATAGATCCTCATGAGCCCCATTAAATACAGGGGCACTTGAGGGTCTATACCTCTTGCAGAAGGGTGGTGGTCAAGTTTTCTCGGCACTGCGGAAGGGTTTAAAAGCATTAGCCAGCAGCAGCGGAGATCGAATACAACAGCAGAAAAAAAATGAATTCAATGAATTCAATAGAAAAGCCGCTTCCGCTATACTCTTCAAACGTTGTGGAGAGTTTACCCAGGATTGATCTCAACCAGCAAAAGGTAAATAAGAAGTATTCCTCACGAGTCCCTGCGGCTGCACAGAGTCATGACACTCTGTGCCTCTTGCACATTGAATGGGCTATTTGGAGAAAAATAAATTCTGGAAAAGTCTGGGGAATTGATTCATCAACGATGAAAACCTCAGTCCGATGAAGAAAATTTGGCTGACCCTTGCCACAAGAGGCATAGATTCTCATGAGCCCCTGCATCGCAGGGGCTCATGAGAATCTATGCCTCTTGCAGAAGAAACGGGATGGCCGAAAGACTGAGCAGTGAACGGCAGACTTCCACAGAAAGAAAAAAAATCTGTTTCAGGTATACTCTTTAATGCGCGTAACCTTTTTGACTGAAATGGAACCGCAAAAAGATACCCTTTCGGTACATCCATCGTCGTGCGAGGGTTAATTCTGCGGCTATTAAAGCTGATGGGTAGATGCAACACGACCTCAGAAAGCAAAAGGTCGTCGGGCCGACTCGGCCGTAGTTGGCCCGACGACCTTCTGCGCACTGGGATGTGCCGTGCTCAGCGGGTGGCATTGACTGAACATCCGTTTTCATGCGGCCATACCTTCTTTTCTTTTTTTAATGAAATCATTTAATCTCTTTGGTCCCGCTGTGCTTTTAAGAGCTCAATGATCACTGAAGGGGCGAATAAATAGCAACGGTTCTTAGAATGAGCTTCAATAGTAGTCAGCGATACAAGCTCACAAGGCGAAAAAAATCGAGTCGAGGGGAACAATGGTAGTTTGCAATTAATATGCCTTAATGAGTTTGCCGGTGTTGAAAGAGACAGCCTACGTTTCAAATTTGTTTGAAAGCCGCCATAGTCCGCGGTCAGCGTATGCCTATAGTGTTGGCACGCCAGCAGCGCACGAAACTTTGTTCAACAAACTATGCCAAGCTGAGGTTGCGCCGTGTGTGGGGGCGAATCCGCTGTACACTAAATCAAACTGCAGCAAACTGGGTCCAGCAAAAAAACTTATTCTGAGGTTATAAAGCATATCGTAGAAGCAACTTTGCAACATCATGCCTTAATGCCAAATGTGAATGATATGTTTAAAGCGATGGCATACAAACCCACTGCCCTGTACCTGTCAAATAAAAAGGATGTCAAACGTACGTGGCGTTGATCTCGACATTTGATGTGATGCTTCCCGGAAAGCAAAAGGTCCCTGGGCCGATGTCGTCTTTAGTCGGCCCGCGCATTGCCGACGTCGTCCCCGGAACCTTTCAGCACACTGGGGAAATTTCAGTGCACCAATGCTATTCGTGAGGTCAGAAACGAACGACTGGCAACATTCGAACGAGAACGAAATCACGGCAGACAGACAACACTCGAAACATCTCCAAGTCCTCATGGCGCATGAGGATCTATGCCTTTTGGGTATGTTTGGAGAGTTGTCTATGCTTATTGAACAAGCTGGTTATCCGCCGTGATTCCTCTCTCCTTCTTTGTGGTAGTCGTTCGTGTCAAACGAAACCTCGCTATTCGTCAGACTTGTGCCAGTAGCTGACGCTGGAAAGGCTGAATTACGACGTCTCAAATGTCAAAACAAGAACACAGATCGATAGTTACAACAACATACGACTCCTCAAACGGAATGGATGTTAATTAAGTTATCAAAATCTGCAACATAGCATAGTTGAATCCATGCAGGACTTTTATCTCAGCCCTCCTCAAGAACCGTCACGTTAAAGTCAGGACGATCTGCAACTGATAGAGTTGTATATGCACACACATCTGTATAGACTTTGCAGGCTTCCAGGACCGAAAACAAGCGGCACACTGCCCCTTCCGGCCGAAAACTGACCGACAGACTAAGGCGGTACCGTTGATCTGAAAGCGGCTATGCCGACCACAACCAACGTCAGTTCAGCTGGATCCGCCCAGCATATCCCTTGCCAGTCTATTCCAAGAAGCACTGATTCTCACGAGCCACAATCGAAGGTACTGCTGAAAAGGAAGTGGCTTTGCCGACTGCAACGTTCATCACTTGCTTGGCCCAGAAGACGTAGTGGTAAATATAGTACGTGTTGAAGAAGCATAGATTTTCATAAACCCCTGCGACAGCAGGGGCCCATGAGAATCTATGCTTCTTGTTAGTGGTGAAATCGGCTTCAGTGCTCTTCAGAAAGAGTATCAAGAACATCAAACGTACCTCCAAATGGACAAGACTGCGCGTTAGAACGAAGAGAGTGCCATAAACATCATGACTGTCCAAGGCTGCAACTCGGAAGATTTACCTTCATTAAAGATATATATGAGGACCAGCCTGTACCACCTAGAACCACAATACTGAGGCCACAGGCATGGAATAAGGTCCATTTAGCATTTCTGCAAGACGAGTGTTGTTGTTGTTTTTTTTTTTTTTTTTCATTCAGTTTGTCTAAATCACTAAGTAGTCTTTTTTACTCTTTTTGATTGTGTTTTCTCTCTCTGATTTATAAACATTTTTGTTGCAAATATTTTTGTACTAGTAATAACGCTCAAATAAATATTGTCTCCAACTTCATAATAAACTTCGGAACCCGGGGTGCATTGCCCTAAGTTGCAGGAACTGAACAACCTAACTGAAGCATGAAAAGCTAAAATCCATAGCCAGCAGGCACTGATCATTGGGTCCGGGCAATTAGGGATATGACGTCAATATCGCTATCTTTTTGTAAGTTAACAAAGGTCGCTATGATCTGCCCATCGTAAGTTTATCCAGGAGTTAACAGGGACAGAGTTATTTTTCCGCTGAAAAAAAAAGTGTAATGGTCTTTGGTTTTATACCTTACGGCATAGAGCCGTACGGTCCTAAATAACAGACCAACATATGTAACTTCAATTTTTCATCGAAAGGGCGATCTCATTGGCGATATTATTCTGAAAACAATATATCATGGAAAACATTAACTCAGAACACAGATAAACTGCAAAAAAATCTCTCATGTAGTAGTTTTAAATAGGAAAAATAAAGCTGTAAGAAAATAATCAAACTGAAGATACCCGCCTACATTGCAGAAAACCAAAAGACATTTAGTCCATTTTTTCTGAAAAGCTAGATTTTTAACTAATGACTTCCTGCCTCTTTCCTTCCTAACTCATTCTGCCCGCGACACACCACAGCAAGATATGGCTCGACCATGATAGTTCAAGGGTGGTGGCAGAATAGCTTGGCGCCAAGCTATTCTGCCGCCACCCTTGAACTACCATGGTCGATTTGTCTCTTGAAGTGTAATGCGGTCCTCAGAGGATAACTCCAAAGGTGGGTATTTCTCAACACGGGCACAATGTGCTAAATTGTTAGCTGGTTTCACGCTGTTTTCACGCTAGCCAAGCCGCATGTTTGGCGACTTTGACCTCTCATGCGGAAATTTCCACTCAGAGAGATGAACTAATGGAGTTTATGTGTTTCTGTCGATGTTTAATGAGGCGAGCCAGACTGAATGCTCCCACAAATCCACCAGTACCAGAAACATGATTGGTCAGGCGCGTTGCCTGTGATACTGAGTAATTTAACCCCCTTGTTGTGCGTGCAACCACCGGTACTGAAAACAATACCGGTGGCTGAATGCACAAAAGGGTTAAACATCGAGTCAATCCGATGTTTCTGAACGTGCATTCAAAACGAATTGCATTGCCAATACTGCAGGGGAAAGTCAATTCTCTGTTTGAACTTGTAATTGGAACACACTGGTTGGTCTGTTGTATGCCCTGTTTCTAAGAATCGAGTACAGTAGTGAAAATTGATATTTTCAAAGCAAAGAACCTGTTAAAGACCAACATGATTCTTTTCTTTCGCGTGAAAAAGATAATTTCACCAACAATTACTTACGACATTATTTGCAATCAGAAAAGTTAAGTCTACTGCACACCTCAGATTAGCATCTGCAGAGCAGTTCGAGGACATTTTCCCCCTTCGCTATGAAGTATCGACTCATCCTTCACGAAGTCTTTCCAGTGGATCAATAGGTGCTGTATGGCGTGAAATTTAGGGAGGAACAGGAACGCAGGCTAAGAAAATTGGATAACAGGATTATCCTCAAAAGTAGCCCTTATCTGCCTCGCGAGTGGTTGCAATCTTCAATCGAAGCCATACAGGCAATTTAGACTTGAGCATCGTTGACAAGAGGCATAGATCCTTATAAGCCCCTGCATCTACATGGGCTTATGAGGATCTATACCTCTTGTAGGAGGCATCCGTTGCCATATGCCCCAAAGTCTGGGGTGTAATCATGTGTCTGGACAATCGACGAGTGAACACCTGTTCGCCTCCTCCTTTCACGTGCATAGATGGTGTCAAAAGTAGACAAAGTCTTTATATTTATTATTTATCCATGGCAGTATGAAGGTGTACATGAGGATAGTTGTAGATAGAGGACGTTCAGGGATAATTAAGTACCTTCACAGAGACTGAAGCATTGAAAACGTCTGTTGGATCAAACCTCACTAGGGAAAATATTCTGCCGCACCCATATGACACACACGCACATACGCTCGCGCGCAAGCACACACACACACACACACACACACACACACACACACACACACACACACACACACACACACACACACACACATAGGTACACGGGCATACAGGCAGACAGACAAGACTAGGCAAACACATGCACGCACGCACTAACATGCGCGTACTACAAACATACATACGTGCAGGCAGGCAGACATACAGAAATGCATGCAAACATACAGTATACAAGACTTTGTTCAAACGGTTCTGATCCCAGGAAAACGTATCCATTAGACAGTCACCCCTTACGGTTTCGGTTATTATCCCATACCACAGGTCTAGGGACCATACACGAGTTAAGTCCCCTGACAGCGGCTATGATAAGAGCCGCTGTAAGGGGACTTAACTCGTGTCGGCTGCCTGGACCTGTAACCAGGCCACTGTGACATTTACGCCTGCGACAACTTTAAGTATTCAGAAATCCAAGCAGACATTTCCTGTACGCAAGAGCGCCATAACTTCGTTGGAACGGATATTTCGCAACTTAGCAACAGCAACGAAATGGATTATTTTATGCCTGTTTATGCAAATGCGGGCAACACGAGGGCGTAATCGTGCGTGAAAAAAACGCGAACACAGATCACCGTAATAAAGTTTCACAAGCTCTTCGGATAAAGTTAATATATTTTATTGCGCCTAGGCTTACTTCCGCTTGATTGTAGCTGCAGATGCGCGTGGGGTCTACTGGGGGATTTGACAATTTTCAACGGATACAACTTTGGTCAGCGGAAGTGACCCAAATTTGATTTTTTTTCCCCTCCCTCTCTCTCTTCTGAAATCAATGTGGACGTGGCATTCTAATGACAATTCTAAATGACTGTGATTTTGGACCTTACGACTGAAAGCCGTAAGGTCCAGAAAAAAAGAGACCAGCACGCGTCAACTTGACATTTTCTGGGTTAATGCATTTCCGGTGCAGCCTTCTGTTTGTCTGCGGGAAATTTTCGTGCATACCGAAGTAACTTTTTTCAAAAGCGAGACGTGCGTGTTTTAATCGAGCTTTTAACATTTAACCCCTTCAATGCCGAGATAATTTCAACAACACTCAGCTGCAAGAGGTATAGATCTTCACGAGCACCCGCACCCGCCTAATGTTTATGTCCTATATTGACACGGTGGTTCTGGCAATCTCATTTCATATACGGGTACTTTATGAATATGGATTTACAATGTAATTTTAATTTGTTTTAAAGTCTTAGTTCAAATTTTGCCTTTGAAATAGAAACTGAATTACAGATATCCTCCCCCGCAAACCGCGGGAAAGTCCATAAAATGTGTGTATGCCTTCCACGTCAGCAACCCACATAACCTACGTCATCATCTCAGGTTGACCTCAGACATTTTTTCCAATCAGTACACAGCCACTGCAAATAGTGAATCCATGTTTGCTCTTGCTGGCAAATCAAATCCACTCGGCCATTTGTGAAATTACACAACTCTCAGAAATGCGCGTTCAAACAAATGATAAAACGCAGTCCTATCAGAAATGTGTGGCCAAACAATGAGAAAACGCTGCCATGGATCATATTGCAAACGAAACCTCCCATGGCGCAACCCGTCACTGTCGGAGGCACGGATGAAATCTCTCGAACCGTTACGTACTGAACACGAAGCGACACGTCCGTTGGAGGAATATAATTATACAAGCAAGAGGTAGAGACAGACCCTCATGAGACCCCGCAATTGCGGGGGCTCATGAGGGTCTATGCCTCTTGCAGTTCAGACAGGTTTTGTGTGTCAATAGGTACAATAACTGAGACCACCTCAAGCCGAACACCAGACGTCGAATCCGTTGAAGGAACAAGGATATAAATAAGACCAGCAACAGCACAGTGCCCCATGAGCCTCCGCAACTGCGGGGGTTTGTGAGGGTCTATGCCTACTGCAGCTAGGTGGTATTTTTGAGTGACTCGCCTGTAAAGCGATTCAGCATTGAATGTGAAAGCACTGCACTCGTATTTCAGTCAGTAAAATAATAAAAATGTTACGCGTACACATCGCCGAAGTGTGCCTTAATACAGGTTATCTCATATATATATATATATATATATATATATATATATATATATATATATATATATATATATATATATATATATATATATATATATATATATATATATATATATATATATATATATATATATATATATATATATATATATATATATATATATATATATATATACCTGAATCAAAATAAGGTTTAACAAAAAGCACGACGTTAGCGTATTCAATGCGCTGTGTCTTGTAGAACAGTGCGTGCAATCGAGCGATCAAGGACTACGCGTGCGATTTAAATCAAACCGCTGCACTCGCGTTCTACAGTCCCTGGACTGAACCTAAAGTGATGGATTGACTCCTTCGATTCGACTCCTTCAACTGTTAGAACTTACAGAAGATGGACTGACTCCTTAAGGAGTTAAGTATGATAGATCAAGGGTGGTGCCTGCTTATCTTAGTACTTCTCCTACTCCTGGGGCCAGTTTCATGAGTGAGCTTAGACCTGCGCCAGCCACGATGCAATGTGCTCGCAACTTGCTTAGTGGCTGGCGCAGGACTAAGCTCACTCGTGTAAATGACTCCTCGCCTAAGCGTGATCCATCTTCTGCGCTTATTACGAACATCATGGAGGATTTTTATTGCTAAAATTCGCCGTTACAACGGGTTATTAGTGTTCTTTTGCCTCACTGAACTAAGAATTTTCTGCCCTTTTTTTCACAGTCCATTGGAGTAGGCACATGTATCTTATTTTTTTCTACAGCCTTTTGTGAGTAATGGACGGAACTCTCCTGCATACACAGGCGAAGAAGAGCTAAAAAGTCTTTCATTTGACGAGAATCAAACTTCATAATTTAAGTTAACACTTTTGTCTAGCAATATTGTACTACATACTAAGTACATTTATAAAGACTGAGATAGTGTGATCTGTTAAACCTTTACTCCCTGGAGCAGGTCGCTTTAACCTGAACGATTAACCCTCACCGACACGCAAAGGGTTAATTTCTGGAAGCCAATGAAGCCGACCTTTGTCAGCAAGACTACAAAGAAAATCAGGTTATACTGGCACCACTGAGACGATCATACAGTGTGGCAAAAATACACACAAAATGACGATCGAGCCTTACAGTCAGTTGAGTTCGGAGTGCACAATGTACAGCGAAGCAACAACAAAAATAGAATATCGCATCATCGCGTTCATTTTTTAAAGTTCTTATCTCAGTTTTACCAAAATATTCACGAAACAATTGCCTCCTGTCAAGCTGAACCGTCTAATTCTGCAAACCCTCTTTGCACCTTTGCCTTGTTTCAAGTAAGTGTACGTAGGTGAAGAAATGATTCTGTCGGGCAGAGAGACGGTTCTGACTCTTGATTTACAAATATACTGGGAATGATTTACACTTCGCTCGAGAGCTGTGGTGTCTAGGTCACAAAGCAAAACTCCGAAAGTCAGTCAGCAAAACACTTTCGTCTGCAAGAGACATAGATCTTCATAAGCCCCTACAGTGGCAGGGGTTCATGGGGGTCTATGCTGCTTGACTTTTTAGGACAAGCCACACTGTCTATATCAGTGTCCCCCCGCAAGAAGAACGTCAGTCTTCATGATTTCAGTCAGTGACCAAAATGGAAACTGTTCAGAATGTCTTCCTTTCACCTTTTAGAACTTACAGAAGATAGATTGACTCCTTCGAGACATGCCGCATACGGATACGCAGCGTATAACCGCGTATCCGTATGCGGCTCGTCTCGAAGGAGTTAAGGTTGATAGATCAAGGGTGGTGCCTGCTTAGTCTTAGTACTTTTCTCCTACTCAGTCATGGGGCCAGTCGCATGAGTAAGCTGTCCTGAGCCAGCCACTAAGCAATGTGCGGAGCACCTTGCTTAGTGGCTGGCGCAAGAATAAGCTCACTCATGCAAATGACCACTCGCCTAAGTGTGATCCATCTTCTGCGCTTATTACGAACATTATGACAGACAGGTGTAAAGTGGTAGCCGTTTTGCCTCTGGAAAGAGAAGTTGTATATACAGGGGGAGGGGAAGGAGTCTGTTAGTTGCAAGCAGACACGGCTTTTGTGAGTCTTTGCTGTAAACGTTTTCACTTCGTATGTAGGCCTACTTGATACTGTATGCCGGTTACCTTTAGCGGGAATCTCTCTCTCTCTCTCTCTCTCTCTCTCTCTCTCTCTCTCTCTCTCTCTCTCTCTCTCTCTCTCTCTCTCTCTCTCTCAGGGCTCTCTCTCTCAGGGCTCTCTCTCTCTCTCTCTCTCTCTCTCTCTCTCTCTCTCTCTCTCTCTCTCTCTCTCTCTCTCTCTCTCTCTCTCTCTCTCTCTCTCTCTCTCTCTCCCTCCCATACATTGTAGAGAGTATCACTTATATCTACAACCTCTGTATTATTTTTAATTGTTTTCCAGACGCATTTAAAGACGCAAAAGTAATACCTCTACCTAAATCTAAAGATCTTAGTGAAATTAATAATTTTAGGCCCATATCACTTCTACCTGTTCTGTCCAAGCCCTTAGAACGGCATATTCACAAGCATCTATCTATATACCTGGAAAGCCGAAAATTAATCTATTCATTGCAGTCGGGCTTCAGATCAGAACATTCATGTCACACTGCGCTGATACGGATGATAGACACCTGGTTATCTTCCATAAACGACTCAAAACTTACAGGAGTCCTGTTTCTAGATTTTCGTAAAGCTTTTGATCTAGTAAACCACGAAATATTGATCAAGAAAGTATCCATGTACACCAACAACTCGGCGTCGTTTCTCAAATCCTACCTCGAAGGTAGAAAACAAAAGGTATTACTAAATGGCTCATACTCGAATCAAGGTTTAGTGAAGCATGGCGTACCACAGGGCTCTATTCTTGGTCCCCTTCTATTCTGCTTGTTCATAAATGATCTTCCTCTTGCGATAAAAAATGAAAGCGTTACATGTGATATCTTTGCAGATGATGCTGCTGTACACACGCCAGATAAGAATATATCAAACATCAATTCACGACTGCAAAACACACTGCAAGATATTGATGAATGGTGCAGTCATAATATTATGATTTTAAACCCGGTAAAAACGGAGAGCATGGTAATTAGCACCCGCCAAAAACACCAGCTTGGCTCTCTCTCACTCAGTCTGTCCCTCCAAGGCAAAACCATCAGCCAAGTTACTAACCATCGCCTGCTAGGAGTCACGGTGGACAACCAGCTTAGGTGGCAGCTACACATCAGTAACGTTTGTAAAATTGTCTCCAGAAATCTGTACATCTTAGCAAAACTTAAACACATTACTGATATGGAGACACGTCAACTGTTCTTCAATGCCCATATTAGGTCGCATATAGACTATGCTTCTACTGTGTGGGATGGTTCGAGAGATGTCAATTTGAAAAGATTGAACTCTCTACATCGGAGAGCTGCCAAACTAATACTCCCTGATCCCAGCTTAACTACTGACCAAAAATTGGCAGCCTTAAAAATTCTGCCCCTGAAAGATCATCTAATTTACAATAAGGGAATGGTTATGTTCAAGGCATTAAACGATAAGCTACCCCGATATATCACATCGCTATTTACCGTCCAGTCATCAACATACTCCAGATCAAGAAAATCCCTTATTGTGCCGCGACCTAGAATTGATCTCTATAAAACGAGTTTGACGTTCTCTGGCTCTAGTCTTTGGAATGCCCTGCCTAGAAACGTCACGACATCAGCTACTTTCTCCTCGTTTAAAGTCAGTCTCATCAAGTACTTATTTTTGTCAGCAGCATCCCCGTGACTGTGCACATATTGAAAAATACTATTTCTCATTAGATCATTAATTGCGTGTACCACAGGTTTCGACTGATGACTCATATTTATTCGGTACAGCTTGTATGTAGCTTAAGCCGCGTAAGCGTGTGTGTGCACGTGCGTTGTGCGTGTGTGCGTGTGCGCACGTGTATATTAGAGATAGAGAGTGGCGTGCTCAAATGTGCATGCGTTATGTATGCGTATTAGGTTGTGTGTATTCTTATTATATTATTTTAATTAAACCTCACAACATGTCATTATGCCCGACCAGTAAAGTTGGTAATTCCTATGTCACTTCCCCCCAACATTATTATTATTATTATTATTATTATTATTATTATTATTATTATTATTATTATTATTATTATTTCATTCTTGGCTTGTGCTGTGTCATATAATTTTTTCCCCTTCTTAGTAGTAGAAAACAATTAGTACGATAGTAACTCTGTAATCAGTAGATTAGCAACGGCAAGTTCGAAAAATGGTTGTTACTACCAAAACTTTTACCGTTGTCAAATAAAGGATCATTGTCATTGTCATTGTCATTGTCTCTCTCTCTCTCTCTCTCTCTCTCTCTCTCTCTCTCTCTCAGGGCTCTCTCTCTCTCTCTCTCTCTCTCTCTCTCTCTCTCTCTCTCTCACAGGGCTCTCTCTCTCTCTCTCTCTCTCTCTCTCTCTCTCTCTCTCTCTCTCTCTCAGTCTCTCTCTCTCATCTCTCTCTCTCTCTCTCTCTCTCTCTCTCTCTCTCTCTCTCTCTCTCTCTCTCTCTCTCTCTCTCTCTCTCTCAGGCTCTCTCTCTCTCAGGGCTCTCTCTCTCTCTCTCTCTCTCTCTCTCTCTCTCTCTCTCTCTCTCTCTCTCTCTCTCTCTCTCTCTCTCTCTCTCTCTCTCAGGGCTCTCTCTCTCTCTCTCAGGGCTCTCTCTCTCTCTCTCTCTCTCTCACTCTCTCTCTCTCAGGGCTCTCTCTCTCTCTCAGGGCTCTCTCTCTCTCTCTCTCTCTCTCTCTCTCTCTCTCTCTCTCTCTCTCTCTCAGGGCTCTCTCTCTCTCTCTCTCTCTCTCTCTCTCTCTCTCAGGGCTCTCTCTCTCTCTCTCTCTCTCTCTCTCTCTCTCTCTCTCTCTCTCTCTCTCTCTCTCTCTCTCTCTCTCTCTCTCTCTCTCTCTCTCTCTCTCTCTCTCTCTCTCTCTCTCTCTCTCTCTCTCTCTCTCTCTTTGAGCGAAATTTCCACTTGGTGCGCAAACAATGAAATGATTTTAAATCCTTCCAAAACGGAATGCATGACGATAGCAACCCGTCGGAAGCACCAGCTCAAGCCACTTACACTCAGTCTGACTATCCATAATGACATCGTTAATCAGGTCACGGAACACCGATTACTTGGTGTAATTGTTGATGACCAGATGAAGTGGCAATCACACATAAATGCTGTATGTAAAACTGTTGCTAGAAATGTTTTTACGCTTTCAAAGTTGAAGTACTTTATCGATGTTGATGCTCGCAAGTTATTTTACAATGCACATGTCAAATCCCACATCGATTATGCGTCCACGATATGGGATGGCAGCGGTGACATACACTTGAAGAGGCTTAACTCCCTGCATCGGAGAGCAGCGAAACATATCCTGCCTGATTCAGCCCTAACAACTGATGAAAGACTTGATAAACTGAAAATGCTACCTCTTAGCAAGCATCACCTCTTAAACAAGGGTGTGGTTATGTATAAAATCTGGAATGAGATTCACCCAGAATATCTTTGTAAGCTCTTTACCAAGGCAAGTTCAGGTTATTCTACTTCAAGACGAAACTTTATTACACCTCGCCCCAGGATAGATCTCTTTAAAACCAGTGTATCTTTCTCAGGCGCATCTTTCTGGAACACACTGCCAACATGTATAACACACGCTAGCTCCCTCTCCTCTTTCAAGGAATGCCTCCTCAAGTACATAATCTACCACAAGTATTCGTATCAAACATGTGCTTATCGTATAATCAGTGCATGCTGCCGTATGGTTTGTGCATACTAATAATAATCGCCTAATTACATAATTCAACTTTCTATTATAATCCAAATAATTTTTGCTGTCTGAAGTGAATTTTCACTATGATCCAAATGATTTGCTTCGTATATAGGTCAAGTTATCATTAGCGCGTGTTTGTGTGTGCGCGCGAGCGTGTATGTGTCAGTGTGCGCGCGTTGCGTGTATTTTCTATTTTTCGTTTGTTTTTTGTATGACCGAATGAATGAATGAATTTTGTTTAATGTCTCTTCATGTTTAATGTTTCCTAATTTTTCTTTGTGTAATTTGGTACTATTAGTATTACAATTATTATCTTGTGTTTATAGAGTAGCAACGGCAAGTATGAAAATTGGCACACGTGCTAATTACTTTATCCGTTGAGAAATAAAGTTTCATTTCATTTCATTTCATTTCTCTCTCTCTCTCTCTCTCTCTCTCTCTCTCTCTCTCTCTCTCTCTCTCTCTCTCTCTCTCTCTCTCTCTCTCTCTCTCTCTCTCTCTCTCTCTCTCTCTCACTCGTTTTGAAACCATCATAACACCGGAATATTGTACAATCAAGAAAAACTGAACGCATCTTTCAACACTGAAACTGAACAAAGCCATATGAAGCTACTACATAAATCAAATACAGCAAACTTTGGATATGACAAAACTCGCCCTGGGAACCAAATTTCTCGAAGTTATGTCCCGGCCGACGTTTGTTGTAAGCGAAGCAATTTTTATAGAGGAACTGCTGTCTGGACCTTTATTGTTATATCCGACTTTTGATTTATCCGGCTTCGTTATATGCGAAGTCGAATTTTGTGCTATTATAACACGAGCACGAACACTTGCAAACACAACAGACTAACCAAAGTGAAATCAGGCAGAGAAGTGCATTTCACATTTCAAATTTAAGGATCAAAACGTCATCATCCCAGTCAGCAAATAGTGTTCGGTCCAAAGACTGTTTGCTCAACTTAATTGTTCACTTCAAAACTTCTGCTAATCTCACAGCAACTTAGACAATGTACTGTCAGAATCAGGCGCTGTTTCAATACCAGACTTTACACTAAATCCACATTAATCTGACACTGATGCAGAGAGCGTGTTGCCAAAAAGAAACACAGCGGGGAAAGAGGCAGGCACAGAGCCTCATGATCTCCCCGCAGCATGCTGCGGGGTGGTGGTGGTGGTGGGGGGGGGGGACTCATAGCTATTTATGCCTGTTTTAGGTGTGGTTGGTTTTTTTCTGCAGAATGCAATTTGTATTATATATTAGTAAAAGCACAAGTCCCACACAGGTCAGTGCCATTCAAACACGTGAACTGTAGCTATGGACTGTACTACAGTCTGTAGGATTTCGTTATTTTGTATTGTGGGCGATCTCTAGGTTCAGAACTGACCTTTACAAACTTTTCATAAACCTTACATTTGTACCAAAATAGCACAACCGACAACTCGGTCTGAGCTGATCACGTCTAGTGTCAGTTATGGACAGCAATGGGGGATTCAAAACGAAAGGAGCTTAAGACCTTGATGGAATTACGTCCAGCTTAATGAGATGAGCTTGTTACAACAGCAAGCAAAATCCCGCACGAGATCTTAGACAACATTTCCTGACAAGAGATCGGATTTAGGTACAGTTGTGTCACTCCTGTCACAAGACGCAAAGCTAACAAAGCACCACCCCTGAATTATCATGGTCGACCGATCTCCTGTCTTAGGGTGCAAAAGTTTAATAACTTTATCATACTTAACCCGTTCAGTGCCAGTGACGCAGACTGTTCCTGCAATCCTTGTTATTTCAAGACCATCTCACCTACGATGTCCCAGTAACATGGAGTCAATATGGTGTCAGCAAGAGGCACATATCCTCATGAGCCCCCGCGACCGCGGGGGCTCATAAGGATCTATGCCTCTTGCAGTTGGGTGGTTTTCACATTTTCTCGGCAATGAACGAGTTAAACCCGTCCATGTCAGCGAACGCATACTGATTTGTTATGAAATCTTTGTTCATTCAATGACCAAATGCCAGAACCGTCCAAAAAACATGGATTATATAAAACTTTCTCAGCAAGAGACATGGACCCTCATGAGCCCCCGCGACTGCGGGAGTTCATGAGGATCTATGTCTCTTGCAGTTGGGAGGTGTCCAGTTCAGTGATACTTAGCGTCCGTGCACAAAAGTGGAGACTTCAGAATCGAACAGACTAAGAGGGAGCAACGTCTCTCAGACAGTCAGACGCGAAGTTAAATCCATAAATCGATTCTAGACCTTCCGACTTAAGTGAGCCACAATTAGTGACTGTTTAAACCCCTTGCGCGCACAGTCATCTTTGCCGTTCACAGATCTAGTGACTGCATGCACATAGAGGTTAAAATACTCCCGCGCAACTGTTGCGAAAGGTACTTAGCATGTATAACTTGACATGGGCACGTTGCTTTTCAAGAGCTCTGCTCCACTGAAGGCGGGCTTTGATTGCTAAATACGCTGTAAAATGGATTCTCAATGTTGTCTTGCCTCAGTTAAGACTTCCCCCCCCCCCCACCCCTTCTTTTCAAATCCCACTTAAACGAGGTTTTCTACTGTGCATGTCCTTTATGAGCATCGGCGGAACTCTCCTACGTAAACAGTAGTAGATGAGCAGAAACATCTTTCATTTTACGCAATCCAGACCAGAAAGGTGCCTGCAAGCATGTAAAATGCAAAGAACATCCCAACAGAGAAGATACACGCTTAGAAAAGACAGTTACAACATAATTTATTAATATTTATTAATAATACCCTTTTTCAAAATAGACAAACAAACAAATATAGAGAAACAAACAAATATAGAGATCAGTCGCTGATCTCTATATTTGTTTGTTTGTCAATTTTGAAAAAATGGTATTTACCCTAGATATTAATAAACTGTGTTGTAACTGTCTTTTCTAAGCGTGTTCCTTTCTCAGTTGGGTACTTCTCTCCATCTTTCATTTTACGACATTCAAATGAAACTCTTTTGTGACAGTATTGTAAGAAATACTGAGAACGTTTATGACTCTTTTGCCCAGTATTATTGTAAGAAATACTAAGAACGTTTATGACTCTTTTGCCCAGTAATATTGTAAGAAATACTGAGAACGTTTATGACTCTTTTGCCCAGTATTATTGTAAGAAATACTAAGAACGTTTATGACTCTTTTGCCCAGTAATATTGTAAGAAATACTAAGAACGTTTATGACTCTTTTGCCCAGTATTATTGTAAGAAATACTAAGAACGTTTATGCAGTAAACCTCGGATTTAGGAAATCGCAAGGGAACGCGACTTTTCTTTTCTTGTTTGTTTACATCCGAAGTTTGTTATAAGCGAAGTAGTTTACATGAAAAGAGTGCTGCGCCGACCTCTCAAAAAAAAGGTTGCGATATCCAATCTTTGTTATATCCGATCTGAGTTATAAGCAAAGTTGACTGTGGAAGAGATATTGCGAACTATTAACCATGTATTGTCTGGATTCGGTCCGTTTAACTCATTCAGCCCAAATGGCCGTAGTTCCCAAATTTTGGAGGCGTCATCTAATGACTATGCACCAGTTGCAGGAGATGGGTCGACCTTGATAATTCAAGGGCAGTGCCAGATTAGCTTGGCGCAGACAAGCCAAGCTAATCTGGCACTACCCTTGAATTATCATGGTCGACCCATCTCCTGCTGTAGTGCGTCAGGGCTGAATGGGTTAACTGTCACAAATTGCTAAGCGCTCCGCACACAAATATAAGCGACACTGAAGTTCTGGTGCTGTGACATAGACTCTGTAGTGGCCGTGTGCGAGCAATGGATGGGAAACACGCCGTAAGGTTGCCGCGGTTTTGTACCGAGCGAATGAAGCAAAGGCAAAGTAGGTTGTAACGTCGTGTGTGATGGTCTGTGATTTGTAACCTTACGGCTAGAAGCCGTAAGGTTCAAAATCGCAGACCATCACACCAAGCAGCGCCAAACTTGGTAATCTAAAAAAGGTCAGCGTTTGTCGGTCTATCAGTATTACCTTCAGTCTTCGTGTACATGCACTCAGGCGGCTAGAAAGGATGTGCTGGTCTGTGATTTTGGACCTTACGGTCCAAAGTCATAGACCAGAACACGAGTCCATTTGTCGCTCGTGCAGCCGTCATGAAATACGAAGGGGAGGCTATCAATTATGCAGTGGCAGACGACGGTAAAGGACCGCGCTCCCCATCACGCTATAGCAATAGGTTTTTGTTTGCTTGTTTTGTTTTGTGGTTGGTTTTTTGTTTGTTTGTTTGCTTTTTACGTGACCATTAATTCCAAAGGCAGAAGTCGTCACAGAATGATCTGAAATTGTATAAGTTGGGCTTTTTTTCCTTTTCTTTTCTTTTTTGGGTACCCCTTCCATGCCACTGTGCGTACACTGTAGGCATACGCAAATTATTTTTGGTTTATTCAACGACCAAAAGCCAACACCGTCAAACAAACATGAATACACATTTGTCTGAGCAAGATGCATATACCCTCATGAGATCATAGATCCTCATGAGCCCCCGCAGTCGTGGGGGCTCGTGAGAATCTATGTCTCTTGCAGTTGGATCGTGTTCACTTTTTTATCGGCAGCGAAGGGGTCAATACCCGCAGACAGGTTGAAAACAGATTTTTAACTCTGAGCCAATTTTGCCAATTTTCGAGATAACGGCCTTTTTTCGCGAGTGCTTACGTATCTTAAGCCTTCAGAACTGTATCTGTGATGTCAAAGAGTGGATGTCATCAAACAAACTTCAACATAATGATGATAAAACTGAGTCTCTTATAATCAAACCCCCCAAATTGACCAATTCACTTTCCCTCCCCACGTCCATGGCCATAGGAACCAGCATCATCAATTTCTCACACACCGCCAAGAATCTTGGAGTAACCCTGGACGAAACACTGTCCATGAACCAACAGATTGTCAAGACCTGTCGCACAGCCTACATGGAGCTCCGTCGCATTTCTTCTATCGGATACTATTTTAGTGACCATCGAAGCCACAAAAACGCTCATCTGTGCATTTGTTCTTTCCAAGCTGGACTTGTCATATTACACCTGTAATGAAATCCCTCCACTGGCTCCCTGTGGCTGCAAGAATTCAGCCATCTTTCTTCTGTCTCCTTCAGCTGCATTTCCACATCAAGCCCCCCGTACCTGTCCTCTCTCCCTGTACACTCCCTCAAGACAACTGTACACTCCCTCAAGACAACTCAGATCCTCTGCTGACAGCCGCATTTTGCGTGTACCTTTTGTCCGTACCAAGTCTTTTGGTCAGAGGTCTTTTTCATATCTTGGGCCGCTGTACTGGAACGAACTCCCATCCCATGTCCGCCACAGTGCTTTAAAAGACGTTTTTAAATCTGCGCTAAAACACACCTTTTCCAACTCCATTACCCCACTGATTAATCATTGACTGCTGAGGTTTATGTTGTAGGCTTGCTGTGGTGCCTGGAATGTGTGTGTGTGTGCGCGTGTAATATTGTGTTCAGTTTTTGTATTGTATTTTTGAAATTTGTAAGGCGCCTAGAGCTCTACCTGAGGTTAGGCGCCATAGAAATCATCATCATCATTATTATTATTATTATTATTATTATTATTATTATTATTATTATTATTATTATTATTATTGTTGTTGTTGTTATTATTATTATTATTATCGATCTACAGTCAATATTGTACCAACAAGCATCTTTATTATTAACAAATAAGTAAAATAAGCAAATTGACATCGAAGCTAAGATTGTTGTCATTTTCAGATACACTGAAAATGATCCTAAACCTATGTGCTTCATGCGTGCTAGTATCACCCGACCGTTCCTTGGGGATCGTTTTATCCTAACTATCTATGCATGTGATTCATGAACAGATATAGACCGATATAAGGGGAGTTTTACTCGCTTGGCTGCAAAGAGGTACACCGGCCGAGGACACAAACAATCACTGAACAAGTACACACGAGAAACATTACATCAATCATACCACTCTCGCATGCAAATAGCATAACAGACATATCAACGGCTCTTTTGGATTTACTACGTAAATCTACGTATATATATATATATATATATATATATATATATAATATATATATATATATATATATATATATATATATATATATATATATATATATATATATATATATATATATATATATATATATATATATATATAATGTAGTTCATTAATAATAAATGGTTTGCTCACCCATGACGCCATACTGGGTACGACGACCCATGGTGGTCACACGGCCCATCCCAGCACCAAAGCTGGTGGCGGGAGGGAGAACAGTCCTAACTTCACAAATCTATCTTTCGTCTGTTCCGTTCTCGTCCCTCTTCTATTTTCTCTCTTTCTCGCTCTCTATTTCTTTTTTTATATATAGCATAAACCACATGGGTTAAATACTGTCTAAAACCTACGGCCATGGCTATCATAGCAATCACCGTATGGATTCCTTACGTAGTTTAGGCCTACTATTTTTAGAGTGACCACCATGGCGACAAACATACAATGTTCTACTTCATTTCTACAACGTGTCCCTCTATACACGTGTTTAACTCTAGAACCTTCCTTGGACACCTGGACATATACTGATATCTTACTTAACTGATTTCCACACTAGGCCTTATCTCCCTGGGTCAAGCCTTGGTCACGATTATAATTCCGTTTCGGTCAATATCTCGTACCTGGCCTTTGACCTAACATATTAACCCTAACCAGCAAATTAACACTGACCATCTTGTAACTATACATAATAGTCAGTCTGTGACATCACTCCCCTCCCTCTAAAATGAGTCTCCTGACTCATTATACACTTACACAAATGTACATTATCAATACAAAAGAATACTGAGGTGAGCAGACCATCTAATACATTGTTCAAAACTTAATTTGAATAAACATACATCACTCATGTCATCGGTCCCGTCTAGTATAATAAAAAAAAAAAATCCTTTCGCAACAAAATAGCATGCTTAATAGTGCGAGACATCTCCGCTGGGATATGTGAGGAAAGAGAGGGGGGGGCATGGGGGGGGGGGGGTGTTAAACACGGGACACGAAGCAAAACCGAGCTCATCTGGTAGATGTTACAACCAGACTGCCTGGCCGTTTTGAGCAGGCAACGTGTATTGTTTTTCTGCCGATGTCAGGTGATCTGCAGTTTCACGAGACCAACGGCTCCCCTTAGGGGACGGAATTGAATGTTATAACATCCGTCCGACCAAGAAAGTTAGTTCGATACACTTTTGCCCAAGGAGTAGTTTTCATAAGTCTGAGCGTATGCTTCATGTGTGGTCATTGGACACACGAGCAATCAGTTTGACGTGATGCTGGTTGGATCCGTCGTAGAACCGATTCTTTATCGTATCTGCCCATTTGTACGTCACCGTAAGTCAGCTGGCCGTTTCGTGTTTTATCCTGGGTGAATGGGGTGGGTTAAACAGAGGACCTCTGGACCCTCAGCGGAATTGCCTTACACCTCCGCACACTCAAAATATGTCGGTCATTTATATGCTGCGTCATACCTAATTTGTCTACTCCTATCCCAATGTCACCTGACTCATTAAACCAATCCGTCTAGTTTGTCAGCAAACGTCTTCCTGTCATGCCATCAAAGATAAGCAAAACCATCATAGATTATATTTATATAAAAATATCGTCAGTACACCGGTGAGCAAACCTTGCGATCACGAGATTATATATATATATATATATATATATATATATATATATATATATATATATATATATATATATATATATATATATATATATATATATATATATATATATATATATATATATATATATATATATATATATATATATATATATATATATATAATAGACATATTCCACACACCAAAATCACAAATATATCAATGCCCATTTTTTTTTAAAAAGTGCTAATTTAACAATAATTCGTTCACCAAAATAGTTCACTTTTTTCTTTTTCATTGATTTGATATCGCCAAAGTTCTTTGAAGACTACATTTGCTTACTGCAAATCACTGAGTTTGGTTTGTCAATAAAATCGCCTATCTGTGTGTACGTTTACATGGAATGAATGCAAAGATTTATAAGCAAACCAGCAGAATCATGAGTGGGGTGGGGACAAAACTTGTCGCGAGAGTGAGAAACGTTACCATGTCCAACATAATGGCAAGGTATCTCAGTCTCAAACTCAGATTTAAGGGAAACCCAGAAAGAAAAAAAATACTCTGTGTAACACTTCACAACTGACTCAATTCAAATCACATAACTGACAATATCGCAGTCCTTGGCTGGCAGTATCGTGGTCGTGGAGGTCACGTCGAAGCAGAAGAACGGTCCTCACACAGCAGTCTCATAATGTAGGTGATGAGTCTCTAATCATAAGTGACTGTCTAAACACTTCATATGGCCTGCCATTCACAGTGGACGCAACATCCGTCCGGAAATGACAACCCGCGTCAAGTTGTTACCTCCAGTACAAGTTACACTTGCACATAGCAAAAGTGTCAATAATTGTCACATAAAACTCAGATGATAGAAACTAGCAGTCACAAACAAATATGACACCACATTGTTTATTGTTTAAGTGTTCATATCATTGTGTTAGTCCCATCACATGTAGTAACTTGCCTTCTAATATCCGTAAATTAAAGGCAGTGGTTATAAGCTTGTGCATGATGGCGTTCAAACACAACCCATCATCGCGTCTCCGAATGGCAGTCTTTTCTTCTCAACGTAGCAGGGTATAACAGTTGACAAAGTCTCAATTCACAAGGGCGAATCTTGTGTTTTCAGCGTCTTATTTTTCCGGGTATTGGGTACATCACAGGTCTCGCCATCTGTGAGTCGAGGGATGGGGGTCAAGCTGTCAATGTATCTGGGACATCTATAGGGTTTACCTACAGAGGGAAGACACTGCGGATCTGCTTCTGTGAAACTATCAACTATTCAGCAAAATTATAGACAACATACCTTAAATACCACTCCATCGATGTACCTTTGTCAACAAATAAAATATAAACATGTCATATAACTATAATGGGCAGCAGCAAACGTCTATCAACAACTCTCTTAATGACTTTTTTTTCAATCTAAATAATTCACTTTAAAATATCATTTTTTTTTTCAGTCCATAATTGCATGGTCGTTCCTTTTTTTTCTGCACAATCTTATTAAATCCGTAATTAAACCCAAATTCCATTTTCCATACACTATTTTATCTCAATTAAACCAGCCTGCCCAGGCAGGAACTTATTCCAACTAACTCCTGTATAACGAAACAAAATGTTTGTTTTAGCGTTGCATTTTACCTTTCGTATTTATAATGTACTAATAGCAACTTAAATTTGGAATAACATTCACCATTTTCATATGCCGTGAGGTTGCTGTACAGCAAACAGTGTGTTTCGTATGCAACTCCAATGCAGGGGTGTTCAAGTACGTGATAAGGCATGGCGATACCGTGACACACATTATATCATTGTTGTTTGAGTCCTGTCTGACTCGGTCCAGCTCCCCAACTGTGAACAGATTACTGTGGTCAGTGTTAGGATTGTGATACTATTAGTCTTGTCTCTCGTTTACTCGCAGAGGCCAGGAATGTGTCGTGTTTTAACACCAAAAATAAAATTAGTCACTCTGTGATACTAGTCTGCGATTTGGAACCTAAATGCCTAGAGCCGTAAGGTTCAAAATCACAGACCAACAAAACCATACATGCAGCCAATACTAAGCTTATGATGTACAATGGGCCGCCACGGTAAGTGCAGATATGGCGACCCGACAAAATAACTGCTGTCAGATGCACATTCCGTTTCACTTCACAGCTGATAATGAGGAGCTCAAATAGCCATTAGCACACAAAAAAAAACACAAATCGATTTTTTTAAGCACGCTTTGCAGCGACGTCACTTCAGCTCTTTACATCTTTACTTTCTAAGACATCTGCTCTCCTTGAAAAAAAATCCATTTTTATGAAAAGCGAGATTTTCATTGTATTACAATGAAAATCCCGTTACTCGATACTGTTTGCCTTCTCAGGGCAGTACTGTTCTAGAAGAATCTGTAATGATCGCTCAAAGTAGTTGTTTATTTTCGCCGCCATCCCAATGGTAGCGGCTCATTAGCTTGGCGCCTGAAAAGGTACCAAGCTAATCAGGCACTACCTTGAGTTGTCACGGTCGCTCAGTCCTCCACGACTTGGACATATTTAAGATTTAAAAATGATTTTACACTTTTGGTTATGGAGGTGAATGGGTAAAGTCAGCTCGTGCGGCTCATTAGCGTAAACGATATTTGTTCGGCTCCCTTATCCTACTATTCGTATAGTTAGTGACAAGTTTCCTAATACCTAATACTCTTCTACTGTTGCTGCAGATTATGTAATAGTTCGACTGTCTGCATTAACATAACTGTATATATATTTTTTTTCTCTCCCTGAGGGTGGGGACGGGGGGATGGGTCTTTTTACTTACATATGTTTTATCTTTTGATGTATCGTCTGATGTATTTTTATATGTGTAGAGTAGCAGGACAGTTTGGAAGATAGGCATTGCTATGCCTAAAACATTTTATCCTGAATAAAAACGTTTCATCATCATCATCTCTCTCTCTCTCTCTCTCTCTCTCTCTCTCTCTCTCTCTCTCTCTCTCTCTCTCTCTCTCTCTCTCTCTCTCTCTCTCTCTCTCTCTCTCTCTCTCTCTCTCTCGTTTTGAAACCATCATAACACCGGAATATTTCTCTCTCTCCCTCTCTCCCTCTCTCTCTCTCTCTCTCTCTCTCTCTCTCTCTCTCTCTCTCTCTCTCTCTCTAGGCACCATGCGTTACCCTTGTGCTGCCTTACATCTGACTGAAAGTGTGTGTGTGTGTGTGTGTGTATTTGTGTGTGTGTGTGTGTGTGTGTGTGTGTGTATTTGTTTGTGTGTGTGTGTGTGTGTGTGCGTGTGTGTGTGTGTGTGCGCGCGCGAGGGAAATATTTCTGTTTATTATATTATTATTATCCTGTCTTCTTTTTATTTTTATTTATTTGTCATGTTATCTTTTCTGCTGTTATATTTATTTAAAATGTTATTAAGGACAGACGTGTAAAAAGGCCTGCGTGCCTACTGTCTTCATCCTTAGAAAATAAAGTTTCAATTCAATTCAATTCAATTCTCTCTCTCTCTCTCTCTCTCTCTCTCTCTCTCTCTCTCTCTCTCTCTCTCTCTCTCTCTCTCTCTCTCTCTCTCTCTCTCTCTCTCTCTCTCTCTCTCTCTCTCTCTCTTTCTCTATGACAGGGGAGCTGGTTCGCTTTGGTTTTGTTCTCTGCTTGTTTACGTGTTTTGTGTTCTTTGTGAAAAAAAGACGTAATGATTAAGACGTAAACGCCCCCCTCCTACCCAACCCACCCCCACCCACACCCCTCCCCTCTCCCCGGGCACACCCTGTGGTGGACGCCGCTCTCAACACTCCACTCCATGTACTCCCCTCAAAAAAAAAACCGCAGTCTTCAGAAAAGAAAATGACCCGACCCGTAATTAATCCAATTTAGTTGATTTCCTATTGCACCAGTTCTAGGACATTGGTTGTTTTTTTTTCTATACTTGTTCTAGATAGAAAATATGATGGCTTGCTTCGCGCAAAACACTAGGGCACCGTGAACCGATCCAGCGAGTAAAAGGCCGTCGGGGCGATGTCGGTCGCAGTTGGCCAGCGCACGGCCATGCGCGGGCCAACTACGGCCAACGTCGCCCCGAACACCTTTCGCTCACTGCTCCAGATAAAGAGAATACCATTGATTTTAGTACTGTGATAAGAACCCTAGGGAGCAGAATATCGTCTTTCTTGTCACGTGGCGGTGCGAATTCATTCATAATTGATGGTTTGTCCTATGGGCAGGGTATGATTTTTCGCGGCACAACATTTGTTTTCGGGTCTAAGATGACACATTTCCCCACCACTTTTGTTCAACATCTGATTTCCTGTGATCCGTTATTGATGATTGTGTACGTGTCCATACCACACACACACACACACACACACACACACACACACACACACACACACACACACACACACACACACACACATACACACACACACACACACACACACACACACACACACACACACACACACACACAAACAGAGCAGTATTCTGTTGGAAATGTGAATGACTGGCATTGCGCCTTGAGTTTCCTGGTGGAACCAGCCCTAACCGCTGGAATATCACGCATGTTCTTCGTTTTAAGGAAAGTGCAAGATTTCCTTGGCGCCTTTACCAGTCTGGCGCTACCATTGAGCCATCATGTTAATTCAGCACCCTGCTGTGGTGTTGAAGGGCTGAATGAGTTTAACTATTGGAAAACAACTCTTTTCCCCGAAATAGAACACTAAGTGTAGGTCTGCAATGTAGTGTGGATCGTTCGTTTTGTCATTAGTATAGCAAGGTTAAATATTTTAACGTAATTTGAGCATCCTCGTAGATCAGCCCTGTGAAGGCAAAGACTGTAAGTCCATTTGTGCGAAAAGCGAGATTTTCATTGTAATACAATGAAAATCTTGCTATTCACACAAATGGACTTATTTTATTTTGCCCTCACAAGGACAGAGACAGCTTTCATTCACCCCGTGCAGCCATGCACATTTTCTCTCCACAGATGAGCACGTCCTTCTAGCAATTTGTGTCGAACCATCCTAGTGTGAGGTCATTCATTCATTGTATCAGTTTTCCTACTAAAATGCTCAAAAGCTGGCAACAGTTTCCCAATCTCACTAAACTGATACAAAATACTAGTATGTTAACTCATTCAGCCCGACGGCCGTTTTTCCCAAATTTTGGAGGTGTCATCTAATGATTATGCACCAGTTGCAGGAGATGGATCGACCATGATAATTCAAGGGCAGTGCCAGATTAGCTTGGCGCCGACAGCGCCAAGCTAATCTGGCACTACCCTTGAGTTATCATGGTCGACCCATCTCCTGCTGTAGTGCGTCAGGGCTGAATGGGTTAAACCCCTTGACTGCTACTGACGATACTGCTCCCTTTTCCTCCGAACGGTATCGCCAGCGGGAGTCAAGGAGTTAACACAAGATACCAAGATGGTCCCTATTCTCTTATGCAGACCCAGTCATGGTCTTCAAAACGTGAAAAATTACGTTATGAGTTGTATCGTAACCTTCCACTCAACGACTGGCCATAATGATATGGGGTTTCCCTGTGGTGTTTTACAAATAATTATAAGCCACAGGTCGCGTGCGGGTTACTAGGCCATAGGTAGTGCAGGACAAAAGGAATGAAACGCACAGTGAATGCTTTACTGCTTTCTAACAAATATGTTACTGAAAGAAACTGAGCCGATACACTATGCACGAGTAATGTTTACTTCCGTCACCACACATAGGTCAGTTTCCACAAGAATCATTCTACACTTCCTACCCGTACATATAAGCACACATATGGAGCACTTTTTCTAGGCTGCATGGTCCCAACGGCTATTTTCGATTATTTTCTAAGTACAAGTCATTTTTTTTTTTAAGAGAAGGGGTTATATTTATTTTAATATCTAGTGCCAACGTCATGCTTGATTAGATTTAATAACTGTATTATGCATTAACTAATTGCATGTCAGGACAGTTGCCAATAACTCTAATCATTCAAAAGAAAGAAGTTTACTGGCAGTGCCAAGAAAGCTGCCAAGGGCATTTCAAGTTCGCGTGCAAAGTTAACAGTCCCAGACAATTGCCACATGTCATGAAAGCAAATCGTTTGGAGAAGATCGTGAGGAAAATATGTATCTTTTATGTGGCAAAAATTCTGATGATCTGTATGTTATTATTCGAAAAATACGCCACAGCAAAAACAAAAGCCCAAAGCGTTTCTAACAAACAACATATCGCACATATATTTCACGTATTATGTTCTTTTTTTTTACCCCGTCTAATACCGCATAAGCGCAAAAACACATTAAATACAATTCTGAGTCTTCGGAAACGTGACCGTAAGCGTTAAGGTCAAAATACCAGAAATCTGGCCAGGACGGTCCAGACAAAAAAGGTGACTCCCAAATCAAATGCGTGACTTGCCAAAAACAAAATTCCAGCAAAGAAAGAAGCACGTTTCAGGGCCGGATCTAGGGGGGGGGGGGGGGGGTCCGGGGGGGCCATGTTCCCCCCCCCCCCTTCCCCCATAAAACTATACAACATAAAACTTTGATACACTGAAGGATGATCTTTGCTCACCTCGGTGAAAAAAGAAAACAAAATAAAGTCATACTCAAAACAGTCAAAACTCTGCTTTAGGTGTCTGTTTCAAGTGGTTAATTTCTCCCAAAAATTGTTTGCCCCCCCCCCCCCCCCCCCCCCGCAACATGTAAGTGATCCGGCCTGCATTTAGAAAGGACAATTGCAATACAATTTACACAAATTTTGTTGTAATTGTCCTTTTTAAATGTGTTTATTTCTTTATTGACATTTCTTCGCTTCTTTGGACCACATCACATTCAGGAGATAATCACTCGACGCCAAACTACGTTGGACATATAACCTTGAACAATCTTGGTCAAGCTGTCTCCTGTTGTTGTGTGTACGGGCTGAACGGCTCTAACTCATTCGAGACGTGCTTCTCGGATACACGCATCATGCCGCGTATCCGAATGTGTCACGTCTCGAATGCGTTCGCGACTTAATAAACCATGTGTCATCAAGAGAACCACAATGATGCACCAAACGGGCTGAGTTCTTATTTGGCTTCACTTGATTGCATTGTCTGCATCCTGTCTCTTGAGGCGAATAACCGTTACAAAAGTGGAGGGCTTGTAACTCATTCAAGTCGCCCCGCATCAATAGCTGTGGAAGTGTCGTATAGCTAAACTTCGGATATAACAAACCGCCAGGGGATCCCGTTTTTCTTGTTGTTATATCCGAGGTTTGTCAGAAGTAAAATAATTTACGTATAAAGTGCGCTGTCAGGACCTCTAAAAAAGTGTTTCTGCAGCCGACTTTTGCCAAACCCGACCTTGTTATAAGCGAATTAGAATGTAGCTCATAACGGGTGCTCGTTAAGTAAACGCTGTTTCCACGTGCAAACTTACATTCTTTTGCGGACTCACATTTCATAACTCCAACAACGAAATTAATTTCAGGAGCTTATTTACTTCGACAGAAGGTAAATCATATCAGTCTGCGCTTAAGAAGCCAACAGATAAAACATTTTATCTCAAAGCCTTCCCTTTCGTGTAAAAAAAAAATATTTCATACTTCTTCGCAGATTTAATTGACATCCCTCGCGCCCAGGGTCGAAAGATGACTCGCTTTTTAAGACATCATCTGACAGAAGCTAATATGTTGGAGAGGATGTCTGCTGGCCATGGCTGCATTGAAGTTCAGCTCCCGTCTATCTCTCCCTTTTAACTCAATGGAGACGTGCCGCATACGAGTAAGCGACAAACGAAGTTATCGTTCGAGGCATGCGGCATGTCTCGAACGATAACTTCGTTTGTCGCGTATCCGTTTGTGTCACGAGTCAAACGTTGACTCCTTGTGTTATATCTGTTTGTGTCCTGTCTCGAATGCTAGCCTTACTACGTTTGTCGCGTATCCGTTTGTGCCACATCTCAAAATTAATGCTAACTTTATCTGCCGCATGATATCAATATGGGACGCGGACTTGTCTTTCTACCTAACTACACCCGCTACATATCTGTCCTTGGCATCTTCTGGAATGCATTAAACTCGTCACTGAAAAGAATGGCTCTTAAACCGTCGCAAGATCTACTTCCGGATGATCGTGTCTGTCTCAAACATACGGATATGAGTGAGACCAGCAAGATGCATAGATCCTCATGAGCCGCCGCAACTATGTCTCCTGCCTTTCGTGTTGCTCGTTGTTTTCTGGCAGCGAAGTGGTTGACCCTTTAATGTCAGTGATCATGAGCAGTGCCGCTTACGTCAACACACGCTTCGTAAACATATCCGTCAACGGACTCAGGGCGCAAAAGGCTATCGAGCCAAAGTCGGCTGCAGTGGGCCCGCGCAGTTGTGCGGCGCGGGCCCACTGCGGCCGACTTCGGCTCGATGATCTATGCGTACAGGGGACACTGACAAAGATGTGGCCATCAACACAGGAACTCATGAGCCCCTGCGTGTCGCAGAAGTCAGTACACAGACCTGATGAACCCGTCCATCCAATGAACACTGATGAAGTAGGCCTTCAAGTGATATAATGTCCACTGAACCCCGTAAATGCGGGGTCTCATGAGGCTCTGTACCACTTGCGGTCGGGTTATGCGCCATTTTCCCCAGTAGGGAAAATGTTAACCGACCTTTACAGTCAACTGTAAAAGACGGAAAGTTCATGACAGCTCAAAAGAGACATCTCGTCAGAAAAGCTGTTTGGTTGGTTGCTTAGTTCGGGGTTTAACATCCACGGCACCGGGAACGGACGGCCCAAACGGGCGGATGATGGGGAAAATGTTCAGCTATTGCCTATGGAGTACGACCTCAACACTGATCATTTCAAAAGCACTGCGACTGTGCCACTTTGATTTACCAGGCGGCCTTATCAACGGACATGCTATCTGAACAAAGCCTGTCTGTTTGCCTGGACTGCTGTCATGGCTTAACTACCTAGTAAGCAGAGGTCGTCGGGCCAATAACGGCCGCAGCGGACCCGCGCACAGCTGTGCGCGGGCCCACTGCGGCCGTCGTGGGCCCGAATACGGTTTGCTCCTGGGGTGAGTTTCTCCGCTGCTTTTCTTTAAGGACGTCCTGGTGAATAACTGACAAAGCGAAATCTTTACAGCACCTCGGTACACGTCCCCACATCCGTGTAGACTGTTATCCGACCCCTACCACGAGCCCAATCCTAGATGAGCTCGAGCCCCATTACCCCCCCCCCCCCAACTCCCCACCACCACCACCACCACCACCACAACCACCACCACAACCACCACCACCACCACCACCCACCCCACTTCCTCACCCTCCCCCCCCCCCCTGACCCCACATGCACACTTGTATTATGTAGCATTGCCCAACGCATTGTCGCACTGCGGTAGACCGTACACACACCAAACACACATCAATACTCCCTGTACACTAATTTGCCATTTACCGAAGCGACTTTTGACTTTGTTATTTGATGTAATAGGTCAGGCGTGATAATTGTGTGCTGGTTTGTGATTTTGGACCTTACGGCCGAAGGATGGATGGATGGATGGATAGATGATGGATGGGTTGGTGGATGATAGTCTAACTTGCTGGCAGAGAGAGAGAGGGAGAGAAGGTCCAAAATCACAGACCAGCACACGTAATGCTCATACGCAGCAAAAAAATAAATTTTTGCCACCAGCCTGCGTGCCATTGTTCCTGTCCGTGGCATTTGGCGAAAATAATGTGACGCATTTATGTCGAATGCATATTCATTTTCAGCTGTCGACATGCATGCGCTGCATTCTATCGGTAATATGATGCGGCCCAGGGTAAACTCACAGGGAGGAGGGGGAAGCCACGAGTTATGTGACCCTGAGCGTCAATAGGACATTAAGCCAACACGCTGGTTGTCTCCCTCGATTCGCGAATGCTGATCAACGATAGCTAATCGAAGAAGACAACCCGAGTGAGACTGACAGACTGTTGAGTCTGGCGGAGCCGTTCAGGGGCACACAACTCTTGACGTCGTCACAAAAGCCATGGAAGACTAACCAAGACCGATCACCTGTGTTTTACCAAGGGGAATAGGAAACAACAATTTTACCTGCTACCTGTGTTGTAAATGTGGCCTATAAAGCAACCAGCACCCAAACCCTGTGAAGCAGATGTTACCCGTTTTGCGCACTGCCACTGAGGCGCGGCGTTTTAAATCCAATAATCAATTTAACGCAATTGCCATACGGGATGGTTTTTGCAGTCAATAAACACACATTAGCTCACACGTCGTCTAAAGCCCTTTGTCAGTGATACAACAGCGACCTCACTTAGAAAACAAACCAGGTCGGCGTCCCAACAAACTAGGAGTGATTCCCCATCAGAATCAAGTCAAATACAGTGGGTTGCGCCCCTTTATAGTAAGGGCTAAAGGGATCATTTTGGTAAATCGACTGCATCACCACTCGTAGCAGTCGTACTCTTTATAGTTAGGTTTCGATTGCAACGAACGACTCCCAGCAACGCATCAGAGCAAAATCACATTGGATAACCAGCTTGTTCCATAAGCATAGACAACACTGCAAACATCTCCAAGAGGCATAGATCCTCATGAGCCCGGACGGCTCATGAGGGTATATGCCTCTTGGAGATATTTTCAGCCTTGACTTTCCGCCTTGATTTCGCTCCCGTTCGTTTCAAACAAAACCTAACAATTACAGGACAAGTACATGTACTTCAAACTGTGGGTATCAGTGAGACAAGTGACTTCGTGCGTGCAAGAGGGACTCATGAAAATATACGCCTCTAGCAGCTGGAGTGGGCTGGGTGAATCCACGGAATATTAGAATTAGGTGCAATATTTGACCTACTTCTGATTTAGGGACAAACTCTATTCGTGACTGAGCCATGCTTTTGCTTTTCATTGACAGTCTCTGACAATTTTCTCCCAAACCTCTTGAACCACCCTACCCAATAATTAGTAGTAACTCATTTAACCTTGAGGGTAGTAATTTAACCAAATTTTGGAGTTGTTCTCAAAAGACTACTTAGCAGTTCAGGAAATAGATTGACAATAATAGTTCAAGGGTAGTACCAGAATAGCTTTGCGCCTCAGGCGCCATGCTATTCTGGAACTGCCCTTGAACGTTCATGCTCGATCCTCCTGCGATGTTATTATGTAACATTGATGCACTACGGTCAAACATACCCACACACACACATACTCGGAATAGCGCGGAATAGTGCCGGAATAGCGCGGTGCCACAACAACCCTTAAACTGTCATGGTCGATTCTGTTGCGGTGTGTCATTGCACAATGGGCTATTGCCATTTTAATCACCAGAAAGCACCACAGAGAATGTATTTGTAAGCCATCCATCGAAGAGGACAAAACCCATTACATAAGATGCAGGCAGTCCGGGTTTATTGAGGTGACTGTCCTTTTGCAAACACATTACAATGACTTAACCCTTTGGCTTCCGTAGCGCTTTTTGTCGAGGTGATTCCTGAAGGAATCACCTCGACAAGAAGCCCTGCCTCACAGCCAAAGGATTAAGACCTTGTGAAATGGGTGAAACATATCTCGGCCAACAGTGGACATTGATTCTCATTGCGACTGCAGAGGCGTAAGTGAGTATATGACTCTTGTTCACGAAAACGCACTGTTCTTTCTACCAGTCATGCTAAACCTCATGCAAAAACTGTCTAAGGAAATTCTAAGCAAACCTAGAAGTGGAAAAACAGCAACTCTGATGGAACTTACCCGGTTCTATCGGTTCGATAACTCTCTACCACAACATCTCGAGTTTCAACACTGATCTGGTTGTTCTATTTCAGTGCTTCTTGTTTTCCGGAACTCTCTACCACAACATCTCGAGTTTCAATGCTGATCTGCTTGTTCTATTTCAGTGCTTTCTTGCCCCATGTGAAACTTGTCTGTCCAGTCAACTTCACCTTCTTGTGTTCCCTGCTTCCGGTTAGACTGCTCCACGCTAAAGGCCAGTGATCAGCTTTAGTGGCCTGCGCAGGAATTAAGTCCACTTATGCAACTGGCCCCTGGATAAACCAAAGTCAAAAACATACGACAGTGTCAGATGAACGATGTCTGTCCATAAGCACATGGTAGCGCCACACGCTCTGGAACTGGCGGACGGCAAAGACAACGTGGGTGAAGGTGATCCCTCATGCTCTCGCGCTACTTTTAAAACTTTAAAACCCCACTTTTCTAGATACAATAAACTTGGAGGCGCGATATACTTTGCGGCTTTCAAAGCGTTAAACTCAAGTGAATCAATCAGTCGGTCAATAAAAACTAGCAAGCAGCAACGAAAATCAATCCGTCCGTCCGTCCATCCAACTAGCCAGCCATCCAGATATCCAGTCATCCGGCCATTCCTGCATTCACAGACCCAACCATTAATCCAACCACTCATTCATCAACAATATGGCGAAACCATGGGTGATCATGGGTCCGAAGACAATGTGTGACGACATTGATTAAGGCCTGCTGTCAAAATGTTCCCTGAGCTTGTATTAATAATCGTATCGCATATCGAATGCTCTCCCAATGGGATACATTAATCCTGATCTTTGGTTATCGCATTATTTCACGTCAACACTATGTCCGTGCTACTCATACAACGAATTCAACCCAATTGCAAGTGGCATAGATCCTCGTGAGCCCCCGCCCCAGGCGGGGGCTCATGAGGATCTATGCCTCTTGCTGACTTTGTCTGCTTGCTGCCAGTAAACATTTACCAAAGCAGGCGACGTCCGGACCAGAGGGCCGCGTGTATGCGATCTGTATACCATCCTGCAGTGAAAGCAACCTATCTAAAAGAAGCACAGATCCTCACGAGTCCACGCAATACGTGTGATCTCATCTTCATAAGTCCACGCATGATGACCTAAGACTCTTAGAACTGTCAATCTACAACCTACATACCTCAGGCGAGGGTAGTACCATCGGATGTCCAGTCTAATACAATGAATGGTACACGAGATCTCGACAGTCTATCTTGCAAAAGGCAAAGCTCCTCATGAGCCCCGCATATTTCCCGGGGCTCGTGAGGATCTTAGCGTCTTGCTGACCTTTTCATTTACGACAGTCGAGGGAAAAACCGTCGATTGTCCAGCTCATACGATAGTACAGTGATCGCGACAGTGGCACAAATCTTCACGAACACTCGCTCCTTGCGAGGTATAGTGAGGGTATATGCCTCTTGATGACCTGTCCGTTTTTTACTTTACACCTCACGAGGCGGGTCTTCCACACTAATCCCTCGATTCGCTGCCGCTGACCAGCGAGGGAGACAACCAGTGTGCCAACGGATCTCCACTGATCCCGTCCATACGATAGTTTATGAGCTCGCGACAGACAGCCACCCCTCCCTGTGGACTAATTTGGCGCCAGCATATACACAAACACTATCCCGAATGCTAGATCCCATTGCAAGGAGGGCATCATTACTCAGAATATGGCATTTCAGCGGCTAGACAAGCAACCGTTCGGGACCTGGGCACGTCACACGTGGCAGTGGGCATGCAGTTAAAAGTCTTTAGGTCAGTACACACACCAAGGGAAATAACTCAGCGACGGACAAACAGTTAGATCCTCTGCCCCTTCCTTCAGGCACCCAAATGGTTGCCTGAAGAACGGTGCAGTGGATCTAATTGAAGTAATTATTTTAAATTTTCTTGAGGTCAGCACGCACACCAACGGGAATTATTAATGACAAAACAAAAACAAAAAAACAGTTTGATCCTCTGCCCCTTCTTCAGGCACCCAGTTGGATAGATGAATGGATTGATGGATTAATGGATGACAGGCTGGAGAGAGAGAGAGAGAGAGAGAGAGAGAGAGAGAGAGAGAGAGAGAGAGAGAGATGGATGGATGGATGGATGGATGGATGGATGGATGGATGGATGGATGGATGGATGGATGGATGGATGGATGGATGGATGGATGGATGGATGGATGGATGGATGGATGGATGGATGGATGAAAGTATGTGGCAAGGGCAGTTAACATCCAGATATCATGCCAGATGATACGTAATTGCGACCATTTTGCGCCAGTTCATTCTTGACAGTAACATTTTGGTTGCAGAACTGTCTCCTCGGTCTTTTGGCTATGAGCTCGTGTGAGCCAGTGCTGCGACTGCACAACGACCTCTGCTTTGTGACAGTGACATTTTGGGCTGATTCATAGGTCGCATAGACGTCGCAGTACCATCTCATAGGTCTTCGGAAAAGAGCTCATGTGAGCTATTCACGTCGTGTTGAACATGAAATGCGACGGTCTCGAATCGTCCGTCGCAGTTGCGTAACTTTAACTCCTCAAAAAGACCGTGACCATAATGCGACGCTGTTTCCAAATTCAGATAGTAACCGCGACCATCGAATGCAACTATGCCTCTTGCTGGCCTGATCTATGCCTTTTCAAAGGCGAAGAATGGTCTAGAGTGTTCTGTGTTAAGACTTTTCTGTAGTAGTGGCTGAACGTTTTCACTGCTGGTGCAAGATGTACATGCACAATAACACCCGAAGTTCTGCAAGATCTTCATGAGCCCCCACAGACTAAGAAGGCTACTGCGTATCCACAGTGCTTGCTCACTTATTTACACATGTGTTCCTGTTCGCGTGTTCCCGTGTTCCTGGTTGTTAAATCATTCAGCCCGACGGCCGTATTTCCCAAATTTTTGAGGCGTCATCTAATGACTATGCACCAGTTGCAGGAGATGGATCGACCATGATAATTCAAGCGCAGTGCCAGATTAGCTTAGCGCCGACAGGCGCCAAGTTAATCTGGCACTACCCTTGAATTATCATGGTCGACCCATCTCCTGCTGTAGTGCTTCAGGTCAGGGCTGAATGGGTTAAGCTTAGTTCCTCATGAGCTACAACAAGTTAATAAGATTCATGATGGTAGACACCCCCTACTTATTTCTTTTACACAAGGTGATACTGAACAAGGTCCTATGCTGTCCATGGTGCCAATACATAGCACTCAAAAGCCTGCCCAAGACTTATCGATCTTCAGGCTCCTCTATACAGTTTGAGAACATTCGGAGCAGGCTGAGAACATTCATGAGGATTTACACCTCTTACTTACACCTACTTTACGCGCGCGTGGTCCTGATCAAGAGGTAATAGTGTGTGTGTTCAGTCAGTCATGGCTCACAAGATGTGCTCTAACTCCAGCAGATAGTAAAGTCCAACAATCTAAACTCTTCCCCACAAGCTGCATAAGTTTATACGGATCAGATCCTTGTCTTTTGATGCTCCATGTACATGTGTTTTCAATCAATCTAAACTCTTCCCTACAAGCTGCATAAGTTCTTTCGGATCAGATCCTTGTCTTTTGCTGCTCCATTTACATGTGTTTTCTTCGTTCAGACGTGGTTACCAAAGTTCATTTACTTTTCGAAACGGCACTCCTATTGACTGAGCTCCAACAGGCAGCGCTAACCCGATACGTAAGAGAAAGATCTTCATGGACCAGAACTGCCCAAAAAGGTTTTCAAAGATCCATGTCCATTGTCCTTTGGTAAAAGACCATGCACGTTTATTCCTTAAACAAAGCACGTTAACGGGTATTCTATATAGGCGGTGCTCCCCATGTTATCTCATTCAGCTCCGACACGCCACAGCAAAACACGGATCGAGCATGATAGTTCAAGGGTGGTGCCGGAATGCCTTGGCGCCCACAGGCGCCAAGCTATTTTGGCATCACCCTTGAACTATCATGCTCGATCTGTCTCTAGAATTGTAATACAGTCCTTCAGATGGCAACTTCAGAATTGGGGGATTTCGGTCCTTCGGTCCTGGGGTAGAATGTGAACAAAGTCTTTGGGAGTTTTTCACGAACGACTGTGCCACGTACTCTATCAAGGCACACTGCAGCTGGCTCTCTCCCTGAGTTCGCGGCTGCTGATCGAGGGAACCGGCCAGTGTTGACGAGGGCCGCTCTTTGGAAATATAGGAAACCCCAGTTTATATCCCTCTTCCTCGCCCCGAGTAAGTCTTTTTTGAGTTCTCAACTATGCCACCACCCCACCATGGTTGACAATGACCTCTCTCGAGAGACCTAGTAATGAATTCCAGACGATCGCATGACAATAGGACGGAGTGGCGTCGATGCCCTTTGGGGGATGCCGTGTCGTGCGAATAGCGTTATTGTCTCCCCCTTAATCCCGCGAGAATCTACGGGGTTAACACTTCAACTTCCAGGGAGCCAACTGCCTCCTATATACAATTTCCCGGTTAAGCGATCCCTTTCTAGAGACATAGCTGCTTTTTAGGGTTTAACGCCAAGCAGGCGACTAAGGCCAGTGGTAGCGAATCGAGGGAGACTACCAGGGTGAAGAGACAACTGCCTTTTACGGACAGTCAAATTTAAGCATGCAGGCATTCAAAAGGGGACGACGGTTCGACTAAGATAGTTCAAAGTTACGCCTGATTACTTCTATAACCTGGAGGTGCAAAGATAATCGAATAATGCCCTTAAGCTTTCAAGGTATATCAATATCGATGGTGTCCGCGAGCAACTTCGTAAATGACATATTGGCGCTAAATCATGTGTTGATGCAGTTACTCGATCCTTTCGTTTTCTCCATTTGTTGGCGAAATGTGCAACCTGTAGCTCAACAGGAAATGCTCATAGCCACCTTGTGAAGAAAGATTCACACATCACATGTTATGACCAAAATGTAAACAGTTTGGGTTTGGTGGGGGAGGGGGGGGGGGTTGTTGTTTTGTTTTGCTTTAGTTTTTTGGGGGGTTGTTTGTTTGTTTGTTTGTGTGTTGTTGTTGTTTTTGTTTGTTTTGGGTTGTTGGTTGTTTTTTCTTTTGTTTTGTTTTTGTTTGTATTGTCTTGTTTTGTTTTGTTTTGTTTTGTTTTGTTTTGTTTTGTTTTGTTTTGTTTTGTTTCGTTTGGTTTGGTTTGGTTTGTTTGCTTTGCTTTTAGTTTGGTTTTTGGTTTATGGTTTTTGTTGTTTTTGGTTTGTTTGTTTGTTGTTTGTTTGTTTGTTTGTTTGTTTGTTTGTTTGTTTGTTTGTTTGTTTAGTTTTGTTTTGCTTTTACATTTTTTTTTAAATTTTGTTGTTATTGTTGTTGTTGTGGTTTTGTGTTGGTTTTGTTTTTTGTTGTTGTTTTTTTTTTGGGGGGTTGGTGTTGTTTTGTTGTTGTTGTTGTTGTTGTTGTTGTTGCTTATGTTTGTTGTTGTTGTGGTTTTTTTTTTTTTTTTTTTTTGGGGGGGGTGTCTTTTTTGTTGGAATCGTAACATTTTTTTAGCTACGAGGCTGCACGCGAACACTATATCAACGATATGCATTATTCAGCCGTGGAAATGAGCTATACTTATTAATATATCTAATATTACGTGTTTCTCATTGTGCTGCCAAAGTCATGGGACGATGGACTCGTTGAACCTTGCGATTAACGCCGTGCCAGCGACAATTACTACCTCAGGAGGGTAACAAAACGTTAGACACTATCATTGCAACACTTCGATTCATCATACACTGCCACTACAATATCACAATCGATATAATTTCAGGCGTCGTGTGCCTTAATGTTCAGCTTGCAATTTCAAAATACGAGTATGTAGGTGAGGACGAGAACGGTTTATCCCTTTGGCTGTCAGAAGCGCTTCTTGTCGAGGTGAATCCTGCAGGAATCACCTTGACAAAAATCGCTTCTGACAGCCAAACGGTTGAAGGCCCACTACCGCCGTAATTGTTCAAAAATACACTTCTGTAACAGATGGTTACGAAACGCAACACAACAGGTCTAGTTATGGTTCATTTAGACACAAGAAAATCCAGTTCATCACACGTCTTCGTTATATCAAGTAATCTGACAATGACTCCACTCCGTTCTATGAATACACCGCTTTCAATGCGATAAACAGCAAAAATAGATTGACACGCTAACGACAGCGCAGAATAAATAAGTGCGATTACGCCAGTACTTTTGCTGCGTGTCCAAACTGCAGTTAAAGTTCATTAGGTGTGTCGACAAGGCATAACAAACACAAAATGGTGCTGAAATTTGTCTTCAGATTTATGCGTAATGGTACTTTAACGTGTACGTAACATTATAAGCTGCAGAACTGTTCCTACGTGGGCTTTTGTTTTTCAAATCACTGCACAGAACACGGCATGGCTCCGGTTATTCACACCTGATAATGGCTTTTACAACTTTTCAAAGCATCTGTAGCGACAATATACTAGATGCATGCATAGTTCATTAAAAGCAGAAGGGTAGTGCCAGATAAGCTTGGCGCCTTCCCAAGCTCCAAACTAAACTGGCACTACCATTAAACAGGTAATGTCTTCATTGTAATGTCTTCATAATGAATTGATAGATTAAAGTTTAGATTTTTGCAATTCCAACGGGAGTGGTTTCTGTTTTCAATGTTGGGGCGCGGGGGGGGGGGGGGGGGGGGGGGGGGGGGGAGGGGGCTGTCTTTACATTGATATATTTTCAGAATCTTCAAAATGTGTAAAGAATGTTCCAAGCAGGTAGGTTTTCAACGCTGAAGGGCTTCAAAAGAAGTCGGTACAAATTTGGACCTCAGCAAATTACACTAAATGGAGGTATCACATTTTGGAAATCTGAAAGGAGTATTATGTGTTTTTAACAATACCCGGTCAGTGTTCAGGAAGTTGTATCGAGGTTACTCGATGCTTTAGAGCCTCACAACAAATCAATAGAATCAGTACAAATTTGACCTTGGCGGCCAAATTCTGACGAGACGAAAAGCCATAAATGTGCGACTTAATTTTTTTTAAATTTGGAATTTCCAGGTTGAGTTGTATGTTTTCATGAGAGGGCTTCCGAAAAGACTTCAAGTACTAGAGTGGACCATTCCGATAAAATGATTGAGAGGAGGCAAAGAGCTATTTCCGTAAACGCAATTCAGCTGCAAGAGGCATATATCTTCATGAGATCCCGCGACTGCGGGGGCTCATGAGGATCTATGCCTCTTGCGGTGACTAATTTGTATCCATGATTCTTGGACGCTTGCGGCTTTTGGTCGTTGAATGAACACAGATTGCAGAAGCAAAATAAGCGTCCAGTGACAGGGAGGAGGGGGAGGGTGGGGGTAAAATTACACTTGGTGCACCTACACACACACACACACACGTACGCACGTACGCACGCACGCACACGCATACACACACACACACACACACACACACACACACACACACGCATACGCGAGGGAGCTGGGTGGTTCAGGTGATATAGCGTTCGACTCGACTCCGAAAGGTCGCGTGTTCGAATCCAGCTGGGGTCAAAATTTGTTCAGACCCTGTTCGGTGCTACGACTGTCAAAACACCAACAGTAGTGGACGACAGACGTTAACGTTTAAAACACGCTCACACACACACACACACACACACACACACACACACACACACACACACACACACACACACACATCGATCACCACTCAGCTCATGCTCACAATAACATGATACCACATGTATGTGTGTTGGTCTGTGATTTTGAACCTTACGACGACAGTCGTAAGGTAGAAAATCACAGACCAGAACACATTTAATGATTAAAGGATTGGCAAGCTCACACCTTATGTTACATCACAGACTGTTTTTTGTTTTTGTTTTTTCATTTTTTTTTATCCTTTCTATATATGTACCGCCGTGAGATGGCCTTGATTGCCTGCTCGGCGTTAAACCCAAAAAACTAACTAACTAATTTCTATATAATTATGTACATGTATGCATAACCCATACGCACTGAAGGCTAAAACTGTTCTGTTTACATCAGACGCAAAGAAGCACCGACCGAGTCGACTGAGTACAGACGCTACAAAGGCTCCCAATGCGAAAAAGACCACGGGTCGACATCCGCGCGGGCCAAGGGCGCCCGACACGGGCTGATGGACTTTGCGCACTGGGTCCGAGACAAATGTGGGACTGTCTGTGATTTTGTTCCTTACGGGCCAAGACCGTAAGGTCTGAAATTACAGAGCGGCACACAAAAGTAAGCACCTTTTCCATACCGTAATCACACGAGTTTATTTTTTTCTAATTCTTATAAACATTACCTTACCTAGAAGCGTAACTTTTTCAGCACACACAAACTCTGCTGTAAAATGAAGTTTGCAGGTCCCATGATTTGTCTGGAAAACATGTACACACACGCGCGCACGCATGCACGCATTCACGCACGCACGCACACACACACAGACACACATACACACATACGCGTTTGCACGCACGCACGCAACACACACACACACACACACACACACACACACACGCGCACGCACACACATATACACGCACACACACGAACACCACCCACACACACAAACTCTAACACCACACACGCACACAGACACACACACACACACACACACTAACACACACACACGCACACACACACACACACACACACACACACACACACACATCGCTAACGAAATCATGCAACTTACGACACATCGCATACATAAATAGACACAATTCCGACGCAAGCAGCACATTAAATTTCTTGGAGGCATGCACTGTGTGGCTCACAAAAAAAGTAACCGTAAAGTATAACTGGGAAAGTCGTCTCTTTACAGATTTTTTAACTCATTCAGCCCCGACACACCACAGCAAGGCATGGATCGAGCATGACAGTTCAAGGGTGGTGCCAGAATAGCTTGGCGCCCATAGGCGCCAAGCTATTCTGGCACCACCCTTGAACTATCATGCTCGATCTGTCTCTAGAATTGTAAAGCAATCCTTCAGAGGGCAACTTCAAAATTTTGGCATTTCCGTCATAGGGTGGAATGTGTTAATGGGAAGGCAAATTACAGAGGGTGATGATAGAGCCATTTCCAAACGTCGACGGTTGCAGGCGAGATCAAAGAGCGATGACGCTGCTTATCACTGATCCAAAAGAAGAGCTAAAGTACATTATAGAATTTACAAAGTCGGAGATTACAACTCCGATAGCACTCTCCGCTTGATGTCCGTAAACAGTATCCCTGTCAGCAAGAGGCATAGACCCTCATGAGCCCCTGCAACTGCAGGGGCTCATGAGGGTCTATGCCTCGTGCATGATGAAAGGCTGATAGAAATTAGAAAACAAATTGCCACCAAGAAGCTGTCAGTATCTTCAAGAGGCATAGGGTCTATGCCTCTTGTAGATGGATGAAACAGCATGATCGAGAGGAAAACAAATCGCCATCGAGAACCGAAGATGACAAAGACGAAATGAATAGATCTACACACAAGGCAAAAACGAACTGATCTGTTTTCAAGATGTGTATCAATGTACGGTATATTTCTCCTAGTTATTGTAAAACAAGACCTGGGGGTGGAGATGGGGGTGGGGGCAGGGAGGGAAAGGGTGGCGGGGGGGGGGGGAGGAGCGTGCCTGACATATTACATTTCAGCCTTCAAAATATCAAACAACGGGGGCTGGAGGGGGAGAAGAAATGAATACTGCACATTGATGCAGATCTTGAAACCGCATTAAGGCCCCGCCACACGGGCCGGTTGTGCCCCGATTTTGAAGCCGATTCCGATCCGTTTGCGATCGGATGACGTCAATTATCCGATCCGGTCCCAATCGGCTGGGAATCGGGTCACTAGAACCTGCTCTATATTTCCGATCCGAATCGGTCCCGATCGTAAGCTTCAACCAATCAGAGCGCGTCTCGCAAAGCATGTCGTTTCAACACGGTTTGCAAATGGCCGAACACGCCTGTTGTCATCAGTACCACCGCCGTTGCCGCTGATGTTTCGCACGCTTCTTCCCGAATATGATGCAAAACTGCTGATAAGCACATCATCATCACTGTCAAAACTAGCAGTCATTTTGCAGAACAGGTACGACTTTGATCCCTTCGGTTCAAACCGGTCGGCTAAACTTGACAAGTCGAGAAATGTCAGTGTGGCACTGCACACGTTTTTTAGTCCGGCCCGATCACCTACCGATTCGAAAACTGATCGGGAATCGGCCTCAAAACCGGGCTCGTGTAGCGGGGCCTTAAATTTTCACTATCCCGTTCTGTGGATTTATATACGTGAATGGGGCCTGACAGTTGTCAAAAAGCAGCGTAGATGCTTGTAAGCACCTGCAATCCCAGTTACACATTAGACTCTGTGTCCCTTACAGGTGGAAAGGTTTTCTCTGACAGACTTTGTCGACAATCGACAGGTATTACGTCTGAAGAGCACTTGCACATGCACAGGATCTGCGGCTAAATGCAGTTGGGAGCCACGGTACCAAAACGTTTTCGGGCCTACGACGGACGCAGTGGGCCCGCGCACGGTCGTGCGCGGGCCCACTGCGTCCGTCGTAGGCCCGAGGACCTTTTGCTTACTGGGAGGTATTTTGTGACAGACCTTTGCGGTCGATATGTGGTTTGACGTACGCGGAAGCCCCGCCACTGACAAGGCAGTTACATTATAATTATGGCTTCAACGATCAATACCAGTTGCATGAATGGGTGCGGGGATCATTATATTTTATTCTCGAAGCAAAAGGTCATCGGACCCACTGTTGGCATGTGGTTCTTGTGCGTACTGAGTCGGCTTTGGATGCCTGCTGGGTTGATTGGTGAGCAGTCGCGGGGGCTCATGAGGGTCTATGTCTCTTGCAGTTGGATCGCGTTTACCTTTCTCTCGGCAGTATAGTGGTTAGGTTGACAGGTCAACGGCACTCCTTGCCGTTGATTGGAAGGGGACTATAGGTTGCTGATGTAGATGTTGATTGTCTGGTCGGGTCGGGTCGGTTGGTTAGTTAGTCTAGTGGTAAGGCTAAATCAGTGGCGTAGGAACTTGCGGGGCCAGGCACGGCAATGCCATACCTCTTCTGGATGTGGTAAGGAAAGAGTATCTCCATGTTTAACCTAGGCCACACCGCTTGCTCTATGAACTAACTGTTGTATCCTTTGGGCGTCGGTAACGATTTTAGTCGCGATGACTCCTGCAGGAATCATCGCGATTAAAATCGCTACCGACACCCAAAGGGTTAAAAGAATACTTAACTCATTCAGCGCGACGGCCGTATTTCCCAAATTTTGGAGGCGTCATCTAATGACTATGCACCAGTTGCAGGGGATGGATCGATCATGATAATTGAAGGGTAGTGCCAGATTAGTTTGGCGCCGAAAGGCGCCAAGCTAATCTGGCACTACCCATGAATTATCATGGACGACCCATCTACTGCTGTAGTGCGTCAGGGCTGAATGGGTTGTCAATGTCATATTCGGACGGAAAAAAAAAAAGCGATATCACTGGAACATTGGAGACATTTAAAGTGTTTCCGATGGTTCCAATGATGTCGCATTTTTTTTTTTTTTTTTTTTGTTCGTCAGTGTCCGTCCGCCCAGCCCAGCTGCTCTGTATAACTGCTCTGTGAAAACAATCTGACAATTAACAATAGTTTAACTCATTCAACTCCGAATCGCCACGGCAAGACATGGATCGAGCGTGACAGTTCAAGGGTTGTGCCAGAATAGCTTGGCGCCCATAGGCGCCAAGCTATTCTGGCACAACCCTTGAACTATCACGCTCGATCTGTTTCCAGAAGTGTAATACAGTCTTCAGGGGGCAACTTCAAAATTTGTGGATTTCGGTCTTGGTGCGGAATGTGTTAATATGTGCCTTCGAGGTATTGAACATGATCATGATGCCCCTGGCGCCCCCCTCCCACCCACCCCCCACCACACCTTGCTCATCCAATTCCCCTATCCCCCCTCCCCCCTCCCCCTGCTCCCCCCCCCCCCCCCCCCATCCCCGTAGTCCACCGTCAAAAATTAATAAACAGTTCCTCGCAAATCTTCACACACACACACGCACACACACACGCACACGCACACCCGCAAAACACACGCACACACACACACGCACGCATGCACGCACGCACACACACACGCACACACAATCACGCATACACAAGCACGCACGCACGTACAAATACACACAAAACAAATTACGCGCACACACACACACACACACACACACACACACACACACACACACACACACACACACACACACACACAAATTAACATACTAGATCACAAAGCAATATTTGTGTACGAAAACACACTTCCCATCGATTCGGTACCACATGCATTTACTAGTTGTTCGTGTTTCACGTACCATCTCTAAAGCATTGTCATTGTCGACACACTTTTTTACGCTGACAGGCTCAGTTTCAAAATCGATATCTGTCTCCCTCACTGCCGGCGCAAACTGAGCTGAACGCGTCGACTGTGGCAGCTCAAGGGTAGTGCCTGATTAGCTCGGCGCCTTCATGCGCCAAGCTAATCAGGCACAACCCTTGAGCTGTTGAGGTCGACAAGTGTCCCGACGGTTGCTTTCAGAAGATGATATTGAATTACGAAAATCGTTCAGCGTTTATGGTCTAATGTCCTGTGTCTTTGACACGAAGGTGACACCAATAGAGTCCCGTGAAGAATTGTTGACCTCCGCTGGATTCGAACCCGTGACCTTTCGGTCGATAGTCGAACGCTCTACCACCTGAGCTACCCAGCTCACTGCTGAATTATGAACCGATTAACTGGCTTTGGAAATGAAGAGCATGGACACAGATGTGGGAATTTCGCCACACGTGTGTTAAAAAAAATGAAATCATTTGGAGAAATCGAGCTGTACCAATTATTGATCGTTTGCATCGAGCATGTACGAACAACGTGTACAAGTGTGCACAGGTCGATTCTTAGATATGAACCAGTTAGATTTTGAAATGAAACAGATGAACGCAGCTAAGGGAATTCCGTCACTCGCGTGTTAAAAACAATATTCTATTGGACGAATCGAGCTGTGCACTATATTAATCCCTTCACTGCCGAGAAAAGGTGAACCCGATCCAATTGCTAGAGACATAGATCCTCATGAGAATTTATGCCTCTTGCTGAGACCAGTTTGCATCCGTGTCATCTCGGACAGTTTTGGCGTTTGATCGTTGAATGGACTATGATTTCGGAAACAAAAATGTAGGTACAGTGGCCGGAAAGGGGTTAATTTATTGCTGCATCGAACATGGACTGAGTGTACAAACGTGCACAGATCGATTCTTAAAATTTGAAGGCCCACTACCGCCGTAACTGTTCAAAGATACACTTATGTAACAGATGGTTACGACACGCTACACGCAGGTTCGTTTAGACACAGGACAATCCAGTTCAACACACGTCGTCGTCTTTATATCAATGACTCCACTCTGTTCTAGAAATACAACGCTTTCAGCTGGAGAAACATCTAAAAATAGATTGACACGCTAACGGCTGCGCAGAATAAGTAAGTGCGATTACGCCTGTGCTTTTTACTACGTTTCCAAACTGCTGTTACCACATTCTACCCCAGGACCGAAATCCCCAAATTTTGAAGTTGCTCTCTGAAGGACTGTATTGCAATTCTAGAGACAGATTGAGCATTATAATTCAAGGATGGTGACAGAATAGCTTGGCGCCTAATTGTACAACTCGCATACATAAATGATAAATACGTTTGCATAATGTACTGACGAGCGAAAGAAATGCACCATTTTGGGAATCATCGGAAACACTCAAGTGTTTCCGATGATTCAAAAAAATGCCGCATTTCTTTTGCTCGTCTGTATAAAATAATTATTAGAGGAACAGATGATTGTCAACACGGAAACTAGCTACATGATGCACACAGAACGTGACATGTTGTATGTCAGTGGAACTATGGTATTGTGTAGACTACACTCAAGCGTAGATAGTCGCCTGCTCGGCGTTAAACCCAAATAACTGACTAACTAACTCAAGCGTAGATAACTATGACTCCGGCATGTTCAAAACAAGGACAATCAATTTGATATCAATTAACCCCAAGACTGCCAAGAAAACTGGAACACGTTCTAACTGCAAGAGACATAGATTCAAGATTCAAGATTCAAAAACTTTATTGTCCAGATAAAAAAGACTTTATATGGAAATTTTTCTCTACAGCACTGGTGTAGGATAATTAAATAAAACAAGGAATCAAGTGACAATAATGATAATAAAATATGTACAACATATTATATGCAACAAAAATACAAGCATCACAATATCAAACATACACACACACCCTTTCAGCATACACACACGCTAAAAGAAGTGGGGGGGGGGTTAAAACAAGGGGAGGAAATGGTATGGTGGGTTAGGCTTAGGCTGAATGCAGAATGAAGGGATAAAGAGGAGAATGGGCCATCATCACAGTTGAGCGGGGCTCATGAGGAGCTATGCCTCTTGGCAAAAACATTGTGTCCATGCTCGTTTGACGGGCGGGTTCTTTGAAGTTGAATTTACGATGATTTCATGGAAACACAGTCAGCGTCCAATGGTAGGGAACGGGTTAAATTTATAATTAAATTTGCCAACATACAAATACAAGTGTACAGACAGAAAATCGATCTCTGTTCAATACCAGCAAAACAACATTTCATAGCTATAAGGGCACAACGCGAATGAAACAAAAATATTCTTAATTCAAACAGACGTGCCAGCATACAGACACGCGGCAAATGAAGTTAGCTTTCCACATTGCGTGGCACGTTCGGCATGCCCAGAACGCTAACTATACGTTTGCCACCCATTCGTACGCGGCGCGTCTGAAGGGCATTCAAGTAAAATTAAACCTCTATTTAGAGGGTTCTGTAGGGGGGGGGGGGGGAATTCTTTTCTTTTCTTTCATTCCTTAACTGCAAAAAAAAATTGGACTGGCTTCCCCTGGAGAAGCGCGCTTCCATTGTGCAGCAACATCATCTAGTATGTAAGATCTACTTTTTAAACGAAGATATATCAAAGATATAAGTCTCTAACATTTCGACTTTTTCCCTTTGCCCTTAACCCCTTAAAGACAGTTGACGCAGACAAGTTCGGAAAGTTCGACGCCAAGCTAATCTGGCACTACCCTTGAATTATCATGGTCGAGCCATCTCCTGCTGTAGAGCGTCGGGGATTAAAGGCCCACTGTTCAAAGATACAATTCTGTAACAGATGGTTACGAAACGCCACACACAGGTCTAGTTATGATTCAGTTAGGCACAGGAGAATCCAGCTCAGCACATGTCGTCTTTTCAATCAATTAACCTGATAATGACTCCACTCCGTTCTAGAAATACAACGCTATTACTAGTACGAGAAACAGCCAAAAATAGATTCACACGCTAACGGCAGCGCAGAAGAAATAAGTGCGATTACGCGTGTGCTTTTGCTGCGTGTCCAAACTGCTGTTAAAGTTCATTAGGTGTGTCGACAAGGCATAATAAACACAAATGGTGCTGAAATGTGTCTTTTCAGATGTATGCGTAATGGTACTTTAACGGGTTAATTCAACGTCAAAGACCCCCATTCATCCCAAAAACGTGTTGTCAACAAGATGCATAGGTCCTCGTGAGCCCCCGCAACTGCTAGGGCTCATGAAGATCTATGCCTCTTATAGCTGGATCGTGTTCACTGGCACCTGTTATCGGCAGTGAAGATATTAAACTACCGTAATAGTAAAACCGTTCATTCATCTACGTGTACCTCATGAATTGAAGGAGCGTCTTCGTACTATCATACATGATAGGGGAGCGTTAACATCTGAGGTGTGTCGCATACAGCTGCGTAGCTACATGCACGCATACTTCCCGAAAGTGTTAACCGGTCGCAGCGAAGATACGCTAATTGAAAAGACGCCAGTTCAAAGTGAACAACACCTCAGTAAACAAGATTGTGGAGTAGACGACTATTTTCAAATGAAAAACATATAAAGATGCACTATTTGCAAGCGAAAAACATCTACGAGATAAATGATGGTAATAAAAATAGAGTAGTCTACGCAATTCTTTACGATAAGTGACTTCTCCACATATAATAAATGAACTTGAGAGCAACTGTTGGTGTATCGACGATATTTTTTTTTTAATAGGATGACTCCTTGGCTGTTCTAAACAGAGTACACTCACGAGCAAAATAAATGCAACATCATTCGAGTCATCGGAAACACTGAGGTGTTTCCGATGACTCGAATGATGTTGCATTTCTTTTGCTTGTCGGTTTATGTACGAGAAAATACTGGATTTTTGTGGGTTTTTTTAACCGATTCAGCCCTGACGCACTACAGCAGGAGATGGGTCGACCATGATAATTCAAGGGTAGTGCCAGATTAGCTTGGCACCTGTCGGCGCCAAACTAATCTGGCACTGCCCTTGAATTATCATGGTCGATCCATCTCCTGCAACTGCTGCATAGTCATTAGATGACACCTCCAAAATTTGGGATATACGGCCGTCGGGCTGAATGAGTTAAACACAGCTGAGCTATTTTCGTTCTTGTTTATGTTCATATCATTTGACAGCATGGCGCATACATCTTTTTTTATCGGAAATGTTTAAGGGGTTTTCAGCATGGAGAATCAATGGCACGGGTCAATAGCAGACGTCCTTATCTGGGAGTCTTGTAGGGAGGGGCGTGAGAGTGCAGGAATGCCCGCGGACACTTTACTGCCTTATTAACCTGAGTAAACATTTTAAAAATGCAGACATAAAGAGCAGCTCCCAGCGTGTAAAATGCAAAAGGAAAAGCAATGAAGAAAAAAAAAACACTCTTCGAGATAGCAATGACAAAACAGGGAGAGAGAAAAAACAGAACTTCTATACGATAACAAAAAAACCCGAATTACTGAATAAATATGTTTAGGCTTCGGTGTGTGAATGTGAAAAAAACTGTCTCAGTTTAATTTGCACAAAAAAACCGCAAAAAACACTGAATCGACACGATGGGTAATGCTGAACTAACACGTAGAAACTATCTGAAAGCCTCAGTGAAAACATTTAATAAGCGTTGATACAAGGACTACAAGACAAAAGACAGTAAGTTTTTTTTGTTCTTGCGAAAAGCGAGCTTTTCATTGTATTACAATAAAATTCCCGCTTTTCACAAAAATGGCCTTACTGTACTTTGGAGATTGTACTGCAACTTTTTTTTTATTTTTTTTTATTTTTTTTTAATCTCGTTTTTTACAAAATGGACTTATTGTCTTGTTGAAGGCAAAAGATAGTAACCCAATGCGCAAAAGGCCATCGGGTTTATGTCAGCCGCCGTTGGCCCGCACACGGCCGTGCGCGGGCCAACGTCGGCCGATGTCGGCCAGATGGTACTTTTACGCACCGGAAAGTCATTTTTTTATATAAAGCGGGAATGTTGTTGTATTATAGTAAAAAATCTCGTTTTTCACAAAAATAGACTTGCTGTGGGTTTGGGTTTTTTTTTTTTTTTTCAGTCCTTCAGGTGGCAGTGCCGGTCTGTAACGGATCACAGACAAAGACATCAAAACGCATTGAGAAGGCAAAGACTTGCAACACGATTTAAAACTTGCAGAGATACGCATACAAACAATTACAGGCGATAAGGTACCCATGGCGGACATGCCCTGTGAAGGCATACTTTTTGTGAAAAGTAAGATTTTCATTATGTTAAAATGGAAAAATACTTGCTTTTCACCCAAAATGCACATATTAAGATGAAATTCTTCCTAATCACAAAACATGACTTGCTGTAGTTTGTCTTCAACAAGCAGCATTCTAGAGCGTGGTTGTTTGGTTTTACCTTTTTTTCTTCTTTTTTAAGTGGGGGGGGGGGGGGGAGGGAGAGAGAGAGAGAGAGAGAGAGAGAGAGAGAGAGAGAGAGAGAGAGAGAGGGAAAGACAGAGAGAGAGAGAGATGCGGGCGGAAAAGAGACAAGCTGGAGGTGCTTCTTGGTGTTGTCGCTCCCCCTTTCCCGAGCAAACAAAAGTTAGCGACCATCAAGAACATCTTGACACATTGACACATTAACGTTTGATGCTTATTCCCAATGCGTACGAGGTCATAAGGCCGACGTCGGCCGCCGTTGGCCCGCGCACGGTCGTGCGCGGACCAACGGCGGCCGACGTCGGCCCGATGACCGTGTGCGCTGGGGATAGATATTTAACTGTACCATCCGTCGTTCCTTTAAACTCCCCTGAGACAGTCATCCATGCATCCATCCATCCATCCATCCATAATAATAATAATAATAATAATAATAATAAGCGCATTAAATAGGCGCTTTATCCCAATTGAAAATCGGCTCAAAGCGCCGCCGCGAACTGAACCCAACAAGCACGCTCACGTGAATCACACGCATTCACTCACACACTGTACTAGTACATATACACAGAACATTCACGTGGTGCTAAGGGCAAGCTCAAGCGAGCTACTGTAGTTTTTGGAAATTCAAAATCGTTTGTATTTGAAATTTGATTAAGTGGGCTGAAACTGATACCAAAGTCGTGGGGGAGGAAGAGCCGGAGTACCCGGAGAAAGAACCCCCGACGGTCCGCCCGAATTAACGGTGACACTTACTAGAGGAGAAAAATCCGACGCCGGAACCCGTAATCGAACCTCGCACCCTTAGCATTGGTGGCAGGCGCCTTAACCACTGCGCCACGGACGGCCATCCATCCATCCATCCATCCAACCATCAATCCATCCATCCATCCATCCATCCACCCGTCCATACAACCATCCATTCATCCATCCATCCATCCATCCATCGGTCTTCCTTTCTTCCTTCCATGAATTCATCCAGCCAGCCATTGTTTCCCTCCAATAAAACAAGAAATGTGTGGTACTTACGGATTCCGTCGAAGCGAGTTGCTATAGTATCCAGAAATGTATTCTGCGATGTTGGTCGTTTCCCAGGCATGGTGAACTTCTCAAGCTTTACACACAGACTACTCCTTTGAAGCCTCTTACTGAAGCTAAACGGTTCAAAACACAAACATGAGACGGCAAAACCTCCTCAACAATGCATTAGACCCATTGTTGATAGACGTTCTAGGATCATGGGCCAGTCGTGAGTGGTTGTGGTGTAGATGTCGTTCGTTGTCCCTGGCAATGGCTTTCATGTGGACAGCTTTAATCCGGAAGTGACAGGAGTTGTTGGGTTTTTTTCCTGGACAGCTAGAGCAGACAGAGGAGATCTAGACGGCTTGGGGTGCAGTTGCCATTATCTGCTCACAATTCTCGAGACGTTATCATCCTCTTGGAACTGTCACCAATGGTGTTGACAGCTTGTTTTGGCATCCCTTTCCGACACGAGATTTTCTCACATGGTTTTCAGTTTCATTAAAGTTAGTCGTCAGTTTTTCGCCACATGTTTCCCGAATGATTTGAAACTTTATTTTGTTCTCTCCGAGAAACATTGGAAAAGAAACATCTTTCCGCGGTTATACTGTTAGAAACCACAGGAAAACCGGTTCATCTTCTGTGAGAATCAATAATGAGACAGTTATGTTTCTTCATTATAATCGTACGCATGTACACCGTTCTTAGTATTTTGTTTCTGGGTCTTTTTGAAACTGTATCAATCCTCCCGCGATTTGTCAGTGGAACAACTGAGTCACCGTGTCTTTATCGATAACACTCATACTGATACAGGTATTCCTTTTCATAATCACTAACAAGTTTGCCGAACAAATAGAAGCCGGCTGTCTAGTCCCAACACACCAACACAAACGACCGAGCATCGTGGATGGGTGCGCGTGCTTCGACTTTCAACATTCATCTGTCACCATCTCTTGTCGAAGTTTCAGATTGCATCAGCACGATCTCTCGTCAAAGTTTCACCTGAAAATCCATCAGCGTCTCTTGTCAAAGTTTTAACGTCCTTCACGAGCTCTAGTCAAATTTTTGGAATGCATCAGCATGTTTCCTCAAAGTGGTTGGCGCGGTTTTGTGCCATCCTCACATGACTCCGTCGCATCCCGAAAATAATGACATGATACCTCACAGTTTTACAACGCGGCAGGCGAGTCGTCCGTCAGCAATTGAAATCCACTCACTTAGACTCCCAAATCAATCAATACACAGTCAGCGTGAAACACGCGGTCCGCCGAGCGTGCTGTTTCCGCAACGGTGCACGCCGTGGGCAGGTGATAGGAACAATATTTGTAGAGCGTTACTTCACTCGCACATGCACTGCTGGAACTGTCTGGACCGCGGCGCGGACGCGTAGTGCCCGGTGCCTATGGTGGTACTGACTCGGCGGACACATCGCCAGCCTCAGTCCATTGGCCATCTGCAAGAGGTATAGATTATCATGAGCGCCTGCAGGATGCAGGCGATCATGAGAATCTATGCCTCTTGCCTACATATCCTGCAAGGGATCATGAGTGTCTATGTCTCTTGCCTCGAGTCCGTCACCGCATGATGCAGTCATGACAATTTAATTAAGTGCCCAGTTTCGCCAAAGGCTGCATTTCCAACATTCTGGAGATGTCACTTTAAGACTATGTATTTCTGTCGTAGGAGATGGATCGACCATGATAATTCAAGGGTAGTGCCAGATTAGCTTGGCGCGCCAAGCTAATCTGGCACTACCCTTGAATTATCATGGTCGATCCATCTCCTGTTGTAGTGCGTCGGGGCCAAATGGGTCAAAGCCTCTCTATAATTTCGGGGCTCATGAAAATCTATGCTTCTGGTCTCACTGCCGGAGACGGAGGGAGTCACGAGAAGTTTAGCCTCTGGATAACGCAGGGGGCTTATGAGCATCTCTGCCGGCTCTTGCTAAATTCTCATGAGCCCCCTGAAGGATGATCACTTTGTCGTCATTTGGAGAAGAAGAAAAAAAACTCTTTGTCTATTGTTGAGAAAGTTGAAGCGAGATTTTCATTGTGTAAAACAACATCCTGACTTTTGTCAAATAACGACAGCGCTGTTCATGATACTGTATGCCGTTCGCCGGGGTGCTGGGGCTCATGCAGGCGCGGATCAGCGGAGGGGTTCATGACAATCTACGCCTTCATGAGAATCTATCCAGGGTCCTATGAGACTATATGCCTCCCTATACAGGCAGATGTCGGCTCAGTTTAAGCCCTCTAATGGAAGAATATAGTCATCCGGGTTGATTTCTAAGACCTGAAAGGTCCCGCGTTAACCCTTTGACTCCCAGAACTGTAGAATGGAAGTCATTTAGTTCTGGGAGTCAAGGATTCACCTATAAACAACACCCTCAGGTGGCAGTCTGTCTGACTAATTTTGTTGAGAGTTAGACAGCACTGTAACAGTTCATTTAATTAATGTGCTAGTCATTATGGCGAAATATGTAATAGTAGTTAGTGCCAATACTTTCCAGTGTAAAGCTTCAGGGTGGTAGTCAGGTTCAAAGACAGGACGTAATCCCCTCCCCCTCCCCCCCCCATCACCCCCTTACATCCCTACACATTCACCGATTCCCCCCTCCCTAACCACCCCCCCCCACCCCCACCCGCCACCCCCCTCACACACACACACACACACACACACACACACACACACACACACACACACACACACACACACACACACACCTAATTTGCAAGGTAGTCACATTGTCACTGCAGTCTGTTAATTGTGTAAAGCGTACCATCGATTTACCAAATTCATGATTTTCATTAACATCTGTCTTAGGTCTAAGAGGGGTACACTGGTGGTCCCGGCGAGCAAAAAGGTCCTCGAGCCCACGTCGCATTCTCCTTCGCACTATTACATTAGATGTAGTCCGGTTAATCGCTTTGCGCTGATTGAGTTGTAATTCAGTCACTGCGTAGAACACATATAAAACTATATTTCCTAGAACCATATGCATGAATTCTCACCTGTCTTTAGATTGTCGTGAGCCCCAGCAGCTGAGAGATAATTTTAACTCGTTCGAGACGTGCCGCCATATACACGGATACACGGCATCCAGTCGCGTATCCGGGTGTGGTACCGCGTCTCGAATGGTAATTATACACGGGTGACAGTCTTCAGTCCTGGAGGCTGGTTCAGCTTTTCAAAATCCAAATGAGCTGAATTTCCGATTTTTATTTCAGACGGCAGAACAGCCCTTTAGCCAGCCTGTTCCAGCTGCAAGAGACTCACATAAATTCTCATGAGCCCCTGCATCCGCAGGGGCTCATGAGAGTTTATGTCTCTTGCTGGCCCTGCCATGGACCGTTTTCGAGTATCTACAGTTTTTCTCATTACGTTCATCCAGTATCGAGCATGTTCCGTTCACAGCAACGTGTTGGCACTTAGCTCGACCGTTTTATTTGGAATCCACATAGTGCGATTAGTTTAATCTGGTCACTTTGTTGGTACAGAGCAAAACTTAAGCATCACAAATCGTACCACGATGTCGTATGAGCAGGCACCAGGACTGACACCCGAAGTGTGAACCGGCGCTGGCAGATCCTCCAGAGCCCTTCACAGTTCTAAGAGTGGACTGCCCACAAGTGTACAAGCTGACCTCACCAGTTCGTATCCAGGAACAGTCGCTGACCAGCTACACGGAAGCGCCAGAAATCGTACTTGTTATCAGTGTAGCGGAAGCGGCGCACAGGCTTTAGGTACCAACAGCAGCCGTATACTCTAGGACACCTGTTACACTGAAACATTCAAAGTGTGAGCGCGTGCAGACAGCTAGCCAGCCGCCAGGTATCGCAGAACTCGAACGATCGTTCCTCGCTTCAAACTCCTCTGGTAACCCAAACCCTTACACAAGAGGCGTAGATTCTCACGAGCCCTCGCTGGACGCGAGGGCTCATGAGAATCTACGCCTATTGCAAGCCTCATCAAGGTCCTTAGCTGTTCGTGAGGTAATGCTTTGTCTGAACGGTATCGCAGCACACAGCCAACCCATCTGGACTGAAGAGGCATAGGTCCTCATGAGCCCCCTGCAGGATGTGAGATCTCACGAGGAACCATGCATCTTGCTCAGGACCGAGTTTAGCTGGCAGTGGTTGTCCTCACGAACAGCCGTTAATGGTTCAGTGAAGGATAGTTTTCTCGTCCGGTCGCATCTAATATCGATCTTAACAGGCAAAAGTTTCTCATAAACCCTTGCAGGCTAGGAGTTTTTATGAACACCGTTCCTGCTGAACAGCAGCATTTTCATCTGGCGTTCCTTAAGGAGCGTTCTATGTTTCATTCTGGTTTTTAGTGTCGCGATGTCTGTCGTCTACAGTTCTAGGGCAGCTTTCGTTTAATAGCACTAGCTCGCTTCGCACTCACACACGTCGGTGCTAGAAGCAGAAATGGTAGCCATTTAGTGCAAAAGGGTCGCATGTCTTATTTTTTTTACAGAAGAACCTGTCTTTATTCGTTAGAAGCAAGTGGTCTTAAAAGGCAGGCGCTCTCTGAAGAGTAGTCTTGAAGGGGAACCGTGTCACCTGATTTTAAAGACCATCATTCAGGTGGCTGTAGCCACCTGAATGATGGTCTTTAAAGTCAGGTGACACGTGTAGCCACCTGAATGATGGTCTTTAAAGTCAGGTGACACGTGTAGCCACCTGAATGATGGTCTTTAAAGTCGGGTGACACGTGTAGCCACCTGCATGATGGTCTTTAAAGTCGGGTGACACGTGTAGCCACCTGCATGATGGTCTTTAATGTCAGGTGACACGTGTAGCCACCTGAATGATGGTCTTTAAAGTCGGGTGACAAGTGTAGCCACCTGCATGATGGTCTTTAATGTCGGGTGACACGTGTAGCCACCTGCATGATGGTCTTTAAAGTCGGGTGACACGTGTAGCCACCTGCATGATGGTCTTTAAAGTCGGGTGACACGTGTAGCCACCTGCATGATGGTCTTTAATGTCGGGTGACACGTGTAGCCACCTGCATGATGGTCTTTAATGTCGGGTGACACGTGTAGCCACCTGCATGATGGTCTTTAATGTCGGGTGACACGTGTAGCCACCTTCGGGACCCGACCCTTTAACCCCAAAACGTTCAACACCTTAACGTTTTAACTTATGACATACAGAAGTAAGATGTAAACTCACAGACCAATAAAGATTTTTTGCCAACGACCTTGACGCATATCACATGTTTCTTCCCTCCTCCCCCCCCACCCCTCCCCCCTCTCTCTTCTTTTTATTCGTCTTTCATTATGTTTCTAGAAGAGAATGACATGTTAATCTTTAGAAGCTTTATCTGATTCGAAAACGTGCTACATTCGGATACGCGGTTTACAGCCGCGTATCCGAATGTAGCACGTCTCGAATGTGTTAATTCCATCTCTTCCTGACTGAACCGCAATCGTTGATCGAACGACCAATAAAACTTCCATTGTCATTAATGGGCAACTGTTGTCAATACGTTGTGCGATGCCAGAAGCCGCTCTGCACTAACTCACCGGCTGTGTTGTCTTATGTCTCATCAGTATTATTTAAATAATAATACTTTTCCCTTGCATTTTGTAAAGAGTGTAAAGCGCTTAGAGCTGGGCGATGTATAAATATCCATTATTTTGTTGTAGTAGTAGTAGTAGTAGTAGTAGTAGTAGTAGTAGTAGTAATAGTAGTAGTAGTAGTAGCAGTAGTAGTAGTATTAGTAGTAGTAGTAGCAGTGCCGGCGCTGGTCTTTGGGTTTGGATATTATGGATTCCTCCCGGCACCAAAACTAATTGAAGCCTTCATTGTTGTTGATGCCCAATCGTTGCTAATATAAGCTTAACGTTGCTAGAAATTGTTTTGAATTCATTCCAGCTAAAACTGAGTAATAGTTAAAGGGTGGTGCCAGATTAGCTTGGCGCCCCAGGCGCCAAGATAATCTGGCACATGCCCCTTGAACAAACACAAGGCATTTCATGCACCCCTAAATAAGTACACACAACAAGCTTATCAAACGAGGTGATAGACTTATGGTTGATGGCTTCATTCCGGCTAAATGGGTCACGGGGTTAACTGACACTACGGTGGTGTCGTCTTTAGAGGCATCCTTTTTTCCGGAACAGTAAACGGGCCTTTAACTTGCGTAAGGCCGTACTTCTGCTACACCAGCCCAGCTGATACATCCGTGCTGTCATGCAGCAAAAGCACTCACTGACACATATGCACGAAAAATGTCATTTGACTCAGGGCACACAAGAGTGCCCTTGTCCTTTGCACACTTGTTCTGTCAAGTACTGGGTCGCGGGTGGGTTGTTTTAAAGCTCTGATGTGTCCAGTTTTATATCATTCTGCTCACACAGGACGAAGCTAACATACAAATCAATTTTATATCAAAAGAAACTTAGGGAAGACTTCTGAATGATGGGGTTGAGTTGCATGGGCCTTTCAATAGGGCAGAAACTCCTATTTAAAAGTAAACTTAACTGAAGCTACACCCAAGCAAATATTCCTGACAGCTTGCTTTTCTTGAAGATGTTGTCTCAGATCACAGGCAAAGGAAGAACAACTGTGAGTTAACAGTCGAGTTTATCTTAGGTTTCATCTGACTTCAATGAGAAAGTCAGATAAAATCTAACGTAAACTCAATTTCTTGACGAAAGGCAGACGAAAACTGCGGTAAACTCAATTTTCGTGACGGAAGACAGACAAAACCTAAGGGATACTCTATTTTGTGACGAAAGACAGACGACACCTACAGTAAATTCAACTTCGTCACGAAAAACAGACGAAAACTAAGGTATTCTAAATTTGTGACTGAAACAGACGAAACCTCAGCTATACTCTATTACGTGACGTTAGACAGACGAAACCTAAGGTAAAATCAGCTTTCATGACGGTAAACTCAGTTTCATGATGGAAGACAGACAAAATACACGGTAAACTCAGTTTCTTGACGGAAGATAGAAGAAAACTAAGGTAAGAACAAAGTCTTGACATGGTCAGACGAAACCTTAGGTTGACTTCAGTTTATTGTCAGAAGTCGGGCGAAACCTACTGTAAATTTACTTTTTTCACGGAAGACAGACGAAATCACTGCTACGTCATCATGTTGTCTTGCCTCTGTTTTGGATGGAATTCAACCAAAACCTAACTCAATTTCACAACACTTCTTATGTCATCTTCTGTCTGTTTCACGTTTACAAATTCTGACTATGACTCTTAAATATTCAAGTGCCAAAGCCATACATATGGTCAGGATGTTTCGTCACTGGGCACTTAAGAGTTTCCGTATTAACACGAGCAATACACATCACATCGCTTATAATACTGAATTCTAAGTACACCCGGTTAACCCTTTGGCTGTCGGTTTCTGATTCCGGCAGGAATCGTTGCTACAAAAAAGCAGCTACCGACAGCCAACGCGGGGTTATTCAGTCACCTAACGGTGAAAACAGCTCACACATTGTGAGTAATTACATCAGCAGCTCGGCTGGAAGGATAATCTGACCCAGTTTAACCCTTTTAATGCCCAGAACTGAATGACTGTCTGTAGAATGGAAGTCATTCAGTTCTGGGAGTTAAAGGGTTGATGCCAATTCTGTTACTGAGGCCTCAATTAGCATCAGTTATTACCGCGGCAATGTATTGTTCTCCGAACTCCAAAGCCTCATGAAAGTTCACAGTTCGCATTGGGACCGTGCGGCCAGCCTGCTTCGTCTGCGGATATATAGATTCTCATGAACCCTTACAGTCGCATCCATAAAATGCGCCTTGCGGGCATAAATTGGCCTCATTTATATCTTAAATAGAAGTTGTGCGAGTAGACGTAACTACACATACTGCACAGTAGAGCCTGTTGGAGCAACCACCTTTTTTTGCTACAAAAATTGATTTTAGCAGACAAGTGCTGTCTCTCAAGAGAAGCATTGAAAGGCCAGCAAAATGCGTCACCTGCTATTTTTAATGTAATCTCTCAAAAGTGTTATGGCTCCCACTGAAAACAGGTTCTGTCCTGTTACGATTCTGTAGGTTTGTAACAGCTGCATGATTATGTACAAATACTCCCCGAGATCAAGGACGCTTCGTACACACGGTAAATAGCATTATCTGCATACCGTATACAGAATGTCAGCTTCAACAGTTACAACAGCGATACTAAAACTGCCTACACACTCATACACAGGTACACACACGCACCACGGCCGCTTGACTGGTAGAGAGTTTAGACCTAAATCAAACTCCGCAGCTTTACTTTCCCATCACGTTTCGACTGACTTGCGTAGTGGCACATCCGCGGCGAAGCGCTGGCTGAATCAGCCTTAAGTTGTTTTAGTTTTGGATTGTTTTATTTTTTTTTTTTTTATTTTTTTTTTTTTGGGGGGGGTTATTTGTTTGTTTGTTTGTTTGTTTGCTGTTGTTGTTTTTACAATGACTTGGACTATACGGTCACGATTGCAGTTTCGCACATGTGCACGAGGCATAGATTCTCATGGGCCCCTGCAAGCAGGGGCTCATGAGAATCTATGCCTCTTGCTAGTAGTAGCTAAAGATATGACACCTTTATATACTTACTTCTTAATGTCCCCGCCACTCCCGTTTGGATGAAGAAGGTCGTTGTTAAACTACCTGTGACAATAGCACTACCACACACACACACAAACAAAAAATGCTGATGGGAATCTTTTCAAGTATCTCGTGTGCTGGCCTGTGAGTTTGGACCTTTACGGCTTAGAGCCGTAAGGTCCAAAATCACATACCAGCACACATCCTTTATAATAAGGTACTTCTCTTCTTCTGCTCGGACACCGTGAGAAATCCTGTTTGTACATTTTGTATTGTTTGCTCCCCCTTGAACACACTTCATTTTTAGAATTGTATATTTTTTCTTTCAAACTAACTTCAAAACACAAGAGCACAGTTCTCTGCCTTGCAAGTGTATTTTGTTCAAGCTCCTACCTATTCTCACCATGTAATTTCAACAGACTTAAAAAACAACACTTCATCGGAAGATTTTCTCTCAGTGACTACAACTTCCACACACTACCAGCACTGACTGAAAAAATTCTCAACTCCGACACAGCAGTGGTTGTAGTGGCTGGTTTAGTGACAGCTGACATACGCCGCGTGCCGGGAAGGGGGACAGAGGAAGAGAGAGAAAAAAGTGATAGTAAGTCGTTGCTATAAAGAGCGTGAGAGTTGAGTGTCACGTGAGCGAGAGCACACTGATTGTCTCCTTCTAGCAGCGAATTGAGAAAGGCAACCAGTGTGAAGAGATCGAGGAGCCTAAACAAATGTCACTATGTCCCTTTCCCATCTGCAAGGAGCACAGATCCAAATGAGGTCTACTTTTTGATAGTAGAAGCGAAGCCTGTGCGTGTGATGATGAAACAGAATCCCTGCTCTTCATTTTCCAAAGTCAAACCCTTCCAGTGCAAGAGACATAGACTTGCATGGCCCCTGCATTTGCAGGGGCTCTTGAAAATCTATGCCTCTTGCATAGGCTCATGAGAATCTATACCTCTTGCTGATAGAGACTCTACCCGATACGGATTTCTTCTTCTTTCAAAGTTTAATCTGTCTCATGTGAGTGCGTGTTTCTCAGACAAAGTAAGATTCGCGGGACTTCGGCCAACGATCGCAGCTACCACATGCACGCACTGTTCTATCGAGGTTAACGCACGTGCAGTTCGCGTGCGTATTCGAGAAAGGCAGAGGCGGTGAGGGGGGGGGGAGGATCCTGAATAAGGATGGGATTGACTGACTGTGACAAAGGGAATAAATGAGATGCACGACTAAGCGAGAAAACGAACTACGTGTATTTAGTCATAGAAACATATGCCGATGTCTGAAATTTGTAACAACAATTAAAGATTATATCAGCAACTATATTTCTTTTCCCTCGGCAGTGTGTCAGAGTGTGGTCTGTCGGCAGAACTATGCGTGGAGCTTGCGTTACAAAACTCGGTTGGGCCCGGAAAAAAAAGTTTGCATGCCGTGCGGGTTGATAAGAAGGTATGTACCGCATCCCATCGCGTCGTGTCGTATTCAAATTTCCGATTTGGGGGACAAAAGTTCATCGTATTCGTATCGTATTGTATCATATTGTATCGTATTGTATCACATCGTATCCTACGTATCGTATCGTATCGTATCACATCGTATCCTATGATAGGATTCCTATCGTATGACGTTGTATGGTATCGTATATGTTGGTATCACATCGTATCATATCACATCGTAACGTATCGTATCGTATCGTATCGCATCGCATCGCATCGCATTGCATCGTATTATTCTTGACACCATCTATGCTTGTGTTCGACATCCATCAGCCAGCTCAGCAGCCGAGGAGAGTGGACGGCCACCGCTCTCTCCCACTAAGCAAGCCAGCCAGCGACAGCCAGCCAAGACAAGCAAGTTACAGCCTCAGCGCGCCGTGAACGGTCCACCGCACAAGCGCACAATGGCTGACAAAGCACCAAGACTGGACACATCAAGAATGACCTACGATCAGAAGAAGGCCTACTTCAAGAGCCTTAAACGGGCCCGTGAGGCCGCCTCGCCGCAGCCCACACAGAACACCAGGCAGACGAGGCAACAACATCGAGCCAAGTCGCCGCCTCCACCAGCAACACCTACGTCGGAGGAGGAGTGCCAGAGTCCGTCAGGGTCGAAGCCAGGGCCCGTCTCTCCGCCCGCAAAACGGCCGGTCGCAATTCCCGAAACACTTGTTCGGGAGCGCCCGGCAACGGCGGAGGAGGAGGGTACGAGGGTCCGCGAAATGACCTTCGACGACTTGGTACTCCTCATCCAAGACGCCATACCGGTCGTAACGGCGATACAAGGGGACGTGCACCAACGGGCGCTGGTCGCCGCCCGGTGGCTGGTGCACTCCGGAGCAATTCGCGACCTCCAGCCACCCCAAGTGACCAATGCAGCCAGCCAGACCACAACAGACGCCCCCAAGACTGCCAACAAAAAAACCGGCACGACACGCGCGACACAGGATGCCGACACAGCCACGGAACCAGCCGCGACCAAAGACGCGGCCACGGACCCGGCACCACAACAGCCACCACCACCGTCCAACGGACCAGCTACTGGCCCACGGCCGAACAGGCGCCACCGCCCACCAAAACGCTTCAGGCAACAGCGACCACCACTGCTCGCCACACCGCCACCACACATGCGCCTGCCACCGCTACACCGCCACCCACCCCGACCATTCCAGCGCCAGACCCCCAGACCAAGAATCAACTGGCCGCCACCACCACCACCCCACCTCCCCGGACCCTTCCTCAACCGGCCACGGTTCCCCCGGCCGACACCACCACCCCCGCCACCACTCCTGCAAGATCTCTTGGAGTGGCTGGCCTACCACCACCCACCAGCCTGGCGCTAGGCAACAGTCTCCCGGCCACACCACCCGCCTCCTCCACCACCAACCACCCGGCCCCGGCAGTACCATCAGCCAGCTGCGCGACGGAGCGACAGACAGACAGCGAGACAACTTCCCCCCCAAACCCCCTGGCCCACCCCCCCCCCCCCCCCGGACGAAATCAACGAGAGTTGGAAGTCCCTGTCCCTTTTCAAGTTCATCATCATCAGCTTGTGTTCGAGCCGTTCAGTCAATCAATTTGCCTCGGCCCCAACATTTCCAAGCAAATGTACATTACACTGACTCATGAAGATCTCTGCCACTAGCATACATCATTAATTGTAGGCTTACGTTCTTCAAGAGGAGGTGGCATTGCTATTAAGTGTTCTGTCGCTCGTGAATGATCTCGTTCCTATATTCCCACGCATATTTACATTGAAACCTCTGCGTTAAGATTAACGATCGATGTTGAACTTTCCACGACTTCTACACCACCTGTACTGGAAACACGATGGCGTTCAATAGAGTTCAATGGATTCCATTATTTCATTGCCGCTCTTCATTGAACTTCACAAGCCCCTGCGGCTGTACTGAAGTTTATCATTAGGATCTACATACGAGTCTTGCAACTGGACTTCTCCGGCGAAATCTGGGTCCATGCACTTTTGGCCTCGTGAACGTTCCAGATGGATCGATCGATTTTGCATTGTCGATCCATTTTCAAAATGATGTGGTAGAGTGGTTCCTAGTGCGCAAACGGTTACCTGGCGGACGTCGCCAGCCGTGCGCGGACCAACGTCAGCTGACGTCGACCTGGTAACCTTCTGCGCATCGCATTGATTGCATGATTCCACAAACCCTAAAGACTTTACAGGTTTGGGTCGAGTGGCGTATTATCACAACGTAAGTATCGTGAAAACCCTCTTGGCCTGTGGAAGAACAAACGAAAAACATGTCGATAATCAAATTTTACTTTATTTTATTTTTAAATATGAAACAAACTCAGAAAAAAGACAATGTACAGTAGTATCGACAATGTTTATCGACTATTTGTGCGTTGTTATAAAACAGGTATGAAGAAGTTCCTGAAACCGACGTTGGCCTTATTTGGCCTGCACATGGCTGTGACGACTGTGGTTGTACCCTTTTCACACTTTAAAGATTTTTTTCTTTATTTTGTTATGTTGTATCTGTTTTGTATTGCTCATTTTGCTGGTTTTATTGTTTTCTTCTTCTTGACTACTTGTTTGCATTACATGTTTTAGTGTACTAATAAACATCCTCTAGTTTGTGTGTGTGTTTGTCCTTGGTGTCGTATTATTCAGGACACAGCATCTCTTGTGCGTGGGTACTGTATTGATGGAGGCACAATCCAGAAAGCAACTGTAAATAGGACGCAGATCTGCGAAACCTGCAAGTGACAGGCTGTAAAGCTTTGCGAGATTGATCTTCATATTACCAGACACCTGCAACACAGAAAGATCAACATGCAAGTTCCAACTCAAACACATCACCGACCCCCCGAAGACACCACCAAGCACGAGGACCCCGGCCCGAAGTCGGCTGTGGTTGGCCCGCGCACAAGCTTCGGCCCGAGGTTCTTTTGCTTTTTGGGTAGTTGTAAATCCGTCATACCCTCGACGACGCCCATTGAAGCCCTCCTACTAGAACAACAGGTGGTAATGGTTTCAGCAAGAGGTGTAGATCGTCATGAGCCCCCGCACCTGCGGGTGCACATGAGGATCTATGCCTTTTGTAGATGGGTTTATTTAGTTGTTTGAAATTGAATGACTTTATTTGAAGATGGCCTACTTTGTCTTCTGCACTCTGGAAGATTTGGAAGTTATATTTGGTTTGTGTCATATTCATCCCGGAGCGCACGGGCGATCACTCCTACGCTGACGAAGGAGGGGCTTCCCGTAGTTTCCCGGATGTGTCTCTTTTTGCTTGTAGATACTTTGGCTCTTAACGCTTGTTATAAAAAAAAAAATGTGTTGGTAATTTTTCCACTGAGATTCAGATTCATGTTCATATTATGGTTTGACAGAAACTTAACTCATTCAGCCCTGACGCACTACAGCAGGACTGAGATGGGTCGACCATGATAATTCAAGGGTCACCGTAGTGCCAGATTAGCTTGAATTATCATGGTCGATCCATCTCCTACAAGTGCTGCACAGTCATTAGATGACGCCTCCAAAATTTGGGAAATACGGTCGTCGGGCTGAATGAGTTAAATATGTTTTGTTTTTTTAACATATAATTGTATGGCCGTGTGTTAGCTCATGAAAAACAAGGGTGATGCAATGGAAAAAGGAGAAATATACAGACTGACTTCTATATTTCCAGTCAGAAGGTTTTAACATATAAATGATTTTTTTTTTAAACTCGGTAAGACAGGACAAAAAAGAGGGTGTTAAACCATTCTTTTCCAAAGGAGGTCGGGCCGTTGGGTTGAAACATGTTTGAGTCAAATAACATCAAAATGGAAACCTTTTTCTATTCTCTTTACTTTTCTTTCGCTGTCCCTCGTTAGGATGTAAAGTATTTCTGCCGAATTATCCATTATGTAGGTAAGTCTTCTTTCATTGCCGTTGGCATTTCTCGTGTTTTCAAACTGACACAATTTTGGTGTTTTCTCTTCCCGTTAATAAAACCACAAACAACCTTTTTTTCTCACTTGAGAAACATGCAAAACAGAAAATAGGCCTCAGCAAATGGCATAAATCCTCTTGAGCCCCCAAAACTATTTGGGGTTCATGAGTTTCTTCGGCATGATTCTCCTGCTGTCTGTCGTAAACACCCTGCCTCCCTTCCCCAACAACAACAGCCTCTTTTCCCTCAAAGAAACTCAGATGGACTAGATCCTAGCAAGTGGTATAGATCCTCTTGAGCCCCCGAAACTTCGGGGGCTCATGAGGATCTATGCCACTTGCAGATATATGCTAATATCGTGAAGGAGTGTGTTGTGAAATCCGCACTGTCTTTATTCCCCACGGGCATTGGGAGTCACGTTCTCTGATCGTGACATTATGCTGTTTCGTCTTCTATACTCACGCCGTACAAACATCTGTTTTCGTCGAAAAGGATAACATCGTAAAACACAAAAGGGGAACGCGGAATTGCCCCAAAAACAAAGCAGAGACGTGCACCTGGGGCTTTGGGTCTCTCCAAGCTTCTGCGTCCACGTGCAGATTCGTTGCTAATTCAATCATAGGTCTACACCAAAGGCTTTAACCTAGTGCGCAAAGGCCATCAGACCGATGTCGACCGCCGTTGGCCCGCGCACGCCTGTGCGCGGGTCATCGGCGGCCAACGTCGGCCCGACGGCCTTTTGTGCATTGGGAAGCGACAGAATTTAAAGACACTGACTGAATAATAAATGTGTGTTAAATGTGCTTGTTTTCTTTACGGCTTCAAGCTCTAAAAAAGTGCAATCCAGACCAAAAAGGTGACTGCCAAGCGTGTAAAATGCAAAGAAGTACCCAACGGAGAAAGAAACACGCTTAGAAAAAAATTATCTTCATTTATCGCAGAAGGAATGTGGCAACTGCCACATTCCTATATGAACATGTATACATTCCTGTATGAACATGTGAACAATTCCTTGTTCACATGCTCATACCAAGACTTGCCATATTGCTTCTGCGATAAATGAAGATAACTAGCGAATGATCTCTGTATTTGTTCGTTTGTCTATTTTGAAAAAGGGTATTTACCCAAAATATCGATAATTGTGCTGTAACTGTCTTTTCTAAGCGTGTTTCTTTCTCCGTTGTGTACTTCTTTTCAAGCTCTAACCTTTAACAACAAAAATCACAGGGTAACACATCAATGTTGTTTGCATGCTACCCCGTAAGTGACATTTTGGCGTGAAATCATGTTTTGCCTCCTTTGCTTTTGTTTTCTAATTTCTGGCGAAATCTGGAACCTGTAGCTGAAATGATCATAAGAGTCTTGTGAAGAAAGCCCTGTTCACATGTTCGTACCAAGCACAAGATTGTTAGATACGGGATTTCATGTTAACACCGTCGACATACAATATATCGCATATAAACTTAACTCATTCCGTCCGACGGCCGTATTTCCCAAATTTTGGAGGCGTCATCTAATGACTATGCACCGTTTGTAGTAAATGGATCGACCATGATAATTCAAGGGCAGTGCCAGATTAGCGAGGCGCCGACAGGCGCCAAGCTAATCTGGCACTACCCTTGAATTATCATGGGCGACCCATCTCCTGCTGTAGTGCGTCAGGGCAGAATGGGTTAAAAACAAATAGTTAATACTAAAATAAAACGAAAACAACAGCCAAACAATGAAATGCCATGCACACATGTCTCACATGCTTGATAAATAGGTTGACTGCTTTCATCGAGTATAAACAATGATGACGTGCACATATAACGGCCTTTTGTTAAAGTTTAGTTTTTTTTAAAGGCGAAAAATAATTTCTTTCGTTCGTTTGTGCCGTTCCAATATAAAATGAAAAATATATTTCCGTTTCCTACTTGATTTTTTTTGTACTTTAGTGTTTATGTCACATACACGGATATCTAGTCATCAGGAAGTTCATTAATTAACCCCTTGACTGCTACTGACGATATCGCTCGACGGAAAAGACGCGTAACTACGCGTCTTTTCCGTCAAGCGGTATCGTCAGCAGCAGCCAAAGTGTTAATGAATAAAACGCCTGTAATCACATTTAAGCGTGATAGTTAGTGATTTTGAACCTGACGGCCTAAAGCCGTATGGTTCAAAATCAAGACAAGCACATATATATATATTAGATTGCCAACTGTTCTCGCATTTTTGTATAGTCCGCATTTTTTCCAGATGAGGTGTACATCCGGTACAGACAATTACCTGACTTCCTCACCTGTTTCTCGAGAATGAAACAGATCTGTGTTTGGTAAGTCGTTGCAACTTATTGATTCCCAGTGATGAAAAAAATAAAGACATTGTTCACTCAATTGAAACTTAGGAACTGTCAAAGCCTAAGAAATTATCGGGAAAGAAACATCTTATAACACTCCTGAAGCCTCATGCCAAAATTCTGCCAGCTTTTAATAATAATTTTTTTTTTTCAGAGATGCTAGAGTCCAGACGTTTCTTTAAATCGAATGTTACGGTCATAAACAGTGTCGTAGACAAAATTATTTGTTTCGCTTCCAGCGCTGACTGCCGAATAAATCTGAACTGCCAAAGGTAGTGTCTGATTACTTGGCGCCTAGAAGGCGCCAAGTTAATCAGACACTACCCTTGCGCGACATGGTCTAGCTATTTCCTGCGTGAAGTAAACACAACGAAATGCCATATGGGACTAATGGTAATAAAGTTGTTCTTGGATGTGGACCGGTTTATATCGAGCCGGATCAAGTCCTTTCTTTTCTATCTTCGCGGAAAATGTGTTCGCGTTTATGATTACGACGAGAAAGCTTTTTTTGTCAATCGACCAGTCTGATGATGCTCAAAAAAATGGGTCACCGTGTTTTTTTCTTCTCTCCGCGGTGGTCATAAAATGCAGACACTTCAGTGTTGTCGTGGAGGAGAGAATTTGTGTTTTTTCTTTAGCTGTCAAGTTTCGTGATGCTGTTAGAAAAAATGATGACACATAAAGAAACCTCATCATCATCATGGATTTGGGCCTTAAGTCGCAAGACTTGTGAAGGCACCATCATTAACCCATTTAACCCCACGACCGCATTTCCCTAAGTTTGGAGGTGTCACCTGACAACTATGTACCAGCTGCAGGAGATGGACGGACCATGAAAATTCAAGGGTAGTGCCAGATTAGCTTGGCGCCTGATGGCGCCAAGCTAATCTGGCACTACCCTTGAATTTTCATGGTCCGTCCATTTCACGCTGTAGTGCGTCGGAGCTAGATAGGTTAGGCAGGTGTGAATGGTATTAATGGTAAAATCAATATGTCAAAAAACAATGTCCGCAAAGAACTTGTCCATAGTAGTGTTTAGAATGAATTTATTCTGGTAGTCTGTACCGCCTTCAGAGGAAGGCTGTTCCAGACGCTAATTAAGCATACTTCGGAATAAAAGCATTCTAGCAATTGTTGGTATGCATTAACTTCTCCAAGAAGTCCTTGTCTGTCAACTTTGAAAATGTATTATATTAGTTTGTCTTTGTTATAGTATAATCTGTTTCAAACTCCCCCCCCCCCCCCCAAAAAAAAAAAAAAAGGAAAAAAAAAAAAGAAAAGAAATTTAAAGACAGGTTATCTGTCAAGAGAAATATTAAAGGGCAAAAAGTGTCACCTGTCATTAAAGATCACCGTTTAGGTAGCCACAGCCATCTAAATAATGGTCTTTAATGACAGGTGACACCTTTTGGCCCTTCAAGGCTTACCCTCTAAATGATGGTCTTTTACAGGTGATCTATTAGAAAAGTAGTCGATTAAAATAGGTTTTGCTGTATTAGTTGATTAGATCTATGTACTTCATACGTTTGGCAGTCACGTTGTTTATCTGAATTCAGTGATTGTCTTGTTGGTTGTAGTGCTGCGGTGGTTGATACATGTACATGTATACTGACGAGCAAAGGAAATGCGACTTTATTGGAATCATCTGACACACTAAAGTGTTTCCGATGATTTCAACAATGTCGCATTTCTTATGTTCATCAGTGTACCTGTCTCTAATGGTATTCTCTACTACGTTCCATCCTTCCTTCATTCCTTTTATTCCCTCTTCTGTCTTCTTGTTCGTTTTTATTTTCTCAACTGGGCTGTGCTAATATCAAGCAAAGAACATAACTGGTTGGCAGAGAACGGACAAAAAATTATATGGGAATTAACACTTTTATGTGTCGATAGCGATTTTGGTCGAGGTGACAATTCCTGCCGGAGATCACCACGACCAAAATCGACACCGATAGTTCCAGAGTGTTAAGCATTGACAGGAACTTGCGGCACGTTGCACATTTTCAACCTTTCAACGCTGCAGATTTATATCAAAAGTCTTTCTTTTTCACAAGTGTAGTGCATACAATTTGTCAATGAAAATATGACAGATGCTAAGGCGGATACCAAGTGTTTCACAATATTGCCAACAGAGTGTCCGTGCACGTGGGCATGCATTTCAACCTTTCACACCCAGAGAAAAAAAAGATAACACTCCACATTTACCTGCGAAGTATTAGGCAACATTTTTTTAAAATAAACAGCTCGGTGCTAAAAGTGAACACTTTCTAAGAATATAGCAGTCTCTACTGTATAGACTAATACTATTCCAACAAAGAACAAGATGGGATAAACCATAACCCACAAAGTCCTTTCTATATGAGAACTGTCTTCGCATGTCAATGGTCTCTACCTTTTGTCTTTGACCTGATTCTGATGTTGAATTATCTCCTATTGAAATAGTCTCGCAGATCTGCCAATGCGTCAGTGAGTTCTATAAGGGGCGTCATTGATTTGTCAAACGTCATTTGTCATGACGTAAGTTTTAGTTTTTACGTAATTTTATATTTTATGTGATATGAGCTTCACTTTCGCTTCATAGGCTTGAGAAAATGGTGACAAAACTAAAACTTCACGGTACAATTTCAGTATTGCTAAAATGTGTGTGAAAACAGGTTGACTTTACCTAGCTAAATGATATACTAAGTACACGGGTCACCTGCATGCTCTTCTGAAATCGCGCCGATGTGTGTGTGCGTGTTAGTGCGTGCATGCGCGCGCGCGCGCTCGGCCAAACATCTCCAAGAGGCATAGATCCTCATGCGCCTGGAGGGCTCATGAGGATCTAATCCTCCTTTAGATGCGCGCATGTTTATGTGAGAGAGTGAGACAGCCGCGCGCGAGAGAGAGAATGAAGTCATATTTAGAGTATTATGTCAGTGACTGCGTGGTGGCGGAGTTGCCTCTTTTACCTCACCGCCACTGTCTGACTGCCTCTAGAAGTAAAGTTGGTTTTTTTTTAGTGTTTTAATTCTTTTCTGAAAAAAAAATTTACTAAGAAGTTGAAGGGATACAAAGCTGGCTAACAAACTCATCCAATGTCTTTTTCCAAACCAGCTATATGCAAAATTTCAAGTAAATATGATAAAAATTACGGACTCTAATCTGGGTCAACCGACTTCCTATAAACGGTTGTTTATGTCTTCAATGAGACATTCAATTACAATATGCTCGGAGGCTCTCTTAGCCACTCACTTAAGAAAGTATTTCGCTAAGTTTTAAGCTTGCGTGTACAGAAATATCGGAGATTCTCTTGTTTACATACATACGCACACACATACGCACATACATACATACGCACATACAGCGCTCGCGCCAAATGTACGTTCAGCAGCGAGGTGAGCACAACTAGAGATGACGTAATTTTTATTTTGTTACTTCAATTGTTAGAGGTTTAGCCTGCCCGATTTGACATCATGGATATGCTATTAAATTCGCCCCACCTCGACCCGTCCTAAAAAGTCCCTTCTAACAATAGAAGAGACTTTTTTTTACAAAGCACTCATTCTGAGCATGTTTCTGTTGTACTCGCTTTTTCAGTCACTCTATAGCTCAAAGACTGTGCATGATTAGCTTGGTGCCTAAAAAGGCGCCAAGCTAATCAGGCACTGCCCTTGAGCTGTCATGGACAGTACATGTCCAGGGGCACTTTGGGGCAAGGCTCTTAAACGCACGGGCATCTTACATAAAGCAAGCGCGCAGACCCAGCGCAACAGGTAGATTCCTAGCCAGCAAGTTTGAAAGCATTGCGCTACCCGTGTGCCTGCGCTGTCACATGAATGGTAAAAAGAATGGTAGAAAAGCCTTAGCTGAAACGAATTTTAACAGTCAAAATTCGCTATGGATCTGATCTCTTTAAGGAACATCGTTGCTCCTTTAACCCTTCAACTGCCGGAGCAAGACGAACGCTACCCATCTACAAGAGACATAAATCTTCATGAGCCCCCGCAGTAGCGGGGCTCATGAAGATTTTATGTTTCTTGTTCGTCATATGTCCTTTATACCTTTTTTGGGTCTCATTTCATCTTTTTATTTTTATTTTCTTTCCGTTTTTTTGGTTGTTGTTGTTGTTGTTGTATTGGGGTTGTTGTTTTTTGTTTTTTGGGGGGTAGGGGGGGGGGAGGTTCTCATCTCATTTTATTATTGTTCTTCACGTGAATGTCAGGACATCTAGCGTGCAGTGGTTTCAGACACAAAATCCATGATCACTGGCATCAACGCCGTTGGCTACATGCACAAGAGGGTTAAGCTATCCCGGTGAGCCCGTTTCCTGGTAGTTGGCTCTAGAAGGTTAGAGACCTGACAGCAGATGCAGAAGACAGCACACGAATAAATCATCGTGGTAGAGGACAAAGTGGCAACCGTGGTAACAGCTTGCCAAGTCCTGTAACCTAATATGATTATGGTTCGTTTGGTGGATGCAAAGCTCTTCCTGATATTTTATATTGCACAGGAGCGAATGCGAGTTTATAATAAAATAAAACAGGCATTTGCATACACGAGGCATAGTCGTCGGTCGTAATTAGTACGTGTATAAAAAGCTGTATGTATGTGCGCAGGACTCAGAGTAGCGGAACTCACAGAATTTGGCCAGGAAATTAAGTTTATTTGAGTTCCCTCCCATGTATGGATCCCAGGTAATGAGAAAGCAGACAAAATAGCGAAGACTAAAGGCCTCGACCAAGAATCGACCTTCTTCAACCTACCCCTGTCGGCACTGAGCCGAAAGATCAAACGCCCTTCGGCCAGCCTTTTGAAATCTATGGGAAAAGGAATTCCATCATTCAAAAAGAGGTAGACGTAAAGGTCTCACGAGGGTCCTAAACAACGTACCCATCCTACTTTCAGGCAAAAGGAAAGACTAAACCCGACTAACAAGAATCAGATTGAGGGGGCGAGAGATACCTGGTCCACCCCAACCCAGTCATATGTACATGCGGCCACACACTCACAACAGAACATGTACTCATAGACTGCCCAACCATAAACCACGCCAGAGCTAGACTAGAAGACATATTAAACTCACCCCTTACACTAGAACGTCTCATAAACCCCACCTCAGGCACGTGGCACACCACCACAAACCACACAATACAACTACTTAACAAACACCCCCTGATCTAACACATCTATACAAACGACCCGTCATGACAAGAACGAAGGAAACCCACCTCTCTCTCCCCCCCCCCTCCCCCTCCCCCCTCCCCCTTGCCCCTCCCCCTCCCCCTTCCCCCCTCCACCCCGCCCCCCCCCCCCCCCACTACTCAACCCCACCTAGGGCGCGAGCGGCCATGAGGCAAGATCAGTGGGAAAACTAGCGATGCGCGGGCATCAGCGACAGACAGCCAGAGCGAAACCCCCTCCCCCCCCCCCCCAACCCTTTGCCCCCCCCCCTCCCCCCCCCCCCCGGACGAAATCAGCGCCAGCTGGAAGTCCTTGTCCCTTCAATAATAGCATCTAGCATCTAGCAGGACGCTCCTAACAATTTTCAGTCAAGATTAACCACTTCCCTGCCAATGATCTCGAATTTCGCGTCTGAACACACTTCAGTGCACGCGGACCGACATTCGCATAAAGAACGCAGATTAAATCGAACCCCCCCCCCCCCCCCCAAAAAAAAAAAAAAAAGAAAGAAAAAAAAAATAGGCTTAACTCATTCAGCCCGACGGCCGTAATTCCCAAATTTTGGAGGCGTCATCTAATGACAAAGCACCAGTTTCAGGAGATGGATCGACCATGATAATACAAGGGTAGTGCCAGATTAGCTTGGCGCCGACAGGCGTCAAGCTAATCTGGCACTACCCTTGAATTATCATGGTCGACCCATCTCCTGCTGTAGTGCGTCAGGGCTGAATGGGTTAAAGAACACAGGACTAAAAAGAGACATAAACCCTCATCAGCCCCCGCGACTGCGAGGGCTGATGAGGGTTTATGTCTCTTGCAGCTGGGTTGCGTTCTTCTTGCCTCGGGAGTTAATTGATTGAAATTAAAAGGTGACTGCCAAGCCTGTAAAATACAAAAATAAAATTCCCCAGCGAAGAATAAGACACGTTTTGAAAGGATAAGTACTAGACGAGTTGTGCTGTGCGTGTCCTTTATACGCGTGTTTGCGCTAAACTTGTCCGTTCGGAGCGTGTTTCTTTCCTTGTTGGGAAATTCTCTACAAAATTGTCAGCTCAGCGACGCGTGTGTTTAATTATCTATGTTTATTGAAGTCTATACGTGCCTGCATGCGCGCGTGTGTGTTTGTATATATGCGCAAGTGTCCATGCCTTTGTGTTTGCTTATGCATGTGCGTGTGTATAGTGTTTCCACCTCTATTTCTGTAATGTACGCATGCATTCTTGAACAAATTGTTCGCACGTGCATGTTTGTGTTTGTCTATGATCATTGATCTATAATGCACAATTCTCTCCCATGATAGTGCCTTTTTCTATTTAACCCATAATAATAATAACAATAATAATAATAATAATAATAATAATACCGGTTAGTATATAGGCGCTGTTCCCAATTCTACAAATCGGCTCAAAGCGCCGCGAACTGAACCCAACACTCTACGCACGCTCACGTGACACACACACACACACACACACACACTCTGAAGACAAACACAGTACAAGACAAACACAGGACATTCACGTGGTGCGAAGGGTCAGCTCCGGCAGCTACTGAGGATTCGGACATTTTGATCGTTTGTATTTGAAATTTATAAAGTGGCCTGAAACCGGTACCAAAGTGGAAGGGGAGGAAGGGCCGGAGTACCCGGAGAAAGAACCCCCGACGGTCCGCCCGAATTAACGAAGCCACCTCCTAGAAAAGTCCGAAGCCGGAATCCGGTATCAAACCTCGCACCCTTAGCATTGGTGGCAGGCGCCTTAACCACTGCGCCACGGACCCTTATCATTCGGAATACACCAGTGTGTGAAATAAATTTGACTAAAATAGTTCAAGGGTAGTGCCAGAATAGCTTGGCGCCTCTAGGCGCCAAGCTATTTTGGCACCACCCTTGAACTAATGCCATTGGTCTATATCCTTGTCTGTAAGTACTATAATGTAGCTTGCATATGGCAGTGTACAAATTTGAAGCTTTTAGCCTCGGTATGATAAGGGTTAATTGATAGTTCCTTCTAAATTACAAGCACTGGCGTTCACCCATTTGATCCCGTTCATGTCTGTGTTCGTTTGTGAACGCGTGCATTGACTGTGATGCTTCTGCGAGCGACCGAGACCTAGCAGACATTTCTGGACTGGTATTTGATTTCGGACCTTGCGCCTCTATAGGCGTAAGGTCCAAAATCACAGACCAAGCATACCTTCGTTGTTTTCTTGACAATTTGAAGCTCCTGATATCAAACACCACCTTCCGAGTCCTAATCCTCAGCAAATTCCAGGTATCGATGTAACAGAGTCGGTGTACACGGAGAAATCCTTAATTATCTTCTATGCGTTTTCAGTTCCAGCGCCATGCAGCTGTGACGGATTTAAAGACGTTGATAGTTCAAGGGTCGAGTCGGATCAGCCTGACGCTTCAGCGCCAAGGTGATCCGGCACAAACCTGAACTACCACTGTCGATCTAAGGGAGGATCGGGGGGGGGGGGTTACAAGGGTCCCCTCCCTCCTCCCCCCCCCCCCCGCGGCCCGACCCAAAATTCTTTACAATGCTTGCTATAACAAAGTCCCTTTTTGGGGTGTTTGGACACCCCCATCCCCCCCCCCCCCACCCCCGGCCTCCCGTTCTTTGATATTTTGGCGAATGGTGAGAGTCTTAAGACGCACCTCTCCACCCCCCACCCCCCTCCCCCGGTCCCCCGCTTTTTGATTTTTCGGTCCCTGGAAGCAAGGTCTAGTGTCAGGGAGGCATTTTGTATCAGGCTGAAGGTCCTAAAGAAAAAATTGGAACCCCCACCCCACCCCCCCACCCCCGCCCCTGCGATCCATTCTTCGGGACTGGTACGTTGTGCTACGACACGCAATACTTGCACGCTAAAAAAACAAAGTTGGCCCTGGAGCTAAAAGGCTTAATGCTTTGAATTCGTGACGTGCGAGTAGAACTGCCTTGATGTGGCAAAAGGAAATGTGTCCATTTTTAAGAAAAGCCAGGCTTTCATTGCTATACAAGGAAAATCTCGCTTTTCTCAAAAATGGACACACTGGCTTTTGCTACGTTTGGCTTCTGCCAAATTCTGTTGCTTAATCCCAAGAACAAAGTTAACTACGCGGCATCCTAATAATAAAGACTCATTAGCTTTGGCCCATATTTTTAATCAGCAAAATCAGCCAACCTAGCAAACTTTTCAACCAAAACACCTATATGTATATACGAAACGTTCATTAAAATTATCTGGACTGTAGAATGTTCATTAATCCTTTGGCTGTCCGTAGCGGTTTTTGCACGATGGGTGGTATCCCCAGTAGTAAAATATTTTCGGGCTGACGACGGCTGCAGTGGGCCCGCGCACACGATGAGTCCTATCCCCGGTAGTAAAAACTTTTCGGGCTCACGACTGCTGCAGTGGAAGATGTGCCACTCCTCTGCCATGAGTAAGTAGCGGCTAATCCATGTTGTTGTTGTCATTTTGACAAGGGATTACCCGATATTAAAATTGTGTGTACCGTCTTTCTAGCGTGTTCTTCTCGTGGGTACTTTTGCTGCAGTGGGCCCGCGCACACGGCTGTGCGCGGGCCCACTGCGGCCATCTTGGGCCCGATGACTTTTGCTTAGCGGAGTTTGAATCATCGCGACAAAAAAAAAAAAAAAAAAAAAAAAAAAACGCTACCGAGAGGCCAAGTGTTAATCAGGCAACAATCATCTAGCAAAATGTCTTGACTTATTGGCAAAAATGTGCAGGAACATGTTCAAATTTAGTTGCTTGAACGTCATGTCTGCATTCATCTTGACTTATTGGCAAAATGAACCGAAATCGTTAATCCTGCAACAAATCATCTTGCAAAATGTCTTGACTTATTGGCAACAAACTTGCAGGAAGATGCTTATATTTAGTTTCTTTTGCATCATGTCTACATTATAAAATTACAGACAGACTGAGGGTGCTCCTGAGAATCTATGCCACTTGCTGATCTGTTGTTGATGCTGGTTTTTGAAACTGAACAAAAGAAAACAAACACACAAACGCTACCTCTTCACACCTTGCCAAATCCATTAATCGGCTACCTAGTTTTATCGAAATTGTTTAAAAGCAAACAAACAAACAAAAGATGCACATCAAAGGAAAGAGCGGGAAAGCAAATTTCTCATAAATAAAAAGTTACTACACAAAGCAGATTGCCTCGAAAACCTGTTTTTCTTGTTATTTTCTGCGCGGATATCGTGAAAATTTGTCTATTCTGTCTCTGTTATCACAGCGTTTGTACAATCTGGTACGCGCTCTGGTGCAATCACTCATGCCGAGCTTTCTAGCACTCACATGTCAGCCTCAGTATATCCATTACAGCACAGAAGTGGAGTGTTCGTTTACTCATTTCTAGACAGACCTCGCGGCTCCCATTCTCAAACCGTTTGATTCATAGTCACCGTCACCGAGAGCTTCACTCTCGGTGACTGTGAATCAAACAGTTTGGAGAATGGGAGTCGCGAGGTCTCTTCAAGAAATATAATATACGAAGAGAACACTTCTATGTTTTATAGAACAACTCACAACCCCGTCAGCCCTGGTAAAACATTATGTTCAAAAAACATTTCTGTATCCTGATAACAAAGTAATCCGGCTGTATCTTAGTCACAAATAATTATGTTAGTATGCGCTAACCGCTGTTTATTTTCGAGCGCGTCATGGTAGTGCTGAATTTGCTAAACTAGTCCTCGGGCTGACGTCAGCCTTAGGTGGCCCACGCACGTCTGTGCGCGTGCCAGCTAAAGCTGAAGTTGGCCCGAGGACCTTTTGCTCACCGGGCATTCCTGTTGGAGACGCCCGGGAGACCTGTGCGAGGTTATATCAGACACCGCGGTGTATACTGAAGCGCGTAATGCGGAGGCTGACCTGTTATGTCAGGTGCTGAGCCTAGCTATATACCAGCTGTAAACATTCCACAAATTTTGTTGAATACCGCATACACGCCAAGGAGACGGATTACTGGCCTGTCCTAAACATAATAAAGAGAACTTCCTTTAGCTGGATAATAATAATAATAATAATAATAATAATAATAATAATAATAATAATAATAATAATAATAATAATAATAATAATAATAATAATAATTAGTTAGTTAGTTATTTGGGTTTAACGCCGAGCAGGCGACTACGGCCATTTCACGGCAGGATGGGTACAAATCTGGCCTGCCAGACTAAAAGAAAGGTCTTAAGACAAGATGTAAATATATCTTTAAAATATTTCATGCTAAAATGTCGCACAAGTCTTTAAAGGAAACGGCTACAGACTTTCAAAAAGGTCAAAATAATAGAATTAACATCGTCTATGAATGGTCAAATCTTATTATAAAATATTGCAATCTCTCAGAAAACTGAAGATTTTGTCCGGGGGTACATCCCAGAACAAAACCTTCATGTAGTCTGCTGTGAAGTGTTTATATCTTGTGTCAATTAGATCGGCACAAGACAGCAAAAAGTGTTTAAAGCGATTCTCCCCAGGTTTAATCATCTCAACACAGTCGGAAAACTGTCTGCAACAGATACTGCTGACAGTATTATGTATGGGTCCTTTGTGTACTAACTTAGAGCTTTATGATGTAAATACAATGCCAAATGTCGAAATTCATCGCGTTTGATGGGTGTGTTGTTTTTGTACCCGAGAGTGCAAATTATCGTCTGCATTGGCCTCGTTTTGAATTTGTGCATATTAACTAGCCTACGTCACAAGGCAGAACCCGATCAATCGATACTGCAGACGACGGAGGCGGTCATCGTTGTCGAGTGGGTACACACGTGCCAGTGTAGACATGTACTGATGTTCTCCGGCATCCCTTTGACATAATTTTCCACGAGAATGTAAAATAAATTTTCCACTTATTCGCTATGCTGTCAAAATCAATGCGGGTTCCGCTTGACCTGTTACCCTTAGTAACGGGCAATCGTGCTGTGGGCGTGGCTTCAAGTTCTTCGACTCGGGTCTCCGCGCCAAGCCGGCGACTGAGCCAGCGTCACGAAACAGAACAGTGGTATTTCACCCACTTATCCCCATTTCTGCATTGCAGTTTCACATCACACACATCGAAGTCTACGTAACTGAAAGCATCTCTCGAAACGACAAATGCACCATCGCAGCAGAAACACTACCTCTGTGAATCGAGTGAATGAGAGCCCGCACAGACAAAAAAGTGTCACCGGCGACCATCGATGTCGGCAGCCGGAGCCGCAATTTTGACACACAGGCCGTAGTTGTTTGATCCTTGCAGCATAAAATCTGATGAACTAGCTCGTAACTTCATGATAAAACAGGTTTAAAATCTTGCAAAATCAGTAAGAGATAAATTCTACTGAAGATCATGAATTTTCAGTCTCTAGCGCTCGTGAAACTATAGGAAGATCGACAAAGATCGCAACCGGATTACTTACTGTTTCACATAGCAAGAAAGCGACAAATTCCGGATGGGCGGTCAAGCCAAGCTCTATATTCCCTTGTCCGATGTCAATTTTACTTAGGGGTATCTTGTCTCACTTTCTCTTTCTTCTCTTCAATTACGAGTCTGTCGTTGTCGGCCGGCGCGAGTCGACTGATACTTTCTTTTTTTTCTTCGCTGGTTCATCCGACATCTTGTCTCTGATTGGTTATAATTATGCAGATGACCTAAGGTCGTATAGAATAGTTATGACGTCAGCTACCTGATCGTCTATCGGAAGCAATCTTTTGACCGGGTCCAGCCGCACGATTCCGGTGGCCTCTTTCGCTTTGAACGGACGAAAGAAAGCATTTGGTGGGACAATAGGGTGGTCACTGTCTAAGTGGGTATGTATACTGAAGCCCAGTAAAAGCTTTTTGCGAACTGAAGCATTAAAAAAGGTCGGTCGTACCCCTTTAACAGAATACTGCTCGTCGCAAACAATAATAATAAAGAGAACTTCCTTTTATATCGATAATCATCATCATCATCATAGTCATCATCATTACAACAACCATAATCATCATCATCATCGTCATCATCATCAAAATAGTAAAGAGTAATTCCCAAAATCCCAAAACCGCTGAGCTCCATGTGCGTAACATACTGCTCTGTAAGCTTTACTTATGTAAGTTGTACAGGTATAATAATTAAAGAGCGCTGAACATACTATGAATTTACCCTGTAAAACGGAACTCTAATAGACCATAACTTTCCATTTCTCCCATGGGACAAACTTATCGTTGTGAATGTCCAAATTATTTAGGTGCCGCATCCACTTTTGTTTATATGCGGTTGGACACGGAGGGTTGGAGTCATAAAAAGTTCAATTAAGCTAACATTCATAGTATATACGGCCCCTAATATACTGCAGGGACCCTTTTAGGCCTTCGAGAGGTCAAAGAAACCATTGCACCTCGAAGGCCGAAGGCCTGAGGGTTACAATGGTTCCTTTGACCTACCGAAGGCCTACAAGGGTCCGTGCAGCAAGCCCCTGCTACCAAAAACGTATTTGTTTTCATTCCTCCAATGTTTTCGTAAAAGAAATGAAGAAGAAATCTTCCGACCTGGATGATGCCAGACACGGCTGACGACAAAAAAATATACATTTATACATAATAGACTTATGACGTAATTTAAAATCGTTCATGCCGGTGCCATCTCCAGTAGTGTGCCTGTTGTTTCGAACAACACGAAGTAACTTTGTACTTTAAAACTTTTGGTGATCTTTTATAGAACAAAACTGGCACCCAAGACGCATCAGAAAGAGGGCTACAAAAAGTCGGGCATTAGTTGATGCAAGGGTTTTTGTTTTCATCCCTACGCCACACGATCAATCCCTTTTATCGCAAAATGTACCACATGATCGGGCTACATAAACCCTTGTAGCGAATAATGGCGGACTTTTTGTAGCCCTCTTTCTGACGCGTCTTGGATGCCAGTGTTGTTCTAAAAAAGATCACCAAACGTTCTAAAGAACAAAGTTCTTTAGTGTTGTTCGAAACAACAGGCACACTACTATATATATATATGTAAAGTGATGTTTACAACCCATCGACTTATCAGGGCATTTAGATGAGAATAATAAAATTTCGTATATAGCAAGATTGTGGCATAATCATAGACGCCGCGCCAAACATCCCCAAGAGACATAGATCTATGCCTCTTGGAGATGTTTATAGTGTTGTCTATGCTTATGCTACAAGCTGGTTATCAACCCCGTTTTGGCTTTGGTTCGTTGTCGGTGGTCGTTTGTTTTAAACAAAACTCACTGATGTAAGTGCCACCAAGACGATGCTAGTATACTAGGTCAACAACTATATGAACAATGATCAAAGCCACCATGATGGTGCTAGGTGGTCAACAAAAGTAAGACGTAAGATCAAAGCCAGCTATTGCTGTCCATGTATCTCAAGCAACCGTGCCGTACGTAAAAGACTCATGGCGACCTAAATGCGTTCACCTTTTCTGAACACAACCGACCACTTGACAGATCTGAAAAGGACAAACACTGAAACACCCTAGAACAGTGGAAAGACTCCAAGGAGACTTCTGATCTGAGATGGTGCTGAGCACTTGTAGGCGTTCACGAGCTAAGAGACCTACGCCATCTTGAACTACCTGATATAGACAGAGTCAGAACAGACCAGCGCTAGTGAGGATTCGTTTGAAACGAACGACTCCCAAGAGCGAAGTCACGGCGGATAACCAGCTCCTACTATTAACGTAGACAACACTCAAAACATCTCCAAGAGGCATAGTTCCTTATGAGCCCTCCGGGATCATGAGAATCTATGCCTCTTGGAGATGTTTGGAGTATTGTCCATGCCGATGATCCAAAATGTTCCAAAAATCCGCCGTGACTTCGCTCTCGTTCGTTGTTGTGTGTCGTTCGTCTCAAACAAAACCTCACAATTGATGCTGGGTCCGGACTGAACTAACCACACTGAAAAGACAAACATGGCTACAGGCCCAGACTTTAGGTCTCTAAAATGAACTTACCTAACCAACATAGTTATGAAACAGTGTCCATACTTTAAAAACAAAACTAAATATAGAATATTGAATGTATGTCGCCAGCCGGTCTAATATGCTAAATATACCTAAGACATGCTAGGGACCCTGCATATTCATGCTAATTTATTTGCACCTATTTTATTTACAAGGAGAGTAGAAAATCATTACAGTTATGAAATATGTACAGGGAAATGATACATAAAAATGCATTAATCGCAACCACATAACGTATCATCTCTTTGGTGCAGCAGACCATTTCGCAACACATCCAATGTCGAGGACTACAGGCAGCGCATACATTAGGGAGAGTTTAAAAAAATAAAATGCAGGTGAATGGACCAAGTGTGGTCAGAAACATAAGCCCCAGGAAAAAAAGGAGAAAGTCCCACCCTGTGGGGCTGACCAGAGTGACCCTGGGAACTAAAATGTAGTTAACCCCACTCAAATCCCTTAGTGCAGACCTGGGTGGGGCGCTAGAAAGGCAAAAAGGCAGCAAATCCCTTTATGTAATCAGCGAGATTTTCATTGTATGACAATGAAAATCTCGCTTTCCTCGCTGCTCTCGTTTGCCTTGGCACAGAGCTGAGTTGTACGCTAAAGACTACATTACGGATCAGGAGAATTCAACCATGGCAGTTCAAGGGTGGTGCCAGGAAAGCTTGGCGCCTCTGGCTATCCTGGCACCACCCTTGAACTACCATGGTCGAGTTATATCTCTTCTTAGTGTGCCTGGCCTGAATCTGTCAGCATGACCTCGATTTTGCCCACCACTAAGATGATAATTGATATAAAAGTGAATAACCGGTGACGCAAAGACCACCCGAGCTAAAGGCAAAAGGTTGAGGTATCATTATTTCACGTGTGTGTTGGTCTGCGACTCCAGCCGTAAGGTCCAAAATCAAACACTAGCACACATTTTGTCAGCTGAACTGTCAAAGACTACTTAGTCTCCGTTATTAAACATTGATTTAGATGTCGCCATTAGGCACATACATAGACTGAACTCCAGTCACCACCTTCCATAGGGAATGGAGGCATAACTTTGACAGATAAAAGCGTTTCCACCTTGCTGCATCGCTCTGCTCTTCCATACAGAAACACGGGGAGTAAAATGGTGCAAATTACAGGCTCAATGTATCAGGAGGCATTTTCACGGAACGTTTGTAGAATCTTTGCTGAAAACAAAACACAACAAGATGGGATGAACCATAACCCACAAAGTAAGTTATATATGGGAGCTGTCCTCGCTGTCAATGGTCTCTACCTTTTGTCTTTGACCTGATTCTGATGTTGAATTATCTCCTATTTAAAAAGTCTCGCAGATCTGCCAATGCGTCAGTGAGTTCTATAAGGGGCGCAGGACATACGCGTCATTGGTTTGTCAAACGTCATTTGTCATGACGTAAGTTTTAGTTTTTACGTAATTTTATATTTTACGTGATATGAGTTTCACTTTCGCTTCATAGGCTTGAGAAAATGGTGACAAAACTATGACTTCACGGTACAAATTTGAAGACCCATCTTTTCCAGGTAGCATTATCAAGATTAGCTTAGTCTGGATGTGCTGCCTGGAAATGTTGGTTGTTTCCCCATGTTGATAGGCTGTGTGTGTGTGTGTGTGTGTGTGTGTGTGTGTGTGCGTGTGTGTGTGTGTGTGTGTCTGTGTGTATGTGTGTGTGTGTGTGTGTGTGTGTGTGTGTGTGTGTGTGTGTGTGTGTGTGTGTGTGTGTGTGTGTGTGTGTGTGTGTGTGTGTTTCGTGTTAGGATGCGCCTACATGGTGCGAGCAGATGTTTATTAAAGAGTGAGTGCGTTCTAATTTTTCTCCTTTTATATTTTTTTGTGCTGTAAGCGCTCCGGCTTGCTGTTCGTGGGAAGGGCGCTATATAAAACTATGTATTATTATTATTATTATTATTATTATTATTATTATTATTACAATTTTCAGTCTTGCTATTTGTGTGAAAGCAGGTTGACTTTACTTAGCTACATGATATACTAAGTACACGGGTCACCTGCATGCTCCTCTGAAAGCGCGTCGATGTGTTTGTGCTTGTTCGTGCGTGCATGCGCGCGCGCTCCAAACATTTCCAAGAGGCATAGGCCTAGAGGGCGCATAAAGATCTATTCCTCCTTGAGATGCGCGCATGTTTGAGTGAGAGAGAAACAGCCGAGCACGCATGAGAGAATGCAGTCATTTTTAGAGTATTGTCAGTGTCTGCGTGATGACGGAGTTGCCTCTTTTACGTCACCGCCACTGTCTGACTTTCTCTACAAGTAAAGTTGGGGGTGTTTTTGTTTTTTTAGTGTTTTACTTATTTTCTGAAAAAAAATGTACTAAAGAAGTTGAAAGAATACAAAGCTGGCTAACGAACTCATCCAATGTCTTTCTCCAAACTAGCTATACGCAAAACTACTTTCAAGTAAATATGATAAAAATTACGGACTCTAATCTGGATGAACCGACTTCCTATAAACGGTTGATTATGTCTTCAATGAGACATTCAATTACAATATGCTCGGAGGCTCTCTTAGCCACCTACTTAAGAAAGTATTTCGCCAGGTTTCAAGCTTGTGTGTACAGAAATATCGGAGATTCTCTTGTTTACATACACACGTACACACATACATACATACAAACGCACATACATACATACGCCCATACATAAATAAATACGCACATAAGGCGCTTCGCGCCAGATGTACGTTCAGCAGCGAGGTTAGCGTAACTAGACATGCCGTAATTTTATCTTCTTACTTCAATTGTTAGAGGTTTAGCCTGCCCGCCTTTGACATGATGGACATGCTATTAAATTCGCCCCACCGAGATCCGTCCTAAAAAGTCCCTTTTATAAATAGAAGGGACTTTACAAATTGACGTTATTAGCATTTTGGAAGTATATCACATGTACTTCCTTCCAGTCATTTTGTCTTGTAGCGCATACAAAAATAAGCTGAAGGATCGACTAGAGGCATAGGTCCTCATGAGCCCCCACAGTCGCGGGAGCTCATGAGAATATATGCCTCTTGCACGATAAAAGCATTCATCGCGCTGGGTGCAGGGGCTAAAGAAGATCCATCTTTACCACTAGCACGTGATACTCTCGTTGGAAATGCGCTCTGACAAAATGGCTTTGACCTGTGAAATAACCGCGACAAACTTTGATGCCGGCTGAGTGCTTGAACAGCAAAATGACTGGAAGCTCTTGACAAACAACGATGTACGTGGTCTGTGATTTCGAACATGCTAAACAAAATGCGCTTCAGGCCGAAGGTACAAAATCACAGACAAGGGCACGAATCGGTAAGTACTTAGTTGATTCTCTGATACGTCAAATGTTAGTACTGCGATGAGTGACGTATAACATCGAGTCGTCACTATGAACACATCGTCGTAGGACTAATGATGCCATGACGTGAAGCTTGAAGTGACGTCATTTTGCTGCTCGTGCTATTATTCTTAGTCTTCACAATAGCTATGCTACGCCAGACCATAGAGCTTACGAATGGCTGGAATCGCCGTGTGAACGTCTTTATATCTGTGTGCCAGTGTTTGTCGATCAGAAGATGGGTTTGAGTAGAAGGAGATGGATTCCTGCCGCTACAAGAGCCCACAGAGCGTACTAATGGCGGGAAGCGCCGTGTGTCCGTCTTTATTTGTGTGCGCCGACGCGTGTGTTGATCAGAGGTTGGCTTAGAGAGGAGGAAAATGGATCAGCATAATAAGCCTAAAATATGAACAACTCTGAATGTTCCTAAAATGTAAACACATCTGAGCTCCAAACAATACGGTAGACTTTGGGATGAAATCCTCATCTTGTTTTCCCTCTCACTATCCTTTTCGATAGCCACCCCCTATTAATTCCACCCCCACCCCCCATAATCCCCTACCACCACCCATACCCTCATACCTAACACACACACCTCATCCACACTCCTACCACCACCACCAGTCCCCATCCTACATCACCCTCACCTCCATGACCTTTCTACTTTGATCGTCAACCCCGGCTGTATTCTGTGCAATATAGCATCTATAGATGCTGTTGATTTATTGACACGTACGCATAGCATAATACGCATAATACGCGCTGGCTTCTCCGGGTCGGCTGCGGGCACATTTGTTGTAGTTTGCTGGTCCGTGATTTTGGACCTTGCGGCTGAAAGCCGAAAGCCGCAAGGTCCAAAATCACGGACCAGCTAACATATATTATTTTCATCCTCTCATGTCAGATTAAGACAACAATGGGTGACACCGATATAGCTGCATAAAAAGAAGTTCCTGTCTATTTCGGTCCCGCCTGGTTCTATTCGTGGAGCTGTTAATCCGATCAGTTGGCAGAAGTGTGCAAACACTACCAGGGAAAAAAACAGCCCAAAGACGTTACTGATCCCGGGGCGTGCATGCATGCATATACATGTAAACACTCACGCACGCACACAGACATGAGTTTACGCATTACAGGCGTGGGATGATCGTTGTGGAATTTATCACCTCTATAACGCGAGTAGTAGGAAGTATGCCATTTCCTACTACCCGTGTTATAGAGGTGATCGATTTCTCAGTACTCATCTCATGCCCCTGTGGTATGCATAGACGTTAAAACTAATACGCTTACATTGTTAATGCGTGTTTGTGTGTGTGTGTGTGTGTGTGTGTGTGTGTGTGTGTGTGTGTGTGTGTGTGTGTGTGTGTGTGTGTGTGTGTGTGTGTGTGTGTGTGTGTGTGTGTGTGTGTGTTGGGGGATATCAACTGCCAAATCTACCATATATATTAATATTGCACTATGTATCAATATTAGCTTAAGTATTGTTAGGTTTTTATGTCTTGCTTATGTGTCTTATATTTCTTATATGAGCCAAAGATTTTTTTTATTTTATGCATGCCGTTTAATGGACAATAATTCAATTCAATTAAATACACTGTAATTTAGTCCTGTTCGCAGGCTTAAAACGTAAACACACACATGTACGCACGCTCGTTCGCGTGTGCAAGCATGTTTCAACTCATTCAGCCCGTAGCACGTATTTCACAAATTTTGGAGGCGTCATCTAACGACTATGCGCCAGTTGCAGGAGATGGATCGACCATGATAATTCAAGGGCAGTGCCAGATTAGCTTGATGCCGACAGGCGAAAAGCTAATCTGGCACTACCCTTAAATCATCATGGTCGACCCATCTCCTCCTGCAGTGGGTCAGGGCTGAATGAGTTAAAACGTAAACACACACATGTACGCACGCTCGTTCGCGTGAGCATGCGTGTTTAACATCATGCAAGCACACAGGGCAATCACACACGCAAACACAGGCCTTTCTTTCCGTGTCAGATACGCACGAAATGACGTATGCACGCACAGATATGTAAACACACATAGTGACGCAAAGAATACACACACACCCACGTGCATACACACGAACACTCACTCACACTAATGTCATTAATTATATTCTCACACTACCTTTTGCAATGCTCAATATGTGTCTATCTCCCACAGCGTGTGCACGTCATCAGTTGATTTCTCCAAAATAAAATAAACTTGACAATTGTTTTTTATCGGCCAGAAAAGTGTTGCAATTGACAAAATAAGTCTGTTTACCATTTCTTCTACGCATTATGAATTTTCCTAACTCATCAAATTCTTGTTGATTTAACACATTTCAGCCCGAAAGTAGAAGTACCCGAAAGTTGGACTGTCTTCTAAATACTAACACCAGTTCAGGAGACAGATCGACCATGATAGTTTAATTGTAGTGCCAGAATAGCTCGACGCCTAAGGCGCCAAACTATTCTGGCACTGCCCTTGAACTATCACGGTCGTGCTGCCTCCTAAATATTGTATCAGGACTAAGAATGTTAGACCTTGAATACAATTACCCTCGGCCTACTGAGAATGTTTCTAGAGTGCAGTGTCTACATGATTGATGTCCGACAATATACGAAAGCAATACAGTACACTCAACTTAGCTTTTAGCTTCCGCCCTCTAAAAGAAATCAGACTGAAAACAGGCTTAGATCCTACCCGCGCGCGTAAATATAGCACCTGCAAAAGGATTAGATATTCACGACTCCCTGCGGCTGAAGGGGCCTATGAGACCCTATGTCATTTGCATCAAAAACAGGGCTAAATTACCTCTTCAACAAGAGGTAGTCATCCGGGTTACAGTGCGATTTTATCGTTAATGAAACCCCTTGCGTGAAAGAAAATCACTTAGTAAAATCGGACTCAACCCGGGTAGCCTTCATCAGTTTGAAGATGTAAATGGGACGAACCACTGCCAGCAAGGGGATTAGATTCTCATGAGCCCCTGCGGCTGCAGTGGCGCATGAGAATCTATGTCTCTCGCAGATAGACTGGATTTGAGAGAACAGATCGACTTGAATGAACTCCGACTTTGACGTTTTTCGATTTCTCATGCTGAAACGCAAGAAGTAGGGACCTAATTGTGACGCGAAAAATTCATTAAGCAGAGCGGCAACATTAGGTCAAGTAAGACTAAAACTCATCACAGAGTCAAAAGTATTTTTTAAACGACAGATAGACACTGAAACAGAAGACAAAACATTACAGACCGACATTCAATGAATCAGTGAATAAATCAATGAAACTTTATTTTAGGACGGTCAACCCGGATGCGGCTGGCCGCGAATGAGTTAATGCATTTAAATGGTCATCGACATAGCCATTTTACAAACTCACACCGTTGTCTCGGATAGGGGCATAGCATAGCCGACTAGTGAATGATAGAACTATATATTTAACCCTTTTAGAGCCATGGGCGCATTTACCGAATTTTGGAAATGTTACTTAACGACTATGTACCACTTGCAGGAGGTGGACTGACCATGATAATTCAAGGGTAGTGCCAGATTAGCTTGGCGCCTTAAGGCGCCAAGCTAATCTGGCACTAGCCTTGAATTATCATGGTCAATCAATCTCCTGCTGTAGGGCGTTAGCGCTAAAACGGTTAAACCGGCATGTGCTGAACACGTTTTCGATCACCTGCAACAATGCTGCCAGAAATGTTATGAACACAAATGCAGTTGATCATAATGTTTATAAACAGCAGTTTTTCATTAAATCTGCACTACGCTTAGAACACGAGTCATATTTCATGGTAAGTTATTTTGGAGCTATTTTCTGGATTAAAAGCAAACTGGCGAAAAGGAACAATGTCATTCTAGTAATTTCCATGCAGATACGCATCCTTGCTTTCTTCACGGTCTACATACAGAATTTGGTGGCCCAAGATTAAGTTTTTTTTAACAGTTCGAAAGTCAGCGCAAATTTACTGGTCATGACCAAGCAAACTGCATTTTTTTCGTACTGGCTGCCACCTTGGATAAGAACCAGCACAATTTGTGTGTGTATTATACGCAATGTTTTGACGTAATAAGGTAAAAATCAGTTTGCCTGATTGTCCGAGGACACAATGACAACGCGCGTTTTCCCCTCTTTTTGTCCCCCCCCCCCCTCCCCGTCACGACCCCCGCTTCCGGGGCGCGAACTATGAGCGCTAACACTCGAGATATCCCAACGCACACTAACACAAACCTAACACAAACACGAGAGGAACAATGACGACGACATTACATATAACCCTTACAATAACCAACTATTCACACTCGATCCTAAACACGCGCTCATGCATCACATTCATACTCACACACGGAAACTCCCCACCCCGAATATCGGTTATACACAATACAGAATGACTATCTAATAACTAAATATCTCCAATACAAAAGGTTGATCAAACTATATAATAAACGAATATCCCAAATAAAGTACAAAATGAAACTGAGGCCCCGACGGAAGCACAAGCGTCAGCGCTAACGCCATTTAGACCAACGCCTTTGCTTCCGCGAAGAGACCCTCACAGCACGTGGCTCCTTAAGGAACACAGTATTTCAACTCGCATAATATCAAATATACGATAAACCAAATATGCCTACTAGAACAAGCGAAGATCGAGAAAAAAGAATATTGTTCATAAGCTACTACATCTCCTCAGCGGGAGCACGAACGACAAGTTCGAACTAATGCTCTAGCAAACTAGACATTCACAGCACAAGGCTCCTTTAACTAACAACGTTTCAGAACAACAAGGCCCCTTTAACTGACAACGTTTCAGAATAAGCAAGGTTCCTTTAACTAGCAACTTTTCAGAATAAACAAGGCTCCTTTAACTAGCAACGTTTCAGAATAAACAAGGCTCCTTTAAATAGCAACGTTTCAGAATAAGCAGTCTCACGTATACAAATGGAGCAAATATTAATTCAACCTGACTGAAAGTTGAATAAATATATTTCACATCACGGGACCTTCTCGCCGGAAGCACAACCGTTAAGCGCAGCTCAACTCGACGCTCTTGCTTCCGCGATAAGGTCTTCCATAACACAGGCTGCCTTTATATAACACAATATCTCCAAAGCTTTCCGTCACTGTGACAAAGCTCCTCTCACAAGACTGTCACTACGAGGAGATGAAATAAATCTTAACGTTCTTTACATTATAAACATACACAATTTTTCTTAAACAGGTTAAATAAGTGGGACGACCCGACCTGATTAACACGCGGCGTGCCGCGACACTTAACAGCATCCAGGTTCGGCGTCGTAGCCCCACAAGGTAGGCAGATGCTGGGGATAAAAACAAATAAAAGTGATAGAAAAACAGAGCGAATGTAACAAAACAAACTGCAGTTTATTTTATTACATCGTTCTGTTGCTTTTCCGAGGCCAAAATAAAATATCCATTAAACAAATAGAGATTTGACTGAGAGAAAGACCCGCACAATGGCAATCACGATTATTTTACAACGAGAAAGTTTTGGTCGGGGGGAAAAAAACATTTCGAACTTGCCTTTGCTTATCTAATTGACAAAAAATGCACATGTCACATGTCACAAAATACCATCTTTAAAATGAGAAAAAAATATATACAAAACGACTAAAACAATACTTAAAAAATTAAAAAGGTAGAAAATAGACTAACGAACAAAATAAATGCAGCATTATTGGAATCATCGGAAACGCTAAAGCGTTTCCGATGATTCCGATATGTCGCATTTTTTGTGATGAAGCTCTATGCCCGTGCATAGAGTTCACACGAAGTTTTTGTATGCTGCTGTCTTGTCAGCGGTTTGTCTTGTGACAAATATCCCGTGTATGCACGAGGCCACGTGCAATCTTAGGTAAAGCGTTTGCACAGGGGTTTTAGCGAGAGTTCAGGCGAACAGATCTGTAACGTAGTTAGTGCGGGCTATTCGTCAGTGTAGACGGACGTATCCTCGCGCTGGATATGGCGTTGAGGCGCGTCCCCTGGGTGGTGGATAGGGGGTCCCTCGCGAGAGGGGTGCACCGAATGAAATAAGGTGCCGTGAACCAACATGGTCTAAGGGAAGGTGACCGACAAAAAAAAAAAACCTGGTCCTCCTAGTAAGGGGGTTTGGACGTGGGGGTAGCTTCCCCAACCCTGCAAATAAGGAAATGGCTACAAAAACGCCGACGAAAAGACAAACAGCAATTCCTTTCCTGGAGGAGGAAAGTTCTTCTACCAAAGATTTATGACGTCCTGTGGTGAAAGCCGGAAGTCTTCGGAAGCCACAGGAACAAGTCGCCTCTATCCAGGGACACAACCATGGGCACATGGAATGTCAAGAACATGTACCAGAGCGGCAAGGCCGCTCAGATAGCAGCGGAAATGCAAAAGTACAACCTTTTCCTGCTAGGTATCAGTGAAGCCAGATGGACGCAATCTGGCCAGAAAAGGCTGTTAAGTGGTGTCACGACCCCGCTCCCGGGGTGCGAACCGATGAGTGCTGTCACTCGAGATTCACCCAACCCAACCCACGCTAACACAAATCTAACACAAACACCAGAGGAACAATAACAACGACGTTTATTAAATGTAACCCTAACAACTAATCTCACGCAATCCTAACCACGCATTCACACGTCACGTTCACTCACACACGCCCAAACTTCTCTCCGACTATCTACAAGTACAAACAAAATATACAATAACTAAATATTTCTAATACAAAAAACTAAGCAAACTGACATATATGAAATCATAACAGAACCCAAACTGAGAAACCTATAACCACTGGACCCCGACGGAAGCATAAGCGTAAGGCGCTAACACAAGTTAGACCAACGCCTTTGCCTCCGCGAGGAGTACCCTACAGTACGTGGTTCCTTAATATATATAGTATGGAAAATGGCACGTCAAAATAAACGATCGACCAAATGTATTCGCTAGAACCCAAATGGAGATCGAGCCAAATGAAAATATGCAAGCTACTGAGTCTGAACTAAATATGCTTACTAGCACAAGCGAGGATAACGTTCGAATCAAGCTAACGCTTTCACAAAAGACACTCGTAGCACAAGGCTCCTATAACAACGTTCAGAACAGATAATATCGCATATGCAAATAGAGACTAAATATCATGTAGGCAAATGGAGCAACGTCCTTAACCCAATATACTGAAAGTTGAATAAATAATATCTTTCGTCGCGGGACCTTCTCGCCGGAAGCGCAACCGTTGAGCGCAACTCAGACTCTACGCTCTAGCTTCCGCGATAAGGTCTTCGTAACGCAAATACAATGACTCAACTTTAGATAATACAATAACTCGAGCTTTAACACAGTAACTCACAAGATTGCTAAGGTAACGTCTCACAATACTGACACGAGGAAATGAAATAAACAAAGTTCGTTACAACGTAAACATAAAAAAACTTTGCTTAAACGGGTTAGAAATAACTATGTGGGACGACCCGACTTGTCTAAATACGAGACGCGCCGCGACACTCGCGAAGGCACCCAGGTCCGGTGTCGTGGCCCACAAGGTAGAGCGACGCAGTCAGCCTCCGCTCTCAGTACCACAGCACGGTGGCAGACTTAACCCGTAAGCTCTCCGGATTTAAAGATGCACTAAAACACAGGTGCAAGAATATTCATAAATAACTAGCCACCAAAACAAAGATAAATAAATACATCACCCTTCCCGCAACTATAACTGCCGTCTTTCATAATCCCTTCGCCCCTTCCGCAACCATAAACTCAACCTCCGCCATATTCTCCCTCTCTCTCTCTCTCTCTCCCACATGTAAACTTCAAATTTAACAAAATACATATTTACACGTCACCCCGTGACTCGCCCCCGAAAACACCCTCCGACGCTAAATAGTGAAATGGCGCTAGTCGCCTGCTTGACGTTCAGCCCCAATAACTAAACCCCCGCTAACTACTCTAGAACCTCAACATACAACAAATGACATTCAATCTACATTCTATTCTACATTCTACACCTTTTCCCCCAATACACTAGTCAACATAATAACGAACAAGCAAACCCAAACAACCCCCCCGAGCAAATGGCCACTAAAGGATTGTTACGTGTACTCACTGTCATCAGTGAAGACACCCCGGCAAGGACGCAGACAAACAAGACAAGACAAGGGTACAGTCGTCGCAGCTCTTCTCTCGTCACAGGACACCGACTCCCGGGCTCGAACCAGGGCCGTATCGTAGGACCGTCACAGAGGGACGACACAGCTACTTGAGGCGGCGGCTAATGCAGAACCACGCCCGCACAACCCCCCCCCCCCCCTCAGAGACTACGTTGAAAAAACGACTGCTTTCGTTCGCTGGTGGAATGCGAATGATTAAAGCTGAGAAACAGTCAAAAAACTCCGCCCCGCACGTGTTTTTAAAAAACTTTGCAGGACCCAGCGAGGGCCCTGTCTTCGTGAACGTTCGGCTAACTTCGGCAAACCGGTTTGGAACTCAGTTGACTCAGTTTTCAACTGCGTTTGTCGTGCTGGCAAAACTCCCGTGAAAAAGACAGGCCACTTCCTGTATGCAGCGCGGGTGGGCACCGCGATCACTGATCTAAACCAGCGATATTTCTACTGACAGCAACAGTAGCAGACGACACTCGACCACCCGACGGACAGAGCAGGCCATTTGTGTCTTGCCTGGACGCACACTGGATATGGACCAGGCCGAGCTATCCGTAAGTTACACAGCACAGCCTGAAGCTTTATTCGATATCGGAAGGGTGAGGAAGGAGGGGTTATTTGTCGTTTTGTGTTTGTTGTTATATCTTTTCATCTGGAGTGGCCTACAGCAAAAAAAAATTCTCCATACGAAGGGCAGCTACTAAAAATCAGCTTGACCCATGGCGACCTTGTATCTTTTGGCATCTATGTAAACAGTCGATTCTCTCTCTCTCTCTCTCTCTCTCTCTCTCTCTCTCTCTCTCTCTCTCTCTCTCTCTCTCTCTCTCTCTCTCTCTCTCTCTCATCCAATTTACTGTGTTGGTTGTACATCACAATGCTTCTTTATTTATTTATATTAGCCTATATTGGACTGGAGGTACGTGTTGAAAAAATTCGTTCACAACTACAAAGTGTCAGGAGTCATACTTACAGCATGTACAGCCGTACATTCTGCCATCATAGTCCCCAACGCGTAAAATCCGTGGCTGTCGGTCAGTTTCAAAGTGTCACAGAATCGTCTGCTGTTGTCCGATCTGCTAATCGCGATGATTTCCGTGCAACAGGAAGTGGTCTGTCGTTTTCCGAGAGTTTTGCAAGCTCGGGATACGCAGTTGCCAACTCCGTCAACTGTGTTACGAACCGATTTGACCCACTTAGGGGCAGGGCCCAAGCTGGGTCCTGTAGAGTCTTTTTAAAACACGCGCTGGGCGGGTTTTTCTCATTGCACCTCAGCTTTAACCATTTCTAAACCGTTAGGTTGGCAAAAACCTGCTCACTACCTCACGTGATAAAAATTCACGTGAAGCAGGTACCACCCAATGACGTTCAGACTGGGTGGCCACGTGGCTGCACGCCGTCCACCCAAGCCTCGCACAGCAACAAACCCGCGTGTAAAGGTCAACTACTATACACCTACGCTATCATTACCCGGTGACTGCCTAAACTCTGTCACCCCTCTAAACCTACTCCCCTAAAAATTATACGAAAAAAACTCGTGTCGTGACAAGTGGGGAGATGATTCTGTATTCAGGTCATGAAGAGGAGAATGCCCCCCATACAGAAGGAGTAGCATACATGCTGTCACCAGTGGCACAGAGAGCGCTGATGGGCTGGGAACCTCTTGGGCCAAGAATTATCAAAGCAGCCTTTAGAACCAGGAAAACGATCAAGCTGAACGTCATCCAGTGTTATGTACCCACTAATGACAGTGACGAGGAAGAGAAACAAGAGTTCTACGACCGACTCCAGAGTGCTTTGGACAAATGTGCGGAGCGAGACATCACCATCGTCATGGGCGATTTTAATGCCAGAATAGGGGAGGACAACACCGGATACGAAGAGGTGATGGGGAGACAGGGACTAGGGGAGATGAGTGAGAACGGGGAGAGGTTTGTAGACTTTTGTGCTCTAAACAGACTTGTCATTGTAGGCAGCATCTTCCCACACAGAAGAATACAGCAACTTGGGTCTCACCTGACCATACTACAGAGAACCAAATAGACAATATCTGCATTAGCAAGAAATTTAGAAGATCCCTTCAAGATGTTCGAGTGAGGAGGGGAGCAGATGACGCCTCAGACCACCATCTGCTTACCTTAAGAATAAAGCTCAAGTTAAAGAAAAGCCGCACAGAGACAACAAGAAGACAGCGCTATAATGTAGGCCTCCTGAGAGAGACTGGAGTGATAGAAGAGTTCAAACTGGTGCTGTCCAACCGGTTTCAAGCGCTACAGGAGCTAGTAAATGAAGAGAAGGCGGTCAGCACAGAGCAGCAGTGGAAGGCAGTTAGAGAGGCGCTGAACTCAACCTGCAAAGACACTGTAGGGTTCAGGAAACACTATCACAAGGACTGGGTGTCGGCACAGACCTTGAAGAAGATAGAAGTGAGGAAGCAGAAGTAAACAGTTGTCAACAACAGTCGCACGAGAGCAGCCAAAACCAGGGCACAGGAGGAATACTCGAAAGCCAACCGCGAGGTGAAGAGGAGTATCAGGGCAGACAAGAGGGCCTACACAGACAGCCTGGCAGCAGAGGCAAAAAATGCAGCAGGCAGCGGCAACATGAAACAACTCTACGACATTACCAGAAGATTGTCTGGCAAGTATGGCCATACAGAAAGACCAGTAAAAGACAAAGAAGGCAAGCCTATTGCAGACAGAGCAGACCAACTCGACAGATGGGCCGAGTATTTTGAAGAGTTACTGAACAGACCCAGCCCACCCGACCCCCCAGACATCCAGCCAGCAGAGACCGACCTACCCATCAGCTGTGACAGACACAGCCAGGAAGAGATAATAGTAGTGGCATTTTTGAAGAAACGCAAAGCAGCAGGGCCAGATGGCATCCCAGCGGAGTCTCTGAAAGCAGACCTAGAGACAACAGTAGAGCTGCTGTACCCACTGTTTGGAAAGATCTGGGAAGAGGAGGTAATGCCGGCTGACTGGAAGAAGGGGTACCTAATCAAGCTTCCCAAGAAAGGCGACCTCAGCAAGTGTTCCAACTACAGAGGAATCACCTTGCTGTCAGTACCAGGAAAGGTCTTCAACAGGATCATGCTGGAGAGAATGAAGAGCTCCGTTGACCCCCAGCTGAGAGACCAGCAAGCAGGATTCAGGAAAAACCGATCATGTACAGACTAGATCGCCACTCTCCGCATCATTGTGGAACAGTCTCTAAAGTGGAGGTCCCCGCTGTACGTCAACTTTGTGGATTACGAGAAAGCATTTGACAACGTGGACCGAGAGACTCTGTGGAAACTCCTACGACACTGCGGTGTACCCACAAAGCTCGTCTGCCTGATCAAGAGCAGCTACGATGGCATGACATGTCGCGTGATCCACGAAGGATAGTTCACCAGGGAGCTCCATGTCAGAACCGGTGTCAGGCAGGGGTGTTTGCTGTCTCCGTTCCTCTTCCTACTGGCCATAGACTGGGTCATGAAGAGGACCACAGAGCACAGACGAAGTGGAATACAGTGGACACTGTGGACACAGCTTGACGACCTCGATTTTGCAGACGACTTGGCTTTACTGTCCCACACTCATCAACAAATGCAGGACAAGATCACGAAGCTTGATGACATCTCGTCCCAAGTGGGCCTCACCATCCACAACAGAAAACAAAGACAATGAGGTTGAACGCAACCAGGGAAGAACTAGTTTTGCTTCCTGGCACCCTGTTGGAGGAGGTGGAGTCCTTGACCTATCTCGGGAGCATCATAGACCAAAAAAAGGCGGCACTGATGCAGATGTCAGAGCACGAATCGGTAAAGCCAGAGCAGCCTTTCTCCAGTTGAAAAAGTGTGGAGTTCCAGAGAACTGTCACAACACACCAAAGTTTGGATTTTCAACTCCAACGTAAAACAGTTCTCCTATATGGAGCAGAGACTTGGAGATTGACAAAAACCACAGTCAACAAAGTACAGATCTTCATAAACAGTTGCCTTAGAAGAATTTTGAAAATCCACTGGCCAGAGAAGATCAGCAACGTCAGACTCTGGGAGAGAACAGAGCAGATAACAGCAGAGAATGTAATTGGGCGAAGAAGCTGGGGATGGACTGGTTACAGACTGAGACAGCCAGCTTCCAGTATCACTAGGCAGGCATTGTCATGGAACCCCCAGGGAAAGAGGAAAAGAGGCAGGCCGAGAAAGACCTGGCGTCGAGACCTCCAAGCAGACATCAAGAGACTGGGAACCACCTGGAGTAAAATCGAAGGAGAAGCACAGGACAGGAGTCGCTGGAGGTCTCTCGTCGACAGCATATACCCTGGGAGGGGTGACAGGCGTAAGTAAGTAATAAAAGGCCATAGAAGAAATAGAAATAGCGTTCTAGTTGTACCGCGTGAATGCGCCCGACTGAGTCAATGGCGGTGCGTGCGTCTGTTGGCCACGGACCACAGTGGTGTTTCCGTACTGTCCAGTCTCTTAGCCTTAGTCAATCCCAGTCATCCCCTAATTGTTCAATTCCCTAAAAAGCACTACCGCCCACCAGCTGCACATTTGCCATGCGTAAAATACCAAAAAAAACAGCACATGACCCGTCTCATTTCTTGGCTATGAAACTGGTTCCTTACCAACCCCACACCCAAGCACAGCTGAAATCAGCGTGCCCCTCAAATCACTACGCCAAAGGCAACTCAACATAGGCCCACAAATGTCCACTGGATAAGCTCAGGATGGTATGAATCAAAGCACCAAACATGTCTCCTCTCAGCTAACCACAAATTTCCAGCAAATTCCCACATTCAGCCCAACTGCAAATTTTCAAACAAGGCAAAAATTATTTTTAAAAACACGGGAACTCTTACTGCCTGAACTTCCCAATTTAAATGTATACCGTGACCTGTTGTGCATAGTCTGTAAGTGCGACTGGGTAGAGTCTGCGTGCGTTACACTTTTGCACGTCAGAATAGATTCCGCACAGACACAGTGAAAGGGAGCGAGGGACAGAACAAGACACAGACGTCTAAAAAAAAAAAAAACTTTGCAAGGGTTATACGGATGACATAGGAACAGAAAAGTGAAGTAACGTTTTGTGTGTGAAGCCGCATGACAGAAAGCACACTGAATTACTGTACTCCAAGAAGCCACGTAAAGTATGATGATGACGGGGTGTCAGTATCGAGTAATCAAGTCGGGCGATTCCCAATGTGCAAAAGGCCATGGCCTTTTGCGCATTGGGATTCTCATTGAATTTCGACATCAGCTAAGCGTCTGCCCGCGAGAACGTGAAACCCCTTCGATGTAATTATCCAGTCTGATGCGTCCGGGTACTGTTACAAAGAGAAAAAAGACTTTCGTTGGGATAATTTTTGTTTTTGATAGATCTGAAGTAGACATATCCGACCTCGATTTAGCCAGGGGTGGATCCGAGGTTCCGGGGGTGGGGGGGGGGGGCAGTTCATTCCGGCCGCCCAAAACACTTTACTTTTTTAAATCAATAGATCTGAAGATATATCCGACCTCGATTATGAGCCAAGGCCGGATCCGAGTTTTCGAATGTGGATGGGGTGTACTTTACTTTATAAATCTATATCAAAGTCCCTTTTTGTCCACCGTATTGAATATACGGTAGACTTTAGGATGGGGCTAGTCGGAGCGCGTTCCATAGAATGCAAAGGACATAACAGGCGGGCGGGGCTCATGGTCTCGCAAAGAAGTAACAATATAAAATGACGTCAAGTCTAGCCACTCTAACCTTGCTGTTTTACGTCGTTTTGGCGCGAAGCGCCGTATGTGCGTATGTGTGTGTGTGTGTGTGTGTGTGTGTGTGTGTGTGTGTGTGTGTGTGTGTGTGTGTGTGTGTGTGTGTGTGTGTGTGTGTGTGTGTGTGTGTGTGCGTATGTATGTGAACACGAGAATCTCCGATTTGTACGCACAATCTTGAAACTTGGCAAAATACTTTATTAAGTGGGTGGCTAAGAGAGCCTCTGATCACACTGTAATAGTCGATTTAGCTGAAATTGTCTTCTCCTGCTGCCGTGCGGTGTCGCTGCTCTCATAAGGGGAAAAGTCAGTATTCTCGGTGTCTTAGGTGATAGCTGTTCGTGTGCATAGGCTTCAATACTCGCGCTACACTACAGGCCGCAGGTATGTCGCTACTAAACTCGGTGCCCGATTGGATGACCTAGAAAACAATAGAATCCGGACACGCTAAGCGCAGTAAATCACATTAACTACTCCTACTGTGCGATATGCCAGATGAAAACGCAAGCCTGTGAACAGACCACGACATACCCGAGACATGCAGTATATCGCGAGGACCCACTGACTGGCAAGATAATGTGCACGGACAGGGATCAACTAAAACACTGAGAAAGCCGAGTTTAGCCGCTACTGTGTTGACGCCACCTTGCGGCAGCATCAGTGAGCTGAGTCTCGCATTGAATGTCTCATTGAAGACATAAAAGACCGTTTATAGAAAGTTGGTTGACCCATATTAGAGTCCGCAATTTTGATTATATGCACTTGAAATTTTGAATATGGCTAATATGTAGAAAGACATTGGATGAGTTCGTTTGCCACCTTTGTACCTCTTCAACGTTTTCGAAAATAAAAATTCAATGCGGAAAAAATGTCAGAAATAAAACGCCTTGATTTCATCAGAAGAATCAAACGGTGACGTAAAATCACCAAACGCGTCAGTGTTTTATACAATGTTCCTAAAATTCACGCAAATCACAGCACCTCAGTGTTTTACTTGTGTAGTTGAGCTGGCGCGATGTTCTTTGTCCTTCGTTTATTTTTGTATATTTGCAAACGTATGGTGGAAAAGGTGGAATATGCATGCAAGCTCATACAGAAGAAACTTTGTGGGCATGGGCCATTCCACCTTATTCTTCAAAATGGCTGCGGCTACGCCAGCCCACAGAACGTATAACCGATAGGAAGCGCCGTGTGTCTGCCGTCTGTGTTTGTGTGTGCCATTCTGCCGTTTGTGTTTGTGTGTGCCATTGCCGCACCGTTATACCAGCGTTGTACCTCTTCAAATTTTTCAATAATAATCAATTCATTTTTGCAAGTTCTAGAGCCACTATTTACTCCCATCAAACAGTCAGCCCTGGAAGAGGCTGTGTGGAACAAAAGGCAGCTCTGGAAGCGCGTGCCTTGCGGACGAGTGACGTGAAACATCAAATTCGTCACAGCCGTGTTCACGGCGTCGTGAGACCATCGATGCCATGACGTGAAGCTTATAGTGACGTCATTTTGCCGCTCGTGCTATTCTTCTTCTTCAGAATTCCTGTCGCTACTCCAGCCCACAGAGCGTACTAATGGCGGGAAGCGCCGTGTGTCCGTCTTTATTTGTGTGCGCCGGCGTGTGTGTTGATCAGAGGATGCCTTAGAGAGGAGGGAAATGGATCAGAAGAAAAAGCTTTAAAATATGAACAACTCTGAATGTTCCTAAAAGAAAAACGCACGTGAGCTCCAAACAATACGGTAGACTTTGGGATGAAATCCTCATCTTGTTGTGAGTTTGGACACCCCCCCCCCCCTTTCCCCCTTTTGTCGGCTACTGGGGAAGCAAGGTTTGGTATCCGGGAGCCTTTGGCGTCAGGTTGAAGACCGCCCTCTCCCCCCCTCCCCCACCACCCCCATCCAGAAGGTAACTGATCAGCTCCTGTAAGCGGAGCAATTTACTACTGAAAATAAACATGAAGTGTGCCCCGGGAGGGAAGGGATGGGGTAATCAATGATTATATTCAAGGGTCGATATACCCGAATTCGATATATATTACAAAAGTGGAGTTGACTATTACGGTAGTATCTACCCATGAAGACCCTCGGGTTAAAATTTTCAAGAAAATCCCACAAAGAGTTACACATGTCGCCAAAGAAAGATATATAAAGCTTTGTATTCTTGTATGTATGTCCATTTTGCAAATTATTTTATAAATTACGTTGTCCTTTCTAAGCGTGTTTCTTTACTGGGATTTTCTTTGCATTTTACAAAGTATGGCGGTCACCTATTTGGTCTGGATTTCGATTTTTGTTTTTATTTTGGAGTTGTCCTCTGACGCATTTACAGTTTAGGAGACAGATCGAACTGGATAGTTCAAGGGTGGTGCCAGAATCGCTTGGCGCCTTTGACTTATCATTCCCAATCCATATCCTTTTGCAGTGCCTCAGGGCTTATTAGGTCAATGTATCGGTGACGTAATGCAGTTTGTATGTTAACACTCTTAGGGTTAATAACCTGTCGACACCGTACGGTGTTATATGCCTATTAATATTTGCGATATGTAGGTAAGTCTTGCGTGACCAAGCGACCGAGGTTTCAATTATTCAAAGCCTGCTTTTCACATCCAGAGCCAAACAGTTAATAATTAACCCCTTAAGATTCGAACACCAGCCGTCTGCAAGAGGCAAAGAATTTCATGAGCCCCGGTAGATGCGGCGGCTCGTGACGTCCTTTGCCTCTTGCTAGACCCATTTATGTCTGTGTGCATTGGATGAATTGGATTATTCGGATTTGAATTAGTCATAATCTCTAAGACATGGTTTGTGCCTGCTGGCAGTTAACGGGTTAAGAATAGCATAACGCTGGAGATGGAACGACCATGATGATAGTAATAATGTTTCTCATATAGCGCAGTATCCTCACAAAGTAGGCTTTAGAAAAACACATAAACAACTAAACAATTGTGACAACAAAAGCATAATGATGCTGTGTTGGTATATCTCGCCCTGTGCCTAGATTAAACGCACCAGCGGCGCCATTGTTGCACCGTCGTAGTTGAAGTACGAGAGATGATCACAATACAAGTACAATGGACTTGATTCAGGGGCGTGGGGCGTGACACAAGCCTCCGCCATAGTCCAAGTCTACACAAAACTGGCGCGCAGTTATGGTGCACATGACCGGTCCGAGCGACCGGTGTGGTGCGAAAATAGCAACAATGGCGCCGCTAGTGCGTTTAACCTAGGTACAGGGCGAGGTATACTAACTCAGTCATAATGATAGCTCATAGCGCCTAGAGAGGTGCAAAGTTAGTCAAGTGCTTAAATATATACATTTTCAGCAACCATACTCTTCACATAAGCAAAGCGGCGTCGTACACTGGTTGTCTCCTTCGATTCGCTATGCGGTACAATCAGACAACCAGGGTGGCAACGTCGACGCATCTCTCACAGTTCGCGCCCAAAACTGAAAGGTGTAAACCGACTGTTCGGACCGTTGCCCTCTCATGCACCCGAATAGAGGACAGTGGGATAGGATTATCATAAATTATGCAGCAGACCACCTGTGTACCTAGAGTGCCAGAAATTTATGTTCATGTTCCCTGGGAATTTCATGTGTGCGTGACAGCAAGAAAAGACAGACTGGCTTTTTGGCGAGGAAATAGGTTATTACTACTAGCGTGAAGGTCTTTTTTTTTTTTTTTTTTTTTTGCAATCATTGTACAAGATACAATACAAGATGAGGATGTCTACCGTATTGGTTAACCCCTTTCAGCCCTTACTCACCACGAGAGAATACACGACGGAATGACGGATCTACCAGGATAGGGTAGTTGATAGAATAGCTTGGCGCTTAGGGTCGATCCGTCCCCGGAAGTGTTAATCGACTCCCCTTTAACTTCACTGCCGAAAACTTTTAACCTTATTCAACTGCAAGAGACATAGATCTTTATGAGCCCCCGCACTTGCGGGGGCTCATGAAGAGCTATGCCTCTTGTCGACGCAGCTTTGTACCCGATGTTTTTGGCGTTTGAACACACGGATTTCAGAACGATAGGTCAACGACCACTGGAAAGCAGGCTGCATTAAATTACCTCAATTTGAATCTAAAGGATTATAGATGGACACTCATGAGATCCAGCTGACTGGCACGCAGTCCGTTTCCTGTTGACTTCACCATGAGATGACACGTCGTTTACATTCCCCTATAGTCACAAGGTATCAGGATGTTTGTGAACGTGCCTTTCACCATTTCTGCGCTAGGAGTTCCCTTAAATAACGTCTGTCAAGAGAGATTCCAGTGAGCAGGCTCTCGGACCGATACAGACCTAAGCTGGCCCACGCATACTTCTTCGGGATTGCTCACGCCTACGACGGCCCGAGAACCTTTTGCTTTCCGGGGTACTTCATATTGTAAGATCGAAGGCCAGGCAACATTTACAGACGTCTAAATCAGAACAAGCAAGCTTCTAACAAGGTCATTTTTAGATTGATGAACGCATCTAAATGCGTATAACTGTAACTTTTCGCGGGACGGCTTGATATAATGGTAATTTATAGACAACGCTCAGCGAAAATCCTTAAGGCGATAAACATTTATTTAGATCCAGCAAGAGGCATAGATTCTCTCGAGTCCCCGCGAACAGCGGGGGCTCATGAAGATCTTTGCCTCTTGCAGATGGGTAGTGTTCGGTGATTAACTGGAAAAGTTTAAGGGCTCTGGTTCGAGTGTTTTCGTCGTAATCCCAGCGAACTATGGGAAGCAGCTTCTTGCAAATGTCAAACGGGTACAGGTCTCTATCACGAATAGCATTCGGTGCAGATCAAAGATGATGAAGTCATTACAAAAGCGGGACGAATCAGCGAAACAGGCGTCCATCGGGCTATGCTGACACTTCATGCACTTAAACCACAGTCTCATGCCGCAGCCACATCTTTAAGAATGAATACAATTCAGAGCTTTGCTAAATATTTTACATACCAGTATAACAACTATAGTTAAATTAATGTCAGACTATTATAGGTGAACTGTTGTAATGCATGTGTAATTTAGACAATTAAGGTTCTTTTTTTTTTCTTTCTTTTTTTCTTTCTTTTTTTTTTTTTTTTTGGGGGGGGGGGGGCGGGGAATTTTTTTTTAAAGGGAGGGGGGGGGGGAGGAGGAGGGTAATATTTAAAATCACCAAGATATGAAGACTTTTCTTTTCTAAAATCGCCAAGATGTGTTAAAGGCCCACTACTGCCGAAACTGTTCAAAGACACACTTCTGTAACAGATAGTTACCTAACGCTACATACAAGTCTAGCCATGGTTTATTTAGACACAGGACAATCCAGTTCAGCACTAGTCCTCTTTATATCAAGTAATCTCACAATGACTCCGCTCCATTCTAGAAATACAAAGCTGTCAGTGCGAGAAAAAGCTCAAAATAGACTGACATACTAACGGCAGCGCAGAATAAATAAGTGCGATTACGCGTGTGCTTTTGCTGCGTGTCCCAACTGCTGTTAAATTTCATTATGTGTGTCGACAAGACATAACAACACAAATGGTGCTGAAATGTGCCTTCAGATTTATAATATTTTAACTAGAATTCATTCATTCATTTTAAATTGTGTATACCAGTCCCCGCTGATTTTGTAATTTAATGAAAAAAGTGCCGTTTTGCCTTTCAATGTATTAAAGTTCGCCGAATATTCTACAAATGTTAACTGCACTTTCAATGAACCCAAACTCCGGCGCCGCTTATCAAACAGAGCCGGCACGGCCACTAAATAACTTGTTGATAATTAGATTTTTCCCCTCGAAATTAGTGACCTTATGCAAAAAAAGGAGGTTTGGGGTCATTTAGAATTCTGTTTTCCCGTATAAGATATAGAGTGTTCGGCGCGCTTTGAGCTGAGTTTTGCAGCGCCTCTGAATTAAATGGTCTTTGAGTCTCCCGCGGTAGTGTTCTTTTGGCTGAATGATTGTATAAAGCCGTTCTGGGTTTTAAAGACACTACCCTTGCACTGTCATGGTCGATCCGCGGTGTTTTCAGAGCTAGATCAATTAAATAGGTTGAACATTTTATCTAGCGTTAACAGCATGAAAAAATGAAAAACAGACAGACAGTGACACGTCATTTTCATTGGGCGGTCCGTGGCGCAGTGGTTAAGGCGCCTGCCACCAATGCTAAAGGTGCGTGGTTCGACTACGGGTTCCGGCGTCGGATTTTTCTCCTCTAGTAAGTGTCACCGTTAATTCGGGCGGACCGTCGGGGGTTCTTTCTCCGGGTACTCCGGCTCTTCCTCCCCCTCCACTTTGGTATCAGTTTCAGCCCACTTAATCAAATTTCAAATACAAACGATTTTGAATTTCCAAAAACTACAGTAGCTCGCTTGAGCTTGCCCTTAGCACCACGTGAATGTTCTGTGTTTATGTACAGTGTGTGAGTGAATGCGCGTGATTCACGTGAGCGTGCTTGTTGGGTTCAGTTCGCGGCGGCGCTTTGAGCCGATTTTCAATTGGGATAAAGCGCCTATTTAATGCGCTTATTATTATTATTATTATTATTATTATTATTATTATTATAACTCATTCTACCCCAACACCGAAATCCCCAAATTTTGCCGTTGTCCTCTGAAGACTGCACTCTAGTGCAGGACACAGATCGACCATGATAGTTCAAGGGTGATACCAGAATAGTTTGGCGCCCATAGGCGCCAAGCTATTCTGGCATCACCCTTGAACTATTATGGTCGATCCTTATCTTGCTGTGGTGTGTCTGGGGTAGAATGAGTTACTCCTTTTGTGGTAGTGACATCCAATTGCAAACAAATAAAAGAGGCAGAGACCCTCATGAGCCCCCGCAACTGCGGGGGCTCATGTGGGTCTATGCCTCTTTTTTGGTCTTATAATTATAATTATGTTCACGTTTCTAACGTTACAATTACCTTCCTCACTTTCCTTGGATTTTCGTATCTCGGTCGTCACAACTGCGTGACAGAAATTCATGATAAAACGTACGGTTCGTTAGGTACTGAGACCCACGCACCACTAACGCCGGATGGTGGATAATTATTCAGTGAAACGACCTTTTTCTTTCGCTTCATTAATTAGACAACAATTAAGGTTGAGACCTTACCAAAAGTCGATTAGCAAATGAGGATTACGGCCTGCTCAGGGGCAGCAATAATTGATCGCCATTTATGCTCATGCCTGGTTCAGTTAAAAATAGATGTATATGATTATAACAAGGCCGAATATAACAAAAGTCGGACACAACAGCACTTTTTTCCAAAGCTCGCGACTATAACTTTACAATGTTAATGACTTTGCTTATAACAAATTTCGAATAAAAGAAAAAGATAGGGGTCCCTTGGCGATTTAAAGTTTGTTATCAACAAAGTTTGCTTAGACATTGCAAAAATTGATGTCGGGACCTCTGAAAATGTGTTGTTGTATCCGAATTTTGGTACAGTCGACGTTCCTATAAGAAAATTTTACTGTGCTGAAGAAAGAAGTCTCATTTTAGCCGTGATGTCCAAAATATCTTTCAAGCAAACGGTATTAACCCCTCCGATGCCGTAAATAAATAAACACCATCCAACTGCAAGCGAAATATGCCCAATACGCAAAAGGCCATCGGGCCGACGTCGGCCGCCTTTGGCCCGCGCACGACCGTGCGCAGGCCAACGGCGACCGACGTCGGCCCGATGGCCTTTTGCGCCTTGGGATAGATCCTTTTGAGCGCCGGCAGTTGGGCGGGGCTCATGAGGATTCATGTCCCTTGTTGATGCCACATTAGTGTCCAGCGTCACTGTAGCTGATGATGAGCGATGATTTCAGAAACACAATTCGCGATTATTGGCAGTGAAGGGGTTAGCGTCATTCATTCATCACATCAAACTTGACCCCTTCGCTGCCAGCGGACGCAGCCTGCGGTTTTGATCTCGCTGTACATTCAATGTCAAAGGTTCCCAGCCGCCAAAAGGAATATGGACAGGGAGTGATTTCAGCAGGAGGCGCAGAGCCTCGTGAGCCCCAGTAACTACGGGGATTCATCATGATCTATTCCTCTTGCAGTTGGGTGGTGTTCAACATTTCTCAGCAATGAACGGATTAACTCATTCAACTCAGACACGCCACGGCAAGACATGGATCGAGCGTGATAGTTCAAGGGTTGTGCCAGAATAGCTTGGCGCCTATGGGCGCCAAGCTATTCTGTCACAACCCTTGAACTATCACGCTCGATTTGTTTCCAGAAGCGTAATACAGTCTTCAGGGGGGCAACTTCAAAATTTGCGAATTTCGGTCCTGGAGCAGAATGTGTTAAATAATTAATTCGATTGTAATATACTGTTTACTGACGAGCAAAAGAAATGCGACATTTTTTTAATCATCGGAAACACTTTAGTGTTTCCGGTCATTCCAAATATGTCGTATTTCCTTTGCTCGTCACTAAATAAGAAACTGACAGGCAATGTTAATGCAATTAATTCTGGTTGGGGTTTTACATTATGTTAAACGCAACTGACCCAACAACCAATCAATCAAATAATTTTTTTTTTTTATTATTCTAACAAAATAGATCAGGTCATCTATAGCTAAGACTTCCAGTCTGGACATGCTGACGGATCTATATCCATCTGCCGCCGCTTCCTTGGGAAAAAAAAGTAATGCAGCAACCTCAAACGAAACAAAGAAAGAAAGCAAAGACGATCTATTTCGAGAAGCCAAATCCCCAGTCTATCCGGCAAACGACACCGCTAATTCCGTCAAGTGTCTGAGAATGGTAACGAAAACACGTCCACGGGAAAGGTTGCACGGCTAAGAGGATGACACGTAGCAAAACAATGATGAAAACAACACTGTGTGCTGGTCAGTGATTTTGAACCTTACCGCTCCAGCCGTAAGGTCCAAAATCACAGACCAGCACACAGATCGGAAATCCAGCTTTTCTCCGTGGAATAGTTTACGCACAATCAGAAAACGATCTGACGAAACTTTAAAAAAAAAAAAAAAAGACGCTTGATTTGCAGACGTATTTTATACACAGCCACTAGGGAACGTAATGAAAAAGAGGCTCTTTCGAAGTATGTAGGCCCTAGATGTTACATTCGCAGCGCGATTCTGATCAGTGCATAGTTCTTGTAGGTCTGAATTTTAATGGACTTGCGTTTTTAAGAACAGAAGGAAAAAAAACGCTTGGTAAGCAAAAGGTCCTCCGGCTGACGTCATATCTGGAGCGCGCACCGCCACGGTGCGAGGGCCAGCTAAGGCTGACGTCGGCCCGATGACCTTTTGCTCACCATGCATCCCTTGGCCGCGGCAGAGCTACAAATCGGTGCGCATTGCATCAGACACCGCGGTATACGTGGAGCGTATAGTATTCTGTGACTGGCCTATTAAATACGCTTTTGCTTTTTGTGGAGTGGACCCTCGCGCACCCGGCACAGACTGTAAGAGTAGAAGGTTCGAAACTGTCTAGGAGGCAATTCGAGACAGAACTGATCTTTTCATCAGAAACGCACGCAAAAATAATATAAATATCAATGCATCTCTATCTCGTTTAGAGGCATAACGCAATTTTTTAACTCATTCAGCCCGGCGCACGTATTTCCCAAATTCATTGTATCTGTTTTCCTACCAACATGCTCAAAAGCAGGCAACAGTTTTCCAATCTCACTAAACTGATTCAAATATACTAGTATGTTAACTCATTCAGCCCGACGGCCGTATTTCCCAAATTTTGGAGGCTTCATCTAATGACTATGCACCAGTTGGAGGAGATGGATCAACCATGATAATTCAAGGGCAGTGCCAGATTAGCTTGGCGCCGACACCGCCACCGACAAGCGCCAAGCTAATCTGGCACTACCCTTGAATTATCATGGTCGGATCGATCGACCCATCTCCTGCTGCAAGGCGTCAGGACTGAATGGGTTAACCTTTGATGCAAACTGTGTTTCTTCTTTCATTTTGTCCCTCAGCCTAGATCTACCAGTGTAAATGTACAAATATGTCCCAATCAGAAGCGAGCTTTTCTTTTCGCCCCATATTCTCTTTTCTTTTTAATGGGTCACCGGAAAGTGTCTAAGCAACGTTTTTCTTTATTCGGGTTCGAACCTTCGACCTTTCAGTCGAGAGTTGCTTTCCCTGTAGAAGTTAGTACAGCGAGTAGGCAGACGAACAACTTTCGGATGTTGTGAATTTTCTCCATCAATTTTGTCTGATGTGATCACGCCACTTGACAGGCGCAAAAGGAATGACTGACGTAAAGGTTCAGAGATCGCGCTGATTGTGGCCTGATTATTGTGGCTGCTCAATTCTCGCTGAATTCTGGTTGACTGCCTTGGTCGCTCAATTTTCGCTGCCTTTGTCGTGTATTGCGAGGCAAGTCTCGGGACGAAGCGTTGATGGTATGCTCTGTCTGCGAGATACGTACCTTTGTTCTTGATTTTAGCCCGCTCAGGGAGGAGAAAATCTGAACTGCCACTCAACTGCAAGAGGTATAGATCCTCATGGGCCCCCGCATTTGCGGGGGTTCATGAGGATCTATGCCTCTTGCCGACACCACTTTGAATCGATGTTCCTGGGACAGATGGGTTTTCCGGTGTTGAATTAATGAAGATTGCAAAATACAGACTGCGACAATGGGCACTGAACAGGGTAGAACCTCCATATTTATCTTATATTGTTGTTGTTTGTTGTTGTTGTTGTTGCTGTTGTTGTTGCTCTTGTTTCTGTTGTTGCTGTTATTGTTGTTGCTCTTGTTGTTGCTGTTGTTGTTGTTGCTCTTGTTGTTGTTGTTGCTCTTGTTGTTGTTGTTGCTCTTGTTGTTGTTGTTGCTCTTGTTGTTGTTGTTGCTGCTGCTGCTCTTGTTGTTGATGTTGTTGTTGATGTTGTTCTTGTTCCTATTGTAAGTTTTACCCTTGAGCTAGAGTCGAGTCAAGTCTCAGTATTCTACGCAAGTGAAGGAATGGGAGAATTTACCAAACAATTCTGCGCATGTTCAGAAGAAAAATAACAATTGCACCTCGCCAATAACAATAATGCATTAACAGTGAGCTATCACAGTCGATGTATCTCTTCCGTCTTTCTGAGACAGCCAAGGAATTCGATCAACGACTCTGTGCGTGCTGAAAACAAAGGAACGCAGCATTATATATCGATTCCCCTACAGGAATAATCTCCAAACAAGGCAGTTTCCTAAATGGTTGTCGACAAACATGCCAAAGGAGACCATCGGTCGAAACAGGAAGTGATGTTTCCGGAAGTCCTTTCAGTATGAAACTCAGTACTATGACCTCGACCCAAGGCACGACTGTGAATCCTAATACGCTGTAAAGTATGAAGTTCAAAGCATTGGTTTTCATTCACATAATGTCCCTGGTGAGATATTCCAGCTGCTTTCACATGGGAGGATTTGTCGCTACTCATGCGCAATTCTCTTTTGCTAGTGGGGTCTACTAACGCCTTCCCTGCCACAGTACGTACATTTTTGTGTCTGAAATCGTTGTTCATTCAACGCCGAGCAAAAGCTGCAACCGTCCAAGAAACGTGGATACAAATTGGTCTCAGCAAGAGGCTTAGATCCTCATGAGCCCCCGCAGTCGCGGGGGCTCTTGAGGATCTATGCCTCTTGCAGCTGGATCGTGTTCACTTTTTCTCGGCAGTGAAGGGGATTAATTTACGGCTGTCTGGTTACAGTGTACCGTGCAGCGTCCCACCTCTGAGAAAAGAGCACGGTACGATATTAAGGTATGCGGGCACGTGTCCCAGTCAGCAGTCAGAATATTCAGTCACGACAGATGTACGTTGGAAACACGCCAAACACAAACTGTCACTGAAATTCCAGGTCAAACCAATTTTGGTTTGTGTTTATTGTACCGAACTAGTAAGCAGGAAGATATATTGACCACATTAATATGTGGTGGTCTGTGGTTTTGGACTTTAAGGCTCGAAGCCGTAAGGACCAAAATCACACATCTGCTCATATTTGAACCATGCCCAACAGCGGTAAATAGATCGACGAGATGCAGACAAAGCAAGTTTGTGAAGCGCTCCACATACAGTTCATGAATCGACCATAGCTTGGAAGGGTGCTGGATGTGAATGAGCTGAAGTATTCAGCCACTAACGTGTTTTTTGTTGTTGACGTTGCTTTTCTTTCTTTTGTTATTACTTGTTTATTTTGTGATTTTTGTTGTTGGTTTATTGTTTGTTTGTTTGTTTTTTGTTGTTGTTGTTGTATTGTGGGGTTGCTGTTGTGCTGTTGTTATTTGCTTTGTTGTTATGTTTTCTTTGTTTGGTGGGTTTTATGTTGTTTTTGTGGTGGGGGTGTTGTTGTTTTGTTTTTCTTTTTGTGTTTGTTGTTGTTTTCTTGGGGGGGGGGGAGGTTGGTGTGTATTTATTTATTTATTTATTCATTTATTCATTTATTTGTGTAGTATGTCTCTCTATTTATTTCTCTCTATAAAGTCTAAAGCAAGATGATCTAGCCTAAAAGTTAAGATGAGGATTTCATCCCAAAGTGTACCGTATTGTTTGGAGCTCACATGCGTTTTATCTTTTAGGAACATTCAGAGTTGTTCATATTTTTAGGCTTATAATGCTGACCCATCTCCCTCCTCTCTACGGCAACCTCTGATCAACACACACGTCGGCGCACACAAATAAAGACGGACACACAGCGCTTCCAGCCACTAGTAGCGACAGGATTCCATCTCCTTCTACTCTAACCCACCCTGTGAGCCTCACACACTGGCACACATAAATACAGACGGACACACGCCGAGTCCCGCCATTCGTAAGCTCTGTGGTTTGGCGTAGCATAGCTATTCTAAAGAAGAATGATAGCAAGAGCAGCGAAATGACGTCATTTTAAGCTTCACGTCATGGCCTCATTAGCCCCATGACGCCGTGCTTATATTGACGGCTCGATGTTATACGTCACTCATCGCAGTACAAACATTTGACGTATCAGAGAATCAACTTTCCAATTTTGTTGCTGATTTTCATCCCTAGGGCTTACAGGTCACAATTTGACCTAATCATACCCCAGGGCCGGGACAAATAGCAGGCTTATGCAAACACTGTTTAGGAAAAATCATGCGGCTATTAATGAGAAGATAGCTTTTTTTCGTAAAAGGAAAATTAAAGTTATGTTAGCTGTTTTACAAATGACTCCGAAAAAGTCGTGCAGAAAACTGATTTTCACACATAGGGCATATAGGGCAATTGACCTAATCGTACCCGACAGACGAGACAAACTGTAGGCTTACGTAAATATGCTATATGAAAAAGCCTGGGATTATTATTAATGAGAAGATTGGGTTTTTTTCATAAAAGATTCAATTAAAAGAAAAGGGGAGACTGCCAGTGCTAATATTTTAGGAAGGTTACAAAGTTAAGTAGGTTATAGCTGTCAGGGGAGAGAAATGTGCATGAACGACCAGTGATCATAAATCCACTGTGGCCAAAAGCACAACAAAAAAAAAAAAAGACAGGAAAGAGAGGGGGCGCTAAGAGAGTGACTGAAAGCAATGCATATGGAAGCCCCCCCCCCCCAAAGGGGGGCGTTATCACATATCCACTGTTCCAGCCACTCAGTGCATGGAAATTTAAATCTAGGTCCCCCAAGGGGGGGGGGGGGGGGTCCAGATATTTAGCCGGTGAGGACAGCTGTTTCGGTCTTGGCGACCTCTTCAGCACACCATCGGCAATACTGAAGGAGGCAGGAAATTCTGCCTACCTGCAATGACAACCACATTTTACTGTGGTGTCTGCAGGGGCATACATTCCATGCCACCACATAGAGTTAAATTTCCATGCACCCTAAAAGAGAACCTACCAAAAGGGGGGAAGGGGTTGCAGTCGATATTGTAGTAATAAATGAAAAGAAAAGGGGAGACTGCCAGTGCTAATATTTTAGGAAGGTTACAAAGTTAAGTAGGTTATAGCACTGTCAGGTGAGAGAAATGTGCATGAACGACCAGTGATCATAGATCCACTGTGGCCAAAGCACAAAAAAAAAAAAAAAAAAAAAAAGAGAGACAGGAAAGAGAGGGGGCGCTAAGAGAGTGACTGAAAGCAATGCATATGGAAGCCCCCCCCCCCCCCCGAAAGGGGGCGTATCACATATCCACTGTTCCAGCCACTCAGTGCATGGAAATTTAAATCTAGGTCCCCCAAGGGGGGTCCAGATATTTAGCCGGTGTGGACAGCTGCTTCGGTCTTGGTGACCTCTTCAGCACACCATCGGCAATACTGGAGGAGGCAGGAAATTCTGCCTACCTGCAATGACAACCACATTTTTACTGTGGTGTCTGCAGGGGCATACATTCCATGCCACCACCTATGCACTGGCAGTCTCCCCTTTTCTTTTCATTTATTACTACAATATCGACTGCAACCCCTTCCCCCCTTTTGGTAGGTTCTCTTTTAGGGTGCATGGAAATTTAACTCTAGGTGGTGGCATGGAATGTATGCCCCTGCAGACACCACAGTAAAATGTGGTTGTCATTGCAGGTAGGCAGAATTTCCTGCCTCCTCCAGTATTGCCGATGGTGTTTTGAAGAGGTCGCCAAGACCGAAACAGCTGTCCACACCGGCTAAATATCTGGACCCCTCTTGGGGGACCTAGATTTAAATTTCCATGCACTGAGTGGCTGGAACAGTGGATATGTGATAACGCCCCCTTCGGGGGGGGGGGGGGGCTTCCATATGCATTGCTTTCAGTCACTCTCTTAGCGCCCCCTCTCTTTCCTGTCTCTCTTTTTTTTTTTTTTTTTTTTTTTTTTTTTTTTTTTTTTTTTTTTTTTTTGTGCTTTGGCCACAGTGGATCTATGATCACTGGTCGTTCATGCACATTTCTCTCCCCTGACAGTGCTATAACCTACTTAACTTTGTAACATTCCTAAAAGATTCAATTGTTTTAAGATTTACCCATATAATTCGCGAAATTAATCCCAAAAATGTGATTTTTTTTTTTTTAAATTAATTATCACTCAAAGTTCTAGACGTACAATGCTGGTTAACGAACTCATTCAATATCTCGCTTTTATCCAGTTATGCGTAAAATATCTATTAAAAATAAGAAAAATTACGGATTCCTGTTTGGATCATCCGATTTTTGTGAAACGGCCATTTTCTCGCCAATGAGCATCTTAATCAAAACATTTAAAACTACTCCCCGAGATTATTCTTTTAGGGGCAATATCATACAATTTCAAGCTTGTCCGTCCTCAAACGCGGGCTCTAGTCGCTGTTACACACACACACACACACACACCACACCACACCACACCACACCACACACGGCGCTTTGGCGCCAAAAAAAAAACGTTCTCTAGCAAAGTTTGCGTAGGTAGACGTGACGTCATTTTTATCTTGTTACTTCCTTGCCAGAATTTATGCGCCGCAAGCCAAAAACGTCATGTGCATACTTCGGAATGTGCTCCGATCACCCCATTTCAACGTCTACCGTACTTTTAATACGGTAGACAAACAAGATGAGGATTTCATCCCAAAGTCTACCGTACTGTTTGGAGTTCACGTGTGTTTTTCTTTTAGGAACATTCAGAGTTGTTCATATTTTTAAGCTTATCCTTCTGATCCATTTCCCTCCTCTCTAAGCCAACCTCTGATCAACACACACACCGTCGCACACAAATAAAGACGGACACACAGCGCTTCCCGCCATTAGTACGCTTTGTGGGCTGAAGTAGCGACAGGAATTCTAAAGAAGAAGAATAGCACGAGCAGCAAGTGACGTCAGTATAAGCTTCACGTCATGGTATCGCTGGTCTCACGACGCCGTTTACATTGTGACGAATTTGATGTTTCACGTTACTCATCCGAAAGGCACGCTCTTCCAGAGCTGACTATTTTGTTCCATACAGCCTCTTCCAGGGCTGACTGTTTGATGGAAGTAAATAGTGGCTCCAAAACTTGCAAAAAAAAAAACTAATATGAAAAAGTTGAAGAGATACAATGCAAGATTACGAACTCATTCAGTATCTCCCTTTAACCCACCCCCACCCCTCACCCCCTCCCCCTGCCTGATCCGCACGGCAATGGCACATACAAACACAAACGGCAGAATGGCACACACAAACAGACGGCAGACACACGGCGCTTTCTACCGGTTATACGTTCTGTGGGCTGGCGTAGCACAAGACCTCTTCTGTATGGGCTTGCATGCATATTCCACCTTTTCCACAATACGTTCGCAAATATCATACAAAAATAAATGAAGGAGAACATCGCGCCAGCTCATACACATGTAAAGCACTGACGTGCTGGTGATTTGCGTCAATTAGGAACATTGTATAAAACGGCACTGACGCGTTTGGTACTTTTACGTCACAGTCAGTGTTCGATTCTTCTGATGAAATCAAAAAGTCTTACTTCTGACATATTTTCCGCATTGAACTTTTATTTTCGAAAACGTTGAAGAGGTACAAAGCTGGCTAACGAACTCATCCAATGTCTTTCTACAAACTAGCCATATTCAAAATTTCAAGTGCATATTATAATCAAAATTGCGGACTCTAATCTGAGTCAACCAACTTTTTATAAACGGTCTTTTATATCTTCAATGAGACATCCAATTACAATATGCTCGAAGGCCATCTTAGCCACCCAATTAATAAAGTATTTTGCCAAGTTTCAAGTGTGTGCATACAGTCTCGGAGATTCTCGTGTTTACATGCATACATACGGCTACGGCGCTTCGCGCCTAAACGACGTTCAACAGCAAGGTTTGAGTGGCTAGACGTGACGTCATTTTTATCTTGTTACTTCTTTGCCAGACCATGATCCCCGCCCGTCTCTCCGCCGTGAGATGGCCTTAGTCGCCTGCTCGGCGTTAAACCCAAATAACTAACTAACTAACCGCCCGCCTCTGCATTCTACGGAACGCGCTCCGACCAGCCCCATCCTAAAGTCTACCGTATTTTCAATACGGTAGACAAAAAGTGTTTAACCCTGCGCACGTTTTGTGTCGTAAAAGTTTGACAAAGTACGCTTTTCGACGCTGATGATTTCTTGTCTTCAATCACTTAAACGTTCAAATGGATTGCTGCCCTTTCTTCATGTTCAGAACAGAAGGTTATAGCATCAGCACTCGCGTACCACTAAGATATGTTTTAAAAAGCAAGGATGAACTAACCTGCTTTACAGCTTTAAAACACGTATACTGTACAGATGTATTCCCATGTAGCTGAGACAAACTAAAACACGACCATGACAGTTCAAGAATGGTGCCAGAATCGCTTGGCGCCTATAGGCGCCAAGCGATTCTGGCGCCATCCTTGAACTATCACGGTCAGCGTGTCTCCTGAAACTCTAATGTGGTCTTTAGAAGACGACGCCCTAATATGGGAATTACAAACTCAGGGCTCAGTGACTGGCAACAAAAGCGTTGACGTTGTAAAACAGAATGCCATGAACTATAGTTGCGGATTGTTGGCACATCAGTAGTTTTAAAAAGATCCAGTTACATCAAGCTTTTAGAACAGACAAATATGGTATCGGACCAGGTGCACTCAATAACTCAAAACGAAAACGTGTATACATAAAAGCAAAGCTAGTATCACTTGTCAGATTCGTTTTGCAAAGCCAACACCCCTTTCGTTGCGCAGGTGGAGATTATTATTATTATTATTATTATTATTATTATTATTATCATCATCATCATCATCATCATCATCATTATCATCATAACAAAATCTGCATAGCGCCATCATCCAACATTTAGCACGTCGTTTAAAGTGCGCCAAATTAACTATGAATAAACTATGGGGAAACTGAACTTTTAGTGAACTTAGCCCTCCCTTTCACCTGCATATAAACATGGCCCCGCTGCGGCAACTGATTAATTTGTTCATTCGCAGTGATAAATAAAGCTTGTGTCCCCTGAGTAAAAATGGAGGGCTGGGTCATTCAGAGTTCAGTCTTCGCAGCATGTTCGGCGCTCTTTGACTCATTCGCGGCCAGCCGCATCCGGATGGGCGGCTTATGCCGCGCATCCGGATGCGGCTGGCCACGAATGAGTTAACTAGGGTGGGAGGGGGGGGTGGACAGAGTTGGTGTAGTGCAGTAGGTACAATGGATATGTTGACATAAGGTGTCATTTGGTGGAACCAAATCTTCAAGGAAAACTTTAAAATCACACAAGAAAAAGGGAACAGACGAGGAGTGGAGGTTTTAACCCCTTCACTGCCTTTGGCCATGAATGCGCCAAATTAACCCTTTCCCTGCCACTGTGCGCACGCCCGTACGTACATTTTTTTGTTTGTTTCTGAAACCTTGGTTCATTCAACGACCAAAAAGCGAAACACAGAATCATGGATACAAATTGGCCTCAGCAAGAGGCATAGATCCTCATGAGCCGCCGCTGTCGCGGGGGCTCATGAGGATTTATGTCTCTTGCATTTGGATCGTGTTCAGGTTTTTTTCTCGGCAGCGAAGGGGTTAAAGCCCTGATAACCGTTTTCCGTGAGAAACCCAAGCTACGCAGATGAGTATCATGCAGACCTACGCCCCTCGCAGCTGACTGGTGGTTGCTGTGTATAGACCTCAGAAGAGAAGACGTGAGATGGTCACCACGTAACTGTGGCTTTTGCCAGAAATCGTCGTCGAATCGTCATCGACGAGCAGATTTTTTTTTTTTTTAAAGCATGAACTCGTCGTCTCAAACTATAGTCGGCCCCAATATTTCGTGAGTGTAATGATATATGGGTGAAGATATTATTGCATGACTACGGCATCTCGTCGTGAAGTCAGGAGATGGAGCGTTGTTGATCCCGTCCTGTTCCGTTCCGTCCCGTCCAGTCCTAACGATGCTGCCTGCCGCTGTCGGAGCCAAACTCAAAAAATACTAAATTACTCTCTTGCCTTGCTGTGTGGCTTACACGTATTACGGGTTCTTTTTTTATTTTTTTTTAATTTCGGTTTTTTTGTTGTTGTTGTTTGTTTGTTTGTTTGCTTGTTTGTTTGTTTGTTTGTTTGTTTGTTTGTTTGTTTGTTTGTTTATTTTTGCACTGCCTACGCAAGAGACTTAACTAATTCGAGGTGAGTCGCATTCGGATACGCGGCTTTATGCCGCGTGTCCGGATCCGGCTCACCTTGCAGGAATTAGATCGACTATGATAATTCAAGCCAAGCCAATCTGGCACCACCCTTGAATCATCATGGTCGATCCGTCTCCTGCTGTAGGGCATCGGGGCTAAATGAGTTAGGAACCGTTACGCACTAGAATTATCTTTGGATTGGGTTACAGTTTACGGGCCGTGGTATAGATAAATACGGGTCGTTACTAGCTTGTCGTATTAAAGGGGATAGAACGCTTCTCAACCAGGCGTGAACAACAAATGTTTTTACATAATGAAAATGTAAATGCGAGAAAGACTCAAATTACAAATAGTCGGTACACTTTTCGTTTCCTCAGCAAATGACCTACAGTCTTTTATAGTTGATGATCTCACCATTTGGCTGTCGGTAGCGCATTTGGTGGAGGAGAATCATCTCGAATCTACTGGAATCATCTCGACCAAAAGCGCTACCTACAACCGAATGGCTTCAATGAGCTTAACCCATTTTTTATATCTTGTTTGGTCTTACGTCTAAGCGAAGACATGGCGTTAAACTCCACTAACTAAAATAATTACCCAATGCGCAAAAGGCCATCTGGGCGACGTCGGCCAGATGACCTTTTGCGCATCGGGTAACTATAATTGGAAATGAAGGTCTGTGTCCAAAACAGCCGCGGTTAGACCGGACTTCATCCCACCAGAAATCGAAGGTGGGCGTTGTTTGCGTGATGTCTCAGAGAGTGTGCCATCAAGCCAACGGACGCGCCAGTCTTTGAGGGAACATCTTCACCGAAAGAGGCACGGATCATAATAAGCCGCTGCAGTCAGCAGGAGCTCACGTGGATATGAAGCTTCTGATACCTTCTGCTGTCAAGGATTTTAATTGTTTGGGTTTGTATTCCTCGGAAGGAGCTAGGTGAACACGCATGCATTATAACGTCAACGGCAAGGACACTACATGGCTTTAAAAGCGGTATTCTTTAAATGCCGATTCTGCTGAGAATATCTTCATTGAATAGACATACTGCAGGCTGCAGAGTCTCACGAGGATGTGCACTTTTTGCTGTTGAGACCCTGCTACTGTGAGATAGTATCATCCTATGTACGTATGTTTGTACTCCTCAAGTGGCGGTACATGTCACGGGAGACTCAATGCTTTTAAAGCTTGATTTCAAAAGCTGATTTATTTACTGACTTCCCTGTTGGTGCTGGCTCGTGTGTTGTTTTTTTCTGCGGGGGTGAGTAAAGTGGACTGATTCCTTCTACTGCTCATCGTTACCAGCGTTTACGTCTGCATTCCTCTCCCGGAGGTGCATGCACCGTAACATCAGTGTCACCAACGTTACGAGGCTTTCAGAGCTTGATTTTAAATGTCTGTATGTTTTGTTGTTTTTTTACAATTATGTCCCTGTTTTTCAGGGGATCCAATGATTGATGGTGAATTGCCGATTGTCGGTGCGCATATAATTCTCGGTCCAACGTCGGCTGCGGTTGACCCGAGCACGGCCGTGCGCGGGCCAACCGCTGTCGACGTCGGCCTGAAGGCCTTTTGCTCACGGGGCACGAGAGGACACGAAGTGCGCAAAGGCTAAGAGGCGGTTGACAAGCGTGGAGTGGACAAACACAAATGAAAATGGAATCAAACGGTGCAAATGGACGACGAGCGACAAGGATTAAGTGATAAAGGGTCTTTAGCGAAGTTGGTAGGGGTCCTTTGTTGATGTATTACTTCTCATGCGATAATGTCACGTGTGATGGCCTGTCATTTACAGCCGTAAGGTCCAAAGTCACAGACTAGCACACAAATGTCAGTTTCTGCCACAACGTGAAACGGGAACAACAAACAAATTTAATATAGACCCGTTAGTGAGTATAGGGCACACTGCGATTGTCTTTGGTTGGTTGGTTGGTTGGCTGGCTGGCTGGTTGAATGGCTGGCAGGCTGGCTGTCTGATTGTTTGTTTGGTTGGTTGGTTGATTGATTGGTTGTTTGACTGTCTCAAGAAGTCACTTAGTGCCTGCCAAATCGACCACCACCAGTGGTCTTCGCTTGCTGTGGACCGTGACACCTGGCGCTCCACCATTTACAAGGCAGCTGTCTCCTTTGAGGACTCTCGCAGAGCTAGCCTTAAGGACAAGCGGCTCAGGAGAAAAAAACAGAGATGCCGCAACTCAGAACCCTGGCCATACCTCCCCCTGCAGTCACTGCGGTCGAACCTGCCTGTCCCGGATTGGCCTCCGCAGCCACGAACAAGCCTGCAGACGTCGTGGGCAACTCCTATAAAATCTTCGTTCGCGAAGTCAAGCCAAGATATAATTTTTTTTTTTTTTCTCACAAGAACTGTAATACCCTGGTTGGATGGTAGAACTGTTTGTTGAATCGTTGCTCGGTTGGTTGGTTGGTGGGTTGGTGGGTTAGTTGCTGGTTGGCTTGGTGGGTTTGTTTGTTGGACTTTTACATGTACATTTTAAATTACATGAAATTGTATACCCTTAATATGTGTGTAAAATAATATGTAGCAATAAAGAAAAATCATTCATTGATCAAAGTGGTGACGTAGTAAGCAACACATGCGTGCTATCTAGAGCCAATATTCTGATTGGCCTAATGATGAGCTGTATTATAGCCAAACTAGTCTTGACCTTGTTACGCTGCTATGAAACCTCAGTCTTGCTTGCAAAACACACTGTTTGAGACACACAGTCTCCAGGTAAATTTCACACATGTTCCTTCGTCCGAAAACAAACATGGAAATATAACAGTAAATGGGATTGGATGCAGGGGCTCATGAGAATCTGTGCCTCTTGCAGATGGAATAAAGATGGATCGGAATACGTTTTTGGTCACAGTAGTGTTGTCACGTTCCGAAAGTTAATGTCTTCGTGCAAACTTTCGCCAGGGCGTGCTGCGTGAAAAGTCAACGGGATTTGGGATTTGTGTCAGAGCAGACTTAGTTTATCTCTGTCTGTCTATCTCTCTGTCTGTCTCCCCTCGTTCTTTCTCGGTGGCGTAGGAAATGGTTGGTCCTGGAAATATCGGGTTCAACCTTGATTGTTTTGTTGTTGTTGTTGATGGTGGTGGTGGTGGTGGTGGTGATTTTTTTTTTTTTTTTTTTTTTTTTTGTTCTTTTGTTTTCTTGGTGTTTTTGGTTTGTTGTTTTTTAACAGTTATTATTAAATACTAAAAATTGTGGTAAACAAATGTACTTTTCCTCAGAAAAAAATAGTATGCTTGTCTGTGGTTTTGGGCCGGGGCCATTCAGAGCTTAACATAAGATCAAAAAGTACAGACCAGAACATATATTTGACACAATGAAGATACAGTGAATACAACAATCCTCCCTCGCCCTGCCCCAAAGCTCTCCTTAACTGTTTTCATAATTTCTTTGATATGTCCGACATGCGCCCTACCTTCTTTGAAAATTATTCCCACGCTATCATTCCTCTCTTTTGCGGTCAAGTAGCTCAGTTGATCTGAGCACGTCTTGCAGCTACTGGAAACTGGAAGTTCTTTGGTTAGATTGCTATTGTGACCGCAAACCAGTTATAACTACTAACTTCAATAATATTTTGATTTTTTTTTTCTTTTCTTTTCACAGCGTTCCGCCGGAACCACAAAATCATTCATTTCCAAAATTTTCAGATGTCACCTAACGACTATGTACCAGTTGCTGGAGATGAACCGACCATAATAATTCAAGTGTAGTGCCAGATTAGCTTGGCGCCTGATGGCGCCAAGCTAATCTGGCGCTACCTTTGAATTATCATGGTCTACCTATCTCCTGCTGTGGTGTGTCGGGGCTAAATGGGATATCCCTAAACAAATTTTGTTGCGTGACTCTCTTCTTAATTTTTCGTTTTCGTCAGTTTGAGAAACGTCCTTATTTGTGAAAAGAAAAGGGGAGACTGCCAGTGCTAATATTTTAGGAAGGTTACAAAGTAAAGTAGTTAATAGCACTGTCAGGGGAGAGAAATGTGCATGATCGACCAGTGATCATATTTGTCCTTATTTGTGCTTTCTTCCGAAATCGTGATTAGCTCCGTTCTCCGTGTTACTGTTTAGTGATGAGCCAAAAACCGTAAGATGCAAAATCATAGACCATCACGTAAATCAGAATTGTTAAGACACAATTACTGTAAGCCACATTTTATATAATGATTTATTATAATTATTATTTATTTTGCTTGGTTTGATGTTTGTTGTGATTTTTTTTTTGGGGGTGTTTGTTGTTGTTGTTGTTTTTTGGTTGTGTTTTTGTCAGCTGGGATTTCGCTGTTGTTGTCGATGTTGTTGTTGTTGCTGTTGTCGTCGTCGTTGTTGTCGTCATTGTTATTGTTGTTGCAGCTGCTGTTATTGTTGTCGTCGTTGTTGTTATTGCTGCTGCTGCTGTTTTGTGGGATTTAGTTTTTTCCTTATCCAACACAAATGGTTTGTGTAGGCGTAGATGTCAGAGTTTGTCCCGGAAGCCCTCCCAGACTTGTCAGAGATTCGTACTCTCTTGACTGTCCCTTGTCCCCAACGCAAATATAGCCCTGCTATGCAAATTGGACAAATTGAGTGGTGTCTAAGCTCGGAAGTCCAGCCTATAGGTCTGGTCAGTACAGACGTCTCCTTGATACCTCGGCCACGAAATTGAGTTTATGACAGATTTTATCCCTCTATGTGCCTGTTTCAGTGCGAAATGATTCGAGAAAATACTACCCGCACGCAGCACAAAACAAAAAGAACATTAAAAGCTCAAACGTAGTGGCCGATCAGCTTGGCAAAGATGGTGAAATTAAAGAAGCTCAATAGTAGTCCCCGAAACGGCGCCAGTAGCTCAGGGGTAGTGGCCGGTTTGCTAGGCGCTTTCATGCGCCAAGCAAACCGGCCACTATCCCTGAGCTACTGGCCCTGGTCTTATGAGTAAATACCTTTCAGATAATTATTACTCCAGTCGCCAAGTTAATCGAAGCCACGACTGGCACGAGGCTTATTGGTCATTCCTTCTGCGATATATAAAGATAAGTAGCGACTGATCTCTCTATTTGTTTTTGTGTCTATTTTGAAAAAGGGTATTTACCCGAAATATTAATAAATTGTGTTGTAACCGTCTTTCTAAGCGTGTTTCTTTGGCCGTTGGGTTCTTCTTTATTGGTCAATACCTTTCAGCTATTAATAAACCCGTGACCGATTTATCACTTTGGCGGTGGATCGAAAGAGGCAGGTAATGTAGGACGTCCAGTATAGTCACGTAGACACCAGTTTGATGCGGATATTGTCAGGAAAAGAAAGCATATCACACCCCTCACCGCTGATTGAGGGATAATGTCAAGTTAACGTAGCGTTAACAATAACAATTTCCAACAACAACAACAACAATACCAACAATAACAACAACAAAAACAACAACAAGAACAACAACAAAAACAATACCACAACGCTTTTCTTTTTTTTAGATCCCGCCCATGCTTTTTCTTTGTAAAATTACCACGCTTATAACAAAGTCGCCTATAACAAAATTCGGTTAAAACACTCTAGACTGCACTCTTTCTATGCTAGGTATTTCCCGTATAACAAACTCCAAACATGACGAAACAAATTTTGGTCCACCGGCGGGTTTTTTGTTGTTGTTGTTGTTTGTTTGTTTGTTTGTTTGTTTTTTGGGTCCGAAATTTACTGTAAATTATTTCGCTTATAAAACACTTCGGATACAACAACAAACACAGTCGTGGGTTTCCTGACATGTGTCCGAAGTTCACTGGCAGTTCAGTCACAAGTATTGTTGTTCGTTGGTCCATGTAGATGATTTATTTTACTCACATGCAAGAGGGGCTCTTCGTTCAAGGACCCTACACACAGAAAGGATTGTCTGTGCAGACATACGCTTAAACCCAAATAACTCACTATCTCTGAGGATCAGATGGAGCGTATCTTGCTCCGCAAGAGGTATAGATTCTCATGAGCCTCTGCGACAGCAGGGGCCCATGAGAATCTATGTCTCTTGCAGATGAAAGAATGCTGGCAGAGAGGCTAACCTAGGCCAGCGGAAAGATGCCCCCAAAAGAGATCGTCTGTATGCGACTCAGCAACTCGACAAGTGGAAACCTTCAAAGGGCGGTAATTTCAGAAGTCGAGTGACCTTCACCTTCCCGGAAGACGGCGAGCCCGTGTCGATTTAGCTTTGAAGGGAATTTCGATAACGTAGCCACGAGAAGCTTCTAGATGGCCTCCATGTGGCTTTATGAGAAGCTTCGTTGAGAGAGAGAGAGAGAGAGAGAGAGAGAGAGAGAGAGAGAGAGAGAGAGAGAGAGAGAGAGAGAGAGAGAGAGAGAGATGATGATGATGATGATGATGATGCAGCCTCGAGACAATAGTCGCACTTGGAATCGCATTAATTCATTAACTGCTGGGGCAAGGCGAACGCTACCCGGCATCTGCAAGAGACATAAATCCTCATGAGCCCCCGCAGTCGCGGGGGCTCATGAGGATTTATGTCTCTTTTTAATCCTGTGTTCGTTGTGCCCAGGTCTGGTCCCATTTCATTTGTCTTCAGATCAGACTTCTTCGCCCGAATGTCGTCCGAAATCCGCGTCCACTGGCAGTTAAGGGATTAACCGATTCTGTACAATCAGCTTGGACTTGAAGAAATACTGAGTAGTAAAGCAAAGCTCTCTGCAAAATTACGTTTAAATATTTGTTTCGTCGTGTTTCCTACATAAAGTCGACATAAAGTCGACATATATCAGTTTTAAACCTGTTTAACCTACTGTCATAAGCAAAATACGAAATGATCCGTTCACGTGAAAACGAGGGAAGGCTACATGGTCCATTCAAGGTAATCAATACTATGTATGGAATATTTTGGACACTGGGAAAATCGAGACTAGGGGCAGTGTAGTCCTGTTTATATATAGCACAGAGAATAAAATTAAATGAAGAAAAAGATTTTTTTTTAACTCTCTCTGTTTCATGTCTGAATGGTGAAAACTCGGTCAATCGGTCATGCTTGTGTGTGCTGGTCTGTGATTTTGGACCTTACGGCTCTAAGCCATAAAGTCAAAAATCACAAACCAGTACACTTTTCTGCAGTTTTGCGGAAAGGGGGTGGGGGGTGGGGAATGGGCAACGCTTGTCCGGCTCACGACACTAACCAGGTGATGAAGGGGAAATAGCTTATTTCTTTGATAAACAAGCCCGTTAGTCCCGAGAGGTCAGAGTTAGCCGTGCAATCAGCACTGACGAACGAAATAACAGCTGAAACCCCATGTGAAGGATATGTACAATGCCGAGATGAAGCATTCATCGCTTCTGCTAGAGGCATACATCCTCTAGCAGAAGCGTTAAGGGCTCATGAGGATGTATGCCTCTAGCAGAAGCGTTAAGGGCTCATGAGGATGTATGCCTCTAGCAGCTGCAAGGAATGCTTCACCTCGGCATTGTACATAGCCTTCAAATGGGGTTTCAGCTGTATTTCATTCGTACTGAAAGCCAGAGTGAATGCTGAAATGACAAGAGCAGGGCATTATCAAGAGGTATATATCCTCATCAAGCCTACGTACAAAATGAAACTCCAGGTCAGTTAGCGCTATGTACGATGAAAAAAGGAGTCAAGAATCTGCAAGGGGTATAGATATAGATATTCATGAGCTTCCATCTAGCACTCTCCCCACAGACTCATGAGAACCTGTGCGGCAGTGTCGCTTGTTGATTTAACCCGTTCAGTGCCAAGAAATGGGAATACCACCCAACTGCAAGAGGTACTTGCAGGGGCTCATGAGGATCTATGCCTCTTGCTGACACTACTTTGTATCCATGTTCCTTGGACATCAAGGGGTTTTGGGTCTTACTGATTTTTGTTTCTAACGATGAAGGGGCAGAAAATACATTGGGCCCCTAAGTAGGCCAACAATGCAAGAGCGAGGCCATTCAATCAACTACAAGTGTGATACATAGATTCTCATGAACCCTCGGAACAGACAGGGGGAGGGAGGGGCTTATGCACAGTCCCTCAGATATGTTGAATCAGCCAACAGTTTCCGGCAGTCTTTAAAGACGCATTTATTCCTTTAAACGTGCACTCACCATTATAATTCTTCTTTTTGTCAACATTTCGTTGTCGGTGAGGGCTGTCTGGTGTGTCCGTTGTCGGTTTTATGGTACACGTGTGTCTCTCTTTGTGTGTGAGCATTTTTTGTTGGTCTGTTCTTTTTGTTATTCTTATTTTTCTTGTATATCTTGTTGCGTGAGTGTGTATGTTAGAAACTCTATATGTGTTGGGTTATAGCACTGTCAGGGGAGAGAAATGTGCATGATCGACCAGTGATCGTAGATCTACTGTGGCCAAAGCACAAAAAAAAAAAGAGATAGGAAAGAGAGGGGGCGCTAAGAAAGTGACTGAAAGCAATGCATATGGAAGCCCCCCCCCCCCCCCCCCCCGAAGGGGGGCGTATCACATATCCACTGTTCCAGCCACTCAGTGCATGGAAATTTAAATCTAGGTCCCCCCAAGGGGGGTCCAGATATTTAGCCGGTGTGGACAGCTGTTTCGGTCTTGGCGACCTCTTCAGCACACCATCGGCAATACTGGAGGAGGCAGGAAATTCTGCCCACCTGCAATGACAACCACATTTTACTGTGGTGTCTGCAGGGGCATACATTCCATGCCACCACCTAGAGTTAAATTTCCATGCACCCTAAAAGAACCTACCAAAAGGGGGGAAGGGGTTGCAGTCGATATTGTAGTAATAAATGAAAAGAAAAGGGGAGACTGCCAGTGCTAATATTTTAATAATAATAATAGTAATACATAGTTCTTGTATAGCGCTGTTCTCCAGGAAAACACTGGACTCACTGCGCATGCACAACAGCACACCCTTTCTCTCTCAGACACACACGCACAATTATACACTACTTTAAACCACCCCATCCCTTCCCCACACCTTACATTCACTTCCTCTGGGATCAGAATAGGTGGTAGTCAGTCAACAGTTAGCTATATATGAGCTAAGTGTTAAATGCCCGACAAAAAAGAAAAGTCTTTAAGTGAGCCTTGAACTGTGACAATGTGGGCAGATTCCGCATTTCCGTTGGCAGCGAGTTCCACACACTTGGGGCGAAAAAGGTGAAAGAACGCTCCCCGACAGTTTTCATGTTAAGCTTCGGGATTTAACAGCTTTTCACTGGAGGAACGGAGGGTGCGTGATGGCTGATAGGCAGACAGCTTGGCAGAGAGGTACGGCGGGAGAGATCCGTCAAAATGCCGATAGGCGAAAATTGCAAACGGAATTTGACGGGAAGCCAGTGCAGCTGCTTCAGTAGAGGCGTAACGTGGTCTCTCTTTCGTTTCTTCAAGATGAGACGCGCCGCATTGTTTTGAATCATTTTAGGAAGGTTACAAAGTAAAGTAGGTTATAGCACTGTCAGGGGAGAGAAATGTGCATGATCGACCAGTGATCGTAGATCTACTGTGGCCAAAGCACACAAAAAAAAGATATAGGAAAGAGAGGGGGCGCTAAGAAAGTGACTGAAAGCAATGCATATGGAAGCCCCCCCCCCCCCCCCCGAAGGGGGGCGTATCACATATCCACTGTTCCAGCCACTCAGTGCATGGAAATTTAAATCTAGGTCCCCCCAAGGGGGGTCCAGATATTTAGCCGGTGTGGGTCCAGATATTTAGCCGGTGTGCATGGAAATTTAACTCTAGGTGGTGGCATGGAATGTATGCCCCTGCAGACACCACAGTAAAATGTGGTTGTCATTGCAGGTAGGCAGAATTTCCTGCCTCCTCCAGTATTGCCGATGGTGTGCTGAAGAGGTCGCCAAGACCGAAACAGCTGTCCACACCGGCTAAATATCTGGACCCCCCTTGGGGGGACCTAGATTTAAATTTCCATGCACTGAGTGGCTGGAACAGTGGATATGTGATACGCCCCCCTTCGGGGGGGGGGGGGGCTTCCATATGCATTGCTTTCAGTCACTTTCTTAGCGCCCCCTCTCTTTCCTATCTCTTTGTGTGTGTGTGTGTGTGTGTGTGTGTGCTTTGGCCACAGTAGATCTACGATCACTGGTCGATCATGCACATTTCTCTCCCCTGACAGTGCTATAACCTACTTTACTTTGTAACCTTCCTAAAATATTAGCACTGGCAGTCTCCCCTTTTCTTTTCATTTATTTTCTATATATGTGTTGTAGGATGCAAGGTGTATGCATGTTAGTATGTCATTTGTACGGCGCCTAGAGCTTCTATATCGAAAGTATAGGCGCCTTAAAAATATACATTAGTAGTAGTATGTGAGTCTCTGCCTCTTGCTAGTTCTGGGAGAAGCTCCTGATACTCTAAACTCGTCAGTGCTGCTTCAGTTCACGCTAATATTGTTTCAGTTCACACTGACGTTGGTCCTAATGACAAAGAAGAGTCAAATGCAATGTAGCAGAAGCTGAAGTTAAGTCAGTAGGTTCAAAATACAATGCAACAATTTTGAGCATCTACAAGAGGCCTAGGTCCTCCTGCCTGTCGGAGGGAGAGGCCTCATGAATCTTCTATGCATCTTGTTGCTTCAGTTCACACTAATATTGTTCCTAATAATGAGAAAGGTCAATACAGCAGAAAGTTGAATTAGAGTGCACAATGCACGTGAATGCTCATTTCGAGCATTTTCATGTGGTATAGATTCTCATGAGCAAGGCTAACGGAGGGAGAGGGCTCATGACTTCTATGTCTCTTGCTGTTTCAGTTCACACTAATATTGTTTTTTATATGAAGAAGGGTCAAATAGCAGCAGAAAGCTTTAAGTAGACAGAATGTGCAATGCACGTGAAAGACCATTTCGAGCATCTTCATGTGATATAGATCCTCATGAGCCCCTTTCCCCCTTTTGGGGGGGGAGGGGCTCGTGAGAATCGAGGCATCTTGCTGCTTCAATTCACACTAATATTGTTCTAATAATGAAGAAGGGTAAATACAGAAGACAGATGAAATAGGCTGAAAGTGCAATGCAAGTGAAAGTCCACTTTCACGCATCAGCATGAGGCATAGTTCCTCATGAGCCCCCAACCCCCCCCCCCCCACCCCCCACCCACCCCACCCCCCCCCCCCACCCCCAGCCAGGCGGGGCAAGGGGGCTCATGAACATCTATGCTTTTTGATGGTACAGTTTAGGCCATTATTGCTTCTAATGATGAAAGGGTCAAATGAGATGAAAGCTCAAGTTCACACTAATAGTTTCCTTAATTACGTGAAAGAGAGAGAGAGAGAGAGAGAGAGAGAGAGAGAGAGAGAGAGAGGAGAAGTCACATGACTTGCTTCACTAGCGGTCATTGCTCTCTCTCTCTCTCTCTCTCTCTCTCTCTCTCTCTCTCTCTCTCTCTCTCTCTCTCTCTCTCTCTCTCTCTCTCTCTCTCTCTCTCTCTCTCTCGGAGGTGTTTGTAGAGCTGTCAATGCTTCTGGTAGATGCTGGTTATCCGCCGTGACTTAATTCCATCTCGTTCTTTGCCGGGAGACGTTCGGCGTAAACGTAACCTCACTACTGTCAGTTAACTTATACCACCAAAGCTACTTTGCCTTATATGGGAATACAAACGCAATGTGCATGAAATATATATTTTTTAAAAAAAACAACATCGTTTTGTTTTTTTTTAAAAGCGTCGATTTCCTGAACTGTCCCTGAGACTGAAGGAAGGGTGACGCCCAAGTCAAAGCGAGCTGTGCGGGCTGAAACTGTAGGACTATCGATATGTAGGACTATATAGACCATAGAACTACCAATACAAATCGTAGGGACATAAATGTCGGTTACGCATAACGATTGAGACATTTGAAAAATGAAGGACTATCGATATGTATGAATATCGAGGCACAAGACCATCGATGCGTAGGACTATTGAGATAATGAAAATGTATGACTATCGATACGCAGGCATGTTCAGACACAGGAGCATCGATACGCAGGGATATCGATGCAAATAGTAGGACCATCGACACGTAGGACTGTCGAGACATATTGGACATCGCTACACAGGACCATCGAAGCGCAGGTCTGTCGAGACACAGGGCCATGGATATGCAGGACTGTCGGTACAAATCGTAGGACAATTGATGCGTAGGTCTGTCGAGACATAGAATCATCAACACGCAGGACCATTGGTGCAAATCGTAGAACCATCGATACGCAGAATACTGAAACGTGACACTATCGATACGTCCCCGCCCCTTTCTTGGCCGTAATGTCCAACAAAATCACGAACCAGCACACAGACGTAGTTGTGGTGCGTTTTAATTAGTGGAACACTCTCTACCACGATATCCCAGTGCGCGAAAGGCCATCGGGCTCATGGCGGCCTCTGCTGGCCCGCGCACGTGCGCGGGCCGGCAGCGGCCGCCATCAGCCCGATGGCCTTTCGCGCACTGGGCTTGATATCTGAGTCTTTGGACAAGTTGACCCCGGGGGGGGGGGGGGGGGGGGGGACATTTATTCTCCCATCCGTCTATGTTTGCTTTTCTGCCGCCTGTCCGGTGCTCGGGCAAGACATCCTGCCAATGTCTACTCCGTCTGCAAGAGGTTAGATTCTCATGAGCAACCTGCAACCGCAAGGAGCTCATGACAATCTACGCCCCTTGCTGAAGGTAAAGGTATGGATATTTTTCATTTCACTTCTACCCCTAATAAACGATGGTCACACGACATCTTGATTTCTATGCAGCAGCCAGGGATCCCTCGCATGCCAAGTTCCATCTACAAAAGGCAAAGATTCTCATGAGCCCCTGCGTCTTCAGGGGCTCTTGAGCATCTGTGCCTCTTGCTTGACAAATGGACAGACAGACATTTCTGTCGCCAACAGACGGTGGACGTCACAGGGGTGTTTAAGCCTGTCAAAGCTGCCAGACAGCACAATCGAGAAAATTACTAGGGAGGATATCACTTCATGAAAAGCGAACCCCTATCATCTACGCAAGGCATACATTGGTAACATGTCCAGCAGGTTTAAGGGTCCTATGAGGATCTGCGAATCTTGCTTGCTGGCTATGGCCATCTTCATTTGTATCTGTGTTTCTTGCGAGAGCGGAGAATTTAGAGTTACGATTACTGCGATCGTCTGCACCCTAAGATGCATCCAGTTCTCAGAACTGAGGCATCGTTTAGAGGAATATAACTTCTTTTTTTTTCACTCTGTAACATCGCTTGGTTGACATTTGCTCAGCAGACAGAAAGCGCTTGTCTTGAACATGTTTAACCCATTTAGCCCCGATGCACTACAGCAGGAGATGGATCGACTATAATAATTCAATGGTAGTGCCAGATTAGCTTGGCACCTGATGGTGCCAATCTAATCTGGCATACCCTTGAATTATCATGGTCCTGTAAGTGGTACATAGTCATTAGATGGCATCACAAAAGTTTGGAAATGTTTGGAGCGCGGAGGTGGGGTTAACTGGGTTAAAGATATGCGTGTTTGTGTGTGATTTTAGACCTTACGACGCCAAGCTAAATAAAAAAATTAAAAAAAAATAAAAAAAAAAAAAAATAAAAAAAAATAAAAACAGCCTACGTGAGATAGTCTGTGGGGACGTCGATTTACTCTTAAACTCCCAGAACTGAATGACTTGCCTTCTATAGAGTTAAGCAACGTACAACCAACCATGCATCTAACGGCCTAGAGGCCTCCGTTTCAAAATCACGAACCGTCCTGGAAGTGACTGGTCTACAACTAAGTCAAACGGCCACAAATGAACTCCCGGACTGCTAAGTGAACACCAGAACGGCCAAACAGCTGCGTGATAGACCCTTTATGAAATCCAGACCAAAAAGGTGTCTGCCAAGCGAGAAGAACCCAACGAAGAAAAGACACGCTTAGAAAAAACCAGTAACAACACGATTTATGATATGTGATACCCCCTTCAGCTAAGTCATAGCCCGTCGGTACAGCTGAGTGAGCGCCCGTACAGCTAAGTGAACTAGCCCAAACAGATGAGCGATAGCCCATTAATTTAGATTATAAGCGACAGCCCGTTCAGCGAAATGATCGCCCGTACAGATTAGTGATAGCAGGCCGTATCGATAAGTGACAGCCCCGTCCGCTAAGAAAGCGCCTGTACAGTTAATGATGCCCGAAGAGCTAAGTCAGGAGCGAATCAGTAACCCGGGGGGGGGGGGGAGGGTCCAACTTTTTATTTGGGACCTTCAATCTGACACAAAAGGCCTCCCCGACGCTAGACCCTCTTCCCGTGGCCGAAACCTCAAATAAGTAGGGGTGGGGTAGGGCGTGTGTGTCAAAACTCTCACCACTCACCAAAATATCAAACAACAGGGAGGTGGGGGGGGGGGAGGTACTTTGTGTGTGTGGAAACTCTCCAAAATAAAACAGAGAGGATGTGGGGGGGGGGGGACAAACAACCCAAAAAGGGACTGTTACTGCACTTTAAAAAATTTTGGGTCGGGAAAAAGGGGGGGTCCAGAACCCCTAGGACCCCCCCCCCCTCCAATATCCGTCCCTGTAAGTGAACACCCGAACAGCTAGCGAACGCCCGACCAGCTAAGTGATAGCCCATATCGATAAGTAATAGCCCGCTCAACTAAGTGATAGCCCCTACTACTCGACACGAGGGCAGGTCACTAGTGGCTAATACTTACCGAGTAGTTTACTGGCGGATGGTGAAGAGTAGATTACCGGAGGATGATGGAACAGAAAATGCTGTCTGCACCCAGCGAGCAAAAGGTGCTGGGGCCGACGTCGGCTTAAGCACCTTTTGCTCGCTAGGTATGTGTGATCGGTCCGGCTCAAGACGGTCTAAAATAATACCCTTCCTCCATCAAGAAAATTGCTCCCCTCTTCAGAAACACTTTTCGGAAGATTCTGGTGCCTACCCAGTTTTACAGTCACTCAGCAGAGATCCGTCCGTCTGCAAGAAGCATAGATTCTCATTTACCCCCGCTTGCAGCGAGGGCTCATGAGAATCTGCGCCTCTTGCTGGTTTGAGGTGGAACCAATTTGCATCCCCGATGCTAAGGAGATGGGTTTAGTCTGCGGGATTCAGGGAACGTGTCAAAGAGAAACGCAGACGACATCGTGTTAAAGTGAGCAATTAGAAAGAGTCACAGATCCTCATGAGCACCCCCTCCTCCCATTCGCCCATCCTCTCCCCCTCGTCTCCCCCCCCCCCTTTCATACACACACACAGTCACACACAAACACACATACACACACGCACGCACGCACGCACGCGCACGCACACACACACACACACACACACACACACACACACACACACACACACACACACACACACACACACACACACACCTTAGCAATTCGGCGATTCAAAGTCATATATGTGATACCTGGTTGAAGTCACGTCGTACTTTGTGTTTTTCTTCTCTGAATAAAGTTTGATCAACAATCTTTAACTTTCCCTTCCTCTATATAATGTTAGTTCGGGGTGTAACGTCCATGGCACAAGAGTGATAACGAGCCCTAATAGGGGGCGCGTGTTGTGGGGTACAGAGACAGACATTGCCTATGGAGTTCGACCTGAACACTGATCAATACAGACGCACTGAAGCTGTGCCACTTTGATTCACCAGGATCTTTAAGTCTTTCCAGCGTTATTTTTAATCCATTGTACACTGACACACCACTGCCCAAGACAAAATGAGCATGATCGTTAAAGGGTGGTGCCAGAATAGCTTGGGCCGGCGCCTCCAGGCGCCAAGCTATTCTGGCACCACCCTTGAAATATCATGGTACATATTATATTCCCTGAAATGTTAAGTATCTTCAAAGGACAACTCCCAAATTAGATAATTTTAATCTTTGTGCCCAGCAAGCCTCAAACCAATTCTGGTACACCCATGAACCATCATGGTCGATCAGTCTCATGAAATGCATATTGTCATTTAGGAAGAAACACTCACACATTCGGGAATTTTTAATCTTTGGGCTCAGTGAGGTGCCAAGCTATTCTGGCACCACGATTGAACCATTATGGTCGATCTGTTTTCTGAAGCGTGATGCATTTTTCAGAGGACAAGTCCCCAATTTTCACGTTAGGGTTCAATGTCTTAATAGGAGTTGGGTGCTGCAGGTCCAGAGAGCCAGATCACTCAGGCAGCGATTACGAGCGTAAGACCCTTTTCCCTGGGACATTTCGCTTCAGACCGCAAATCGGAATCTTCCGTCATCTCAGGAACACAGTCGTAAATGGTACCATTTTTCTCAGCAAAACTGGCACTGATGCTCGTGAAGCCCATCTATCTGAAAGACCTCATAAGAATACGTGTCCGTGCTGGTCCCATATTCTGATCAGCCTGGAATTGGAAACAAAAAGAGAAGAAGAAAAAAAATACATAGACAAGAAAAGAAATACGTGGGCCGGTCTGTGGTTTTGGACCTTACGGCTTCCAGTCGTACGGTCCAAAATCACAAACAAGTACACCAAAACGTTTTTTCTGCAGATGGAAGAGACTTCGTACGGAATTGGCACCAAAAAAAACTTTCCCGAGGAGGTAGAATTGTTTCGCTTGGCTTGGCATCTAGCTAATGACGGAGAGATCTTGGGAAATGTGAGACCGTGGGTGTAAATTGCTTACCGGATCACGTCCTGTAACCCTCCCCTCCAATCCATGGCTGACGAGAAGCAGGGAAGAGACGGGGAGAATGGTGACGGGGGTGGCTGAGGGTTCGATTTACGTTGCACCCAGGAGATTTCCTTCATTACATAGAATCGTGGAAGATAACATTGTAATCAAGCTATATATAGACATAAACACTTTCATAAGAGCTCTCTGACGGTCGAACGGTCGAGGATTATTTTATTTTTCTGTCTTTCTTACATACTTTTTTTCTTTTTCTTTTTTTAGTTCTAATCAGACCTGAGGACATTGGTCTGGTCTAGTAGCACACATGCAAAAACTTTTGGCAATTGAGCAGTGTAATCAAAATGTATTTCCACCTAACCCCTCGACTGCTACTGACGATTTCGATCGGTGGAAACGACGTGTAGTCCACTTTACCCCTTAACCCTTATCATTCGGTGTGTGAAGTAAGTTTGACTAAAATAGTTCAAGGGTAGTGCCAGAATAGCTTGGCGCCTCTAGGCGCCAAGCTATTCTGGCACCACCCTTGAACTAAAGCCATTGGTCTATATCCTTATCTGTAAGTACTGTGATTTAGCTTGCATATGGCAGTGTACAAATTTGAAGCTTTTAGCCTCAGTATGATATGGGTTAACTGCCGAGAAAAAGTCAACACGATGCAATTGCAAGAGACATAAATCCTCCGGACCAGTGTGTATCCGTTTCTTGGGCGGTTGTGGCTTTCGGTCGTTGCGTGACCACAGATTTCAGAAACAAAAATGTACTTACAGAGGCAGGGAAGGGGTTAAGCCCTTGGCTGCTACTAACGACACCCTTCGGCGGAAATGAGGGCGTAGTTAGACGCTTAACTTCGCCTCTTTTCTGCCGGACGGTGTTGTCCGTAGGAGTCATGGAGTTAACAGTGAGGTTTCGTTTGCCGGCAACGAACGACTACAGAGAACGAACGAGAGTGAAATTACGGCGGATAACCAGCTTATACCAAAGCCTAGATGAGGATTTATGCCTTTTGGAGATGTTTGGAGTGTTGTCTATACTCATGGAACAAACTGGTTATCCACCGTGATTTCGCTCAGCGGCTTCGTTGTTGGTAGTCGTTCGTTGCAAAAGAAACCTTACTAATATGATTGAATCTGTTTCGTTAACTCATTGTGCCCGAGGTACGAAATACCCACATTTTGGATTTATCCTCTCAGGCCTGCATTACAAGTCAGGAGACAGATCGACCATGATAGTTCAAGGGTGTTGGCAGAATATAGGCGCCAAGCTATTCTGCCACAACCCTTGAACTATCATGGTCGAGCCATCTCTTGCTGTGGTGTGTCGCGGGCAGAAGGCGGGACTCACCACCACAAACACAACCACACACTTCTTCCCCTTTTCCTATGCCCTTCCACCCCTTCCGCCTCCCCCCCCCCCCCCCCCCCCCCCCCCGCTTCCTCGATTTCTCCACCTCCCTTCCTTCTTCTCCCATTTCTTTTCCTCTCTTGCTCATCTACCGCTCACTGCTCTCCTCGGCCGCCCCCTCCCCCGCCCTCCTCCCCCTTCCTCCCCTCACCCCCTCCTCCTTCGCCTGCTTTTTCCCCCTCGTCCCCTCTCCCCCCTTTCTCCTTCGCCCTCCCCCTCCCTCTACCTCAGCTTTTCCTACTCCCCTTCCTCCTGCTCCCCTCTCCCCCCTCACCCTCCTCTCGCATCCTCTTTCTTGCCCGGTTCTCCTTCCCCGTCTTTTCCTCCTCCCCCCTCTCCCCCCTCCTTCCTCCCTCCATCCTCTTCCCCCCCCCCCTCCCCACCCTCCTCTTCCTTCGTCCTTTTCTTCGTCCGTTTCTTCTCTCTCTCTTCCTCTTCTGGCTCATCCAACCTAAAACTGTGTCTGTTCAATTCACAGTCTGTCTGCAAAGATGGCAAAGCCGACGTGATTTCAGATTTCATTCTAAACAATGACCTAGATGTTGTCGTGATCACCGAAACGTGGCTCCGCTCAGCTGGCAACGAACCAATCATCGCCAGCGTCACTCCGATTGGCTACCGCCTGGCCTCCTTCCCGCGTGCTTCCAGAGGGGGTGGCATTGTCATCATCTACAGGGACTGTCTTTCTGCTCACCTCTCCTTCTCTCAGTCTCTCCCTTTTGCTCATCCCTCCTTTGAATCTGTCGAGGCCGTAGCAACACTCCCTGGCCAGTCCCTCATCTTCTCGTGTATCTATCGCCCCCCTCCAAGCTCTCAAAACAAACTCACAAACTCCATGTTCCTCACCGAGTTCGACCTCCTTCTCGACCACTACAGCACACGACCCGAAAAACACATCCTTCTTGGCGACTTTAACTTCCACTTCGACAAACCCGACCACCCTGACACAAAACGCCTTTGCACGTCACTTTCAAACCACAATCTTACACAACACATCACTAAACCCACCCACCGACTCGGCCACACCCTCGCCTGGATCATCACCCGCACCTCCGATCAACTCTTCCTCGATTCTGACACCTCTTCTGTGCTTCCCTCCGACCACCTCGCTATTCTCGTCGCCCTCAACCTACCTCCCCCTAAAAAAAACCCAAGCTCTTTGTCTCTCGTCGCAAACTAAAATCTGTCAACCGAGAGAACTTCTTCGACGAAGCTGTCGACCTTCTCTTGGACCCCGCCCCCTCTCCCGATCTTGCATCCCATTTCGATTCCTCCCTTCGAAAACTTCTAGACGCCCATGCCCCTGTCACTACCTGCTCCATACCCAACCGACTCCCCTCCCCCTGGCTCACTGACGACATAGCTGAGGCCAAGCGCGAGCGTCGACAAGCGGAACGCCGCTGGCGATCATCTGACCTCACCGTTCACAGAGAGATCTTCCAAACCACCAGATCCAAAGTCTGCAGAATGATCTCCGACTCCAAACGTAAACACCTTCAAAACAAAATCCTGGAATCCACTTCTTCCAAAACCCTCTACGCCACCATGAACACACTCCTAGGCACTTCTAAAGACTCTCCTCTTCCCAACACACACAGCAAAGAAGAACTTCCGTCCGCTTTCTCCTCCTATTTCTCCAACAAAATCCAAACTCTGCGCAACACACTCGACACTCTGCCTTCTCCGCCTTGCCTTCCCGACCCCCCCTTTTCCGGCACTCCCCTCTCGTCCTTCCGCCCCGTCTCTCAGGATGAAGTCCTCAAGACCATAAAGTCCATGCCTTTCAAAACCTGCGAACTAGACCCCCTCCCAGCTTCTCTCTACCGGGACGGCCTCCCAAAACTTTTGCCCTTCATTACCGACATCATCAACACATCTCTAGAGAATGGCTCCGTCCCCGATATCTTCAAGTCCGCCATCGTCCGTCCTCTCCTCAAAAAACACAACCTCGACCCAAACGAACTCAAGAACTACCGCCCAGTCTCCAATCTCTCTTTCCTGTCCAAGCTTCTTGAGAAGGTTGTCCTCAACCAACTCAACCTCTACCTCGCCGACAACAACCTCCTCAGTCCCTTCCAGTCTGCCTATCGCAAACATTACAGCACTGAAACAGCCCTTCTACATATACTAAACGACCTGCTTCTCTCCACTGACTCGGGCAACATCTCCCTTCTTACGCTACTCGATCTCTCTGCCGCCTTCGACACCATAGACCACTCTATCCTCCTTCACCGCCTTCACCACTCCTTTGGCATCACTGACTCTGCCCACTCCTGGTTTCTCTCCTACCTCTCCAACAGACAGCAGTCCGTCACGATCGACGGCGTCTCCTCCAACCCAGTCAGGCTCTCCTGCGGCGTTCCACAGGGGTCCGTCCTGGGCCCGGTCCTTTTCACACTCTACACCTCTCCCCTGTCCAACATCATCCAGTCTCACCACATACACCACCACCTCTACGCTGACGACTCACAACTACTAGACAAAGACAAACTCGACAACACTCAGACACTACTGACTCGCACGGCTGACTGCTATGAAGACGTGAAAAACTGGATGACAGCAAACAAGCTCAAACTGAACGACGACAAAACGGAAGCCATGCTGGTAGGCACTCGCCAGAAACTTTCCCAGCTCCCTCCCTCTCTCCACCTTCAACTCGCCACACCCCCATCTCCCTCTCTGACTCGGTCAAGAACCTTAGCGTTATCCTTGATTCCTCTCTTTCCATGACCAGCTTCGTCTCCGCCACGGCCCAGGCATGTTATTTCCACCTCCGCCGCATCAGTCAGATCAGAAAATACCTCACTACCGAAGCTGCCACCAAACTCGCTGTCTCTTTCATCTTATCTCGCATCGACTACTGCAACTCTCTCCTTTCCGGCCTTCCTCACTCCACCACTCTCACTCTCCAGCGCGTCCAGAACAATGCTGCCCGCCTCGTCCTTAGAAAGAACAAATCCGACCACATCACTCCCCTGCTCAAGCTCCTTCACTGGCTCCCCATCCCCCAACGCATCCAGTACAAGATTCTGTCTCTCTGCTACAAATCCCTGAACAACTACGCTCCTACCTATCTCTCCAACTTACTTCACCCCTACACTCCTTCCCGCTCCTTCCGCTCCGCCTCCGACCCTCTCCGCCTCCTCATCCCCCGCACCAAACTCAGCACTTTCGGCCCCCGCTCCTTCTCAGTATACGGTCCATCCACCTGGAACACTCTCCCACTCTCTCTCCGTCAGAAACACTCTCTCTCCTCCTTCCAGTCCGCCCTCAAAACTCACCTCTTTCAACAGTTCTAGCACTACATCACCACACTCCCCACCCCAAGCTGACCGTCGTAATGTATTTTCACTATTTGTGGTACGCGAGTCATTGTCTAAAGCGTGCGCATGCGTGTGCGAGTTGTGAGTGCGCGCTTAGAGTTATAATTATTATAAGATAAGCGCATTATAAATACCGTAATTATTATTATAATTAATAAAGTAAGAGAGATACCTGCGGTTGAAGGATGCTGCTGCGTCGTCTGATTGTGGTATATGACTTGCGTGGAGGCGGCTTGTGGTCCTTTTGCAATCAAGTCTAAAAAAGCGGGCTTCTAATTGCCACGGGATGCAGGCTGCTGATATATGTCATAATTAATTCTGAGGTCATATGCAGTGAATCGAATCGAACGCGCTGTGCTCTAATATGACGTCACGTGCAGTGAGATCGGACGCAGGCAGCGATGATGTACTATAATTTGAGTCACATGCCGTGCAATCGGACTCGGGCAGCTGCGACATGTCTTAGTTTGACGTCAGATGGTGTAAAAATCGGACGCAGACAGCTTTAATGCGTCATAAACTGTTTTTACTGCGATTGACGTCAAAGTTTGACGCATCACAGCTGCCTGCGTCGAAAGGCAGATAGGCCGTACAACGTGTGAATCACCTTTGCTCTAGAACGGTCAGGAAAAAAATCACTATAAATAAAAGTAACTTGTGACAAGTCACGTACAAAAGCAACACATCACTGTGTTCCTCCCCACTAACCCTGCGGGCTAATTTGATTAGTCTGTCAATAATTGATGTCATAGTAGTGTCATATCTCCGTAGGGATCCACGTCATTATCTTCGCCAGTCAAGTTGTCATCGGTTTTGCACCTTTGATCTTCTTGCTCTTTAATGTCCAGTGAAAACAACAAGGGGAGATAGATCAACATCTTAACCCGTTGTGGCGAAAAAAACTGAACACCACCTAACTGTAAGAGGCATAGATCCTCATGAGCCCCTGCAACTGCGGGTGCTCATGAGGATCTATGCTTCTTGCTGACACTACTTTGAAACAAGGTTCCTGGGAGAGGTAAGGCTGTTTGGTGTTGAATGAACGAAGATTGCAGAAAACGTCTGCGTCAGCGGGCACTAAGCGGGTTAACCCTCTTGTATATGCAGCCACTGGTTATTGCACATAAGAAAATATAGGGTTGGGAAACATAATATTCCCTGCCCCTCACCCGCCTCTACCACCACCACCCTCAAATTTTCTCCTCCCACCCGAAGCAGCCACGGTTCTGTCTATAAGAAAATATAGTAGGAGGACACTCGAATATTCCCTACTCCCCCCCCCCCCATCACCCCCCCTCCCCCCAACTCTCTTCCTTTAAGAGATTGATATCCCCATCCCCCTCCGCCCCCGCCGCCCCCCCCCCCTCAACTAATCACCCACCCACCTAGCGGTTGTTTCATTGTTTAGAGGATGGCAAGAAATGTGTCAGCACCCAACCCACCCTCCCCACGCCCCACTCACCCATCCCCATCCCCCGATGAAAAATATCTTCCTTTGCTACTGTTAAGTTTGCGATCTTTCCAAACGTATTATAATTCCCCGGTTTCAGTCAATGTTAATCCGGTTCTGCATAAAGATCTGAAAATTTTAAAATCCAAACGACAGTACCCCATAACATGCGCATGGCACTAGGAACATCTGGGGTAATGATGGATCTGTTAATGATGGATCTGTTTCCTCATTATTTTATGAGGAGCTGCACGATAATGGTACTGACGCAGTTTTGTATACTGACGAGCTAAAGAAATGCGACATTGACTCCAGAAATGTCGCATTTCTTTCGCTCGTCAGCATGAGGTCTTTTAAAGTAATGAGTGTGGCGGGGAGAGTGTGTAATGGGATACAATTCGGCAAGGACGATTTGCAGACACGTGCAAACCAACGTGGTTGACCAAATTGGATTTGCTGAGGGCAATGGAGGTGTAGGAAAACAAGTTTTGTAATCATTCGAAACAATCAATGATTATTCAACGGGGCGAAGGACGCGTAAGTTTCAATAATAATCTAAGGGTGAATAAACTAACGAGACCCAAACTTTTTTCAACCTTAAAACTGTTCGAAAAACATGGGTTGAGATGCGGCCGCCTGAACAAACAATTTTTATAACAACACCACCAACATCGACAGCACAACCACAGCAAACCAACCAGCCAAAAAAAAACACCTTCCTCCCACCCTCCACTCCCACCCTTGAAGAAAAAAATGTTTTAAAAAATTAATTAATTAATTAATTAATTAAATAAATACAAAAACACGCGTCGTGAATACCAGTGACGTCGTATCCCATGTGCTAAAGTGCCTATTTCACTTTCAGGAACGTTTGCACCAACCATGACAACTCAAGGAGAGGTGCCAAGGTATTCAGACACTAATATTAACCCATTGCATTCTGAGGCTGATTTTTTTATTATTGCTTATTGTCGTATGAAAGCTACATTACAGATTACGAGAGAGTTCAACAATCTCAGTACAAGCGTGGTGCCAGAATAGTTTGGCGCCATGGGCGCCAAGCTATTCTTTCAACACACTTGAACTATCATAATCAAATTAATTTCAAGTAGTAGTGTAGCAGGATGAAAAGGATTAAGAGCCGTCATGGTCGATAAATCTGAAGGAGATGCAAAATTAATTCATTCAAGACATGCCACATCCGGATACGCTGGCGACCGCATCTCAAACCATATTTTCGGAACAGTCTCAGGATTGTTGAGGCTAATCAGTTTTTTTTCCCCTCGATTTTATGAAACTCGTCTGTCATGCGCGCCTTGAATGACCATTAACCCCTTCACTGCCGAGAAAAAGTGAACTCGATCTAACTGCAAGAGGCATAGATCCTCATGAGCCCCCGCGACTGCGGGGGCTCATGAGGATCTATGCCTCTTACTGAGACCACATTCATTTTGTGTCCTCGAGTCTTTGGACAGTTGTGTCTTCTGGTCGTTCAGCGAACACAAATTTCAGAAACAAAATGTGCGTAATTATTTTCGAATGATCACAAAACTTGCTTCTTATAATTATAAGGAAAACTTCCATTGCCGCCAGAAAAATCCAGTTTGACCAACCAGTGTGTACTAATGAATCACAAGGAATACATTGCACATTGGTCGGCAAGATAGTCAGTAAATCGTCCTCGCCGAATTGTATCACATGACACACTCATCCCCCGCACCACAAACGCGCGATGTGACGATCCCAGCATGTGAACCATCCCAGCGTCCTGGCTTGGCCAGCAAAGGTCGACGTCCGCCCAGGGGACCTTTCGCTTGCTGGAATACTTTGGCTTCGGAGGTGAAAGAGTGCGACGTTGCAAAACAAGGCCAATTCAAGGGCCACAGTACAGTGTAGACACGTCATTATTTTTTCAGTGCACATAGCACGTGAAGCTCGCTGTCACACGCCAGGAACAAACACGGTCACACCTCCAATGTAATTAGCCTCTTTACTGCCAGGGAAAAGTGAACAAGATCGAGAGGCAACAAACATAGATCCTCATGAACCCCGCAAATGCATCAAGCTTCTGTATTTATTTGTCTATCTGAATGTGTATTCGTTTAAAAAAAATGCAGTTATTCAAATGACATAAACATGTTTAACCCTCTTAACCCCACCGCCGTATTTCCAAACTTTTGGAGGCATTGTCTAACGACTATGTACCAGTTGCAGGAGATGGATTGATTATGATAGTTCAAGGGTAGTGCCAGATGAGTTTGGCGCTTTAAGGTGCCAAGCTCATCTGGCACTACCCTTCAACTATCATGACCAATCCATCTCCTACTGCAGAGTCCCAGGGCTAAATGGGTTAAACCACTTTTAATTACCGCATTTTCGTATGTAGTTTAAATTGCATTCGTAAGATAAAACACTGGCTAATGACGATGCTGAAACAGTTGTGCGTTGACTCATTCGAGACGTGCCGCATCCGGATACGCGGCTTTAAGCCGCGTATCCTAATGCGGCACGTCTCGAATAAGTAATTAATACAATGTAGGATGTAGGGGCAACAAAACAAAATTAATTGCGATAGTCGTTCGTTCTAAGAGTATCCGTGGAAAAGTTCACCTGACTGGAAACAGAAATAAGGTCCCAGTTCCCACTGGCGTGCAGCTGTTGTACGTTGATCCTTCTGGAGTGCAGTTTTAGAGTGCCATTTAATTAATTAAGACTATTCGCTGAGGGAGTGTTCGAAGCTTAATCTGCATTATCAAGGCAGGTGTGTTGCACCTACTGGGACTGTAAATGCCGTGCTTGTTGTCGGAAAAAAACAAGTCTTAAAAGGATTCCGTTGGAATGGTTGATGCATTGTTCGTTGAAGGCAGCGGTTCAATGTTGGAAACCAGACAGGCCAACAACTTCGGCTAAGGAAACGGTTATGGCTATTTTTGGCACAGAATTTCCCACCAAAGAATTATTTTTGCTTCTTTTTTTTTTTTGCACGCCTGGCAGTAACCTTTCTGGTCTGAGTTTTGCATTCTGGCACAGTCCCGTAACTGATCCACGATAATTCAACACAGGCAGTGCCAGCCTTGCACGACCCTTCAACTCTCGCGGGTTGCTTATATGCTCTACTCCATAATGGGGGGTTAACATCTTCATTGCTATTGTTTGCAGCCGGATTGTGCTTCTGAAAATCATCGTTAATTCAACAAAGCCAAAGAGCTCCAGTCGACCGGATAGTAATTAAGCGACAAAGGTCATCCCACGGCAGAACAGCCATCCAAGGAACATGGATACACAATGATGTCAGCGAGAAGCATAGATCCTCATGCACCCCACGTCTGGGGGGCTCATGCGGATCTATGTCTCTTGTATTTGGATGGCGATTTATTTTTATTTTTTATTTTATTATTTTTTTTTTTTTTTTTTTTTTGTCTGGGGAGAAGTGGCTTAATGTCACACTGAAGCTTGTCCACAGGGCTTTGTCCTGGTCCACTCAAGCAAAATCAACACATTCTCTTTGATCTAAACAAGCTTATCAAAGCTCGGTCTTTCTCTCATATTAATTAGTGTGCTGGTCTGTGATTTTGGACCTTACGGCTTGCAGTCAAGTTTCCTTGGATCTGACCGTTTTTACAGCACAAACGTTTTCCTGAATTAAATTGATTTGAAATGATTGGACCCACCCTCCACCCCCCACCCCCCACCCCTCCCCCTGAAAAATACAAGGAGTATACAAGGATACAAGGAGTATCCGGCCGTGTTTTACACTGCCAGGAAATTGCACGGAAAAAATAGAACTAACAGTGAAGCGAACAGGAAGGAAATAAAGCCCCCCCCAAAAAAAAAAAAAAAAAAAAATCAGGAATTGATTAAATTATGGTTTGTTTGTTGGTTTGTTTTTGTTTGTTAGTTGTTGTTTTCTTTAAGAACAACATTAAAACAGTGGAACAGAGGAAGGAAGTAAAGCTACAAAAATCAGGAACTGACTTGAGTGAAGTGAAAGAAAAACATAGCAGCAAAGAGGCGAGAAATATTAATAATAATAATAATGTGTACTTGTATAGCGCCTAACCTCAGATTAGAGCTCTAGGCGCTTAACAAAAACTAATGTACAAAAAATAACTAATTACAAAAATGGAATTTACAAAAAGTACAAAACACTATAAAGTCACCATTCAAAAGTGCTACGCTCATGGACTCATACTGGCATTCACACACACACCCACACACACACTACTTCTATAAATAGATAGAGATGACTTTAACATGACAGGTGTGTGACAAAGTCATTTGTAGCTGACAGAAAACATATGGGTCTTTAGGGCACGCTTGAATGCCTCTCTCGAATCCACGTATCTCAGTTCGCGTGGGAGATCATTCCAAACAACTGGGCTCTGGTATCTGAATGACCTCTCACCAAACGACTTTGTTTTGACAAGAGGGATACGTAAAACTCGAGAGTCGGCAGCAGAGCGCAAATTCTGTCTCAAGGGCGTATACAGCTGGAGAAGAGAGGCAAGGTAGTGTGGGCAGGAACAGGTAATACAACTGTGAGTCATGCATGAAATTTTGTACTGAATCCTAGCTGTAACAGGTAACCAGTGTAGGGCAGACAGATGGGGTGTGATATGATCTGATCTAGGGACTCTAAGAATCAACCTGGCAGCTGAGTTTTGAATTTTCTGGAGTTTGCCAATCAGACACTGGGAACAGCCAGCCAAAAGAGCATTGCAATAGTCTAATTTAGACAAAACAAAAGCGCAGACAAGTACTTTAGTTGCTTCAGGTGTCAGATAGTGGCGGACTAACTCATTCTGCCCGCGACACACCACAGCAAGATATCGGCGCCAAGCTATTCTGCCACCACCCTTGAACTATCATGGTCGATCTGTCTCCTGAATTGTAATGCGGTCCTCCAAATCCAAAATGTGGGTATTTCGTACCTCGGGTACAAGGAGTTAAAGCTATCTGTTCCATGGCTGGATTTAGTTGGTAAAATTCGCCGATACAACGGGTCATCAAGGTTATCTTGCCTCTAAGAATTATCTACCCTTCTTTTTACGATCCATGTGAGTAGGCACACGTACCAGAGGTCTTTCTACTGCCCTTTGGGCGTAGCGGAAGGAACTCTTCTGTGTACAAAGGAGACGAAGAGCAGAAAAGCATGTTTCATTTTACGACATTCAAACTTGTTAATTGAAATGAGCCCTAGTGTACACCATTATTGTAGGACACACTAAGAACATTTATAAAGGGGATATGGTGATCGGTAGACCCTTTACTGCATGGAGGGTTAAGCCGCGTATCCGGAGGTGGCACGTCTCGAATGAATTAACTCATTCTAACCCATCACCGAAATCCCCAAATTTTGCCGTTGTCCTCTGAAGACAGCACTCTAGTGCAAGACACAGATCGACCATGATAGTTCAAGGGTGATGCCAGAATAGCTTGGCGCCCATAGGCGCCAAGCTATTCTGGCATCACCCTTGAACTATCATGGTCGATCCTTATCTTGCTGTGGTGTGTCTGGGGTAGAATGAGTTAAGCTACAAAAATCAGATATGGACGAAATGATGGATAATTGAAATAAAATAAAAAAGGCAGAATAAGGATTTATTGAATTATGCAGCCGCCGCCCTCCCTCCCCCCCCCCCCTGCCTTCCTCGCCCCGTACCCAACCCCACCCACCACCCACCCCCAGCGCCTCCCCACCCCCTCCTCCCTCCCCCGCCCCCCACCCTCCCCCCTCCCCCCAAAAAAAGTAACCAAAAGAAAGAAAATGAGAAAAATCATGCAAAAACAATGCGACAATAGCAAAGAAAAAGGAAACGAGCTAAAAAAAAAAATCGGATGCTGTTGAACTTTGTATAGTATAAATAGTCTCTTTTTTTTAAATTAGCCTTGTGGAAGAAAATACCCTTTAAAAAATATATTTTAAAAAGTATCAACTAATTGTTTTTTTTTTGTTTTTTTTTTTTTCGGGGGGGGGGGGGGGGGAGGGGGGGATTAAGTGAAAAAACAACGGATTTAAGAAAAGAAAAATCAACTGCTTTAGAAAAGCATTATTCAGCAAAAAGCAGGGGGAAAATTGAGAAAGAAATAATGGATTACTGCACACTTTCCCACAGGGAACAATTGACGGGCAGGGCGCGATTACTGGCTTTGGACATAATTGTAGCTAAAGGTGTCCATTTCTTCCCAGTAAGCAGACGGTGATCAGGTTCACGTGGGCTGTGCGTGGGCCCACTGCGGTGACGTCAGCCCATTGCTTCGTACTCACTGGGTCGCTGGAGCTGTGTAACTCTTTGAACCCTGAGACCCCAATTCCCCCGTTTGAAGAGACCTCCCGCCTTAACCCCTTCACTGCCAGTGGACGCAGATTGTGTTTTGGAAAATCATTATGAAATTCAGCGTCAAAGCTCCCCAGCCGTCAAAGGAACATGGATACAAAGTGGTTGCAGCGAGAGGCATAAATCCTCATGAGCCCCCGCATCTGCGGGGGCTCATGAGGATCTATGCCTCTTGTAGTTGGGTTGTGCTAATTTTTTCTCGGCTGTGGAGGGGTTAACATCATCACATCCGGGGAACCAAACTGCGCTCAACATGAAGCGATTTAGATCCTTATATGAACCCTTCCACATGTGTACATGTTTTTAAGTCCTTTCTATTCATAGAAGGGACTTTTTAGGACGGGTCGCGGTGGGGCGAATTTAATAGCATGTTCATGGTGTCAAAGGCGGGCAGGCTAAACCTCTAACAATTGAAGTAACAAAATAAAACTTACGTCATGTCTAGTTACGCTAACCTCCGGAACGTACATTTGGCGCGAAGCGCCGTATGTGCGTATGTACGTGTGTGTGTGTGTGTGCGTGTGCGTATGCAACAAGAGAATCTCCGAAATTTCTGTACACACAAGCTTGAAACCTGGCGAAATACTTTCTTAAGTAGGTGGCTAAGAGAGCCTCCGAGCATATTGTAATTGAATGTCTCATTGAAGACACAAACAACCGTTTATAGAAAGTCGGTCGACCCAGATTAGAGTCCGTAATTTGTGTCATATTTACTGGAACTTTTGCATATAGCTAGTTTGGAGAAAGACATTGGATGAGTTCGTTAGCCAGCTTTGTGACCTTCAACTTTAGTAAAAATTAATTCTTTTCAGAAAATAATTAAAACAGTAAAAAAAAAAATAAAAATTAATTCACTTCTTGAGAAAGTCAGAGACATAAAAGAAGCAATTCCGTCACCACGCAGACACTGATACACTAAATAATATGACGTAATTCTCTCTCTCTCTCTCTCTCTCTCTCTCTCTCTCTCTCTCTCTCTCTCTCTCTCTCTCTCTCTCTCTCTCTCTCTCTCTCTCTCTCTCTCTCTCTCTCTCTCTCTCTCTCTCTCTCTCTCTCTCTCTCTCTATCAGTGATGATGCCGTGAAAATTCCTAATTTTAGTAGTGGATTGAGGTCAAAAGCCCGTACTGCCTCACCGTCATTTGTTGGTTTTCTTTACCGCAATCCGGCGTCTAACTTCGAGTGGTATGACAATTTTACTACTAACCTAGACAAAGTGTATAAAGGGCAAAATGACGTCATTCTTCTTGGTGACTTTAATATAGATATGCTTAAACCCCATCCCGCATGGGACACTACATTTTCTTTATTTGGCCTAGTACAGCTAGTTAAATCCCCCACCAGAATTACCGCCGCGAGCTCTACGCTCATTGACCACGTCTATACAAACAAACCGCAGGCGGTGTCCGATGTTAGTGTCTCAGATCTTAGTGTTAGTGACCACTGCCCCGTGATTTGTTGCTGGTCTATAAAACTCCCCAAATTAAAGAAACATCGTCATACCCACAACAACCTGCAGGTCGTTTAAGCATTTCAGTCGTAATGAGTTTCTACACGATCTTAATAACACTCCTTTTGACGATGTCCTTCTCACAGATGATCCAAATAT
>BTPG01000008.1:142584873-142592373 GCA_036245525.1 Semisulcospira habei
ATCTAGAACGGCTGACGCGTCACTTGGAACTTGAGCAGCTGACTCGGACAAATTATCTCCCTCTCGTGAGTGCCTTCCCCTAGAAAATAAATGTATCCCAAACACACATTGGTATCATAGTCATGCTGTCAAATAACTAATTTCATGCACTATGATTGCCATTTCTGCAGCGCACAAACAACTCCTTGCCAATAAAATGTATATCCATCACCATGTCTGAAACATCCGCTACACCTACTGTAGCTACCCGTAATGTTTTCCAGCTACAGGATACTCGCGATGAACTACAAAAGGTTCTGCATTGTTCTCTCGAGGAGTTATGCGTATGGCGACGTGTCCTTTTGAGACGCTACTGTAAACCCGCGTCACACCAGTCATGTCTACAGATTGAACACCGTGATGACGCTGAAGCCACTGTACAGGTCAACTGCACCGAGCCCCTTCTTGGCCCATCAATACCGCCTGCTCACCTGTCCAAGACGATCATCAGACTAATCACAGATGACGATAAACTTATTACATACAGTCTTTACTTCAAGCACGTTGAAAACACCGGAACCCTGCTAGCCCAAGGTGTTCTCTGCCCCCTGGTTGGAGAGGATGAAATCGATAGTCTTGGACCGCTAGTAGCGTCAATCTTGGATGTGGACTGCCCAACCGCTGCCCTGGAGAAGGCGTATGCACGTCAGCTGGCCTCCATCCAGATGCCTGCGGTATTTTCAGACTTCGCCCCAGCACCTGGAATTCTGAAAGAAACTTGCTTTGACACTTCTACCAAAGCCGAGTGGTCTGACATCGACGAGGAGACACTACTGAAATGCTGCCATTCTCCAGTCGCAAAGGGCAAGCATGACATGTCTGAACCGGAGTGGTCAGACATAGATGAAGAGGAACTCCTCAACTGCTGCTCCACACCAACAAGTTCCAGCATCAAGCGCATTTGCAGCTCCGCGCGCCGCTATCGTCGCCTACCCACCGTCTTCAACACGCCCCACTTGTTTACAAAGATTGCACAGGTAGGAGAGGAAATCAATGAATTGACACATACATTTAAAGCTGCCTCAAAAGCGCTCGAGGCCAGATTCACTGACCTTGGGAAGGAGGGTGTTGCTGCAGTTAAAGCTGTAGAATCCCGAACTGTCATCCGGGATAACAAAAACAACGCCCTGCTAGGTCAGCTTGACGCTGCAGTAAAAGCGTTCGAGTCCCGGGTGGCTGACCTGGAAAGGGAGAAGGTCGCGCTAGCCAGTCAGCTTGGCGCCACTCTGAAAGCTCTCGAGTCCCGGGTCGCTGATCTGGAAAAAGAGAACATCACTCTGGTTAGTCAGCTTGTCGCCGCTAATAAGGGCATCACAGCACTGCAAGCACCGCAACAATCTGTGGCTTCATCGGGCGTCCAGGTCACTGATTTCAAGCCGTCAGGAGCCTGCAGGTCCTCACTGTCCACTGAGAAGCCTACAACGTGTGAAGTGGCTGCCACTGCCACTGTCTCCACAGGTAATAGCTTTTCCGTCCTAGATGACAACAGTGAAGACTCAAACCCTATTGTTCCCAAGAGCGGGAACTGCACTGGCCGGATGAAATCGGCTATACCGGGAAAAGGTGCAGTCCCCGTCAGCAATGATCGGCCAGCTACGTCCTCTACACATAATGACTTCCTCTCATCATGCGAACAGCTTCTCCAGCAGCCTATCATGGGCGAGGTTACCTTCCTCTTTGTTGGAGACTCCGTGCTCCGTCCAGTTGATGTCTACAGGATGGTGCCGGCAGGCAGTAGAGTCCAAAAATGTGCAGTCCCTGGTCTACAAATTGCTGACATTGAGAAGTGGGTAACTACCCAGCCAGGCCCACATCACCACGTGCAGCATCTCACCATCCATGTTGGGGTTAATGACTGCACTGACAAGTCAGCTGTGGAGGAACGCAGGTGGTCCCATCTCCTTCAGACATGCAAGAAAGCCTTTCCCGCTGCCAGACTACACATGTCTTCCATTGTACCTGCGAAAGGTGCACACCCAAAAAAGCCAGCAACCCTGACGTCAAATGTGAACTTGAGCACTGCTTGCAAGAAACTTGGCGTTGAGTTCATAGACCATAGCAGCATCTTTCTCACTGCTAATCAAGCACCGCGTCAAGCTCTCTACCGAGACTCACTACACCCCAGCCCCCGTGGCACAAGGTACTTGGCACTCAACGTAGCTGCTGTATTCGCGTCTCCATCCAGTGACAACCCCCACACTGGGAATCGCTCACACAGGGTTACAGCGGGCAGAGAATCAGAGCACACGCCCGCTCGAAACAATTACCGTCGACAACACAGCTTTAACCCCTGGGGGCACACTGCACACTCTCAGCAGTCTCTGCAGTCAGAGACTCCTCAGCGTTCTGAAGAGCTCGGCCAGACACGTCTATACAGTGCGGTGGTTGCTGGAGCGCCCTCTACCCAGCATACGCCTACTGGGGCTCAGAGTTTAACAGATGCACACATGTTGACACCCCCGCACTATGACCCTGCTACTAAATCACCTTCTGCAGGTCAGCCATTCTACCTGCCTCGTACTCATCACATGGCGCCACACCCCCTCTGCAGCCACAACTCTGAGATGGGTATGTCTGCCCAGCATGTCTACCGGCCTACATCACCACAGATGGTGCGACCCACACCCACACACTTTCAGCCCAGCGTCAACCCCTTGGAGATGGGGCAGCCTGTCTACTCACCTGGCTTCAAGGTCCCTTCAGCTCCACATGCACAACCCTTTGACCCCCTGCGGCTTGTTGCAGAACTCCTAAAACCCTACATTATGAGCTGAGTTTGCAGTACGATACACGGTGGCATGCCCCACTCTATGCTCATAACCTTCATACACCTCATATCTCTGTGTGAGAAAGATGATGGGCATAGACTTGGGTATGGCCTTCTTATTTTATTTTGGTAGTCTCAATCACAGTTTTGTCACTGGCTTACTCCATTTTATGCCCCACGCTTTAGCCCAACTGGAAATCTACATGTCTAGACACTCACCGTCCAATACATGTTGGAAGGCGCAGGGCATAGAATAGGGTATGACCCTGTAGTTCTAACAATATATTCCGATGTGATGCCGATTCAAGATCTTCATCGACCGTTGATTGTGAGCTGCGTCTGAGAAAGAAAATGAAATATTGCTTTACTAGCATATGTTGCCGCTTTACTAATGTTGCATATCTGAGACTTTTCACTTGTCGAAGGTGTTAAGCATAAAACTGAATATGACCTCTGTCTGCGTTTGAAATGATATTCTCGGCAGGATCCTTTCAGCATGTCAGTAGCATACTTTATTTTATGACCATCGCTTTTTTTTCTTTCTTCCCGTTACTGTATTGTCTTGACGTGCACTCATATACATTATACGAGGAAGGCGGTGAGCATAGAATAGACTATGACTCTCTATTTATTTTAATTCGTTGGTGATATTCACTACATCATAATCACTAGAATGTTTCATTGTCTGCCTGTCGACTTATCTAATATGTCAGGCTATGCGAGGCGCTCATACTCAATACAACAGAAATGTAACGGGCATAGAGTGTCTTATGATTCCTTCAGTATTATATGCCGATATATTACTAGCTGAAAATAGTAATTCATGGACTAGCATGTCTTACTGTATTTGGATTACTAATATCTATTTAATATCTTAAATGTGTGCTGCGATGGCATCATCTTGACATATCGTGCGAGTGTTGACACTTTCATCACAAGCATATTTGTATCTGCTTGTGATTTTCTTGGGATTTGTCCGGACATAAGAAATTGCTGGACGCTTATGCGATTTAAAAAATAATAATTTTGGCAGCATTGAGTTATAGGAACATTGAACTCTCATTTGTGCCACGTACCGTGTTTGGAAATCTTATTGCGTGTCATTACTTATTGCATAGATTAGATCGTTCGTGTTAAACCTGTTATCGGGTATTTAGCTTCGGTTATTTAGCTTTACTTTCTCATTCTCTTGTTACTTCACATGTGCAACCAGTTTCTTTTTTCTCCCATTATCCTGTAGTCAGAAAGACATGTCACCAAATACCAACAACCCAGATCGTCTCTTAAACATTGGCCACCTTAATGTGTATCATCTCTGCCGCAAAATACCAGACATCACAATTCTCTTAAATCAGCCATCACAATTTCATATCTTTGGCTTTACTGAATCCCGCCTGACAGACAATATCAGTGATCAGGCAATCTCCATACCTAATTTTGCTATTCTACGTCGTGATGCCTCTGTTCTAGGTCAAACTGGCATAGTAATATACATTCATGACTCTATAATTCAATATGTGACTAGAAGATTTGACCTAGAATCAAAGCAAATTGAATGCATGTGGCTGGAAATAAAAACATCGAAGTCATCACCCGTTCTTGTAGGGTTTATTTATAGAAATCCAGCGGCCACAGTGGCATGGCTTGATGACTTTGAATCAATGATTGACACAGTACAGAAATGCAGGGGTGATATACATATCCTAGGTGATTTTAATGTTGATTTGTTAAAAGACTGTTACTCTTCGTGGAATTCAATGATCTCTTTTCTTGGTTTAACACAAGTTGTTCAGTCGCCCACACGAGTTACTTCATCTTCTGCGACAATGATAGACCATATCTATACTACAAATGTAAATGCTGTTAATAATGTCCATGTTCTCAATTTTTCTATCAGTGATCACTTCCCAGTATCTTTCTCGCTGTCTGCCAAATTAGCTAAGAAATTTTGCACAGGGCATACTACTATTATTTACAGGTCTTTCAAAAAATTTAACCAGAATGCCTTTCTCTATGACTTATCCAATATCCCATTTAATGATGTGTTAAATTACAATGACCCAAATGAAGCCCTCACCCGCTGGTATGAACTGTTCCTCGGTGTTCTAGATAAACATGCCCCAGTGCGAACAAAACGTGTCAAACATCCCACAATCCCTGAATGGCTAACTGGAGAAATAAAAGCAGCCATGCAACTCAGAGATACACTTAAGAAAGAAAAGAAATTTGTTGACTATAAAAAAAAAAAAAAAATTTGTCAAATCTTTAGTCCGAAAAGCTCAAAGACAATGTAACGCACGCAGACTTGCCCACAGTCGTACGCACACTCCCACGCAACAGACGCATACACCGCCACTGACTCAGACGGGCGCATTCATGCGGTAAAACACAACACAAGGGCTCCCTTTCTAAAGTAACCTTTATACACTATAAATGAAAAAGAACGACTTAAATGATTATCAACTATGTACACTGTTCTATTATGACACACACACGTATCACAATATCTTTGCCAGGCTAGGTCTTAGTCTCACATTGCCTCCAACCTGTTTGATGTTGTTGCCTGGTTACGTTGGTCCTTCTCACGTCTAGGCGTGAAAGTCCTTCGTCGTACGCTTATTGCCGTCCTGTCTCTTTGGCACGGACGTCCTCGTTCTCGTACGGTACTCAGTTCTCGTTTTGACTTGGGTGTCTTGGTCCCAGTCAGACTCACTCTCAGAAGAGCTGGAGGGATGACCTCACGTAGGTCCCACCTGTGACTTGACGTCTCGGCGTCCGTCCTTTCCACTCTTTACAAGAACTCTGAATAGACAACAAAAGTCCCAAAGTAACACTTGCTAAACACACAACATATTGGATCAATGAGAAACGTCACGTAACCTGGCTGATACAAATAACTCACACGTTCATTCACACACACACACGTGCTTCATAAACTATTTTCGTATCACCCCCATATCTCTGTCACTATCTTGAAACAGACTATAGCCTAACACTCTTGCTATACATTACTCTATACACTGGAAAAGACTATGCTTACCCAACCACGTACTATCTTCATAGCGGCTTAGACATACACACTTCATATTCCTTAAGTCATCTAACTCGGTAAACAACTGTATACAAAAACACCGGTTACTTCACCGAATTCTAAACATACTATACTAAACCAAACCGGAACACCGCTATACAACCACATTAATCTTACCACGCATACTGTCTTTAACTAAACAACTATCAATACTACGTTTATAGAAACATACCTGAAATCTAGGCTTCAGAGTCTTGGAATGCGGGCTAGGTAACTCAAACACAACCGTTCCATACGACAAGACAGCCCGCACTACCGATCTAGACCTCTGACAGTCACAGCTTCCGCCTAGAACTCACTAAACAGAACTCACTAAAAATCCCGTGCTAACCATGTCTTACAGATTTCCACGTGCGTCTAGTGCCACACGGACTATCGGCACAAACAAACCGTTAACAAAAACCGTACCGTACTAATCCTACTCGTTAACAAAAACCGTACCGTACTAACCCTAATGTATGAGCACTATGCACGAGCATAGAGCTTCATCACAGACAACATGCCGAACAGATCATTGCAGACGGCAAGGACCTACGCTCTGTTTGGCAAGTTATCAACACCTTTACTAAAGGTCACAATCACAGAGACATGAACATTGCACCTGAGCTCACTGCAGATACCTTCAATACCCACTTTTTTAGCATAGCTGAGACTTTAGCACGCACTAATACAAATGATCCTGCGAAATACCAATGTTCGGAGCAACTAATATTTCACAGTAACAGTACTGCTGGTTGTGTTTTTTCACTCCCCCCAATGACTGTTTTTGACGTGGGTAAATATATATCTAATATGAAAAAGAGGTCATGTGGTTCAGATGGCATCAGTTGCGAAATTCTTAAAATAGCTCTGCCCTACATAGTTGAGTCTCTAACGTTCATTTACAATCTTTCTATTCAAAGAAATATTTTCCCTGATGAGTTAAAAACAGCTAAGGTCATTCCTCTTCCCAAAAGCAAAAACTTAAACTCATTGAATGATTATAGACCTATCTCCATTCTACCAGTCATCTCAAAACCTATTGAAAAACATATCCATAAACATCTGCAAAATTTTCTAGAACAGAATTTTCTACTCAGTAAAATGCAGTCTGGGTTTCGCCCGCAACACTCTTGCCAAACTGCCCTTATACATATCATTGATAAATGGCTTACAGTCATTAATAATTCTCAGTTATCAGGTGCAGTTTTTCTTGACCTTAAAAAAGCCTTTGATTTAGTCAACCACTCTATCTTATTAAAAAAAGCTACCGATGTATCACATCGATTCCAATACCGTACATCTGATATCATCCTATTTAAGTGACAGAAGACAGAAAGTTTTGCTTAATGGTAATTACTCGAGTGAAGGTTTAGTAACGTGTGGTGTTCCTCAGGGGTCAATTTTGGGCCCATTGTTGTTCAACATATTTATCAATGATTTACCATTCTCTATCTCACATCCCGATGCAACGTGTGACTTATTTGCTGATGACACTACCATACATACATCAAACAGCGAATTGCCAAAAATAAACGAAGTTCTCCAGCAAAGTCTTGATGAGGTTTCAAGCTGGTGCCAACATAATCATATGATAATTAGTGTCCAAAAGACAAAGAGTATG
>BTPG01000008.1:142597373-142689873 GCA_036245525.1 Semisulcospira habei
CCGAGTTCCCCCAGCAGCTTGAACAACTTTGTTGTCGTGTCAAGTCACTGGAGGATGAAAACAAAAAACTCAAGTTTCAGCTTGGTGACCACAACAAAATGTTTACTTCACTGCGCAAGACTTCCCACCCCTCCAAGAAGCAGATGACAGATGCACAGGTGGATGGCACTCTGTTGTCAACCAAGCCTGGCCCATCCCTGACCTCCTCTCAGCCCCGACAGGCCGTTCCCACTGACCAATCTCCGCCTGCCATCAACCTAGCCAAGACTCCCTCAGTTGGTATGGCTTCCCCGTTATCCATTCAAAGCTCAGGTCTCACTCCCTCCACTCCCTCGCCGACCCAGCCCGCACACAAAACTGACCGAGCCTCATACCGTGACGTTTTAGTGGCCGCCGTGCCTGTGTCCAATCGCTTTGCTGCCCTCTCTGTTGACGAGTGCACAAACGTCCAGGTCAAAATATAGGCATGGAATCGCTCAGCAACACGTGCCACCCCAAGCGTGATCAACATCAGGATCACCCTATCCCCGCTGATGTCTTGACCAAAGAGAGGATTTTGCCTGGGGTCCCTGCAGTGCTAATAGGTGATTCGATCTTGCGAGAGGTGGGTAGCAAGATTGTATCACCGACTGTACCTATGCAGAAGATCTGCGTGCCGGGCATGTCCATTGCTGAATTGATGGCGTGGCTCGACTCGCAGCCTTCTGCACCGCACATTGGTTTAGCCGTGCTGCATGTCGGGATCAACACATGCAAACGCCGACAAGTGATCAGTGTGGACACCTGGGCTGCCCTCCTCAAACTGGTAAAAATTAAGTTTCCATGCGCCTCCGTCACAATGTCGTCTGTTTTGCCTGCTTTTGGTCGACACCCCGCCAACAGTGCCATCATTCCATCTAACAGGAACCTGATGGCGGTGTGTGATCAGGCGAGGGCTCTGTACATTGACAACGTGCCAGTGTTTCTGTCTCGTGGTGGGGCCCCACGTAAGTTGCTCTACAGACAGAATGATAATTTCCATCCAAGCACTGAGGGGGCCTCGCGACTTGCCTTCAACCTTAGGTCCACAGCTTGTGCATCCCTGCCGTCTATGCGGTCTCGCTCTGCCCACCAGCCTGTGCTGCGGCCAACTATGTGTGACGACCGCCTGCAATACGGACGCCCCATGCCGCCTCTAGGAGGCTTGCACCGTAACGGTCACCTACCCATTGATCTCAACTGTAAAGTACCCATCCTCCCCACCCCACATTATCCACCCCAGTCAATGACCAATCGGCGTGTTTCCTACCCCGTGGCCCCTTCCCCCAAATTTTCCTGTGATCCTGCCACTTGGAGTGTTGCTTTCCCTGTGCCACCTGTTGCCCCTAGCCATGGCCGGTACGGCTACATCCCCTGTCCAGAGTATCATGAGCGGCACTATGAGTCCCTCGCCTGAGTGAATTTCAGTGTGAACCCACACTGGTTGCCTCCCTCGATTCTCACCAGTGGCTCGACGGGCACAATCAGTGTCGTCTATCGTTCGTCCCTTGACTGAGTGAAGTGACATTCTGAACCCACGCTTGATGTCTCCCTCGATTCGTTCTGGCGGAGCGACGGAGACAACTTGCGCGAGTACCATGATGTCTCAATGTCGTATTTATAAGTCCATATGGGTTTTCTCCCTCGCTTCTCTACTGTGAATCGACGGAGTCAACCAGTGTGGCGCACACCTTCCCTCTCATACGGAAAGACAGTCACTCAGTGTAGCACAAACCTTACCTCTCATTAATTGTGAAATCTGAAAGTGACAATCTGGCAAACTGTTTAGTGTCCGACATTGAATATATAGTGTGTTTTTTAATCAAATAGCACTTTGGATTTAATTCGTGACATGAATTGTTCTTTTGTGAATGGTGACGATTATTATCTTCCTGCGTTTTCCTTTCTATCAAAACTGAGGAAATATACTCTTCTTGGTATAGCGAAGGAGCCAGTGTGTGTATCGTATATTATACGGTCTCCGACCAGTGACTCATTTATTTCGCTTTTCAGAACGTAACAAAAACATTATTTCCCCTACGTGGGATGTGACGCTAAGGAGCCAGTTTATATATTTATATATATATATATCGCAGATACGGTATACGTTCAGTGACTCATTCGCCTACAAAACGTAACGACCTATTATTTCCCCTGCGTGGGGCGTGATTGACGTTGTCTGCAGCGAAAGCAATAGACAGCTGAGTTTTCAGCACTGTAGTTTCTCCTGGGTTTTGTTTAACTTTGTTAGCGTTCAAAAGTTTTCATTTGTTCTTAATTGACCTTTGTAAACATTTTCCCCCCACTTGTTGATTCATCATGCCTGCCTGTAGCCCACATGTACATCAGTGTTCGCTGAATAAGCATGATTTACGGATAGGACACCTTAACGTTTATCATTTATACAACAAAGTACCCGACGCCACTGTTTTACTTTCACAACCCCAACCCTTTCATATATTTGGATTTACTGAGTCTAGACTCAGGGAACATATTAGTGACGCCTCAATCTCCATTCATAACTATACTGTATTCCGTAGAGATGCATCATCCCCCGGTCATACCGGTATAGCTGTGTACATTCATAACTCTATCCGCCAGTACGTTACCCGCCGCATGGATTTAGAGTCTTGTCACGTTGAAAGTTTATTTCTTGAATTGAAATGTGACAAATCTTCCCCCACACTAATTGGATTTATTTATCGCACCCCTTCAGCCACATTCTCATGGTATGATAATTTTGTCACTATGATGGATAAGGTGCAACAACGTCACAACAAAGATATTCACCTTCTAGGCGATTTTAATATTGACCTGCTAAAGACTGGTAATGCGGCTTGGAATTGCACCACCTCATTATTTGGCCTGCAGCAGATGGTTCGGTCTCCCACTAGAGTTTCTTTGTCATCCGCCACATTGATTGACCACATCTACTCTACAAATGCACCTGCTGTCACAAACGTCCAGGTGCCGAATGTTGCCATTAGTGATCACTTTCCTACTTGTTTTAATCTTTCAGTTAAACGTGATAGACCCCAGCACAAACACCACACTACCATCACATACAGGTCTTACACAAAGTTCAACAAAGATGACTTTCTTCACGACCTCTCAATCATGCCCTTTCACCTTATTTATAACACTTATGATCCCGATGAAGCCCTCTCGCTTTGGTACAAGCTATTTCTTTGGGTCCTCGATAAACATGCCCCACTGAGGACTAAACGCGTTAAACACCCTACCCTTCCGCCTTGGTTGTCAAAGGACATCATTCCCGCAATGAAAATAAGAGATGACTTAAAACGGCAGAAAAAAATTGCGGATTTTAAGAAACAACGTAATCTTGTAAAATCCTTAGTTAGAAAAGCACAGAAAACGCTTGCGGAAAAAGTTATCGCAGAGGGTAAAGATACCCGAAGTGTCTGGAATGCAATCAATTTGTTTACAAAGAAGAGGAGTTCCATCAATGCTGCTACCTCTCCCGGCATAACTCCAGACGACTTCAATTCCCACTTTTTAAATATTGCTGAGTCTCTTGTACAGTCTTTTTCCAGTGGCACTGATAGTTACAGTTGTTCTGATAAACTGCGCACACACTGTGAGTCTGCAACAGGTGCGTCATTCTCCATACCTCTTATAACAGTGTTTGAAGTAGGTAAATATCTTTCTACTCTAACAAGTAAATCGTGTGGCCTGGATGGAATAAACAACATGGTACTGAAATTGTCCCTTCCATACACAGCTGACACCTTGACATTTATATACAACCTTTCTATCAAGCAAGGTATTTTTCCAGATGCCATGAAAGATGCTAAAGTTGTCCCCATTCCCAAAGATCCCAAAAGTCCAAACGATTTCCGTCCTATTTCAGTGTTATCATTATTTATAGAAGCTACTAGAAAGACATGTTCATAAGCACCTACTCCAATTCTTGGAGAAGCACTGCCTACTCGTATCTCTTCAGTCCGGTTTTAGACCTAAACACTCATGTCATACTGCACTCGTTCACATTGTCGACTCTTGGCTCTCATCAATAAACAATTCCAAATTAAATGGTGCAGTTTTCTGGACCTAACCAAAGCATTTGATTTAGTCGATCACAACATTCTTTTAAAGAAACTTTCAGTATATAAGCTTGATTCGAACTCTATAGCTTTTTTCTCCTCCTACCTCAGTAACCGCCGACAGAAGGTGTACTCAAACGGAAGGTATTCGAAAGAAGGTATAGTGAGGCACGGAGTCCCCCAAGGATCTATCCTCGGGCCTCTTTTATTTTCTTTATTCATCAATGACCTACCTCTTTCCATCTCAAATCCTGAGGCTACTTGCGAACTCTTTGCTGATGATTCAACGCTGCATACATCAGACAAACGTGAAACGACGCTAAATTGCATCCTCCAGCAAAGTCTCGATGAAGTGTCAGATTGGTGTACGCAAAATCGCATGCTAATCAGTACTTCTAAAACCAAAAGCATGTTGATAACAACCCGACAAAAGCGTCAGCTACATCCTGCCCCTCTGAAACTGTCACTTGGCAATAAACCTATCCAACAAGTATCCAGGCACCGCCTACTGGGAGTTGTAATTGATGACCAGCTGAACTGGTCGCCGCATATCGACAGTTTGTGCAAGACCTTGTCCAGGAATGTATTTCTGCTCTCTAAACTTAGACATATTCTTAGTACAAAGTGCTGTACATTGTTCTTTCATGCACACATTAAAAGCCACTGTGACTATGCGTCCTCTTTGTGGGACGCTTGCAGTGAACTTCATTTTTAAAAAAAACTAAACTCGCTGTATCGTCGTTCAGTTAAGTTAATTATTCCTAACCCTACTTCCACGGACGAGAAAATAAAATCCCTTGGCCTGCGTACACTGAAGGAACAACTCAAATTTAACAAATGCGTCCTCATGCACAAAATATTTCATTATCAAGCCCCGGAATATCTGCGCATGATATTTAACTTCAGCCCTCGGCATCAACTACATACGAGGAATGACTTGCTTCACTTACCCCGCCCACGGATAGATCTCTACAAGTCAAGCCTTCTATTTTCAGATAGTTTTGTCTGTAACTCATTGCCATTAAACATTAAATCATTTTTCGATAAAATCCATTTTAAACGTGCATTGCACACTCACTTCCAATCAGCGTGACTTCACAGTTTGCCATATAAGAATAATACTGCTGATAACACGTAAACGTCAAATATTTTTCTCTTTCTCCTTACATTTGCTACCTGCTCATCTATTGTCTTGTCGGTGTCACTATAAGCTACTGATGCTGCTGATTCTATGACACTGTCATAGATGAGTATAATATTAATGCTATGCACGCGTTTCGTTCTCTTGTTTTTTGCATCGGAGGCAGTTACAAATTCTCCATTGTCATTTTTCCCCCTCCTTTCGATGATTCCCTTAATGTGTTTTTTATTTTCCCCGTAGTTTTGCTTCCTCATCTTATTATTATTGTTATTTTATTATTATTATTATTATTATTATTATTATTATTATTATTATTATTATTATTATTATTATTATTTGCATGCTATGTTTCTTTTCCTGTTGTGTTCTCTTTTGTTTACAGGACAGCTTGTAAGACAGGCGTTGAGTTGCCTAATGGCTTTATCCTGAATAAAAAAAAGATTCATCATCTCTCTTTTTGTGTAATTTTTTTTAAATTTTATTGTTGCATGAAATAATATGTGTAAATATAATTTTGTATTATTATTATTATTATTATTATTATTATTATTATTATCTTTTAATCTATTTTATGTTGTAGATGTTAGCAACGGCAAGTTTGTAAAATGACGATTTGTTTCTGTCAAAACTTTTTACCGTTGATAAATAAAGTTTCATCATCATCATCATCATCATCATCATCTCTCTCTCTCTCTCTCTCTCTCTCTCTCTCTCTCTCTCTCTCTCTCTCTCTCTCTCTCTCTCTCTCTTGAATAAACAGGGCAGCCTCATCATCTCTCTCTCTCTCTCTCTCTCTCTCTCTCTCTCTCTCTCTGATCTCTCTTGAATAAACAGGGCAGCCTTTTCGAGCTCCTCAATTCAGTTTTGATTTGGGGGCTCCAGTCAAAGCGACAATGCCTGTTGAAGGACTACCATCAGCAGTTGATGTCATCCTGAATGCCCTGCTCAAAGTAAACACCCTGTCATCCTACAAAATCGACGGTAAGGGTGATACAACCATACTTGTGCTTCGGCTGACCGGCGGCCGTCCAGCCGAGAAGATGTCAACATACCGGAGAAAACCACCCTCCCAGATACTGCGTGACCAGACAAGAGCAGAGACACGGAAGCATGAGAAAGACAGTAAGGAAAACGAACTTTTCCCGTCTTACAACCCGTTGTTTATTCCAACACCACCAGAGAAGCAAATAAACAATGACACAATTACTTCACGCGTTGACCTACAAACCGACAACACACCGTGTGGTATTGGTCGCCCCGGCCCCACGTGAAACTCGCACGGAAAACAACGATCCTTGCATCACTAGGGCGAATAGACAGAACAACTCAGAAAGCGTGACAACACAGCTGACAGATGACCTAAATGCTATTGAAACGGCAGAGCTGGATGCTGGATCGACAGAAATAGACTTGGAAAAGACAGGTTATGACTTGGAACAAATAAAACAATACATCGGGGCAGTGGACAGAAGACTGCAGAGGCGTTTGAGGGACAGACAGAGAAATGTGGAATTTAAGAAAATTGTGCTTGACACTCGTTTCGAGAAGGAAATGTTCGTGTGTGAGAGTGACGATGTGGTTTTGTTGTTTGACAACAAAAACGAACATGTTGGTCACTGGTTTTTCAAACGATTGTCAGGTGAACTAAATGAAGAGGAGAATAAAGCCATCAGCGATCTTCGCGGCGCAATCACCGTGTCGCTATCGGGTGTCTGAGCGTCTGACTCATCGATCATCGGGCCTCTCTCGACATTCTGGTTAGCTGACGCCGTTTCTGACTTCTCGGATGTGCCAAACGTCTCTGATTCTCTCTCTCTGCTACTGCATCTCTCAAGTAACGTCTCTATCTCTCAGTATACTCATGGCTACTCTTGAATCTCTCTACTGCTTCTCCATTCTTTCTACTCTTTCTCTCTCTCTCTATCTCTCTCTCTCTCTCTCTCTCTCTCTCTCTCTCTCTCTCTCTCTCTCTCTCTCTCTCTCTCTCTCTCTCTCTCTCTCTCTCTCTCTCTCTCTCTCTCTCTCTCTCTCTCTCTCTCTCTCTCTCTCTCTCTCTCTGCGCCAGTATTCAACAAACACACACCCATCAGGGAGAGGCGTTTCAAAAGCGCGGTACTACCCCCATCGATTACAAAAGAACTTATGCAGGCCATAGAGCTTAGGAACACCCTCAGGAGAGAAAAGAAGTTTGACGAGTTTAAAAAGCAGCGTAATATCGTCAAGTATATGTTACGCGAAGCGAGAAAAGCCTTTGTAAGAAATAATATTTAGGATTTATGTCATCAGGGCCTGGTGACTTCTTGTTCGCGAGACTACTTATGAATTTACCTACTTCATGTATTGCAATCGATGGAATGCTAAAAGGAGTCACAGTTTTCTGATTGCAGTAGTTAATTAAAATATCAAAACACTTATCATTGACACTTCCTTGTGTTGAGAAAACTTCAGCAACAGAGGAAGTGATTATTAAACATGTCAGCGGATAGATCACTAGGGATTACCGTGGATGCACTAGAGCCTTGGGTAAGGGAATTCAGGACGCGCCAAATAGCTGACCCGTCTTTGTGTTCTTAATAATAATCCCTAGTGATCTATCCGCTGACATGTTTAATAATCACTTCCTCTGTTGCTGAAGTTTTCTCAACACAAGGAAGTGTCAATGATAAGTGTTTTGATATTTTAATTAACTATTGCAATCAGAAAACTGTGACTCCTTTTAGCATTCCATCGATTGCAATACATGAAGTAGGTAAATTCATAAGTAGTCTCGCGAACAAGAAGTCATCAGGCCCTGATGACATAAATCCTAAAGTTCTGAAACTATCTCTATCTTACATTGTTGAATCGCAGACATACATTTACAACCTATGTCTCCATCAGCCTGTATTTCCTACACAGCTTAAACTTGCAAAAGTAATTCCACTCCCGAAATCCAAGGACAGGGGAAATCTGAATAATTATAGACCGATTTCGTTACTGTCCGTGTTAAGCAAACCTCTGGAGCGACTGTACACAAACATTTGTCTCAGTATTTAGAGACAAATAATATGCTTCATCCCTTCCAGTCTGGGTTTCGTCCGAAGTATTCCTGTCATACATCGCTAAGCAGACTTGCAGATAACTGGTTATCTAACGTAAACAATTCTCAACTGACGGGTGTTATTTACCTTGACTTTAAGAAGGCGTTTGACCTGGTTAACCACGACACTCTGATAAGCAAACTAACTTAGTCATTACTTAAAAAACGTCTCAGCAGTTTCCTTCTTTAGTTCATATCTAAAGGGAAGGAAGCAAAAAGTTGTAGTTAATGGATCACACTCTGAAGTGAAGGAGGTTAAGTTTGGAGTATCTCAAGGGTCAGTGTTAGGGCCTCTTCTATTTTGTTTATACATCAACGATCTGCCTCTTCACCTAACGTCCGAATCTGTCGAATGTGACTTCTTTGCTGACGATACTTTAATCCACACGGCAAATAAAAACCTTAATGTGGTTGCAGAAAACCTACAACATAGCCTTGATGAGGTGTCCGCCTGGTGTGAACGTAACTCAGTGAGTATCCATCCAGCAAAAACTAAGTCAATGGTAATTGCGAAACGCCAAAAACAGAAACTAAGCCCCCTTTTACTTGATTTGTCCTTCGAAGGCAATTCTATTGAGCAAGTGTCTGAACACCGCCTCCTTGGAATTATCATAGATGATCAGCTCAAATGGCAGGCACACACACATAAAGTGCATACACATAAATTATGCTTCGACGGTGTGGGATGGCTGCAGAGATGTACATTTAAAAAGACTGAACTCTTTACACAGACGAGCAGCGAAATTAATTTTACCTGATCCTACTTTGACAACGGATGATAAGATTCACAAAGCGGGACTTCTTTCTCTCAAGAATCAGTTTGCATTCAACAAAGGTGTTCTCCTTTTCAAGATTTGGAATGACAACACTCCGGAATATCTAACCCAGCTGCTAGTACAGCCACAGTCCCGCTATGGCGATACAAAAGCCTGTTTGTAGTACCCAAAACCAGAATAGACTTATTTAAAACCAGTCTAGCATTCTCGGGGACGACTTTGTGGAATTCGCTTCCATCCCACACGAAGACCACTCCAACGGTATCATGTTTCAAGAAAAGTGTTTTTAAACATTTATCTTCGCAGCCATAACTATCTGCAAGCTTTGCTTTCTATACGTAGATATTATTGTTAGTAATGTACCCATTCTACTGCTGTGTGTGTATAGTGCTGCTGTGTTGTTGTTGTTTTTGTTTTGTTTGTTTGTTTTTTTGGGTTTTTTTTGCTTTTTCTTCCTTACCATTGCTCCTCCTCCCCCCAACACACCCTTAGGCGTTGGTCCTATACATGTATTAATGTAATGTAATTGTTGTGTTTGTAGATGTAGCAACGGCAGATTTGAAAAATGGCATTGCCTCTGGCATTGTTAATATCTTTACCGTTGTAAAATAAAGATTCATTGATTCATTGATTCATTCATTCATTCATTCATTCTCTCTCTCTCTCTCTCTCTCTCTCTCTCTCTCTCTCTCTCTCTCTCTCTCTCTCTCTCTCTCTCTCTCTCTCTCTCTCTCTCTCTCTCTCTCTCTCTCTCTCTCTCTCTCTCTCTCTCTCTCTCTCTCTCTCTCTCTCTTAGGCAGACGTGTAAAAGGCCTGCGTGCTACTGTCTTCTCCTTAGAAATAAAGTTTCAATTCATTCAATTCTCTCTCTCTCTCTCTCTCTCTCTCTCTCTCTCTCTCTCTCTCTCATTTCATGAACTCAGGAAATCTCCTGGAGTTCCATTATCACAAACGACTCTGATCTTTTGCATGTCTTTTATGCGCTAACAAAACATACCAGCTATATTTCATAAACAAAATGTGTTCCCGTCCTAAAAGAGAATGTTGTTATATTGGCCCTCGCTGGAGAAAGTGAAAATCAATGATAATGGAAATGCTGCAATGACCGCTACATTGCAGCTGCGGGAGCTCATGAGGATCTATGACTCTTGCAGGCGGGTGCTGTTCAATTTTTCTCGGGACCGAACGGAAAAATTAACGCTGATGCAAAGAAAAAAACACAATGAAAACAGCAAATTGACTTTGAGAAACAAAACATGTTCGATTATGCACTTGCAATGAACTTTTCTTTTATGACATCGCACGAGACACTGCGAAATTAATAGCGCACAACACGGGAATCGCATTTTTGCAGAATTAATGCATAGATTCTCATGCGCCCCTTGCAGCCTGCAGGGGCATAAGAAAATTTGTACACCTTATCGTTAGAAGTCAGTCCAATTTGCATCTTCTGACTGAGAAAGTTCTCCGCGTTTAACTCATTCAGCCCCGACACACCACAGTAAGATGTGGATCAAGCATGATAGTTCAAGGGTGGTGCCAGAATAGCTTGGCGCCATAGGCGCCCATAAGGGAACTATCATGCTCGATCTGACTCTAAAGTTGCAATACAGTCCTTCCGAGGGCAACTTCAAAATTTGGGGATTTCGGTCCTGCGGTAGAATGTGTTAAAAGCAGGATTCAATTGTACACTAATACTCATCAGAGTTGGACACGGGAATTGCTTATATCTGCAAGAGGCATAGATTCTCATGAAAAGCTATGCCTCTTGCAACTAGAAGTCTATCCAATTTACATCCAAAGACTGAGGAAATCGTGCGGGTGTTTAAGCCTGCGACTCGGTTCCAGACATGCGTCCGCGGGGAACATGAGAATCGCATTTCAGCCGCTTATGTCTGGGGGCAAGGAGTCGAGTTCACTTCAGTTTCACGTTCTGATGACGGATCTCGTTGGTCGGGACTGGAAAAGACCTTGAAGTGTATTGGTCCATAATTTTGTACCCTACAGACTCGACATAGGTGTTGTCTATGATTCTAGACCTTGCGGCTATAAGCTTTGAGGTCCTAAAGTCACAGATCAACGCACACATGCCCATAGAGTACCTTAGATGAATACATGCCTCTGAAAATTTCTTTCCGATGAGTAACGTGTGCCGGAAGCAAATTCAATTCAAACATAGATTAATTTAATCTTTTCTTTTCTTTTTTGTTATTGGTTTTGTGCAACATTATCGTAAAATCCAGACCAAAAAAAAGATGACCACCAAGCGTTATCGTACAACTGTTTGAAAACATTCATAACAAAAATATTTGCGAACTGTTAACCTTGTAATGCCTTGAGCAAATCGTATTGTGTTATGTGCTATTTTTTTCCGTGTGACCCTTTACTGCCTGGGAACATTACTCACACTGCAAGAGGCATAGACCCTCATGAGCCCCCGCGACATTGCCCATTGCTGTCCTCAAATTTATCCACGTTTCTCAAACAGAACGACTTGTCGGCTTTAGCGATCGTTTCATGGATGTCGTTCGTGATCACTGGCATTTAAGGCGTTGATTATCACGATTCGTTTACAATTAATCACACGGGTGTTCGGTTTGTATTTCTCCAGCCTGGAATTTTTCCCAGGTCGTGTGACGGTCAAGGACAACGATGACACGCTTGAGGACTGACATTTTCCTTGAAAGTGTCGATCATATTTGTTAAAAGTTCAGTGGATTACTGGAGAAATTCGATCTTGGAAGATACGTTGTTTGTTTGGTTTTGTTTTTTTTTTTGGGTTTTTTGTATGTTTTTTTTTCTTCAAGTTTAATAGCTCATTGTATTGTTTTTGCACACGCAGGTGTGGTCTTTCTCAGGAAATTACTCTGCATCATAAACTCTTGAAACTTTGAAGTAAACCTAAACTTTTTTAATAGTATTGTATAACCTTCGCCTGGAGCGACAGACAACTGGTTCTCAATTTCCATTAAAGATGATGCGTTTTTATTACGTATTAATTTATGCCCATCTTGCATTTAACCCCTTCACACATGAACAAAGCCCAACTGCTATAGGTATAGGTCCTTATGAGCCGCCGCAGTTGCGAGGGCTCATAAGGATCTATACCTCTTGCTGACACCACTTTATATCCATGTTCCTTTGAGGGCTAAGGATCTTTGACGTTGAACTTACAAGGATTTCAAAAACACAGTCTGCTTCCACTGGCAGGGACGGGGTTAACTCATTCGCGACCAGACGCATCCGGATGCGCGGCATAAGCCGCGCATCCGGATGCGGCTGGCCGCGAATGAGTTAAGGCACTTTTCTCTGAGTCTAGCTGGACATGTTTTTATATTTCCCGCCGAGAGATGGCCTTACTGTCTGAAACACAAACACAGCGAACGGAAAAGATTCGGGTATCCATTTGAGTTCTCTTAAAATTGCTGTCAAAGAAGACAGTTTTCGCTGGCCCTACATAGATCATCAACCGCAGAAACACCTGTGACTGTCAGAGTCAAAAGCCACCAAACTCGCTGACCTTTATTTTTTTTTTACTAAATCAAGTAAATTACAATTTCTTTAAAACCTGAACTCTGTAAATAATGCCTGCTGTTGACAGTGCAGAAATGATGCCCAGGTACACCTGCTTCAATGAAACATGAAAAAGACTTTTAAGTAAAGTGCATATGGATGACAGATTTTGCATTTTACGCAGCGTCATTTCAACAAGAAGGAAGCTAGCTACGACACAAAGAAGAATAAGATGCACAAGGGTAGGCAGTGGGCCTACAAGCCGCGGTGCGGGACGTCGTGTCCTTGTGTGAACTTTTCGATATCACTTTCTCGTGCAAAGGAAGCTGCCACATTTGGTTAATTGTGGTCAAACGCAGTGGATGTGGCGTCATAGTATGACATCCAGACCAACAATGTGACTGCCAAGCGGGTAAAATCCAGAGAAAGGAAGGGAGAAAGGAATCCCTTCTTGTGTCCTTGTGTGAGCTGTTCAATATCACTTTCTCGGGCAAAACAAGTTGCCACATTCCCTCTGCGATAGGATAAGTAGCGACTGATCTCTATACTTGTTTGTTTGTCTATTTTAAAGAAGGGTATTTACTCAAAAAATTAATAAATCGTTGTAACTCTCTTTTCTAAGCGTGTTTCTTTCTCCGTTGGGTTCTTCTCGTCATATTATGACGTCTGGCTGCTGCCTGCTTCCGAGACAGTGCCAGCTGGGCACTACATTACTGCATGTGACGTCAAATTATGACGTATGGCAGCTGCCTGCATCCGAGACAGTTTCAGTTAAAAGCCCGCATGAAAACATTTAGCCCCTACGCACCACAGCAGGAGATGGATCGACCATGATAATTCAAGGGTAGTGCCAGATTAGCTTGATGCCTGATGGCGCCAAGCTAATCTGGCACTACCCTTGAATTATCATGGTCGATCCATCTCCTGCAACTGGTACATAGTCGTTAGGTGACAGCTCCAGAATGTACGAAATGCGGCCGTGGGGTTACACGGCTCATCATGGATTGTATTGGCTACGTTTCGCCGTTCTTCGTTCTGTTCGTGACTGAGGACCATCGCGGTTTTTTAACCCCCTTCAATGCCGAAAAAATCGAAACCCACACATCTGCAAGAGACATAGATCCTCATGGGCTCCCGCATTTGCGGGGGCTCATGAAGATCTATGCCTCTTGCCTAAACCACTTTATATTTATGTTCCTTCTGACGACCGGGGGTTTTTGACGGCGAATTTACAATTATTTCTTACAAACACAATTTGCGTTCACTGACAGTGAGGTGCTAAAGACCTAGTGTCAGGCAAACTTCTTATTGCATAGATCGATTTCTGCATTCTTAGTCCTTCTACGAACACGTAAAATGAGGGGTATTCCGACAACGCTACTCACAGATGATACGTGCATTGAATTGCAGACATGCGGTAAGAAAGTTGATGCCTTGCAACACTGGTTGTCTCCCTTGATTCGCTACCGCTGATTAGCGGTAGCGAATCGAGGGAGACAACCATTGTGGACCGGGGCCCATCAGTTTCTATACGTCTCACGCCGAATTTGGCACTGACTAGCTCCAACTACATCTGTGCCTCTCGTGCTGAGTTGGTCAGTGGCCATTCCACCTGTGACATTATTAACACCTTCACTGCCGAGGATAACTGAGCACGATCCAACTGCAATAGACACAGACCCTCGTGAGCCCCCCGCAGTTGCGTGGGCTCATGATGATCAATTCTTCTTTCTGACACCGCTTTGCATCCATACTCCTTGGACTGCTGGGGCTCTTTGGCGTGGGAACAATTGAGACTTCAGACACTCGATCTGCGTCACTGGCAGTAAAGTGGTTAACGCTTTTACCATTCTGTGATCTTTTGCGAGCACGGCATGTGGTCGAGTGTGTCTTTTGACTTCAAAAACGTACTTGCTCCTAGATTAATTTCGCTTTGACCTTTGTGAGGAAATACGACTTCTTTTTTATGTTAAATGTCTCACACACGAAAAAGCTAATTAAAGCTGAATTAAAGTTCAATGCCGTTTCACTTTAAGAACACAACGGACAAACGAACCAAACCTGCGAAGGAGAGAAAATGGGAGAGACAGACAGACATACAGACAAAAAAAAAACAGCTAGAGATTAATTATATGTGAAGGGAGAATATTGAACGTAGCATGTCAGTTAACCCATTGGGCGTCGGTAGCGGTTAGAGTCGCTATGATTCCCGCAGGAATCATCGCGACTAAAACCGCTTCCGACACCCAACGGGTTAAACAGGACTTCTCTGAGAATAACCTTTTGTCATATATTATGTACTTTGATTATCACGCACGAGCAATGTTCTGGATTTTCTCCCTCACCCTATGAAGAACATTACTTTGATTGCAAAAGGCAATTCATCAAACCGCCCTAAAACATCGGGAGGAGAGGGGTAATACTTCTTCCCCTTTCAAAACTGTTGACCGCTTTTGGGAGGGAGGTGATGGATGGTGATTGTTTTGTCAATGAAATGCTTTCTTCTTTGTCCACGGGCAGACCATGTCTTTTGTAACCTGCACATCACTTACAACATTTCTGTTGGAATCTTTCCTGTCAACGCGACCCCATCTGTCGGCATTTTGTCCACATGTTTCGCATAAGAATGCTGGTCTGTGATTTTGGACCTTCCAGCTAAAGCCGGAAGGTCCAAAATCACAGACCCGCACACAGGATTACAGGAATCAGGTCGACATGGTGAATACTCCGACAGCAAAATGTGTACTCGACATCGTCAGCAAGTAGTAGACTTTACTCTGCAGTTATTTGGCAAAAGTCGGTATGTTCAATTTTTTTTTTTTTTTTTTTTTTTTTTTTTAGAGAAGCGAGATTTACCTTGTATAACAATAAAAATCTCGTTTTCTTTTTTTTCTTTTTTTTCTCAAACCATGGACATGTTGGCTTTTGCCAGATCACGGCAGCAGTATCGTTCTCACGACATGAAAAGACCTATATTTTCATGAGCCACTCGCAGTAAAGAAGAGTTTGATTTATCTCTTGACGGAGCCTCTGCGACTGCAATTGTCCCATGAGAATGTATGCTTCTTGCCGATGTCTGACGGATTAAGCCGTCGGCGAAGGAGTTTTCGTCAAGATACGGCTTCTTTGTGGACGAGGTCAGATTAACCTGTCTAGAATGACGAACCGTTTCTTTGTCAGAGTGTGCAACGCAAGACCGTCAACCCGTTGAGTGCCAGTTGACGAACTCTGTGTTTCCGCATCCTTTGTTAATTCAACACCAAAAATGCCCTAGCTTTCCCCAGGAACATGGAAGAGTCAAAGTGGTGTCAGCAAGAGGCATAGATCCTCATGAGACCCCGCGATTGCGGGGGCTCATGAGGATCTATGCCTCTTGCAGTTGGGTGGCGCTCAAATTTTCTCGGCTCTGAACGGGTTAATGACGTTACATCATCTAAAACTGCAAAAGCTGCAGAAGGGGGTTTAGTGCTCAATAGTTTCAACGTGAGAAGACATGAGATGATTCACAGCGTCATACGATCTGGAGACACACACAAAAAACAAGAAACGCGGTTAAAGCCGCAATAGGTGAAGTTCGCAAATTAGAGGTAGGCCACACAATTGCGTATCTCGTAGGCAAACAGTGGATTAACCCATTTAGCCCCGACACACAACGGCAGGAGATGGATCGACCGTGATAATTCAAGGGTAGTGCCAGATCAGCTTGGCGCCTGGTGGCGCCAAGCTGATCTGGCACTACCCTTGAATTATCACGGTCCGTCCATCTCCTGCATCTGGTGCATAGTCGTTAGGTGACTCCTCCAAACTTTGGGAAATGCAGACTTGGTGTTAAATGGGTTAAACTCACTGACGAAGCTGCTATATCGCATGCTTCTAATCCAATGTTTTCGTCAAAACACGTGTAGTAGTTTCGTTTGTTTTTTGTTGTTGTTTTGTTGTTGTTGCTGTTGTTTGTTTTGTTTGTTTGTTTTTCTTTTGTTTCTTTTGGTGGTTTTTTTTTTTTTTTTTTTGTTGTTGTTTTTTTTTTGGGTTTTTTTTTTGTTTTTTTTTTTTTTTTTTTTTGGGGGGGGGAGGTTTGTTTGTGTGGGTTTTTTTTTTTATTGTTTTGGATTTTTTTTATCTTCATATACCTCTGAATCGTCAGTTCGGAGGAATTTTAGGTCGCCTGAGGCTTTACAAAGCTTTAGTCAGTGGCACAAAGGGGCTCCCACACAGAGAAGTGCTACGTCGATGTCTGAAAGTTACAAGACAGTTTGTCACTCTGTGTGATACAGGTAATTTGTTTTTAATCCCCAATTTATGGCGGACCTCTCGTAAGAAGCATGCAGCGTGCACGAATCTATTTTCGAAGTTATGAATCGTTTTATTTACACCGCTCTAAGAAGCATACAAAAGAATTTTGTTTAAATCACAATAAAGAATGACACACGCTGAGACACAAATTATCAATAAATGTGTTGTACTTCTTCTGTCTTAACGTGGGTTTTTTTGTTTGTTTGTTGTTTTTTGTTTTTTTTTTTTTTTTTGTTTTTTTTTTTTGCTTTCTTTGTTGTATTTTTTTTTTTCGATTTGTACGCTTGGCAGGCACCTTTTTGTTCTGGATTGTACAGGAGATCACAAACACAATACACAATATCATTATGAAATGCTTTAGAGCCATGTTGGGCCGACAGAATCCCCGAGATGGTAGCTAGAGATTATAGGCGTCATGCAGAACACCAGATGAAACCAATCCCTTCTTTCGCGCTTAGTCTAAGTCTGCAAGAGGCATAGATTCTCATGATCTCATGCAAACTTTCCAAGACCCATAGATTATCATTCGTTCCTGTAGATTTTGCAAGAGGCGTAGATTCTCATGAGCCCCTGCGACTGCATGGGCTCATGAGAATCTATGCCTCTTGCAGATGAAAGACTGGACCTGCCCGGGCTCTTGAGAATCCGTGCATTATGCCGGTACACCTCTTGCCACATTGTTTACATCTCTAATGCACGGGAAGGAAGGTGTTTCGTTTGAGGTTGTGGACTCAAAAATGGGTAAAGCCGTGATGCGTCATGTTGTCGTCTAAACTTGGCGCCAGATTGTTTTTACTAATCCACTTTGACCCCAAGCCTCCAGGTTCCATTAGCAAATGTAGGACAGTTTTAAAGTTTTTGTTGTTTTTGTTCCAAACTTGCATATTGATCTGTATGACAGCTTTTCGCCTTTGTTTCTAAACTCAAGATGAACATTAAATCTGGCATTACTCTCCTTTGTCAATAGCAATCAATAGTTATCTTGTCGCATATCGTATCAACAATCATGCCGGTACATTCGCCTTAGCTATGTTTCAACAGTAATCATATACATTTGTATCGTATCTCATGTCTCATGAATAATCTTGTCTTCTTTCAGACTCTTTGCACTTTTCTCCTATTTGCCTTTTCCCCCTGGTCGCCTGTTTTATTATTTTCTTAAATTAATTGCCTTTTTACTTTTTTACCGTCTTTACTGCTGTGCATTGTGTGGTGTAGTGATATGAGCTGGTATGTGCACGGATGTTGTTGTTGTTGTTGTTTTTATTAATGTTGCACTGTTTTAAATACTTACATTAGATTTTACCTGAATTGTTTGTATCATTATTGTGTGTATATTTTAATGTAATTCTTTGTGTATATTTGAGTCACTGAGCCTGTGGGGCCACTTTAATTGCCCCTAGCGGGATAAATAAAGTTTATTGAATTGAATTGAATTGAATTGAAATGAATTGAATTGAATTGAAGGCAACGGGAGTTTACTTATCACATGTAACCAAGCTAACGCCCTCTAATTCTATCTTCAAAATAAACTCCCTGATCAGACCCTCGAGGCGGTCTTCGACTTATATCTTCGAAATAACCTCCCTGATCGGACCCGAGAGGCAACAAGAACCGCTGGCAAAGCCTAACTCGTAACACAACTAATAGTATCAATATTTGTCTTATTTTACATATTCGTAAAGGTAAAAGATGATACAGGTCATTAATCCTCAGTATATCGCGGTAGCCTGGAGCTATGAAGTCAGACGGCGTTATACGCGAACGAGTTAAATTGTAGTGTTGAATTTTTACACAGACTTGTGAACAAAAACAACTAACCAAAAGGTCCTCGGGCCGACATCAGCCTTCCCCGTGGGAGCCGGAGATCCCTGCGCGCTACATCACACGCCGCCGCGGCGGTACGTAGGAGGGTGTGATGTTGTACTGAGCCTGACCTGTAATATATCTTTGTACGATCACGTAAATCACTGAACGGGCGATAAATTATTTGTAAAATACGAGAACTGATGCTTCCAGACTCCGGATGTGACATGGCAAGTTAGTTTTGCTGACTCGGATTCCAAAGTACGCTTACGTCAGAAATGTGTGACGTATGCCTGCCATGTACTTAGATTCCGAGCCAGCAAAACTGCTTGACAGGTTTATAAAATGTCGATTTGTCTGACACCCTCTCCATGCACGGCCCCTAGGACATTTCCTTTTAACGTTTTATACAAATGAAATCGTCCGAAACAAACCAACAACAACAAAAAAAAAATGTATTTATTTCTGTCAGATCTAATTGGAGCCATCCTGTAACCTTTCCCAAGCGTCTCTTGCATGGGGATTCCCAAAGTTTGTCAACATTTACATAAATCGACAGCCTAGCCAAGCCTTTGAGGGAATTAGGAAGGAACTCGTAGCGGGGGTGAAAAAAAAAAACTCTCAACGATCGAACAACATGATGTGGAATCTTAGGCCCAAGCTAGACTCGGGTCCTCATAGTAATCGATCATGTATGTGTTGGGGGAAAAAGTGTAAACGTTGAGAGATTAGCGTCTTTTTTCGCACCACGTTTAAAGAATACAAATATGATCTGAACAAATTTTAACCCCGGCTGGATTCGAACCCCGCGACCTTTCAGACAAAAGTGGAACTCTCTGCCGCCTGAGCTACCCAGCTTCCCATGTATGTGCTAGTCTGTGACTTTGGACCTTACGGCCTGAGGCCGTAAGGTCCAACGTCACAGACTAGCACGCATTCGGATCTGACAGTCTAGCTGATACGCCACGGGTGTGCTGTTCTGTGATTTTGGATAATTTTCAGTTGCCACCACAAAACGAGGTCACCGTACAACAGCGGGACAACAGTACGTTTGGGTGCGCGAGGTTCAATGGCTCTAGCTACCCTGTGCAGTGTGGCGCAGTCGTCATGATCAAGCGATTCGGTCTTCTGGGCGATTACAAGCTGCTTGATCACAGACAGACAGCAAGGTTAAAACACAGACAGCCACAAAGGGGGTATGTAATGGAACGGGGGCAAAGTGCATGATCTGCATCACAACAGAAGGCCACATCAAAAGAGAAAAGCGATTTGCCAGTATATACGTCCTTTTTTTCTCTCTGTGTGTGTGTGTGTGTGTGTGTGTGTGTGTGTGTGTGTGTGTGTGTGTGTGTGTGTGTGTGTGTGTGTGTGTGTGTGTGTGTGTGTGTGTCCACGGCCAGCTGCCTGGAGAAATGCTGACCACAACAGTTCAGTTTAGTTCGGTTTGGTCAAGACGGGATCTCTTAGCTTATCTCTTAGATGGGTGGGGTAGAGCCCATACGCGCTCTACCCCACCCATCAGAAATCTCCCCAGCTCAGGGCTAGCGCCTGTCTAGCACCTTCACCTCTAGCGGATGCAGACCGTGCTTTTGGAATCATTGCAAATCCAGCGTCCAAGATGCCCAGCTGTGAAAGGAAAGTGGACAGAATGTGGTTTTAGCAAGAGGCATAGATCCTCATGAGCCCCCGCTTTGCGGGGGCTCATGAGGATCTATGCCTCTTGCAGTTTGGTGTATTTCTTTCTCGGCAGATAACGAGCGCATGCTAACCCCTTTACTGCAAACCATCGATCCTGTCATTTACCATTACAGTGGCCCGTAAGTCAGCGCTTTAATTTCCGAAATCGATCTCTTCACAGCAAAGTAACGATTTTAACAAATCTCTGTGTGATAACTGAAAAGACCAGGTCAACGAACTGTTCACTGAAAGTCTTCTCAATTTACGACGAAACCGTAGGACGTTTCAGGGCAGAACGTGGGCCTTGTGAGCTTGTGAGTTCCGTTGTTTCTGTTGTGGGCGATCTGAGGCGGGAAATGTTTTTACTTTCTGTGACGTAAAGAGTAGGTTGCGAATCTTAGTTGCTTAGCTCGGGGTTTAACGTCCACGGCACCTGGGGCCAGTTGCATGTTCGAGCTAATAATAATTATTACGGTATTTATAATGCGCTTATCTTATAATAATTATAACTCTAAGCGCGCACTCACAACTCGCACACGCATGCGCACGCTTTAGACAATGACTCACGTACCACAAATAGTGAAAATACATTACGACGGTCAGCTTGGGGTGGGGAGTGTGGTGACATGGTGCTAGAACTGTTGAAAGAGGTGAGTTTTGAGGGCGGACTGGAAGGAGGAGAGAGAGTGTTTCTGACGGAGAGAGAGTGGGAGAGTGTTCCAGGTGGATGGACCGTAGACGGAAAAAGAGCGGAGGCCGAAAGTGCTGAGTTTGGTGCGGGGGATGAGGAGGCGGAGAGGGTCGGAGGCGGAGCGGAGGGAGCGGGAAGGAGTGTAGGGGTGAAGTAAGTTGGAGAGATAGGTAGGACCGTAGTTGTTCAGGGATTTGTAGCAGAGAGACAGAATCTTGTATTGGATACGTTGGGGGATGGGGAGCCAGTGAAGGAGCTTGAGCAGGGGAGTGACTGGTGCAGGACTAAGCTCGCTCATGCAACTGACCCCTGATAATGGACGGCCCTAACGGGCGGGGTTATAGGAGACAGGGCCATCTCTTGCTTTTAAAGTACGACCTGAACACTGTTCAGTTCAGACGCACTGCAAATGTGCCACTTTGATTTACCAGGACCTTTGAATGGACATGCTATTGAACAAGCCCGTCTTTTTTCCCCTGGATTGCGAGTCCAGCTACCAGGACCGGGACGAGGACACAAACCCGACGATTCCCTTCGCACCTCCCCCCCCCCCCCCCCCAACCAAAAAAAAAACCACAATAAAACCGCTTTCGAATAAAGTTATTTTTAAAAAAAATTTTAAAACACGTTTTCGAATAATGTCACCAACCTGCTTTAATTATTTCTGTATTTGTTGGTTATTTATATAGTTTCCAACAGTTTCACAGAAAGTGACGTTAAAACAATTTCACGTTTGGTTCGGACTGTGCAAATCAGTGCGCTTCGAAAAATGATGAGACGCTTCCTTTTTTAGTGTGCAAAATAAAAAGGGGACCGACCTCACAATGTCAGACAAGTCAATTGCTGTTTCCTTTGTGGACATTCTCTGCGTGAGCAGGTCTGTGATTTTAGACCTAGCGGCCAAAAGCCTACAGGACTTTCCTTGAGGACACTGTATCCGTGTGCTGGTCTGTGATTTTGTGCCTTGCGGCCTGAGGCCGCAAGGCTCAAAATCACAGACCAGCACAATTATTGTACACCCACTTACGCCACCGTCTGGGCGAAGATTAACTTCACCTCAACGGTCGCAAGCTGCAGAAATCAGACGGCTCTTCTACTGGATCCGATCCCCCGTCCACAAAGAGCATGGATACCCATGAACCCCTGCAGGCTGCAGGCGCTCATGAGAATCTATGTCTCTTGCAGGTCGTTCGTGAGTCTGGATAAGAGCTTTGACTGTCAAGCAGTGTGGGAGGAAAAGATGATAGTTGGAAAGTTGAACGACCCTAGTTATGCTTCGTAATTATCGCTACCGGTCTGCGCGTCCCAGAGTGTACGAAGACCTCGGGCCGACTTCGGCTTGCGCGGGCCGAAGGCGGCCGACATTAGCCCGATCATCTTTTGCGTACTGGGACATATCGACTTGAGCACAGCTTAAAACTTCATCCCACTTTTTCTTCAGCGTCGACATGGCCGGGACGCCACCGTCTGTTTGAATATAATATCGTCTGATTTTTGTTTTCATTTTTCCTTTCAGGGTAAATTGCGTACATACGAAAATTTCCAAGCGCGTTCTTTAATCTTTTGGCTGTCGGTAGATTGCATTTTTGTCGCGATGATTTCTAGAGGAATCATCGCGACACAATCCACAACCGACAGCCAGTGATTTGGTTAATTTTGCTCTGAAGAAATCGATTGGCTGCATGCGCAATTTAAGCTATTTTCTACTAATTTATCTAACTTGCAGGCGTTTCTACAGCTGTAAGTGCTCACGGGTTAACTCATTCAGCCCCTTCACACCAGAGCAAGGCATGGATCGAGCATGATAGCTCAAGGGTGGTGCCAGAATAGCTTGGCGCCCATAGGCGCCAAGCTATTCTGGTACCACCCTTGAACTATCATGCTCGATCTGTCTATAGAATTGTAATACAGTTCTTCAGAGAGCAGCTTCAAAATTTGGGGATTTCAGACCTAGGGCAGAATGTGTTAATGGTTCTTTGGCCCATAGCTGTTATTTCATGTTATTTCATGGAATCATATGCGACATTATGTGTGATGCTTAATTACCTCTCTAATCATTGGTGGTGTTTTGGTTCAACATAACGTAACATCATCTAGCCGAAGAAATTGGATTCAAAAATGAAACCAACAAGAGACATAGATCCTCATAAGCCCCCGCGGCTGCGGGGGCTCACGAGAAACTATGCCTCTTGCAGTTGCGTGGTTTGACTTTTTTCGCCAATAATGGGGTTGATTGCCTCCCTAATCATCTACAGCTGTGAGTTATTATTAGGCGCCGATTCCTTCTATTGGGTTTGTTAGCCAACGGTTACGCCATAATTCATATATAATGAATAAAGTACTCGAGTGGCCTTGACCCGTATCTTCTTTCCATTTACCCCTTTCTTGCCACTGGTGGCAGATTGTGTGACTGAAATTTGTGTTAATTGAACGACAAATAACCTCGGCCGTCCAAGAAACCTGCGCCTGTACAGCGGGGGTCAGCAAGAGGTATAGATCCACATAAGCCGCCGCGTTGCCTTCTTTTACTTTGCCTTGCCTTGCCTTGTTGCCTTGCTGTACCTTGCCTTGCCTTGCTGTTCCTTACATTGTCGGCTTGGTTTGTCGTGCCGTGCTGTGCCGTGCATGTGCCGTGCCGTGCCGTGCTGCGCCTTGTACTGTCTTGATTTGGCCTTGTGCCGTGCTGTACCTTACGTTGTCTTGATTTGTCATACCGCGCCTTGTCGTGCCGTGCCGTGCTTTGCCTAATTGCTGTGCGTTGTCTTGCCCTGCATTGTCTTGCCGTGCCGCCTTGCCTTGCTGTGCCTCGCATTGTCTTGATTTGCCATGCCGGGCGTTGGATATCGTTCTTTGCCGTGCCTTGCCTTGCTTGCCTTGCCGTGTCTTGCCGTGCCGTGCCGTGCCGTGCCGTGCCTTTTCTTGGGCCTTGTCTATCCTTGCCTTGCCGTGCCGTACTGTGCCATGCCTTGCCTTGCTTGTATTTGACTGTCTTGTCTCAACAGTGTTATTGTTTTCCACGCGTCTTTGACTTGGACTTTGTCCAGATTTGCGCGCTGGACTGTGATTTTTTTTTTACTTCACGACTCTAGGTCGTATGGTCCAGAATCACAGATCAGCATACTCTGGACCGCCAATTAGTGGCCGGGTAAATTTAATCCGCACTTGTTCCGCCAGCTAGTTCATTAACGCACAATTAAGCAGTTACGTTCGCTCCGAATATTAGTGAAATGTTTTTCTTCATGTTTTTCGCTCCATTGAATTCCTAACTTGTATTTTTTTTTTCTACTGCATCAGCGACAGACGTCTCCTCAGTCCGCAAAGGCCATCGCGGGTCGAAGTCGGCCGCAGTGGACCTGCGCACGACTTCGGCCCCATAGCTTTTTACGTACTGGGTCATGCCTAAAGCACGGGTATTCCAGTTGCAATGGGGGTCATGAAGAGATAAAGACATAAAACTGAAACGGTCTGCATGTTTCGTACAGCACTTTCTGTTCGCAAAAACAAACAAAGCACTACTTAGCTCGTGCCAGGAAAGTGGCAGTGTTGAAGGAAGGGGGCGGGGAGGGGGGGGGGGTAGCTGGCCCTTTAAAAGCAAAGATGGAGGTGACCAGAGTATCTCCTGCCAACCCCAACACACCCCCCCCCCAACCCCCCCGCCCCCCCCCAAAAAAAAATAAATAAATAAAATTTAAAATAAAATAATAATAATGATAATAATAATAATAATAATAATAATAATAATAATAATAATAATAATAATAATAATAATAATAATAATAATAATAAAATCATCCTTGAAAAAATACCTTCCTAAGCTACTAATCGGTATAGGCTACCTGTTCCTACTTCGTCGACTTTCCCCTATTAGCAAAATGATTTTCCTGCCTTGTGCTCCATCGATTTCACAGATAAGATGACTTCCGCTTCAGTAACGGATGTCTTGCGCGTGTAATCAATCCCACCATCAGCCCCGCGTTCCGTCGGCAACTGCAGGGGCTCATGCGAATCTGTGCCTCTTGCTGGCAGGTTATTTGTTCGGCTCCTCGTAAGAGCGACATCTCTCGCTTCAGCGAGCCGGTGAATGTGCTTGTGCTCTTGTTAGTGCAGTGACCTGGCTGGAACAAACTCTCCACGGACTGACAGACGCATGACAAAAGAACATTCTTTTTGTCTTTTTCTCTTTTTTGTTTTGACAGTCTGCTTCGGATGGAATTGCACTGATGGCGTCTTGCTCTCCCCCGGGAAAGGAAGCCCGATTTACTAAGTTCTTAAGCTCTTTGCTGCTAATTGTTACGTTGCGTTTCTGCAATAATTGTAAAGTCATCGAGAGAGAAAGAGAGAGAGAGGAGGGGGGGGGGAACACTCGTTCAAGGCTGACCACGGATCGACACGGCAAGCAAGAGGCATAGAACCTCGTGAGCCCCCGCAATTGTGGGGGGGCTCGTGAGGTTCTATGCGTCTCAGTGCACCACTTGGGTGGTGCACATGTGTGCCGTTGACTTCGGCAATACAGGGGTTACATTGTCTAAACTGAAATGTCGCTATGGCAATCGATGAACACAAAGTACTAGCCGGCAATATTCGTAATAATATTCTGGTGCTTGTTCGTCCTTCGAAGGCATAGTTTTTCTGCAACACAAGTAGACATCGTCCGGCTTCGATGTTAACTGAGAAGCCTTGCAGTGAAAAGCTCATTTGAGAAGACTGTTAGCACGTTACACATTCATTCGCTGAAAAAGTCGGTTTTACCACTACCCCAAAAAAATACTTCTGGATCACTGTCAAAGTACTTTACCTCCAGTGACTGACTTGGACGTTAGCGTATTGCACACACCTTTTCTAACACTTTTTTAACAACACTTTTTTTTCGGGGGAAGAGGACGTTGACTTTTGGTTCCCGGTCAAAGTACATAGATCGAGAGAACTGCTTGGGCGTTAGCTTGTGTAAAACAATCGATTTTGAAGAGGAAAACAAACGTTGACTTCTAGGTCGACATCAAGTTACATGAGTAGGACACCCTATTACACACCGCCGTGAGATGGCTTTAGTCGTCTGCTCGGCGTTAAACCCCAATAACTAAGTAACTAACCTAATACACAAATTTGCATTGAAACAATCGATTTATTTAAAGTTGAGTTTTTTAGGCACTTGACTGGCGTGAATTGGACGTTGGTTTATTTGAACTGGACTGATGTGCACAAAACGCAGGAAACAGCTGCAGATAGTCCTACATCGCATCATGTCTGACTGACAGCGTTTGAACAAGACTACCTTGCAAACGATTTTATCATGCTAGACTTCTGGCTCTTCTCCGGTGAACAGACGGTCCTCTGGCTGACGTCGGCCTTTCCATTTCTTGTTTACAATGCTATCACTGCGATAAAACTGAAACCAAGCATCCAACCATGAAACCGTCTGATTCTGAAAGTGACAGTCTTCGGTAGTCTTCGGTCCGAGGACCTCTTGCTTAATGGGTCCATCATTTTCCAGTTGCTATCACGGCCCTATAAGGATCTATGCCTCTTGGAGATGTTCAGTGTAAGCCTTCCTGACTCATGAGGATCTACGCCTCATCAAGATGTTCGGAGTGTTGTATATGCGTCTGGTTGAAGCCGGTGACTGCTCCAGCTCGCTTTTGGGAGTATTCCGGCGTAAACGGAACTTCACTATTAACGAGAAAACCTATGTTGCATGTACCTACTCACACGGGTTGTGAAAAAAAGGGTAGTCAAGTTTCAGACAAGGCAAAACAGAATTGGTAACCCGTTGTATCAGCAAATTATTTTTAGCAGTTCGACAAAGTCCGTCACGGAGCAGATCGCTTTAAGGAAGCTTTCAGACATGCAATCTGCGACCACTAGCAATTTGATCGCGCCAAATATTCCATCTCAGAGAAAACTGAACTTTCAATGAACGCATCCCTCAGTTCCCCTCATCATAAAAACAAGAGTCGCCGCGCCAGCTAAATAATTTGTACACTCGCAATGATGAGTTTTGAAAAATGGAGGGTTGGGGTCATTCAGAGGTCAGAAAAATCCGTAGTATGTTCGGCGCGCTTTGGTCTTGGCTTGACTTCGCGAACGAAGATTCTATAGGGCTTGCCCACGTCGTCTGCAGGCATTTTCGTGACTGCGGAGGCCAATCCGGGACAGGCAGATTCGACCGCAGTGGCTGCAGGGGAAGGTCTGGTCAGGGTTCTGAGTTACGACAACTCTGTTTTTTCTCCTGAGCCGCTTGTCCTTGAGGTTAGCTCTGCGAGAGTCCTCAAAGGAGACGGCTGCCTTGTGAACGGTGGAGCGCCAGGTGTCACGGTCCGCAGCAAGCGAAGACCACTGGCGGTGGTCGATTTGGCAGGCACTAAGTGACTTCTTGAGACCGTCTTTGTATCTCTTCTTTGGTGCCCCTCTGTCTCGGTGTCCAGTGGCGAGCTCGCCGAACAGAGTGATCTTGGGTAGGCGATGATCCTCCATCCTGGAGACGTGCCCCGCTCAGCGAAGCTTTATGGGGTTAAAACTCCGTGGGGATCCGGCGCGCTTTATGGGGTTGAAAATTGACCCTGGCCAGTAAGTGAAATGTCATCGAACAGACGTCGACCTTGGCACTACCAGTGAATTATCATAATTAGGCTGAAGTCTACCCGAGGACCTTTTGTTCAATGTGTATTCACCCATTCAACCTCACGGCCGCCTGCGCCATTTGTGCGGGTATCACCTAACGACTAAGTACCAGTTGCAGGAGATGAGGCGACTATATTAATTAATTCGAAGGTAGTGCCAGATCGAATGCAATCAGGCGCCATCAGGCACTAAGCTAATGTGGCAATTCCCTTGAATTATCATGCTCGATCCATCTCCTGTTGTAGTCTAAATGGGATAATATTTTAAATAATAAATCTCACGTCCTTACAAATGATATGCATCACACCTGTTTCAGTTAGGGATCGTTTGGTGTTTGATTGAAGCCAAACAAGATCTCTCAGATCCCCGGTTACCACATTCCACCCCAGGACCGAAATCCCCAAATGTTGAAGTTGCCCTCCGAAGGACTGTATTGCAATTCTAGAGACAGATCGAGCATGATAGTTCAAGGGTGGTGCCAGAATAGCTTGGCGCCTTTGGGCACAAAGCTATTCTGGTAACACCCTTGAACTATCATGCTCGATCCATATCTTGCTGTGGTGTGTCGGGGCTGAATGAGTTAAAGCGACTTGCTCCAGGCAATAAAGGTTAAAGCTTCGCAATATCTCTTTTACAAATGTTTTGGGTAGTTTTTACTATAATGCTGCACTAAGAAAAAAGAACTTTTATTTTTAATTTTGAAATTTGAATGTCTTGAAATAAAAGACTTTCCCACTCTTTCTTCCCTTGCCATGCAGGAGAGTTCCCCAACACGTACAACTGATAGCAGCACACCTCAACTGCGTGTACGTGTGTCTACTTACATGGATTGTGAAAATATGGATAGAAAAGATTTAGCTAAGACAACATAGAGAACCCGATTTATTGGCAAATTGTATAAAGCAGCGTGAAAGATCGCTGTACATTAGTTATCAACTTGCTCACCTGTCATATCACTATTGCGGCCACAAAGACACTTCACGCAACATTGCAATATTAACCCCCACACCGCCCAGACATATAACAAGCAGATTCAGATGTTGGTTGCAGACAGTCACTTCCCGGCATAATACCTCACCCATTGTACTGCTCACTCCGGGGACACTGATGAGATGTAACACCTACCACGGCAGAGATTGAATCGATACATCTTTTGGCTTTTCCTTTCTGTTAGACTCTTTTAGTTGCGTCGTAGCACCGTGAAATTAAGTTTCGTCAACCAATGAACGCCGAATAACTTCTGTTTGAGAAATGCAGATGTCAATTGTCCGTCAAGAGCCATAGATCCTCATAAGCCCCCGCAAATTGAGGATCTATGCCTCTTGAGGACCTAAGACACTGGTGTTGCCAGACCGTAGTTCCGAGGGGAAATGTTTCTCCTTTTACCAAGGTAAGCCAGTTGACCGCTTTCGATTTCTTTTAGAGTTACAACATCATAGATGGAACGCCCTCATCTTCCTTCACATTAAGAACACAGACATGAATAGGATCAGGAAAAATTCTGATAACCCCTGTGTCTTCATAGACACCTGAGGATCTATGTCTCCTTAAAGGTAAGCGGTATTTTTGCTGAAGTAGTGAAATTATGGTGGAAGAAATGAAGTCAATGAAATTTCATGGCCCTTTCCGCACGTCTTCGGAAGCACATATATAAATGTCATCGTTATATGTGCTGTTCATGACCAGCTTGTGGCATATATATTCTAGTGAACCCCTTGTAGACTGTTGAAACCTCAAGGCCATGAGGGTCCGTGTCTTACACATACAGGACTGGTTTGCCCTTGCGCGTTCTGGACTTTCCTCTCTACTTCGTTTAAGTTCCGCTTTCAAGTTATGTGAACAGCGAGTGAGTCGGCTAGTTATTTTCAGCTGCAAGAGGCATTTCATAAGCCCATGCAGACCAGGTGCTCATGAGCGTCTGTGCCTCATGCACATTTCTTCTTTTTTTTTAATGTCTTATTTGCCACCACCTCACTTACCTCTGCTTCTCAGACCGAGAAAATTGTAGGGGTTTAAACATGTCATTGAAGGGACACAGGAGAAAGGAAATAAACGACTACCACAGTGTGAGAGATATAGATCATGAAACACAAATGCAAGAGGCATAGATCCTCATGAGCCCCCGCAGTTGCGGGGGCTCGTGAGGATCTATGCCTCTTGCTGACTTCAAATTTCTGTTTGAGAAATTCAGATGTCAATTGTCCGTCAAGAGGCATAGATCCTCATAAGCCCCCGCAAATTGCGGGGGCTCGTGAGTATCTATGCCTCTTGCTGACTTCGAACAAGTCGACGAATCTCAGGCTGACGAGGTTTTTGTCAGTGAATTTGCGACGGTTTCAGTCACAGACGCAATTCGCGACCACTGACAAGCCAGTTAAAGGGTTCAACCCCCAACTTCAGAACTTTTAAAAGGGTAACGTGATCGTGTTACAGCATCAGCCCAAGAGAAAGAGTTAATCCTGAAGTCCTGTGCTGGGCTGCTTTGGTTGTGATGTTGAGACTTAGGCTATACAGTTAACCTGGGACACGTTCTCAGAGGTTGACGGCCGAGGACAAAGACCGCGGCTGTCGATTCTGCCTTTGCAAGAGAAGTAGATTCTCGTGAGCCCCTGCTCCTGATGCAGAGGCTAATGAGAATCTATGCCTCTTGCAGACGCAGGGGAGGGCTGTAGCTGAGGGACTGGCGACCCTATCTGTCATTCACGATCTAATGAAGATCTCCTCTTTTGGCTTAGTATTTGTGGTAAACAAGGATAGAAAGGTGTCGAAGTAGGACTGCAGCACTCTATTAATAGTGAGGTCTCGTTTGCAACGCAAGACTCCCAACAACGAACGAGAGCGAAATCATGGCGGACGACCAGCTTGCACCATAAGCACAGAGAGCACTCCAGACATCTCCAAGAGGCATAGATTGATACTCAGAAGTTTCTACCATAGACTGACACTGAAAATACGGTAGACTTTAGGATGGGGCTCGTCGGAGCACGTTCCGTAGCATGCAAATGACGAACATAGAAGGTAAAACGATAAAAATTACGTCATGCCTAGCTACGCTAACAGCGCTGTTGAACGTACATTTGGCGGGAAGCGCCGTGTGTGTGCGTGCGTGCGTGCGTGCGGGTGCGTGTGCGTGTACGTGTGTGTAGACACGAGTACGAGTATCTTTGGTATTTCTGTACGTACAGGCCTGAACGTTAGGAAATGCTTTGATCGAGATGTACTTCAGAGAGCCTCCGAGCATATTCAAATTAATTCGCTCTTTCAAGAGGAAAATCGACGTTTATATAAAGTCAGTTGACCCACATTTGAGTCCGTAATTTTCGTTTTATTCACTTGGAATTTTGGATATAGCTAACTCGAAGATAGACATTAGATGAGTTTGTAATCCAGCGTTGTACCTCTTCAACTTTTTTAATAACAATTAATTCATTTTTGCAAGTTTTGGAGCCACTGTATACTCCCATCAAACAGTCAGCCCTGGAAGAGGCTGCGTGCTTTACGGATGCGGAGTGTCGTCAAACATCAAATTCGTCGCAGTGTACACGGCGACGTGAGACTAGCGATGCCATGACGTCAAGCTTATAGTGACGTCATTTCGCTGCTCGTGCTATTCTTCTTTAGAATTCCTCAGTGTCGCTATACGAACCCACAGTGCGTACAAATAGCGGGAAATGGATCAGAAGGATAAGCTGAAAAATATGAAAAACTCTAAATATTAAAAACTCTGAATGTTCCTAAAAGAAAGAAAATTGCATGTGAGCTCCAAACAATTCGGTAGACTTTGGGATGAGCTCCTCATCTTTTTTTTTTTTTTTTTTTTTTTTTTTTGGGGGGGGGGGGATAAGCCATGTGTGATTGTATACAGTAAATGTTTTTTAGCCTCATTTAGTATCTCAGAAAGTACACTTTTCCTAAATAGCTAAACTATTCCTTAACGACCCATTTCAATTTCGCGCTGTTCTGTGACTGATTTGGATCTCACGGGCCTGGAGTCGTAAGGTCCAAAATCACAAAATCAGCTCACACTTCCGCATGGCAAAAACAAACTGCATGGGCTGCGCGCTCTATTGCAAATATGCCCTAGTGCCCAGACAAAGTACCGATTTCGATGAAATGAAAGTCCCTGTTAGAACCAAGATAGCCTGCATGGTGCTGTCCTGTCACTGACAATTTACATTAGCGAATATTATAGAATATTATAGACGGTCCAGCAGACTTGATGAATGTGTGCTGGTGTCTGAGTTTGAACCTTAAGGCAATGTGTGCTGGTCTGTAATTTTGGATCTTACGGCCTCGAGGCCGTAAGGTCCGAAATTACAGACCAGCACACATTTGCGTAGGGTCCAAACTCAGACACCAGAACACATTTACAGAGAAATGTGAGCAGACTTGACAAATGTGCTCCGGTCGGCGATTTTGTACGAGGCTGAAAACTATATATAAATTTAGATTTACAGACTACCACAAACATCTGAAGTTCTCTGGAACTTTTATTTATATTTTGCTAAAATCTTTGTAGCAGCGATGCTGTGTTGTTTGTTTGTTTGTTTGTTTGTTTGTTTGTTTGTTTGTTTGTTTGTTTGTTTGTTTGTTTGTTTGTTTGCTTGTTTGTTGTTTTTTGTTGTTTGTGTACGATATATTTCTTCATGAAACTTTAGAGTTTCAGTTTCTACAACTTCAGAAAAGTAATTATATGGCATGCGTACAAGTCTGTGGTTGTGAATTTTACGTCTCTGATCATCAGGATATCCCCCACCCCCATACATTTAGACGCAGTACAGTGCAATTTCTTTAAACTTCTTCAGAGAAAATGTCAGAAAAAAATCATGTTTCCGAGACCGTAAGGGTCAATCTCACAGACTGCCCGGCACACTTATAGTGAGCAAAACGACGTCCATTTCTATCTGAAGACTTCAAACTGACTCCTTCCTCTGTTCACCCACCCACCCACCCCCTTCCACCCTTTTCCACACCACACCCTATCCGCTCCCTTCCACATGGCGCAAATCTTGGCTGTGAAGAGACATTTTGATGAAATTCCCCACAACAAATACACGATCTCATGGAGATAATTATTAACTTATTTAGCCCCAACGCCGTACAGCAGGAGATGGATTTTCCATGATAATTCAAGGGTAGTGCCGGATTAGCTTGGCGCCTGAAGGCGCCAAGCTAATTTGGTACATGGTCAAACTATCTCCTGCAAAAGGTACATAATCGTTAAGTAACACTTCCAACATTTGGGAAAGGCATCCGTGGGGCTGAATGGGTTAATATATAGAAAATAAATCATGAACACTCAATCACAGATCGAAGCCGTTCGCTATTAAATCGCCCTTAACCTTTTAATAGATCGAAATATAACCTTTATAAATGTTCTTTAGTTATGTCTTACAATACTGATGGATAAAAAGGCTAACAACCCATATCATACTGAGGCTAAAACCTTCAAATTTGTACACTGCCATATGCAAGCCACAGTATAGCACTTACAGATAAGGATATAGGACCAATGGCTTTAGTTCGAGGGTGGTGCCAGAATAGCTTGGTGCCTAGAGGCGCCAAGCTATACTGGCACTACCCTTGAACTATTTTAGTCAAACTCATTTCACACATTGGTGTATTCCGAATGATAAGGATTAAGTTACGAAGCCTAAATGTCGTAAGAAGAAGAGTTCCTTCCGCTACGCTCACAAGATAGTAGAAAACTTCTGGTACGTGTGCCCATACACTTGGATTGTGCAAAAAAGGGTAGCAAAGTCTTAGTTGACGCAAGAAAATATTGATAACCAATTGAATCGGCGTGTTTTAGCAAACAAAACACTCCACTGGTGGAACAGATCGCTTTAATGCTACTCAGTAAGCAGTCTAGAATCATTCCACTTACAGCAGGATATAAACAAGATGGGATGAACCATAACTCACAAAGTCCCTTCTATATGAGAGCTGTCCTCGCAAGACCTTTTGTCTTTGACCTGATTCTGATGTTGAATTATCTCCTATTGAAAAGTCTCGCAGATCTGTCAATGCGTCAGTGAGTTCTATAAGGGGCGCAGGACTTAAGCGTCATTGATTTGCCAAACGTCATTTGTCATGACGTAAGTTTTAGTTTTTACGTAATTTGATATTTTACATGATATGAGTTTCACTTTCGCTTCATAGGCTTGAGAAAATGGTGACAAAACTAGAACTTCACGGTACAATTTCAGTCTTGCTATAATTTGTGTGAAAGCAGGTTGGCTTTACCTAGCTTCATGATATACTAAGTACACGGGTCACCTGCATGCTCTTCTGAAAGCGCATCGATGTGTGTGTGCGTATTAGTGCGTGCGTGCGCCCGCGCTCCAAACATCTCAAAAAGGCATAGAGCCTCATGCGCCAGGAGGGCATATGAAGATCTATTCCGGCCTCCTGGAGATGAGCGCATGTTTGTGTGAGAGAGAGTGGACGGAGAACCGCGCGCGCGAGAGAGAATGACGTCATATTTAGAGTTTTATGTCAGTGTCTGCGTGGTGACGGAGTTGCCTCTTTTACGTCACCGCCACTGTCTGACTTTCTCTAGAAGTAACGGTTTTTAATGTTTTAATTCTTTTCTTAAAAGAATTAATTTTTACTAAAGAAGTTGAATTGATACAAAGCTGTTTAACAAACTCATTCAATGTCTTTCTCCAAACTAGCTATATGCAAAAGTTCAAGTAAATATGACAAAAATTACGGACTCTAATCTGGGTCAACCGACTTTCTATAAACGGTTGTTTATGTCTTCAATGAGACATTCAATTACAATATGCTTGGAGGTTCTCTTAGCCACCCACTTAAGAAAGTATTTCGCCAAGTTTCAAGCTTGTGTGTACAAAAATATCGGAGATTCTCTTGTTTACATACATAAGAACACACATACATACGCACATACGGCGCCAAATGTACGTTCAGCAGCGAGGTTAACGTAACTCAGTAGACATAACGTAATTTTTATCTTGTTACTTCAATTGTTAGAGGTTTAGCCTGCCCGCCTTTGACATCATGGACATGCTATTAAATTCACCCCACCGCGACCCGTCCTAAAAAGTCCTTCTATAAATAGAAGGCACTTAAAAAGTATAAAAAGTAAGCCGTCAGAAAAGAATATACCTATTTCAGAGCTCGACACATAATGCTAAAATGTAACATCTGGTCAGATAAAATAACAGTGACAGAACAGCGAAAAAAATGTCGTTTCAAATCGCAATAATTATAAGCGTGCGAACCTGCCTCCTGAATCTGGACAATGGTGAGTGTGGATCTTCGAGGGTCATGCGTTTGGTTACATGAGTAAGCTTAGTCCTGCGCAAGCCACTAAGCAAGGTGCTCCGCTATAAGCTAATAAAACGTGTCTCGAGTGACCCTTAAATACTGCAACAATACAATGCGCCCCAGATTCAAACTTTCTCAGTCCCTGATTCAACTCAGACAACAAAACAGCCTCTTCGGGCTATGCTATGCTATTATTAAAGGGACAAGGACTTCCAGCTGGCGCTGATTTCGTCCGAGGGGGGTGGGCCATGGGATTGGGGGGGGGGGGGGGGTTGTCACTCTGGCTGTCAGTCGCTGATGCCCGCGCATCACTATTTTTTTTTTTTAAATTTTATTTATTTATTTATTTATTTATATTTTTTTTAAATCTAGTATCATGGCCGCCCGCGCCCTAGGAGGGGGGGGGGGGGGTCGAGTCGTGGGGGTGTGGGGTGTGGAGAGTTGAGTCTCCTTCGTTCTTGTCAGTGACGGGTCGTTTGTTTAGATGTATTGGATCAGGGGGTGTTTGTTAAGTAGTTGTATTGTGTGGTTTGTGGTGGTGTGCCAGTTGTCTGGGGTGGGGTTTATGAGACCTTCCAGTGAAAGGGGTGAGTTTAATATGTCTTCTATTCTAGCTCTGGCGTGGTTTATGGTTGGGCAGTCTAGGAGTACATGTTCTGTTGTGAGTGTGTGGCCGCATGTACATATGACTGGGCTGGGGTGGACCAGGTATCTCTCGCCCCCTAGTCTGATTCTTGTTAGTCGGGTTTGGTCTTTCCTTTTGCCTGAAAGTAGGATGGGTACGTTGTTTAGAACCCTTGTGAGGCCTTTACGTCTACCTCTTTTTGAGTGATGGAATTCCTTTTCCCATAGATTTTGAAAGGCTGGCCGGAGGGCGTTTGATCTTTCGGCTGCCGACAGGGGTAGGTTGAAGAAGGTCGATTCTTGGTCGAGACCTTTCTTTGCTATTTTATCTGCTTTCTCGTTACCTGGGATCCCTACTTGGGAGGGAACCCAAATGAACTTGATTTCCTGGCCTAATTCAGTGAGTTCCGCTACTCTGAGTCTAATAAGATATGTTAGGTCTTCTCGGGAGGAGTCCAAGTTTTGGATCGCCTGGATCGCTGATAGGGAATCAGAGCCCAACCTCCTTGTACTGGCGGAGTGCGGCCAGAAACCCATCAACATCATAATAGCAGAAAGAGCGGCTAAGCTCCTTTATAAAACAATAGGAATGCCGGACGACCACCCGGCCAAACAAACCCTAAACACCAACCACACACCAAAATGGGAACCCACTCAACAACCCCAAATAAAAACAATGGTACAGAAGCTAGAAGAATCCATAAATCTTAAGCTACCAAATAAAGTACCTAACCCACCAATAAGCGTACCACCATGGAAACTACCCCAAATAGAAGTAGACCTGGACCTAACCAAGCTCCAAAAGGAAATAGAGGGGCCCAAAATGAGACTAGAGTTCGACGTAAAAAGAACAACCACGTATAATAACTATATCATCGTCTACACAGATGGATCCCACGACCCACGCACACACGCAACCGGACTAGGTATCCACGTTCCCCACAAATCGGACAGAGCCATCAAACTACCGGACCACACGGCGGTCTTCACAGCCGAACTCACGGCAATCCTAGGAGCCATCAAAGTAATAAAAGCAGACCTGAAGGCAGCCTCTTCGGGAACCGTATGCTGCAGCTAATGTACAGCGCTCCGGGGCGGGATCGTAAAGTCCGCGGACCGACTTCGGCCTGAGTAGGCCTAAACCCTTTGACTTTGGGATTTGCGTTTGAAATCATGATCTTTGACTCCGTTGGTAAGCTGGTCTGTGATTCTGACCGACGGTTCCCGTGGAAACAGTATACGGTATTGAGGTCACAGTTTATTGTCAGTCAAACACTCCTGCGGGAACACAAAACGGTACTGAGGTCACCACATGGACCTCACCGGTGCGCGCATTTTCAGCCAATCAGAAAATAGAAAAAAAAATGCCTCAGCGCGGTTCTGTTGCTGGGTGCCACAAGCTTTCCCGTAACTAAAGGAAATGGCGAAGCGCGATACTGTTTGTGCGTATACATTTCACTGAAATGGTTAGGCATTGCCATTGGGGTACCTGCAATAGGGACGAAAGCTACCCTGAAACCATCAGAGAAAAGCTTCTGGCTTTTTTTCCCTCCCGAAACCAACGCAATGGGAAGAATAAAACTGAAATTGCTGTAGACCGCACACTGATCAGCGGCATCTTAACACTGATCGGGATACTACCCCCATAGAGGACAAGAGCAAACGCAGAGCTGTTTGTATGCGGTGTCATTTTGTTAGAATGTTCTGAAAATGGTTACAATTCACTTGCGGAAGTGGTACATAATTCAGCGATCGAGTTATCACGGACGGAGCGTACTGTGGGCCTACAATAATGTGCAAGCACTCGCTGACAGGCAGTACCGCTACACTGATCTGCACACGTGGGATGAATGTGTGTGTGTGTGTGTGTGTGTGTGTGTGTGTGTGTGTGTGTGTGTGTGTGTGTGTGTGTGTGTGTGTGTGTGTGTGTGTGATTTTAAAATATGGAATTAACTCTCCAGAAACACCATAACCAAAGGCATACCCCTTACGTTTCTTCAGTTTGCACTCTCTCACTCATTGTAACAAATCACGACAAGCACAAATCGACACATCACTTCTACAGTAACACATTTCATCAGATCTATTTATGATGAGCATATATTCATGCAACGTTTTTCTTCTTAGCATTTGTGGGATGGCGAACCCAGTGAGTTGCAGCCCTACCCAATTCCAGCAGACGAATCACCTGCCTGCAAATCCAGACTGCTCACAAAAGGGGGCAGTACAGATTCCGGCTGTAAAATCTTCGCAATAAGATCAAGTCTCAGGGCCGGACCTGGGAAAAGTCGATGGGGGGGTTACAGATTCAGTATAAAGCGAAGGCGCGAAGCGCCGAGCCTTCTAGGGGGGTCCGGGGGCATGCCCCCCCCCGGAATGTTTTTTTTTCAAGGATGCAAAATGGTGCAATCTGGTGCAATCTGAGCCTTGAAAAAGCCATTTGTGATGGTCTGGGGACTTTGAGCTTTTTGAACAATCGAACTGACAAACTCTGGGGTACAAAAATTATCACCTGCCCCTCCCTTAAAAAAACACCCACCCACACACACACACACACACACACACACACACACACACACACACACATTTATTTATCAACAGAGATGTTTTGTATACTATTATTATTCACTACTTTTCGTTGATCGTTAACGGTATAAAGCTTTACCTTGTAGTTTATGAACATCAGGGCCCTGCTTTCACTTTCAGTCTTGCTGCACTAGGTTCCTCGGCATTAGTACCATTTGTGAATTGTATCTTCTGGCAAAACAGTTCACTGCCTCTTTGAAGTCAATATCAACATCCCTGTGCACTTTCAGTAAAGCAAGTGCATTGAGTCTCTGTTGCCCCATTGAAGAGCGCAGGTAGTTTTTCAGGTTGCGCAACTGACTGTTTGAACGCTCACACTCGGCAGTAGTGACAGGCAGGGTGCAAAGGTTCTTTAGCATGATGAACAGGTTGGGATAAAAATCCCTGTCACAGTGTTTCAGTGCTTCTGATGCCGTGAATGGGATGATAGCTGTCGCATTCTCAGCAGCACTTCGCCATTTGCAAACCCACCGTTGGTATTCTGCATCAAGGGTAGCGTTGTCTGGTAGGTCAGACTCCCACAACATTGCCAGTGTCTTCACCCCTTCTGGAACCTGCATGAAACCATCCTGGTTGTCTATTAAAATGCTTGGCACCAGACAGAGACCATCAACTGCTAGGTCAGCATTTTTGAACCTCGAGTTCAATTCGGTTGACAGGTGTTCCAAGAAAGGAATGTCAATGCTAATCTTGAAATATTCTTCTGGAGTGGCCGCAGGTTGGTTGTCACGGAGTGTCTGGCGGGATGCTTGACGAGGAACAACAACATCAGTTGTCAAAGCATTTGCCATTTTGCTGACTTCACCAAACCAGGCAACGAACGCTGTGTCGACATCTCTTCTAATAGAAGACATGCAGTTACTGACCTCTTTGATTTCCCTGTAGGCATCGACAACATCTTTTGTTCTTTTCTGGAGCTTCACTGTCAAGGGTTTTAAGTAACGCAAACAATTGCGGACGACAACGAATGCAACGAGGAAAACACTGCTGCTCAAGGTGTGGAGAAAGCCAGTTGCCTTGGTCAATGTCTCACTGTCCCAAATGTCACTGTCTTCACACATTTGTCCCAAACAGTCGTGAACAACCAGGAAGAGAGATGTGTAAACCTCCAGTGCTTCATGTTTTTCTACCCATCTTGTTCTGCACAGATCAACAAGCTTTGTCTTTGTCGTGTCAGGCTGAGATGCTTCGATGGTATCTTCAAGTTTTCTTTGTCTCTTTGGAGAGTTTGAGAAAAACAGTGACAGTTCCCTCAGTGCTCCCATCATGTTTTTCACTGCAGGCAAGCCGCATGCTTTTACAATGCAGACTCAAGCTATGGGAAGCACAGTGAAAGTACAGTGCTTTGTTGTTCCTTGCTTGAAAACGTGCCTGCACTCCTTTAAACTTTCCTGCCATGTTTGCGGCCCCGTCATAACCTTGTCCTCTAACATTGTTGAAATCAAGCCCCCACAAGGCCAGACACTCAACAATCTTGTTGTAAAGTGTTTCACCTGTGGTATCTCTGCACTGGACAAAGGCCAGGAACTCTTCACGAACTTTCAGACTTCCATCGACGAATCTCAATATAATTGAAAGTTGTTCCCAATTTGAGCTGTCTGTGACTTCGTCAGCAAGCACGGTAAACTGTTTTGCTGCAATAATTTCTGCAAGAATCTTGTTGCGGATCTGATCACCAAGAACCTCTATCAGTCTGTTTTGTGTACTTTTTGAAATGTATATGGCCTTCTTATCGCATGTATCTAGAAGTTTCCGGAGAGTTTCATCTCCTGCATTGATGCACAGATTCAAAAGGGCATTGAAATTGCTTCTGTTCTCACTCTGAAGAATGCCATCATCACAGTTGCCCCTCAGAGCTAACTCCTGTCTTCCACACACTTCAACAATCCTGAAGAGGCTTGTCAGAACTTGTCGATTTGCAGCGATGTTTTCTGCATTTTTCTGATTGATTTCACTGGCGATGCTCTGCTCTGGTTTATCCATGATTGTCAAAAACTGCTCTCCATTTGCCATTGCATCTTTGTGGTGTTGTGATAACGAGTGCTTTTTGATCTGACCACAGGCTTTATTCCAGTTCTTGCATGGCGTCTTCACAAACTTGCCCAGGTTTTCAGTAGACTTTGCAAATAATAGGCAATACTTGCAGTAAGCCCCATCCTCGAAAGGAGAATACACAAGCCAGGAGTACTTTTGCAACCACTCATGCTGAAATTTTCGGTTCTTGTTGTTTATCACTGTTGTTGGAAACTGAAAACCAGGTGATGGTCTCCAGTGTTGCCTTAGAAGATGCTCCTTGTCACTGTTTGACAGTGAAACGACTCGCGTGTGTTTCATGAAATTGACTTCACCAAAATTGATATTTTTGTTGCTGGTGATCTGAGAGGAGAAATCTGAAGAGGAGTCAGAAAGCAGGCTCACATCAGGCTGGTTGGTCATTGGCATGGCAGAGGATTCAGAAAGCAGGCCCCCGGCAGGCTGATCAATGCTTGAGGAGGAGTCTGAAATACAAATAAAAGTTGGGTCTATGAGAAGTCTGAAATACTAAAACGATTATGTGTGTAACTGTGAGAGAGAGAGAGAGAGAGAGAGAGAGAGAGAGAGAGAGAGAGAGAGAGAGAGAGAGAGAGAGAGAGAGAGAGAGAGAGAGATCATAGAGAGAGAGAGAGAGAGAGAGATCATAGAGAGAGAGAGAGAGAGAGAGAGAGAGAGAGAGAGAGACCTGCAACAAGATAATTACATTTAAAGCATATATATGTCTTCGTTTACACACTTCAGTCAAGCTTAGATATATATTTATGATCTGAAATAACAGCTTTTCTTTTTAGACCCCTCCCCCCAAATGATGGACAAAATCTTTGCTACCTTATGACTCGTAGAGTCTTCTTCAGGCTAATGATAGCCAATGGAACCCACCAGTCATTTTGTTTAATATTAATTATTAAATTGAAACACTCAATCACGTATCAATTTCAGGTTGTATTTAATTTAATTTTTTTTTTGGAGAGGGGGGGCGGGGGGGGGGGCAGTAAATTACTCACCAACACTGCTTTTACTTGTTCCCATGTCACTGTTTCGAACTCCACTGCCAGTGGTCTCACTTTGGGTTGATTTTTGTCTCTTTCGAGGAACTGCATCATCTGCCGTTTAGAAAAACAACTTTTATTATTATTATTATTATTATTATTATTATTATTAAAAGTTTTCTTATATAGCGCTTACCTGTAAACAGCTCTAAGCGCTTTACAATTTACTCAACAACAACAAACAAAAAGAAAAAAAAAGAAAAAACAAAGACATAACATAAAAATTAAAACATGAAATTTTATCCTAAAAGCAACAACAAAAATGTAAAATAAAATAGAACCGTCTTTTCAACATCTTATATATGATTATGCATTGCAGGTGTTAACACGTCTACTACAATTTTATAATAATAATTTAATATAAAAAAAAGAAAAACAGTGGTTTTCTGACTAGTTCTTAGCTTATTTTAAATTTCATCAACAAAAGGCCTAAGGGTGAATAATCTTATTTTGTAGCACGTTGTGGGCAGTGGGCAGATGTTGACATCTGCACGGGACATAGACGACCCCGCCCTCCACGAGTCGCCTGCTGCCTTGCAGGCCTGGCCGCTTGGCTGCGGAAAGGCTAAGGGAGGAAACCCCTGACATCAAAGCCCCCGTGTCTCCGGGGAAGGCTTTTGAGCCAGAGACTAGGACAAGGACAGTCTGATATAAAACCTACGACCCGAGGACCTCGATGCCATCGTCCCAGCTTGCTAGGCCATGGCAGATGAACCAAGGGTTTAAAGGGTGGGGCCAGTACTGCGCACACTGCACTCCACCAAAAAGCTCCACCGCGCAGGCTTTAGGAAACGTCCACGGACCATGACACTGACCATTCCAAGTCCTGTAGCGACGGGCGAGGGGCGAAACGGCAGGTGAAAGATGTCACTGGAAGCCGCAGTCTCAAACCTGCATGCAGGCGGTTCAGGATATTGGTCGCCTGATGTTGACCTGGGGATGACAACATCACTCGGCACACCCTGAACGACCAAGCAGCCTTCTCTAGGGACAGCACTGCTTGCTCCACACGGAGAGGGGCCTAGAAAAGGTGGCCTAACCAAAGCTCGTCCCCTCGCAACCCCAGTTGGCTAGCCGCGGTCAACGGGCATCTTCTCCTGCGGTCAAAAAACAAGAAAGAATAACGGATCCACTCTCATGACGACCACGACCGGACTCAACGTAGCATGCTGGAACGTCCGAACCATGCTCGACAAAGCAGACAGCGGACGCCCTGAACGCCGCTCCGCCCTCATTGCCCATGAATTGCGGAGGTTAAACATCGACATCGCCGCGCTCAGCGAAGTACGCCTTCCGGACGAAGGCAGCCTCCAAGAACTTGGTGCTGGGTACACCCTCTACTGGTCAGGCAGGCCTGCATCAGAAAGACGGCTCTCAGGCGTGGGTTTCATGGTCAAGACATCCATTGCGACTAAGCTGGAAAACCTACCAACGGGCCACTCAGACCGCATCATGTCCATGCGCCTCCCACTGAGACACCAGCAACACGTCACCCTTCTCAGTGTGTACTCCCCAACCCTCCTGGCAGAGCCTGCTGAAAAGGACAAATTTTACACTGACCTGCGCAGCCTCCTACAGAGTACCCCTGCAGACGACAAAGTCATCATCCTTGGCGACTTCAACGCCAGAGTGGGCCAGGACTCTGAAGCCTGGAAAGGAGTCCTCGGCAAGCATGGCGTGGGGAACTGCAATGACAATGGCCGCCTACTGTTGGAGTTCTGTGCGGAGCAGCAACTGGTCATCACTAACACTACTTTTCAGCAAAAGGACAGTCGAAAGACCACCTGGATGCATCCTCGCTCCAAACACTGGCACCTTATCGACTATGTCCTAGTGCGTCAGAGGGACCGCAGTGACGTCCTCCTCACCAGAGTGATGCCCAGCGCAGAGTGCCACACTGACCACCGCCTTGTCCGCTGCAAACTCAGGCTCCACTTCAGGCCAAAACCCAAGAAATGGGGGCCCCCCAAGAAAAAGCTTGATGTTGCCAGCCTTCAGCGTGACGATGTGAAAGCTGCCTTTCAGACAGATTTACAGCGCAGGCTCAAAGACACAGCGGACCCAGTAGACTCCTCCCCTGAAACACTTTGGGAACAACTGAAAACTGCTATTACAAAATCCTCTGCAGAAGTCTTGGGTTTCGCCAGAAAGAAGAACAAAGACTGGTTTGACGAAAACGATGTAGAGATCCAGGAACACCTAGCAAAAAAAAGAGCCGCCCATCAGGCCCACCTAGCCCAGCCTTCCTGCCCTGTGAAGAAGTCTGCCTTCCGCCTCGTCTGCAGCAGTCTCCAGCGCAAGCTCAGAGATCTCCAGAATGAGTGGTGGACCAGACTTGCACAGAGGACCCAGCTTTGTGCTGACAATGGTGACTACAGGGGCTTCTACGAAGCACTGAAAGCAGTGTATGGCCCCAGGCACCTGGTACAAAGTCCCCTGCGAAGCGCGAATGGCCAGGCACTCCTCACAGATAATACCTCCATCTTGAACCGCTGGTCGGAATACTTTCAGAGCCTCTTCAGCGCTGAGCGCACTGTTCAAGAAGCAGTCGTCCTACAAATCCCACACCTCCCAGTAAAGGTTGAATTGGACGAACCGCCCACCGCTGAAGAGACCCTCACAGCCATCCACCAGCTCAAGAGTGGCAAAGCAGCAGGCATTGATGGAATACCGCCAGAGATCTGGAAACATGGAGGCACAGCACTGCACAACAAGCTCCATGACCTCTTTCTCTGCTGCTGGGAGGAAGGAACACTACCAAAAGATCTCCGTGATGCAGTCGTTATCACCCTGTACAAGAACAAAGGCGAGAAGTCTGACTGTTCCAACTATCGGGGAATTACCCTCCTGTCCATTGCTGGGAAAATCCTTGCAAGGCTGCTCCTGAATCGGCTGGTACCTGCCATCGCTGAAGACCAACTCCCAGAGGGCCAGTGTGGCTTCAGAGCAAACAGGAGCACCACCGATATGGTCTTTGTGCTGAGACAGCTACAGGAGAAGTGCCGCGAGCAGAACAAAGGGCTGTACGTAACATTTGTCGACCTAACAAAAGCGTTCGACACTGTGAGCAGGCAAGGCATGTGGCAGATCCTGGAGCGACTTGGCTGTCCCCCAAAGTTCCTCAACATGATTGTCCAGCTACACGAGGACCAGCAAGGCCAGGTCAGACTCAACAATGATCTCTCAGAACCATTCCCTATTCTCAACGGCGTAAAGCAGGGCTGCGTGCTGGCACCGACCCTCTTCACCATCTTTTTTAGCATGATGTTGAAGCAGGCCACAGTGGACCTTGATGATGACGATGCAGTGTACATCAGGTATCGTCTCGATGGCAGCCTGTTCAACCTCAGACGACTGCAGGCCCACACAAAAACCCTAGACCAACTGATTCGTGAGCTGCTTTTTGCTGATGATGCTGCCCTCGTTGCACACACAGAGAGAGCCCTGCAGCGCATCACGTCTTGCTTCGCAGATGCTGCCCAGCTCTTTGGACTCGAGGTCAGTCTGAAAAAGACAGAGGTCCTCCATCAGCCGGCACCCAAGACAGTGTATCGCCCTCCTCACATCACCATTGGCGAGTCTGATCTAAAGTCAGTGCACCAGTTTACTTACCTTGGCTGCATTATCACGTCGGACGCCAAGCTGGACAAGGAGCTTGACAGCAGGCTGGCAAAAGCGAACAGCGCTTTCGGGCGACTTTTCAAGCGGGTGTGGCACAATCAACAGCTGAAAACAGGCACCAAGATCAGCGTGTACAGAGCTGTGGTCCTCACCACCCTGCTGTATGGTTCCGAGTCCTGGGCCCTCTACCGCAGCCAGCTACGACTCCTCGAACGCTTCCACCAGCGCTGCCTGCGTACCATCCTGGGCATTCACTGGAGTGACTATGTCACCAACGTCGAGGTCCTTGAACAGGCTGAAACTGTGAGCATCGAGGCTTTGCTGCTGCGGACACAGCTCCGCTGGGCGGGGCATGTCTCCAGGATGGAGGATCATCGCCTACCAAAGATCACCCTGTTCGGCGAGCTTGCTACTGGACACCGTGACAGAGGGGCACCAAAGAAGAGATACAAAGACTGTCTCAAGAAGTCACTTAGTGCCTGCCAAATCGACCACCACCAGTGGTCTTCGCTTGCTGCGGACCGTGACACCTGGCGCTCCACCATTTACAAGGCAGCTGTCTCCTTTGAGGACTCTCACAGAGCTAGCCTTAAGGACAAGCGGCTCAGGAGAAAAAACAGAGATGCCGCAGCTCAGAACCCCGGCCATACCTTCCCCTGCAGCCACTGCGGTCGAACCTGCCTGTCTCGGATTGGCCTCCGCAGCCACGAACAAGCCTGCAGACGTCGTGGGCAACTCCTATAAAATCTTCGTTCGCGAAGTCAAGCCAAGAGAGCCAAGAGAGTAGCACGTTGTTCACAGGCATAGGAACTGTTAACAAATTTGCTGATTTTCAGCAGTTGGCAAAATTTCAGCACATTTTTATTTTCCATTTTATTATGTAAAAAAGGCAGTGGTTGGGATGCCGTCATGATGGCTTCTTGTCGTTCCAGAAACCGAAGTCGTCATGACGGTTTCGCACCCGGAAAGGCTATGTTGCCGTCACAATTGATGGCGACGCTGTCAACAAGTGGCGTCAGATAGGCTATGGTTTCCATAGTCAGCCATCAAGACGGTTCTGTTTTGCTCTCCGAAGAGATTTACGTCACAATACATAGCTAGTAAGCTGCACTAGTGATAACAATACCTTATAACTTAGCCCTTGGTTTTGTTATTGAAAACGATATTTTGCCGTCCAAAGATTTTTTTTATAAATATAAAAGCAATATTGATCATTGATGCCGATATCTTTATTTTTTAAATTGACATTTTTAAAGTTATATATCATAATACTTTGTGAAATAAATTTTAGGCTATGCATTACTTTAATTGTTACCTGTTTTGGTATTTTAATAAGTGGGGCTGTTTTATATCTATGATATTCATTATATGCAGCTAGTATCAGCTCCTACAGCGTAGGCTACACTCACAGGAAGGAAGTACCGGCGCCATCGCCACGTGCTCATTTGAATCGAATTCGGAATGGGTGAATTTTACCTAGTTCTACTGACTACATTTCTTTTATGAGACAAAATTGGATTTAAAAATGTACCCACCTTCTGAAATGGAGCTTGATGAAAACCAGCATGACAGTCGCCTACTGCCATCAGCATCTGTTTTTTTCAGTTTCGGCATTTTCGAGGAGACAGCAAAAGTGAAGTGTTACCAAAGAAAATAGATCTAGATTTAAACTTCCCCCCACAAACCTTAATGACGTCAGACGTCTTTTCACTGATCTTTCTCGGAAAGACGTGCACTGAAGGAGAGCAACTCTTTTGGGTACCTGGTTGATTCAACGGAAATCCATTTCAACGATGTTTTTGGACGATTCAATGATGGTCGTTTCAACGGATGTTCGTTACAACGAATTATCATAATTATCAACTTAGCGTCTTAATTAATCTTTCTAAAAAGTCGTTTTTGGGGGATTAGGGCTGTATCAAGGTGAAGGCGCTGGAAGAGGCTTGCGGCCAGAACAAGAAAATATGGCTGCATTTACTAATAATAGGGTTAGGGGTTGGGTTACTTGGTCGTTTCAACGGGAAAACGTTTTGGACGTTTAAACGGATCCCTTGAAATGGATTTCCGTTGAATTGTCTATAAATAACTCTTTGTGCCTTGGATCAAAAGTGACTAAAAACTGCAATGTTTTAAAAACAATTAAAAAAAAAAAAAAAAAAAAAACTTTGGAACTCCCTTTGCATAAAAAAAAAATTCACTGTTTTTTTTTTGTTTTTTTTTTGTTTTTTTGTTTTTTTGTTTTTTTTTTTAGTTGGGAGGGGGGGTTCCGGAACCCAGGTAACCCCCCCCCCCTGGGTCCGGCCCTGAGTCTTGCAACATACACCTGACGCTGTAGCTGGCAAGTGTGGGGCAGCGGAACAATGATGCAAGTATTATCTTTGTGTATATATGCTGACAATAACAGCAGAGGTGCATACCTAACATTTGGCTTACACTCTGTGATGACATTTCACTTTCCAAGTCAGACTTTCATTGTTCTTTGTAGAAAGCTGACAATGTGAAACAGTGATGCATGAACGGAATGTCTGGTGTGATTTGCTATACATTTACATCCCTTTGGGTAAAAACAATAACCTGTGATAGTTAGCTGGCCTTGCACCTGCGTGTGGTGGGAATATGATTTCTTCATTCCCACGCTGGTGTTATCAGCTAATTTCACACAAAATCCTGGTAACTGACCTGCCTCGAGTATGGTGTAATTTCTGGATGCGGGTGGGCATTAGACTTTGATTATGCCTGTCTGGCCACTGTCGCACACTTTGAGTTGCTCCTAGAAATAGAAACTGTGGATTAACCACAATGCTGCACTTGTGCATGTGTCTGTCAGGACGTACTTCTAACTATTTACTCTTGGCAGTGTCCTCATCCTCATGTTGTTTACATAAAATGTGGCTAGCTGCAGTTGAGAAAAAAGTGTGTGAAATGATTTTGTCAAGACATTTGTCAGAAACGTTTGCTTTTCTATTTAGATCTATGTGGAAGTTTCATGTTGCTAGTTTCTTGGGGCTTTTTTGTTTGTTTTTCCCTCTACCCAGTGATTACAACTGGTCAGTTCTCTGTTCTTTCCTCACGTTTCTCATGATTTGGACAGCAACTGGTCAAGCAAAGGCGATCCAGTACTTGTAGGAGATCAACTGGGGACCTCGTTGTGACACACATGTCAGCGACCGTGTTGATTCCCTGGCATTGGCTTCTTTTTTTTTTCAGTCTCCTGGTCTGTGGACAAATATTGAGTGCAGCTTTAGAAATACGTTTGACGTTTTAAGTTAATCATAAACATATACTGTTTATAATTTTCTTTATTTCTCTTTTAGGGATTTAACCATTAGACTACCTGGCCATTGCTGCAGAGTGCAAATTCTGAAATAGCAAGCTAGAAGATAAGATAGACCTGCTGGAGGAGATCAGATCAAGAATTTGAAAATCTGAATGCATCTCAAGGCTGCAAAGAACTAAAGGTGTGCAGACGCAACCAGAAGAACAAGAAGTATTTGGAGTGGACTTTGTGAGAAAAAAGGAGAGACAACTAAACAACCTGTTCCAGTTCTACACTGCATTAACATATGTTTGGGTTTTGGCTTTTTTTGTCATTTTTGTTGCCAAATGGTCAATCTATTAAGCACAAGTATAGTGAAAAAAGGCAGACTTTCAGCACCTACACTGGCAAAAACCAAACATATGTTAATGCATCTGTAGTACAGCCACACGATAGACTGTTTCTCACTCTTTGCTGATTGAGAAATTTAAGACTTTATAATAAAATGAAAATGAGTTTTGAATCTAGTATTCCTATGCTATCATATTGTAAGTGTCACTGTAAATCAGCCATTTATGACCTGAACCATTATTTCTCTGTGTGTTGTGTTTTGGCATGTGAACTACTCATATATACATGCATAGTTATTTATTAATAATCTCTCTCCCCTCTCTCCTCTCTCTTTCACACAAATACACACACACACACACACACACACACGCACGCGCGCGCACACACACACACACACACACACACACACACACACACACACACACACACACACACACACATCGATTCTATTTGTGAGTGAAAGTAATCGGCTCAGCCTGACACTGAACACAGCCAGTAATAGAGAGCGCTGAGCAGCACTACCATCCTGCTACGATGAGACAAGATGGACTAAAATGGCTCGGATAAGTGTGCTATTTTGTTTTTAAGAAACACCAATAACAAAAACACCTACCCGGCTCTGCAGGCACTGACAGCTTCTGTGACCTGTGCTTGCTGATGCTCATTTTCCACGTACAGTTTGTGTGGATCGGCGCCGCGTTCTTGTAGATCTGCGACCGGTCAACACGGATGCAACTTGAACGGAATCGCTGCCAGTTGTGTGATAAATACTAATAGCATCAATGAAACTTGACGCAAACTTGCTTTGCCTCGATCTAGAGCCGTGTTTGACATATATTTGTATCATAAATGTAGGCTTGTAGACTTTGCAACGCATTCCGTCGAATCACGCGCGCTATCGTCCGCCATATTGCCCAAGGGACAGGAAAGCTTGTGGCACCCAGCAACAATTGCTAAGGGGCGTGGAGTCACGGTTTGTGGCGCGTGTTCGGTGAGGTCCATTGTGTATATAGACACGGGTGTCGAATGCCTGCAGAAATATTTGCCCTAGAAATAACGAACAAAGAAAGAAACAACCTTAAGAAACAGGGGCGGATCAGTTACCTCCCCACGGGGAGGCAGGTTCCGTTTGTTTGCGACCCTTAACCTGAGACAGATCACGGCGTTCAGTGGGCTGACCTCGCTCCCCAAAGGCCGAAAATGAACAAAGCGAGGGGAGGAGGGACTCGTTGGGGAGGGAGGGGGAGGTGGTAGGCACGTTTACGCCGTTTGTGACTATGATGTGTGCGGACCGCTTGCACATTCTCAATGCCGGCCGATGTAATAGTTTATTACCAAGGACAGACTATAAGGCTTTCAAGCCTAAATCTCTGTTCTTGTAAAATAAAGTGTATTTAATTCAGTTTTCAAGTCTCTCTTGACCGAACACTCTCAAAACTGACCAATATTGTTATTGGAAACTGTCCTACTCACCAACAGGGGAAGATCCTCTTAAAAGTTAAATTCTGGTTGAGAACACAAGAATTTCCCCGGAGGCTTCTTTGTCCTTGAGAGAGGATGATACTACGTTAACGTAATGCAAACACTATCCATCTGCAAGAGGCATATATCTTCATGATCCCCCGCAGCCTGCGGGGATCATGAAGATCTATGCATCTCCCTGGCCAATCAGCATCTGTATTTCAGACTCTGAAGGGTAAGAAGGTAACTGAAGGACTGTGCCAGATTACATTTATTTAGTCGCGAGTCCACGAGGGAGGCTGCAGGTTTATAACTTGTCTGTACGTCCGATGACCTCCTCCCCCGAACGAACACAGACGTGGTGCAAAACAAGCCGGGGAAAGATTTTCATGAGCCGCTATAGTGTTCTATTGGTATAACCTTTGAAGATGTGGCGTGCGAGGGGGAAGAGAAGAGTTCCGACTGTGTAACATGACTGATCGCACAGCTCAGTTAAATTTCAAACAATGAACCCATGGATCGAAAATCTCCAATCTGAGAGTTGTCCTCTGAACCCTGCATATCATTTTATGAGATATTGAGGTCGACCTTGATAGTTTAAGGGTGGTGCCAGAACAGCTTGGCGCCAAGCTGTTCTGGCACCACCCTTAGACTATTGAGCTCTTTTCATCTTCGATTGCAGCGTATCCAACCCATGGGACATTAAAGTGCCATTTCGCGTTAAACTGAAGACAAAATTCAGCACTGTTTGTTTGTTATGCCTTGTTGACACACATCATGAGCTTCTATAGCAGTTTGGACATGCAGCAAAAGCACACGAGTAATCGCACTTATTTATTCTGCGCAGCCGTTAGCGTGTCAGTCTATTTTTAGCTGTTTCTCGTACTGAATGCGTTGTATTAATAGAACGGAGTGGAGTTGTTGTCATGTTCCTTGATATAAAAAGACGACGTGTGCTGAACTGGATTGTCCTGTGTCTAAATGAACCATAATTAATTGAGATGTGTGTAGCGTTTCGAAACCATCCGGCTGTTACAGAAGTGTATCTTCGAACAGTTACGGTGTAGTGAATCTTTAAAGGTTCACGCCCGACCTTTTTTAAGGCTTCAGTTCGCAAAAAGCTTATACTGGGCTTCAGTATACATACCCACTTAGACAGTGACCACCCTATTGTCTCGCCAAATGCTTTCTTTCGTCCGTTCAAAGCAAAATGAGGCCCACGAGTCTTCTGTCGGATATGTGAAAAGATTGCTTCTGACAGGCGATGGTAGCTGACGTCATAACTATTCTATGCGACCTTAGGTCATCTGCATAAATATAACCAATCAGAGACAAGATGGCAGATGAACCAGCAAAGAAAAAAAAAGAAAGTATCATCGCGCCGACAATGACAGACTCGGAATTGAAGAGAAGAAAGAAGAAGAGAGACAAGATACCCCTAAGTAGAATTGACATCGGACAAGGGAATATAAACATGTGGCAACGCGTAAAGCAAGAGCTTGGCTTGACCGGCCACCCGAAATTTGTCGCTTTCCTGCTGAATCAGTAAGTAATCTACGGTCTTTGTCGATCTTCCTATAGTTCCGCGAGCGCTAGTGATTTTCAGAATTCTTGATCTTCAGTACAATTTATCTCTTACCGATTTCGCAATATTTTAAACCTGTTTTATCGTATAGTTACGAGCTAGTTATCACATTTTATGCTGCAAATATCTGAAAACTACGGTGTGTGTCAAAGTTGCACATCGCTGGTCGTAACATGTTTTAAGTTGTCTGTGCGGGCGATTCAGAGAGGTAGTGTTTCTGCTGCGATGGTGCATTTGTCGTTTCCAATAATTTTTTCAGTTACGTAGATTTCGATGTGTGAGATGTGAAATTGACTGCAGTGCAGAAAGTGGGTATAAATACCAATGTTCTGTTTCAATGATAAACGACTGAGTGTTTCCGAGGGGTAAAAGATCAAAGGTCAAACTAGGCACCGTGGACGCAAGCACGCTTTGCGAATCAAACAAGTCACGCCCTCGGTGCACGACGCAGCACGATCGTTTCTAGTAAATGCTAGCAGGTCGCGCGGAACCCGCAATGTAATTTTGACAGCATAGCGAGTATGGAAGGTTTATTCTACTTTCTCGTGAAACATTACGTCAAAGGGATGCACACCGATGACCTCGTGACCTGCAGTATTGCAATACACTGATAGTCGGCCGGGTTCTGCCTTGTGACGTAGGCATATTAATTCAAATGCAGACGATAGATCCGCGACTCGGGTACAAAAACAATACACCCTCCAAACGATGAATTTCGACATTTGGCATTGTATTTACATCATAAAGCCCTAAAACAGTACACAAAGGACCAATACACATACTCGCACGGAAAACAACGATCCCTGCATCACAAGGGCGAATAGACAGAACAACACAGAAAGCGTGACAACACAGCTGACAGATGACCTACAAGCCATTGAAACGGAAGAGCTGGATGCTGGATCGACAGAAATAGACTTGGAAAAGACAGGTTATGACTTGGAACAAATAAAACAATACATCGGGGCAGTGGACAGAAGACTGCAGAGGCGTTTGAGGGACAGACAGAGAAATGTGGAATTTAAGAAAATTGTGCTTGACACTCGTTTCGAGAAGGAAATGTTCGTGTGTGAGAGTGACGATGTAGTTTTGTTGTTTGACAACAGAAACGAACATGTTGATCACTGGTTTTTCAAACGACTGTCAGGTGAACTAAATGAAGAAGAGAATAAAGCCATCAGCGATCTCCGACGCTGGGCGCCAATCAACCGTGTTCGCTATAAGGAGGTGTGTGAGCGTGCTGAAATGGAATTGAAAATCATTCGGGCCTTTCTTCGACATTACATGGGTTAGGTGGACGCCGGTTGTGCTGAAGTTTTCAAAGACTGTAGCCATCGCCAAAACTGTTATGAATTGTTTATTTCATTGATACTGACATTTCAAGTAAACAGTTTGTATTTTTCAAGTATAAACTAAACATGGACTACCATGTTTGGAAAATATGTTTACAAGCATTGTCCATGTTTGTGAAGCTTTGTATAATCCCTTCCCCCACCTCCCCTTGTGAATGGACCAGAAGGTCTGCCACAATAAACTTCTTGAGTCTTGAGTCTTGAGTCTCTCTCTCTCTTTCTTTCTCTATTTGGTATACCCATTTTGTGTCACCAAATTCTGATGTGACTTTGTCAGAAAATCTTTTATCGGTTCTTTCTGTCTATTTCAACACGACTTTTTATTTCTTATTCTCATCTTATAAGAATGGTGTGTTTTGGTCCGTAGAAAACAAACCCGCTTAAGTCGAACAATTCTGTCAAAAATTGTACCCATCCGAATGACGGATAAGACGAACGGGGAAAAAAATGTCGTCAACTTCGTATTTCAAGCGAATACACAATTCCTGAATACCACAAGCCAGCTCATTCGAGACGAACGGCATCCGGATACGCGGCTTCAGCCGCGTATCCGGATGCCGTTCGTCTCGAATGAGTTAAAGGTTATCTTTAACCCCTTGACTGCAACTGACGACACCGCGGGGCGGAAAAGACGGGCAATATCGCCAGTCATGTCGAAGGCATTTTATAAATTCCACAGAGAAATTAATGAATACTGAGGTGTGTTTAGCAGTGTTTGCACTAATTTGTATTAGATTCTAACGGAATATCTACCGTTCACGTCCATAACAATTACAGTAAATTTAGGACAAAAGATAAGTTGAAGAATCAGCTATAGAGCTGTCAGGAGCTTTCAAAATCATCTCGGGGTCTTTTTCAGACTCCGAGATAGAGTGTCAACCTACAACAGATTCTGCAAGATAACGTTCTTCAGAAAATCCAGTGTCAGACTTATGAAACAATGCTTTAAATGATAATATTGGTGATAATATTTGTTGTTGCTGTTGTTTGCTTATGGAGACCAAAAAGGTGACTGCCAAGCGTGTAATATGCAAAGAAAGTACCCAACGGAGAAAGAAACACGCTTAGAAAAGACGGGTACAACACAATTTATTAATATTTCGGGTAAATACCCTTTGTCAAAATAGACAAACAAACAAACAGAGAGATTAGCCGCTACTTATCTTCATTGGCAGAAGGAATGTGGCAACTCATTCCTTCTGTTGCCACATTCCTTCTGCCAATGAAGATAAGTAGCGGCTAATCTCTCTGTTTGTTTGTCTATTTTGACAAAGGGTATTTACCCGAAATATTAATAAATTGTGTTGTACCCGTCTTTTCTAAGCGTGTTTCTTTCTCCGTTGGGTACTTCTTTGTTGTTTGCTTGTTTTTTAAATCAGTGAGGTGCCCCACTCTCGACCCTCTTTACTTAAACCCTTCCCTGCCACGGTACGTACATTTGTGTTTCTGAAATCTATATCATTCAGCGACCAAAAGTCATCACCGTCCAAAAAACATGGATACAAACTTGTCTCAGCGAGAGGCATAAGGGTCACTCTCCAATGTTGTGTACCACAGAGGGTCATACTCTCAGATGAGTGTTTTTGTAAACCTTTCCTATCGATCGGCTGTGTTGCTGATACCGATCCGTAGGGAATTAAAAATACTATGAATTAAATAAAATTAACTTCAAAATACGACATCTGTGTTTGTGTTTTTTTACGCCTGAAATGTCAAAAGGTTGCCAAAAATAGCGAATGGAAGTGTGACATGCTTTGAGACCCTTCCTCTTTTCATGTATCAATCAAAAGTTTAAACCCGCTGGTGTCTGTTCTTTGTAAACTGACGTGATTGTGTGATTTATTTTCTCCACAATTAATTCCGATACCTTGTGTTTTGGGGCGGTGAGAAAAATACCTGTTCAACGCAAGGCGTGTTTTCGTCACACATGTTAACCAACAAGCACCGCTTCTTTTCACTACACGTATGAAGATAGAACTATTTTTATCCTGAGCCCTTGGAAGGTGTGTTAGAAACGTGTATGTCGGAATTTGTGAATTTTTAAAATGGTAATCGACGATGGTTTCCTGTTTCTGCTGTTACGTTGGACTACATCATTTTTGCATTTTATGATAGAAAACCTACATCCCGCGAACAATGTTGCATATGAATAGCTTCCGGTTGTCAGCGGAAGGCTAGTAGTGCACTCTGTCAGTTTGAAAGAGGTTCGGAGAGAGCGCGCGAAGTTCGACTGAATTTCGTTTCCTTCATACTTCCAAAAGTTACTTTGGACATATTACACTTTCGTTTCTTTACCATCTCACAACAAACATGCAAATGCATGAATGCAAATATTCTTCTTTTTTTCTTGCATAAAATGATGATTTGAATATTTATTTACAAGAAACCACAGAAAAAGTAACATTTAGAGGTATTTGACTGAGGCTGGACGGACGACCACTGGCCCAGAACACAGACTCAGATTTGCTTCGCACGTGAACCAAAACAAATCTCGCTTTTCTCAAAAATGGACATCCTGGCTTTCACCAAATAACGGCAAATTATGCCTTTAGCTGCATGAGGCGATTAGCAAAATTGTCTGATGGAAACCGATGGAGGCGTCCCGTTTGTGTTCTTTGCGACTTGACAAGACGCTACAGCTTTGAGCCCTTCACTGCCGAGAAACAAAATAAACGCAGCACAAACTGAACACAACCCTGCTGCATGAGACATAGATCAGCAAGAGGCATAGGTCCTCATGAGCCCCGGCAGCTGCCTCTTGCTGACACCACTTTGTATCCACGTTCCTTAGATGGCTGGGGCTCTTCGGGGTTGCATGAACAAAGGTTTCAAAAACACAATCTGCGTCCACTAGCAGTGAAGGGGTTAACTCATTCGCGGCCAGCCGCATCCGGATGCGCGGCATAAGCCGCGCATCCGGATGCGGCTGACCGCGAATGAGTTAACAGTTGGCCCAGACTTAGAGCAACACAAGCAGATGAGATAGGACCATCACAGCCGCAACGGATAACAACACGCCGACCCAAAAGTCCGGGCAGTGGACAGAGGGCACCGACGACACGCCGTAGTAGTGATGCAATGAGATGCAGGTCCGCTCGGCGGAAGCTCCCTTGGGCTGGGCCACGAAACCTTCGTTACATCTGCATGTACCATTCTCACGGCAACGGCCATATCCTTTGCTGCAGGCCTGGTCTGCTGATTTACAGCTGTCATCTTCCAAGATCGCCGACAAGCAGGTGTTCGCAAAAGCCCACGACTCTTCCATGCAGAGGCAGGAGCCGTTTCCATACACCACGGAGCATCTTCCGAGGTCCTGGCCACAAAGTGTGTTGGATGATTTTCCTGTGCACTCTTCCGTTTCGTAGTAGGCCTTAACACACACGCCGTAGTTCTCAAAGTAATCTTCGTTGCACGTGCATTTTCCATCGTGAGTGCAAGTTCCCGGTGACACTGCACCACCACATTTGTCGCCGGCGCGGCATCCATTCTTGGGCGTGAAGGTGCGGGTGACGCACATGTGGCCTTGGGCGTAATATCCAGGATCGCAAATGCACTTGTTGTTGAATTTGTCACACATTCCATGTTCACGGCCACAAACAGCTTCTTTAATACAAAACGAAGTTTTTGCAATAAATAGTACATCGGCGGGCTGGAAAGAGTCGATAATACACCTGTTTCCTTCAACAAAGTAGTCTAAGTTACACAAACACGTTTTACCATCGCCTTCACACATACCATCCCTTTTTGTACATGTTGTATTCGTGCAACCTCCTTTCGGCTGGAACGTGTTTGTGACGCACGTGTTGTAGTGAGCATAATAGTTCGTGCTGCACCTGCACTCGCCTTTCGCTGTACACTGTCCGTTAGCATTCGAGCAACTTGATCCATTAGTTTTACACGCCTCCGTCTTGAAAGAATGTCGGACACAGGTTGCTTTTTTGGAGTCATATTTTTTGTCGTCGACGCATTTACATTGCGGGAGATCTTTGGAACCATAACAAAAAGCATTAAAATTTATACATTCATCTCTGAAGTTGTGATCCCTTGGCTTGCACGTTCCGTTTTCGTTATAGGCAGCAAGATTGCTTGCATTCTTGATGAAGGGGGGAATACTGAAGGGCAGGTCAGGCTGGCTGACGGTGGTGGTGATGGAGGCAAACAGGCTGATAGAGAAGAGAACACCGTTCTCCATTCTGGCCTAATAAGTATCCCGGTAACCGTCACTTCCAGATGACTTATATTTCGAGTCATGAGTACACGTCATTGTGTCTTTCTATTGGTGACGTTTAGGACAACATGTGGCTGCATACTGATAAAGCTGAATAACAAAAGCACGCGCAGTGAAAAGGACAGAGCATACTGACGTCATAGTAGAATGACGTCTTTTTGCTCCTGATCAGTGCACGTGCATCATCATCTTTCGCAAACTTCTGCAAGCAATGAGCAACTACAAGAATCGTAAATTCGGCTTATTCCATACCCAGTCGGCAAATTGTCTTCGGGCCGTCGTCGTGTGAAAGTCGCCGTGAGAGAATCTTTGCTGTTTGCATACCCAGCTTTCAGCGTTCGACTCTCGACCGAAAGGTCCCGGGTTCGAATCCAGCTGGGGTCGAAATTTGTTCAGACCCTATTTCGCGGTGCTCCGTACTTGAAATCACCTTCGTGGTGGACACAAGACGTTAAGCCCTAAACGTTTAACGTTTTAACTTTTCAATGCCGGGAAGAAAAAGAAACAACAACAAAACAAAAAAACGCGTAGGTCGACATCACCCAATTGCAAGAGACAAAGAACCTCTTAACCCATTCAGCCCTGACGCACAACAGCAGGAAATGGATCGACCAAGATAGTTCAAGGGTAGTGCCAAATTAGCTTGGCGCCTGTCGTCGCCAGGCTAATCTGGCACTACTCTTGAATTATCATGGTCGATCCATATGCTGCAACATGTGCATGGTCGTTAGATGACGCCTCCAAAATTTGGGAATTACGTGCGCCGGGCTAAATGAGATAAGCCCCCTCGCAGATGCTCATGACGTTCTTTGTCTCTTGCTAACGCTAGTCGTTTCCGTGTTCCTTCAATTGATGCGATTGTTCGGTGTTTCATTTGCCCTGTATGTCCTTTAAAGACGTCGTTCTTCGTCCACTGGTAGAGAAGGGGTTTAACGTAACTAATCAATCGATCGGTCAAGTAGAAGAGGAAGCAAGCAAGCAAGCAGTCGGTTTAAGCAGTGACGTGAAACGCGTGGTTAGATAACCCGGTGCGCAAAGGTCATCGGGCCGACATCAGCTGCCGTTGGCCCTGTGCACGGCGGTCGACGTCGGCCCGATGGCCTTTGCGCACTGGGTTCCTATTCAGCAACACCTTTGATCTGAATGGAAAGTCCATGCATCTAGCCGTGTAAAAACCGTCTCAACGTGCATCTGTATCGCTTGTTACGTTTGTGCTTGTGTTGTTCTGTGAGAGCATGTGTGTATTAATCATAGGAAAGATCTGATATTTATTTGAGTTATTTGGGATACAAATCACGTACCTTTTTAGTAGGATTCATCCTCGTTCGCATGGAGAGCGGAATTGACTTTGTTATGATGCGCTAAGATTAGACCGGAAGTTTCTAGCAAAGTCGCACGGATAGTCGCTGTCGATTTTTGTGATGCGTGGTTTTGCTGCAAATAGACCAGAACGTGCGAGCGAAGTCGCGCTGTGTCGAGTGACCTCACATGTGACGTCAAAGTGTCGGCAACATTTTGCAACACTGCATTAAAGGCGTTTAAAATAATAGTGAAAACCTAGTAGCTCATTCCAGTAAATTATCTTTCATTGATATTAATAAGTTTTGGTTACGTTTTCCTTTCTGATTGGTTGTGTTGTGCGAATTAGCTGGATTATTCTGGAAAGCTATAATACTATAAAAGACCATGCTAGGAAGCGTGTGTGTACATTGTCAGTGACGGACTTATGCAGTGTAACATTGTATGAGAGACGCAGTGTGTCAAAAGTGTTGATGCATTGTAGAGGAGACAGTGTATCAGTGTTTGTGCATTTGTGAATGCATTGTGTGGAGATCGCATCGTTGCAATAAAATATTGTTGGAACTGTTACTCCTGAGTGGTCTACAACCTTGTGCCACGTGTGACGAGTTGCAGCTGAGTGAAGTTTCTTTACAAGAACCCTACGTGCGTGCGTCTGGTGTGATTGCATCATCTTACGACTACGACTACCACGTAACATTTTGGCACCTCTGACGGGACTTCTTCAGTTGGCTTAGTGGAAAGGGTAGCCGGAGACAACAGTCAGCAGTGAAACGCAGAGATGGCGACATCAGAAATGAAGACATTCCTGAAAATTGGAAAGGAATGTGGACTGTGGACTCAAAGGAGCTCAACTCCTCGAGTTTGTAAAGGAGAGAGAGAGAAGGAGAGATTGGAGAGAGAAAAGGAGAGACTGAAGAGAGAAGAAAAGAGACGAGAGAGAGAAGAAAATGAGAGACTGGAGAGAGAAAGAGAAAAGAGACTCGAAGAAGAAAAGAGACTGGAGAGAGAAGAAAGAGCTAAAGAGCGTGAAATCAGGAAACTCGAAATTCAAGCAGAAGAGGCAGTGAAACAGCGAGAAGAGTCGGAGAGGCAGTGACAACACGAAATTTATTTATAGCAGATGGAGATAGAGGCACAGAGCCAGAGGGCAACTGAAGCAACAGCCTTAGCCAGCAGAGAGCAAACAGCCCGTGCGCCAAAGCTACCACCTTTCGTAGAAAATTCGGATAAGATGGACGCTTACCTGGAGCGACTCGAGCGCTTCGCAAGCAGCAACAACTGGAGACAAGAGACTTGGGCCATCAAACTGAGCGCACTTCTAACCGGCAAAGCGCTTGAATTGTACACCCGCTTGCCAAGAGAAGAAGCCGAGGATTATACGCAGTTGAGAGGCCGCCCTGCTGAGACAATACGACTTCACTTAAGAGGGTTATAGGCGACGATGTTGGGACTGCAAGTCTAAGGAAGGAGAAACACCCGGCCTATTCATTGAAAGAATCAGGAGTTACCTGGAGAAATGGATAGAGCTGGCTGGTTTAAACAAGGAGTACCAGGACCTGTGTGACCTCATCAGGATAGCAGGCAGAAGTAGTACCACGTCTCAACACAGAGCCGCCTCTGTACTGGCCAATGATGTGACGTCATCTAGTGACTTGGGGTCTGGCGGGCAACACCGGAGCTGATTGAGTCTTCAAAAAGAATGAACGCATCCCAGTTGACGATGGTGTTACATTCGTACCAGTCTCAAACATCGCGCTGCCTGAGAATGAAGTGCCGAATATGCCAGTGGTGTCAGGATTCGTTGGCAAAGCATCAGTGAGAGTGTTGAGAGACACTGGATGTAGCTGCATCATCGTGAGAGAAACCACTTCATTCTCAGGCAGCACGATGTTTGAGACAGGTAAGAATGTAACCTCATCGTCAACTGGGATGCGTTCATTCTTTTTGAAAGACTCAATCAGCACCGGTGTTGCCCGCCAGACCCCAAGTCACTAGATGACGTCACATCATTGGCCAGTACAGAGGCGGCTCTGTGTTGAGACGTGGTACAACTTCTGCCTGCTATCCTGATGAGGTCACACAGGTTCTGGTACTCCTTGCAATATATATATATATATATATATATATATATATATATATATATATATATATATATATATATATATATATATATATATATATATATATATATATATATATATATATATATCTTTGGCCATCGGTAGTGATTTGTGTCACGATGATTCGGGACAAAAAAAGCTCTACCGACAGCCAACGAGTTATTTGTCAAAGGCTAATTAGGCAGTATCCTCGAGCAATCACACAGTCGACCCATCCCCTTTTGATACCATACAACCATCATGGTCAATTTATCTCCAAAATTTTGTGATACTATGAAAAAGTAAAACTAGCTCTGAAAGTGAAACTCAGTAATACGACTAGATTGGTGGTGGGTTTTTTTTTTTGTTGTTGTTTTTTTTTTGTTTTGTTTTTTTGTTTTTTAGGGGGGTAGCGTTAATTAACGAGCCAGGCACTGTCACTGAGCAGTCAAGCTGACCCGAACCACCTCCCTGATTTGGCGCTGAAAGATACTAGACATCGGCGGAGTTCTAGTGTGTCGTGTCCGGAAAATGCAAGTCAAGCCCATTACACCACAATGGCGGACATCGATCGTACAAATCAGCGCGCCATCACGCAGACACGCTTCCGGTCCTCATTGATTGGTTGCCGGTAGCGAGGTTTGCGCGGAGCAATTTTTCAGAAGTTCCCGTAGTGACCCAGCCTGTAAAGCAAACACCCATCGGTCAGACATCATAGGTGCGCGGACTGACTGCCGCCCACTTTGACCTATTGCTGTGTACTGGGAAGAGAATGTTGGGGCTGACTCGGCGATTTGACACATGATCAGTGTAGTGCGTCGATTTCCCGGCTAGTGTGCCGGTCGTCGGCTGGGCCGACGTCGGTCGCCTTTGGCCCGCGCACAGCCGTGCAGGGGCCAACCGGCTACGACGTTCCGTAAGATTACGCCACCCATCATTGATCGTGTGTCTGTGGCCTTTTTGTGAACCCTGGCCTGATTTGTTTGGGAGGGGGGGGGGGGGGTTATTGTCTTTCAATCAGTTTCGAGTACGCCAGTCAACCCATTTCATCAGCAGGATTCGCACATTCCTGGTCTTCTGCATCGGCTGGCGTACTTAGCCGGATACGCCACTGAGCAGATGCAGAAGATCAGGAATAAATGCTTCTTCACTAATATTAGAGATAGGGCTCCGAAAGCTGGCGTCATCACGCTAGTCGTGGCGGCCATCTTGAGAGGATACGCAATTCATGCGCTCATCGGAAAATCGCTGTCAGGACAATGTCAGGAAAGTCCTGACGTGTTATAGGCAATAACAGCAAGTCTTGCCATCAGCGTAGGAAACCGCTAACCAGAATCTGTTTTTGTGCGTTTCCAAAGAGGAAGAAACATGAAGAAAAACGTGTTGAAACACTACTTTGCTACTATCGAAAGTCTATCGCCAGGCTAGCGTGTCCTCTCAAGATGGCGGCGCGGCAGCCGACGCTCCTAGGCAACGCGGGGAACTTGCCGAGCCCTATAGGGCCCATATTCACCCCTTGGGGCATGGCGAAAGCTACCCATATGCAAGAGACACTTAAATCCTCATGAGCCCCCGCAGTCGCAGGCTCATGAGGTCTGTGTCACTTGCACTGATGAAGTCGGCCTGCACTCCTCAGTACATGATGATCCCGATCAGGATTGCAATGATGGACAAACATCAGCCTGTGTCCCGTCCTCTGACACTATAGTTTATACTCCTCCGGCGTATCTGGCTATGCAAACTATCATGGGTCCGATGTCGGCCCGCGCACGGCTGTACCTCCTATGTCGGCCTGAGGTTCTTTTGCCTACTGCTTTGGAAGCGCGCCCGAACCCAAGGGCATTGTCTGAGCATGTTGATAGGGATGCGAGCCATTACTGTTGACAACACGCATTATTCAATTAACTAGCGGACCTCTGGAGAGGTCTCAGTTTCTCCATGCACCATGTCTTTCCATTCCGTCTGCAAGAGGCATAGATTCTCATGAGCCCCTACATGCTGTAGGGGCTCATGAGAATCTGTGCCTCTTCAGCTGACAAAAGATCGGTTTCAGCTGTTCTTCAAATTAACCCATATCATACTGAGGCTAAAAGCTTCAAATTTGTACATTGCCATATGCAAGCTACATTATAGTACTTACAGATAAGGATATAGACTAATAGCTTCAGTTCAAGGGTAGTGCCAGAATATTCTATTCTGGCACTACCCTTGAACTATTTTAGTCAAACTTATTTCACACACTGGTGTATTCCGAATCATAAGGGTTAAGGTGTTGTTTTGGGTAAATTGTACGGCGACTATCCCGTCACGGCTCGCATCCTGCGCCAGGCCGTGGACTTTTAGACCCAGATGACCTCCTTGATCTGAAATGTAAATTGGCCCATGCCTGCAAGATGTATAGATTCTCATGAGCTCCCGTGGATGCAGGGGCTCATGAGAATCTATGCCTCTTGCTGACTCACTGTGTTACACTGACCAAGACATGTCATAAATCATAGCACTGGGTGGCCTCTGGCGAGGCTCTAGTTTGAGACTCCGATATTGTGCCAAGAATGCAGTGACAAAACAACGCATCTCTGCAGGATGTTGCTGAGAATTATGTTCTCCTTAGTTATGCAATCACGTTTCTGTTGAGGGTTTTATTTGATAGTTTTTTTTTTTACTAAATTCTGAAATTTAACTTTTGGAAAAACATTCTTTGAAAAACGAGAACACTGATTCCACTGTACGCGTAGTGATCAGTTGATGATATATTGGTAATTCAGTGATCACCTGACGAACAGTTGGTAATGTGTACAAATGTGTATGAAAACTTGACTGCAGCAGTAATTTAATGGGCTTGTTCACTGTGTGGAAACGACCATTGAGTAGCAAAACAGTCAGTCACGTCAGTGCTTACCGACTCACAATGCATTGTATCTATGATAGTATTAGTCCAAGAGCTAGCCCGGTCTACAATGCACACCCCCTCCCAGTACTCTATAAGATGGGCTTCAAAGTGTACCTTATCCTAACCATTAAAACAAAGAAGTACCCAACGGAGAAAGAAACACGCTTAGAAAAAACGGTACAACACAATTTATTAATATTTCACTGAGAGTTTTTAGTAAAAGGATTTTAGGGGAACATGGCCTAAACATCGCAGGACATCAGTACTAAGGTACACTTTGAAGCCCATCATAGAGTCTTGGGAGTGGGGGTGGGAGGGGGGAGGGGTGCACGGTAGCCAGGACTAGCTTATATAGTATATAGGGAGCATGAAATTCTCTCTCTCTCTCTCTCTCTCTCTCTCTCTCTCTCTCTCTCTCTCTCTCTCTCTCTCTCTCTCTCTCTCTCTCTCTCTCTCTCTCTCTCTCTCTCTCTCTCTCTCCGAGATCAAAGTAGTTTCAGATCGATTGCCGCCCAGTACGTCAAGGGCTTAATGGTTCACCAAACCGTAGCCATCTCCCTCGAACCTATTGTTCGTGTTTCCAGCATACCGGTAATGACTAACAAATGACAGTCACAAATTGATGTCGAATCCGCTGATCATTTATTCAAATAATGTCTCTGTTTGTTTGTCTATTTTGACAAAGGGTATTTACCCGAAATATTAATAAATTGTGTTGTACCGTTTTTTCTAAGCGTGTTTCTTTCTCCGTTGGGTACTTCTTTGCATTTCACACGCTTGGCAGTCACCTTTTTGGTCTGGATTGCTTAACCATTAAAACCTTTTTAAAAAAAGACCTATCAGTTGTATACAAAATTTCTGAGGGCGCAAATACCTTCACTGAGAGTTTTTAGTAAAAGGATTTTAGGGGAACATGGCCTAAACATCGCAGGACATCAGTACTAAGGTACACTTTGAAGCCCATCATAGAGTCTTGGGAGTGGGGGTGGGAGGGGGGAGGGGTGCACGGTAGCCAGGACTAGCTTATATAGTATATAGGGAGCATGAAATTCTCTCTCTCTCTCTCTCTCTCTCTCTCTCTCTCTCTGACACAAAGACGTCAGTGACTTGACCTTTATTGTTGATGAGAAAAAAACAACAACAACCAAACATTACAGGCCTAGCATCGTGTGTTTAGAGCGAGTGCTTACGACGTCCAGTGTAGTTCTTCACCACACAGATTAACCACACTGTATACGGAGTCGCTTGAAGGACTTTCTCTAGCGAGCTCTCAAGTCTCCTTGACGATATTTCCGTCAAAAGTGTGGACTATAGTTTTCAATGCTACTGTCTGTTTGTGTTAATATTCATTAGTTGCACGAATCGCAGCTACACAGACTCTCACTGTTACTTGTGACAATTGCTGAAAACTAATTTTCTCCGGATTTTAATCTTTTGTTGATTCGAGGTGTGTAGACATTGAAGAGTCCCAACGGACGTGTGTAAGCCTTCTGAAGGCCTATTCCCCTGCGTACAGTGATTACGCCTCTAGTCTTTGTTTATTGTGTTTATTGCACTTAGAATAGTTTAGTTAGTGATTTTTTACTTTTTATTTGTGTCATTATTATTTTTTTCTATTTTGGCACGTGTTACGGATACATTCTGTTGATTTTCTTCTTTATTTCCCCCACAAACACATTGACTTTGCGTGAAATGAGTGGCGTAAAACTCAAGACGAAAGATCTCCGCATTGGTCATCTCAATATTTACCATCTATGCAATAAGTTGCCTGACATATGTGTTTATCTAAATGGAGCAGACCCGTTTCATATTTTTGGACTGTCCGAAACACGTCTCAATTCAAATGTATCAGATATATCCATCCAAGTTCCTGGATTTACTGTCATGAGACGTGATCCTACGGCCCATGGACAGACAGGATTAGCTGCTTATGTTCACTCGTCTATTCAAGATTTTATACGTAGACGACATGATTTAGAAACCAAAGATGTTGAGTGTATGTGGCTTGAGCTGAAGTGAATCTCCATCATTTCTTATTGGCCTTCTGTACCGCAACCCTGCTGCGAACTTTGAGTGGTATGATGATTTCCTTAGTATGTGTGATAAAGCTTGTAATCCAAACTCCAATGTCATCCTCATGGGAGACTTTAACATAGACATGCTAAAGCCTCACCATGCGTGGGACTCTACGTTAACGTTGTTGGGTCTGCAACAGTTAATCACTTCACCCACACGGATCACACAAACAACATCCACACTCATAGATCATATATACACAACCAAGCCAGAGTCTGTTCATAATGTGTCTGTCGGTAACCTTAGTATCAGCGACCACTTTCCCATCCGCTGTACGTGGTCTACTAAACTCCCTAAAGCAAAGAAAGGATGTCATACGTATATCACCTATCGCTCCTTTAAAAGTTTTAATGAAAGCGAGTTTCTGTTTGATCTTAACAGCGCACCTTTTGATGAAGTATTTAGTAAATCTGACCCTGACAGCGCTCTGTCTGTTTGGTATACCATCTTTCTTAAGATCTTAAATAAACATGCGCCCCTGCGGAGGAGACGCGTCAAACACGCATCACTCCCGCCGTGGCTTACTCAAGACATCATTCAAGCCATGAGGGTGAGAGATGATCTGAGACAGCAGAAGTGCTTCACTGAATTTAAGCGTGAGCGTAATCGCGTAAAATCTCTTGTGCGACAGGCTAAAAAATCTTTCATTGATCGCTTGATTAAACAAGACAAAGACATGTCCACGCTCTGGCGCGCTATGGCCGTAGTGACTGGAGGCAAGTGTAATACATCTCCTTTAATCCCTTCTGATCTGACTGCAGACATGTTTAACGACCATTTCCTCTCAGTTGCAGAGTCTCTTGTCCCTTCAGAAGCAAGTTCTCAGCCCTACTCTTACTCAGACAGACTAGTTGACTTTTGTAGAACGCGAACTGCAGGATCTGATCCTTTCGTGATTCCACCACTGGCAGTGCACGAAGTCGGTAGGACAATTAGTTCAATGAAGAATAAGAAATCGTCCGGGCCAGATGAAATCAGCCCCAAAATACTTAAATTAGCTATTCCTTATGTTATTGAAACAATTACCTTTATTTATAACTTGTGCATTCAAACGAATATTTTCCCAAAGGAACTTAAAAAAGCCAAGGTTATACCCCTCCCAAAAACAAGAGATATGACTGATGTTAATAACTATCGCCCCATCTCACTATTGTCCATCCTTAGTAAACCACTTGAACGGCATATCCATAAACATCTCTTGGAATATTTAGAAAATCATACATTAATCCACCCCCTTCAGTCGGGATTCAGACCAAAGCACAGCTGTCACACGGCCCTAGCACGTCTAACTGATGTGTGGCTACGCTCAATAAATCAGGGCGAATTTACCGGCGCTGTATTTATTGACTTACGAAAAGCCTTTGATCTTGTGGACCATAAACTTCTACTTTCCAAACTAAATGTGTACTTTGGTAGTTCGTTTGGCAATAAATGCATTTCTTCCTCAAATAACTACAGCCAGAAATCTCTTTACCACCATGGCACAACTCCTCTTTTCGCCTCATATCTTAGCGACAGACAGCAGCGCGTCATGGTCAATGGATCATACTCTTCAAGCGGATTAGTAACACGGGGAGTTCCCCAGGGTTCAGTCCTAGGGCCTCTTCTGTTTTGCCTCTTTATAAATGACCTGCCGCTATATTTGACTAGCGACAAAATTTCATGTGATTTATTCGCTGATGACGCCACAATTCACACCCCGGACAAGAATATTGATTCTTTAAATGGCCGTTTGCAGCAGGGTTTGAACGAAATTTCCACTTGGTGCGCAAACAATGAAATGATTTTAAATCCTTCCAAAACGGAATGCATGACGATAGCAACCCGTCAGAAGCACCAGCTCAAGCCACTTACACTCAGCCTGACTATCCATAATGACATCGTTAATCAGGTCACGGAACACCGATTACTTGGTGTAATTGTTGATGACCAGATGAAGTGGCAATCGCACATAAATGCTGTATGTAAAACTGTTGCTAGAAATGTTTTTATGCTTTCAAAGTTGAAGTACTTTATCGATGTTGATGCCCGCAAGTTATTTTACAATGCACATGTCAAATCCCACATCGATTATGCGTCCACGATATGGGATGGCAGCGGTGACATACACTTGAAGAGGCTTAACTCCCTGCATCGGAGAGCAGCGAAACATATCCTGCCTGATTCAGCCCTAACAACTGACGAAAGACTTGAAAAACTGAAAATGCTACCTCTTAGCAAGCATCACCTCTTAAACAAGGGTGTGGTTATGTATAAAATCTGGAATGAGATTCACCCAGAATATCTTTGTAAGCTCTTTACCAAGGCAAGTTCAGGTTATTCTACTTCAAGGCGAAACTTTATTACACCTCGCCCAAGGATAGATCTATTTAAAACCAGTGTATCTTTCTCAGGCGCATCTTTCTGGAACACACTGCCTACATGTATAACACACGCTAGCTCCCTCTCCTCTTTCAAGGAATGCCTCCTCAAGTACTTGTCTGCTGATACATAATCTACCACAAGTATCCGTATCAAACATGTGCTCATCGTATAATCAGTGCATTCTGCCGTATGGTTTGTCCATACTAATAATAATCGCCTAATTACATAATTCAAGTTTCTATTATAATCCAAAAATTTTTGCTGTCTGAAGTGAATTTTCACTATGATCCAAATGATTTGCTTCGTATATAGGTCAAGTTATCATTAGCGCGTGGCTGTGTGTGCGCGCGAGCGAGTGTATGTGTCAGTGTGCGCGCGTTGCGTGTACTTTCTGTTTTTCGTTTGTTTTGTATGACCGAATGAATGAATGAATTTTGTTTAATGTCTCTTCATGTTTCTCATAATTTTTCTTTGTGTAATTTGGTACTATTAGTATTACAATTATTATCCTGTGTTTGTAGAGTAGCAACGGCAAGTATGAAAAATGGCACACGTGCTAATTACTTCATCCGTTGAGAAATAAAGTTTCATTTCATTTCATTTCATTTCATCTCTCTCTCTCTCTCTCTCTCTCTCTCTCTCTCTCTCTCTCTCTCTCTCTCTCTCTCTCTCTCTCTCTCTCTCTCTCTCTCTCTCTCTCTCTCTCTCTCTCTCTCCCCGAGATCAAAGTAGTTTCAGATCGATTGCCGCCCAGTACGTTTAGGGCTTAATGGTTCACCAAACCGTAGCCATCTCCCTCGAACCTATTGTTCGTGTTTCCAGCATACCGGTAATGACTAACAAATGACAGTCACAAATTGATGTCGAATCCGCTGATCATTTATTCCGCGGCAGAAGCCAACTACCGAATCAGTTTGGTAACACGTACGTCGAGCCCTCACCACTTAAAGTGTAGCTCTTGGGTGCCCAGCTGCATTTCATCAAATCATGAAATACAGTCATTTTGTGATATAAAATATATTTATCCAACTGAAAAAAGCACGAGGAATGGAAATATGTGCACAGTTTATTTTGCCTTTGCGTAGATACTTTCATATTAGCAAAAATAAAACCTGGCCTCCGAAAAAAAAAATCTTCGGCAATCTTCGGAAAAGTCGAGTGACATGACGTCACACACCTGATACGCTTGGTCAGTCTGCTCTGTTCCCGTTTGTCGAAGCATCAACACCACACCTGGACTCGAATTGTCCTCTGAAGACTGACAGCCGCTTCAGGGTGCAAATCGAACAAAATAGTTTAAGGGTGGTGCACTATTTTGTGAGCGCCAAGCTATTCTGGCACCACCCTTGAACTATTTTGTTCGATCTGTACCTTGCTTTAGTGTGTCATAGTTTTTTTTTTTTTTTTTTTTTATGCGAGTTTAACGGACCTTGCCTAAGGCTTGACAGCACGAAAACGAAAACAGTGACAGGTATACAAAGGTGCGCTAGTATGTGATGCGTGTCTAAGCTTTGCGCTTTGTACTAAACTGATACTGAAAAAAATAATAAGCATACCCCAGTTGCATCGCCGACCGCAGGGTCATAATTCGGGTTTAATGTCTCCAAATACATAAACTTAATGGCATCAGACGCTGCGACTCTATTCGATATATCAAGCGTCGAATTCCCGAGGTTGTTGGCACGGGAAGTCTAACACGAGCGAACTACCCGCAGACACTTTCTCAATCTGAGGTACACAGATGCGAGTGAACACCCCAGATGATAAGGTTTCATATGGGTAGGAACCAGGCTTGGCAAGGAGTATCGCCCGCCTGTTTCTCCTGTCCGACTGTCTGACGTTCTAGTTCAAGGGTGGTGCCAGAATAGCTTGGCGCCTCGAGGCGCCAAGCTATTCTGGCACCACACTTGAAATCTGCAGAGACGAGTCTCTAGTAATTGCTTAAGACACGGTCGTAAATTGTGATTTGTAAAACATGGGTGAGCTCTTTTTTTTTTTTTTTTCCTTCTTTTTTTTTTCAAGCACTTAAGTGCGTCAATGTGTGCATACGGAAAACACTGGGGGGGTGGTGGGGGGGGGGGGGGGAACTTATTCCAACTCAGTAACGGAATAATGCTACAGTGCCACTGGGCTTTCAAAGGAGAGATCCATTTTTGCAGACGACACAACATCCACCTAGATGCGCCGCTTGCACAGCCGTAAACTGTCGTCTTCATCTATTATTCATGGGCGATAATCTGCATTTTCGCGAGAGAGCAGGAAAAGCCCCTTACCTTATGCTGAATGCATGTTAACGGTTCAACCGTTTAGCGTGAAGTATGGAGCTTTAAGCGCTACACTGAAGTCGAAATGTCGCGGGGTCATTTCTAAACGTTGCGAAAAGTTTGCCGTGGCCGTATTTGCACTTTGTTTCATAATTTATATTTTGATTATTGAACAAGTAAGCTCCTGTCTAAGTACATCATTCGAGGCTAAGGAGATAGAGAAAGGAAGTATGAGTCCCGATAGACAATGAATTCAATAGAGCCGCATCAGTCATTAATTTACATCATTTTTTAATATCAAAATTTTGACCCCAATTTTACCCCCGTTAATTCTGAATCAACCCTTTGATTTTAAAAAACTGACAAGCATGACTGATGCGGCCTTATTGATCTGATTATCTATCGGGACTCATACTTCCTTTCTCTATAACTATTGTCTCTGTCAATACCTTAATTAATTACTAATTACGGTCATTAAGGTCCACACTGCCGTTTTCTCAAATTAAACCAAAACCTGATAGTGCACTAGAGTGGCGGGGGGGTTGTCTCTTAAATCTGTGGCGCGCACTATTTCATAAGCCACCTGTTTACCCACCTGTGTAGCCTAATCGTTTCACAGTTGAATGCTCTTTGCGGCACGTCGCTATTCAATTTAAGTTATGCGAGAGGGGAACACTTCCTTTTAATGCAGACATGCTTTTATGAATAAGCGACCACGTCACTGAAGGCTTTTGAAAGGCTGTTACTGAGAGGTGCCAATATAGTATTCGCATGAACACATGCACAAACAAACACACACACACACACACAAGACACACATAACTACAGATTGCCATACAAGTTATATACACAGGCAATACATACACACACACAGACACACATACCAACACATACCAACACATAAACACACGCACATGCACACGCACGTACGTACATACATATATACATACTAACATAAAACATACTCGGATGACACTGCCTTAGAAGATATCTCCAATAATGATGCGACTTACTTTGCAGAAGTAGAAAGTTTTAGTGTTTGGTGTAAAGATAATTTTCTAGACCTAAATGTGAGTAAGACCAAGGAACTACTGATAGACTTTCGAAGAAACCCTGCCCCTGTCCCTGTTCTGATGATCGATGATGTGTCTGTTGAGCGTGTGACTGAGTATAAGTATCTTGGAACAGTCATAGATGATAAGTTGTCCTTTAACGCAAACACCTCCCTCATACACAAGAAATGTCAGTCACGCATCTACTGCCTCCAGAAACTCAGGAAGCTGAATGTGAACCCCTCTGTCCTTCAAACTTTTTACTGCTCTTTTATTGAGTCTGTCATCACTTTCGGTTCTGTGTGCTGGTATGGAGGTCTGAGTGTGAAGAACAAGAACACCCTGGCACGAATGGTAAACATCTGCAGCAAAGTGACTGGCAGTAAGCAAAACAGTGTGGAGTCCCTGTATGAACAGCGTGTGGTGAGAAAGGGTAGGCGGATAGCTTCAGACAGATCCCATGTCCTTGCCCACCTCTATGAACTCCTCCCCTCTGGCCGCAGACTCCGCACGCACAAAGCTAGAACACTTAGACTACAGCACAGTTTCATCCCCAAATCCATCACTCTAAGCAATCTGTAGGTACATCCACGCATACCCAAACCTAACTCCTCCCCCCTATCCCCCTTTACCTGTGCAATCAGTAGGAATGGAGCTTGTTGATTTTAGAGAAGTGATTATATTGTGTTTCATTTGGTGGTGAACATGAACATACTGGGATTGTTGTTACTGAGTGTTTACCCACTAATTATTTTATTATGGTAGACTTTAATTATGCAGCGTGTGTAATAATGTGTAATAATGTACTGAGACGTTTGTATAATAAGTAGTGAGGGTTAGGACTAGGTTGAAACACGCGTATTATGTATGCATATGTAGAGGTGGGTGTGAATGTATAAGTGCCGCTCAGTTCAGTCCATAAAAGATGTTTGTGTGAGATGTGTAAGAGTTATGTGTAAAGATTTTGTAGTGTTTACTTTATCCATTTGGAATTTGTAGCTGTGCAAGTGCAGGGAGAAAATGTTCATAATTATGCTATAATGTTTTTATGTCTTGTTTGTACTATTTGTTATAAATGTACCACAACCGAATTTCTCTTTTCGAGATAATAAAGTACTCTTATTCTTATTCTATTCTTATGTATAAACAAAAACATTAAGTGCAAACCTTGCAACACAGGTACACATCATTTTCACAAGGGTAATATCCCATGACAATCACACGCCTGACAGAGCTGGTAGACCATGTCTGCCACACACACTCAGTATGCTGTTGTGGTCTATACAATTTCATCTATGTTACACATTGGCCCTTGCATGCGTGGTGTACAGTAACATAAAAAGCTGTAGACTTGTTTGCCTACAGTGAGTCATAAACACCTGTCTGTCTGCACCGAGATTTTTCTTCCAGGTGCATACGCGAGCCATTGAAACCCACCAGCCCGTGAAAGGATAATAACTCTTATTGAATTTCACGCCCTGTTCGGTTAGACGGTGTACATGACTGTAAAAGCTGAAAAGAGACGCACCTCAGAAAATCATACCTTGCTTTATACACCCGACTGAGTACATATACAACAGATCCTCAAGACCCCCCCCCCACCCCCACCCCCCCCCACCCACCCCCCCACCCCACCCCCACCCCCCCACCCCCCCCCACCCACCCCCCACCCAACACACACACACACACACACACGCACACACAGACACACTATCACTCAAACAACACAGACACGCATACACAACTTGGTATGACAGAGCTGACGTCATACATCTCAACCGGCTAATGGTCCAATGAATAAATTATAACAAAAACAACCGGTCATTTTGAACACTAACTGGCAAGAATAAGACCGATCCGGCAAAATCTGATCCTAAAATCGATCTTGGTCTTTCCAAAATGTTTTGCATATCTAAATTAGAAACAAGCCTGACGAGTCTTATGCTACCCGACCAGACTTGTCGAGCAAGTTTTGTGAGCTGGGGGTTCTGTATGTGTGTTGTTGATTTTCAGTTGCGGCAAGAAGTTGCAAGAGCCCTCAGTCACACGCATGCCATGTAATCGCACACGCGCACGCACGCACGCACGCACGCACACGCGCACGCACACACGCACGCACGCACGCGCGCACACGCGCACGCACACGCGCACGCACACACGCACACGCGCACGCACACACACACGCACGCACGCACGCACACATGCGCACACGCATGCGCGCACACACATACACACACACTAGCGCACACACAGACACACACAAACAAACAAACAGACGCATAAACAAACAGACACACTCACTTACAAACACACTTACAGACACTCATGTCAGTACAAATTTACCGTAAGCCTGAGCTGCCGGCTAGTGTCACGGTTGGTCGCCTTTTGTGTTGCCCTCACACCGCGCTTTTCAATAGCGGCGGCATTCCATTTCTTTTCAATTCGGGCACAAGCCGCAACGGGACTGTGCTTTTGAAAGGCCCTCAGCCGTCAAAAGCCTTTCATAAATACAGCCTTTTAAATCACTAAGTGATGTCAAAAGTCAACAGGGAAACATCATGATTTTAAAGAAGGGGTGATTTCAAGTGGGCTTAATGTACTCATGTCTGTGAAATCAAACGGTGGTCTCTCTCTCTCTCTCTCTCTCTCTCTCTCTCTCTCTCTCTCTCTCTCTCTCTCTCTCTCTCTCACACACACACACACACACACACACACACACACACACACACACACACACACACACACACTAGCCTTACACCAGTCAGAGTGGTGAAGTTGTTTTTTTAATCTGTGGGTGTGCATATAAGTCTATGGGAGACAAATACACGCGCACAAGAAATGTCAGTCACGCATCTACTGCCTCCAGAAACTCAGGAAGCTGAATGTGAACCCCTCTGTCCTTCAAACTTTTTACTGCTCTTTTATTGAGTCTGTCATCACTTTCGGTTCTGTGTGCTGGTATGGAGGTCTGAGTGTGAAGAACAAGAACACCCTGGCACGAATGGTAAACATCTGCAGCAAAGTGACTGGCAGTAAGCAAAACAGTGTGGAGTCCCTGTATGAACAGCGTGTGGTGAGAAAGGGTAGGCGGATAGCTTCAGACAGATCCCATGTCCTTGCCCACCTCTATGAACTCCTCCCCTCTGGCCGCAGACTCCGCACGCACAAAGCTAGAACACTTAGACTACAGCACAGTTTCATCCCCAAATCCATCACTCTAAGCAATCTGTAGGTACATCCACGCATACCCAAACCTAACTCCTCCCCCTATCCCCCTTTACCTGTGCAATCAGTAGGAATGGAGCTTGTTGATTTTAGATGTTAGATTTTATTGCGTTTCATTTGGTGGTGAACATGGACATATTGGGATTGTTGTTACTGAGTGTTTACCCACTAATTATTTTACTATGGTAGACTTTAATTATGCAGCTTGTGTAATAATGTGTAATAATGTACTGAGATGTTTGTATAATAAGTAGTGAGGGTTAGGACTAAGTTGAAACACGCGTATTATGTATGCATATGTAGAGGTGGGTGTGAATGTATAAGTGCCGCTCAGTTCAGTCCATAAAAGATGTTTGTGTGAGATGTGTAAGAGTTATGTGTAAAGATTTTGTAGTGTTTACTTTATATCCATTTGGAATTTGTAGCTGTGCAAGTGCAGGGAGAAAATGTTCATAATTATGCTATAATGTTTTTATGTCTTGTTTGTACTATTTGTTACTGATAAATGTACCACAAGCGAATTTCTCTTTTCGAGATAATAAAGTACTCTTATTCTTATTCTTATTCTTATTCTTATTCTTAAATCCTGTTTAGTGGTTGTCTGTGGTTGACTTTTTTAAGTGATTATGTCCCATGTGCAGAAAATAGATAATATATTTACTGTGGTAGCAGTAATATTTTTTCATTTATTCTTTTGTTTGTCTAATAAAAATGACAGACGGACAAACCCAAGTGTTTGATGTTACACACTGCTTCAAAGATGTTATGCACTTTACTGACTTAAAATCACGTGTGTTTGGACCCAGCTTTAAACTCTCAACACTGTCAATAAGGATATACACGACATATAATGTTACTTTGGAATATTCAGATGGATTACCAGGTTATGATTATGAGACTGTTGATCTTAAGACAAATGCTTTTAAAGTTTATAATGCTAACAGTGGCCACTTGCGTTGGTTTGAGGTATTGTGTAATGACATATTTGTTCAATTAAGAAAACTACATTGTTACATTGAAAGTGTTACATTTAATAAAGTGATATTACACCTGCAGGACAAGACTTCAAGACAAACACCAGGAAAGTAGTTGACTTGTTTATCATAACTACCGATAATACAGTATTACATATGGTGTGACAATGATAATTTTTTTTTCATTTATTATTTTGACGGACAAATAAAAATGACGGACAATGCTCAAAGCCCTGACCCATCAAACCCTGGCTCATCTGGTTTAAGAAACGTGTTTCACACAACAAACTTACCCATAACCAATACTAATAATGTTTACGAATCAATAGAAAACTCTTTTTCTGTCATACAACAAAATCTTCTGACAGGCAGTGTTAAGATTCAGATTGTTGCGAAAATCGAATTCACTAGAATGGGCGGTGAGATAATTGTATCGTATATATCAACAAGACAACAATGAACGCTAGGATGAAACAACCAACCTCAGGGAGACTGAAAAGATCAAGCTTTGTGAAGGAGACGAGAGCACTGCAGAGAAAACACCAGGCAAAGCTGCCTGCGCAGGTAGAGGCTCTGAATCCTGCTAGCGACCTTCCACCTTGGGAAAGTAAGCCAGAAAACATCACCATCTCTTCCACGGTACCTTACATCACCACCAGAGATGAGCACAGCACTGTGAGCAAGAAAGCCCTGACACTGGCCATGCTCGAAGAAAAGTATCCCCAGGAAGCATGGATACGGGCATACACTGATGGATCAGCCACAGATGCAGTTCAGGATGGAGGGGCTGGGGTGTACATTCAGTACCCAAACGGAAAATGGCAGGCAGAGGCAGTACCAACAGGCCTTCACTGCACAAATTACAGAGCTGAGGTGGAAGCCCTGGTCCACGCAGCTAACACCCTTAGTGGCACTGCAGACCCTGATGCCCAGATTGTCTTCCTTACTGATGCCATGTCTGTCCTTGAGGCAGCAACAGCAAGCAAACTGCCACGTCTACAAGAGGCACTGCAAAACATTAAGTGCACCAGACTGGTGCTGCAGTGGATGCCTTCACACTGTGGCATCTACGGCAATGAAGAAGCTGACAGAATGGCAAAAGCGGGCGCAGAGAAAGAACAAGATGAAAATGGAGTCAGCTTCACAGAGATGAAGACCATCATTAAGTCTGTGTACAGACCACCACAACGGCCCATAGACAGTTACCATCAGCTGTCCAGACAAGAGCAGGTGACCATCTTTCGTCTGAGGACCGGGCACAACCGACTCAATTTCCACCTGCACAGACGCTTCCACCTCGTGCCATCTCCCCTGTGCCCTTGTGGAGAAGCAGAGCAGACCACAGAGCACATCCTCCAGGACTGTGGGAACCACCAGCCGCTGAGGAGGAGATATGGCCGAAGCCCGCCACTCTACAAGAGAAACTGTACGGGCCTGTGGAGGCACTGCAGAAGACCACAGATTTCATTTTGAGAGCCAAACTCCAAGTGTGACGGCGTTCGAGAAGAAGAAGAAGAAGAACAAGACAACACACTGTTAACACAAGAAGAGAATTGGAGAACGTGTTTAGAGACAGACTATTACCAGACTTCCTCCAGGCGATTGACAGTGCAAAAATGAAGGGGTCTGGTTGGCACGAAGGACATGTACATGAACTGCAACTAAAGCAGTCTAGGTATCATCCTATATTAGGTAAAGCATGGTTGCCACTGCCAACAGAAGTAGTAAACAAAAAGGCTGTCGTCAACATACAGAACAATGACAACTATTGTTTCATGTGGTGTGTGCTTGCTAAACTACACTTTGTAAAAATAAAACCTGAACGTGTTTCTAACTACACCAAATTTGTAAAGGAACTCGATTTTAGTGGCATTGAGTTCCCTGTTAAAATAGAGGACATAGATTTGTTTGAAAAACTAAATCCTGGTATATCTGTAAATGTGTATGTGTGGGATAATGAATCTGAGAACAAGTTACAGCCAATTAGAGTGTCCCCACTGGCACCAACCTATGGTCAGTCAGAAGATAAGCATGTTGACATGTTGCTAATCGGAGATGACAATAACTTTCACTACACAATTATTAGGAATATGTCACGTCTAATTCATAATCATACAACAAAACACAAGGGCAAACAGGAATTTTGTAATAGATGTTTACAGAGGTTTTCTTCTATTGCAGTGGCACATAAACACGTCCTGCATTGTAGGTCAGCTGATGACATACAAACTGTACTTAAGTATCCAGAGCCTGGTAGTCAAGTGTATTTTAAGAACTATGGGAATCAGCAAAAGCTGCCGTTTGTAGTGTATGCAGATTTTGAATCACTGGTTGTTCCGTATGAAGGTCATGTTCCAGAGTCATTACCAAAGACTATAAAGTTGAGTGACCAAGTGGTGTGTTCTTTTGGATACATTATTGTTAGGTCAGACGGTCTTCATTCAGAACCTGTTATCTACAGAGGTGAAAATGCAGCATGTTTGTTTTTAACAGAAATGAGACATCTGTATAGTCAGGTAGTACAGTATCTCACAACAAGCCAGATGCCTTTGATGATGACAGAAGAAGACAAATTAAAATTTGATACAGTTGAGATGTGTTGGATTTGTGAACAGCCTTTAGGTGGTGACAAAGTTCGTGACCACGATCGCATAACTGGTCGTTACAGAGGTGCTGCACATAGCAATTGTAACTTATTATTAAAAATAGATCCCAAGACATACAAACTGCCAATCTTTTTCCACAATCTCAAAGGTTATGATTCACACATCATCATGCAGGCTGTAGATGAGTCGTACAAAAACATAAGTTGTATTGCCCAGACAACTGAGAAATACTTAACTTTTAGGTTAGACAAATTAGCATTTTATGACTCCATGCAACATTTGTCTTTAGGATTGGCTAGTCTGGCAGAAGGACTGACTGAGTATCCAATAACAAGTAAATATTTTGAACCAGACTTGATTAAGAAAGGTGTCTATCCGTATGAGTACATTGATCACTGGGTTGTGTTTGAAGAAACAAGACTGCCACCAAAAGAGAAATTTTATTCCACACTAACTGGAAAAGGTATTTCTGACTCTGAATATCAACATGCACTTGATGCGTGGGGTAAATTAGGGTGTCAGACGATTGGTGACTACCATGACCAGTACTTGAAAGCTGACGTTTGCTTGCTAGCAGACGTATTTGAAAGTTACCGTGAAAAGGGGTTGTTACACTACAAGCTTGACCCTGCTTGTTACATAACTAGTCCTGGCATGACATGGGATGCATTTTTGAAATCTAGTAAGATATTTATAGACCTGTTGTCTGATCGTACGATGGGTGAAATGGTGGAACGTGGATTGAGAGGAGGCATTAGTATTGCAGCGAACAATTACACCAAGGCCAACAACAAATATCTAGATGACCTTGACTTTGACCCCTCAAGGTCAAGGTCATTCATTACCTATGTAGACGCTAACAATTTGTATGGCTGGGCAATGTGTGAATTATTGCCCTTGAAAAACTTTTGTCTGTATGATTTGTCACAGTATGACATAACAGAGTCAGGGTTAATTAACAATATTATGAATCTTGACCGAAACGACACGAAGGGTTGGATCTTTGAAGTCGACCTGGAGTACCCACACCACCTACACGATTACCATAATGATTATCCCTTAGCTGTTGAGAAAATGAGTTTGACGGGGAAAAAAGAAGACACTAAGCTTGTGCCAAATCTAAATGACAAATTCAATTACGTTTGTCACTACCGCTTGTTACAGTTTTACATCAGACACGGGTTAGTACTAAAGAAAGTTCACAGAGGAATTCAATTTGATCAGAGTGCTTTCATGAAAGATTACATAATGAAGAACACAACCCTCCGTGTCAGAGACGGCAACACTGCATTTGACAAAGACTTCTTTAAGCTTATGAACAATGCCTGTTTTGGCAAGACAATGGAAAATCCTCATCACAGAAAAGATGTGAGACTGGTCACAACTGAATTGGGTGCAATTAAACTTACAGGTAAGCCTCAGTACACAGGGTATAAAGAGTTTCATTCATCATTGTATGCAGTGTCACTCAAAAAAAAGATTGTCAAACTGGACAAGCCAGTATTCATTGGTATGGCAATTCTTGAGTTGTCAAAACTGTTGATGCTTGAATTTTATTATGATTACTTCAAACCAAAATATCCTGAGTGTCGTCTGCTATACACTGACACTGACTCTATGATCATAGACGTGCCTACTGAAGACTTTTATGAAGACATGAAAACAGAGTTACACATGTATGACACGTCTGACTATCCTAAGGATCACCCACTGTTCAGCACACAAAACAAGAAAGTGCCTGGTAAGTTTAAGGATGAACTAAATGGTGTGCCAATAGTTGAGTACGTTGGACTGAGATCCAAAATGTATTCTATACTGCACCAAAAGGGAAGTCAGTCCAAAGCCAAAGGAATTAAAAAAACAGCAATAAAAAATAAAGACATTCGTCATGAACATTACAAGCAAGTGTTAGATGGTGCATTAATGCCTGATTATCCAAACAAGTCACTGAGATCAAATAAACACAATCTTGAAATGATCCAAACACATAAGAAGTCACTTGCAGTTGGAGACACGAAACGAGTGTTTCACACTAAAGAAAAAGCTTATGCACCTGGACATTACAGGCTCAAGTTATCTGAAGACATTTGTGATGAACTGGTTGATGAATTAATTGACGACTTAGTTACTGAAATGAGTAACGGTGTCTGGGGGAATAATCTGTAATTCTTCTCTGACAAATGCCCTCTGGGGTGCAGGCTCATACAGGTAATATATTGTTGCGTCAAGACTGGGGACTATTTTTTTTATATTATGAACAGACGTTCACCAGATGGGGTCTGTCGCTCTGCGCCTGATGTCGTTCTCAGCTTCACCTGGTTGATATAAATATCTCACCTGTTTAGTAAACAAACTTGTGTCTGGAGGTGGGGTTGGTCCTGTTTTTGGCTCTGTAATTGTTTTCAATTTAATAGCATCAGCAGGCTTAGGATGTCCTTCATTGTTCATTGCTTTTATCACATGTGGTAATCTCTTAACCCACTCCGTGTTACGGGTGTCATGCATGAGTTCCTTAGAATACTGGTAACTGAAAAGTCTTTCTGATAATTGTTTGTTAAAGTTTTCAACAATTGCCTGTGATCTGTGCACACCTGGAATGCCTCGTCTGACCAGTACGCCATGCTTAGCAAATAACTGATTAACAGCACCTTTGAATTCTGATCCATCATCAACTTGCACTAGTCTGGGGTATCTTAAAGGGCCTCGACTATATATTTTTGATAAAGCAGTAGCAACTGTACTGGCTGTTTTGTCAGATATGGGTTCAGCGTCTTTATACCTTGAAGCAATGTCTACAACAGTCAGTGCATACTTGTATCGTTTCTTTCTTATTGTGTCATGTGGTAAAAACAGGAGGTCCATTTGATGTGTGTCATTTGGTGTAGTGTTCTCAAAATGAGGTCTAGATATCTTTCTTGGAGCAGGGAGATATATCTGCCAAATTGCTTGTCTCTGTAACCATTGTTTGACTTGATTGAGTGTTATATCTCCGCCCACAGCGGCATGTAATTTCTGAATAGCTGTTGCTCCTTTCCAATAGCCTGATGGAGAGTAATATATTTTTGATAGTTTATTTTCGGCTGCCATTTTTTCTAGCAATGAAAACTCCTGTAAAATAAACTAATGTCATTCCCACTAGAACAAAGATTATCTCCCCATTTCTCTGTTCTGTACTCGGTTTGTAATAGTCACTTAGTTTCGGTTTTGGGATAGACATGTCTTCACCTGTGACAAGAAAATATTCCCTGATTGCGTCGTCTGTATTTGAAAACGTATGTTGTGCGTGGCCTTCAAGCCTGAGTTTTTCATTGATGAAATCAAGTTTCTCAATTCTATTCTTTTCATAATCTTGCTGGGCTTGAGCAAGTTTTTCTGACGCATCATTATGACGTTTCATTTCTTCTGCAGATTCTTCTCTACCCATTTTAGAAAAGAGATAATTAGAGCCACTGAATGCGAGGGCGTTAACAACTGCCCCACCAATCATAATAGCTATCGTCGCCATATTATTTTTATTTACATAGAAACATTTTCGGGAATAATTCCTTGCTTGACAAGAAAATCTTTTGTCGCAATTGATGCTGTGACAACTACAATTAGCTTAGCACTGTCTTCGAAATCTAATCTACTCAGGTCTGCTGATTTCATTTTGAGTAGACTTTTCCCCAGCATAGAATAAGCTACTGCTAATCCACTGATTACGGCAGAGTGATACACAAGGTTCATCATGTTCTTTGAGTCATTCATTTTCTAAGGCAAGAAAAATTAAAATAATATTTTTATTTACTGCATATAAAATGGGTCAACGGCTTTGGATGTTACTGGTAATGTGGCGACTTCTGGTTTTGTTTTTGGAGTGTCTGATTTTTTGGTCACTGTACGAGTCTGTGGTTTGTATTTTTTGTATAATTGATACCCTACGTAACCAAATCCGACAACAAATCCGACAATTATATATTTTGTTGATTGAGGTTCGGGGTCGGGGTCAGGGTCAGACTTAGTTGTTTGTCTCTCACTTTGATGAAGGTGTGACGGCCCTGACACAGGTCCTGACGATCCTGACGGTGGATCAGTTACATGAGTCTTTTCTGTTTGTGCCTTAAGCTGTAATTTTTTTTGCCTATTATATTCAGCTAATCTTTTTCCAGCCTCAACCCTGCCTGGACTTTTAGCCTTAGTCACAGTTTGAACCTGCGTCAAAACTGGACTGGGGTTCGGTTGTGGAGTCGTCTGGGTTTCGTCCATTTTCTTCTGCAGTAAAATTTATTTTTGAAAAATCAATATGACTCCCAGTAACAAGAAGGGTTACTACAGGTGCAAGGTAATTTCCAAACTTGTAAAACATGACACATGCTAATTTGCCAATTGAACTTGAAACAATAGGATTGCTTTCAAGGTCGTGTGAAAGACTGTCACTATCCACAGGTAGAAAGTGACTCACTGCTTTTGTGTATAGGCATACAAGAGATCGACTTAAATCACGAGTCATTAGTGAAGCGATGTGGTTTTCATATTTTGAATGAAGCTTGATTAGTTCATCAGCCGTAAGAGATTCAATATCATCTGTCATGTATTGTTTCCCGAGATAAGTCTTTGATTTGCCTGAGACAATCACAGACAAAAGATGCTGTTTTTTTGAGTCTAAGTCTTTGTTCTCTACAGCATTGATATCATTCAATAGAAGGATTTCATCAGGGTTCATTTATATTGTTATTTTAAAAAAACAAAAATTAATTTACTAACCCATACCCTGTGGGCTGATCTGTCTTTAAAATGAGCTTTAGATGCTTAGTTGATTTCAGTTTATTTTTTACATCATCACGTTCATGCTTATTTGGGATGACATCGTTTTCTCTGAGACAGTCTTCAAAGCTGTCACGATCCTTGCAGTAAAACAAACAGATAAACTTTAACTGTTCTCGAAAATCTTTTAGTACAGCATTATATTTTTGAGTGAGAATCCATACACTGACGTTTGCGTGTCTGCCACTGAAAGCAAGTTCTGCTAGAGTGTTTCTCTTCTTGACAATGTCTTTCTCTGCTGAGCAGTCATCAACTATGAACAAAGTTGGCTGTCCTTCAAATTGCTTGTAAAAATATTGTAGGTATTCATTCAGTTTTTTCTCAGGGTCAACTAAGTATATGTTGCTGTCAGTCCAAATGAATAAACGGTTGTGATAAGCTTTGTTGTGTTTAATAGTAGGACAAAATATTACAATGTTTTCAAAATGGTGGATGTATCTTGTTTGTAATAAGTCAAGTACAAATTGAGTTTTCCCACACCCAGTGGCACCACAAAACAATCCACAGTGTGGGTCAAGGGTCATCAAGCTCCGGTTCATTTTAATACACAATATAATTTTAATATATGTGTCCACTCAGTCTACTGTCTGCAATATTGAGTTGTGCGTCATATATCAGGTACAAATATATGTTTATGGCTGCAGCAGTTTCAACCTTCTTTTGTATCTGAATTGTTATTCCATCACTACCATTCTCGACAGTTCGTCCTGACCCATGAAGGTAATCATCATCTGTACTACGAAGGTCTAGCCACAGTGCATACTTATTTGTAAGGTATTGACCAATCCTAACATCATACAGATGTAGATCTTTGCACGCAATGTTTGCTGGTTTATCTCTAATCCTTCCACCCGCAAAATACTTTGTGATCTCATCGTAGTGTTGATAAGGTAACAAACCTGAAGCGTACACTTGATTAGGGCGGCCTTCAATTGTACAGGACAAATGTGTAATCTTAGGATTGTAGAATTTTTCTGAATCCCGTTTATATGGATCTGCTGGTTCAACAAACAACATAAGAATACCTTTCAGTGACCTAGCTGGTGTGTTCAAGTTTATGTTCCACATCGGGTCACTCTTGTCTTTTTGCATTAAACTATGTCTAATCACCCTGTCATAATAAATTGGCAGTCTTGACTGGTACTGATTTTGTATGAGTCTGGCTAGATCAGTGTGTGAGACAATTTCATATTCCAAGGAAATGTTAGAGATCTTGTATGTTGCATCTGTGGCAGATGATTTTATAACTTTGGAGTAGTCATTGAAAGTTAGTTCAAAGCTCAGACGGTCATTCAGTGCCCCTTGATAATAAGGCAGATGAGCTGTTAGGATTTCAAACTCAAGTGGAATGTAAAATCTGGTTCCATATGTTTCAGCTATAATAACCTCCTTTGGTACCCCAGTAGTTGTTTTGTCTCCGGCATTGATTCGAAGTTTACCAACATTATCTGGCTGTATGCCTTGATAAATACGATCTTCTCGTTCTTCTCTTGTGAGCCAAAGGTCTTTGTAACAGTAAAATACATCTGAGTCGTCAAGACTAAACACTTCCTGTCCTTCAAGTTTTACTTTAATAGTTTTAACAATTGCTCTGCCAAGATTATCAACCAGTGTTCTGTTTACATCTGCGTCTGATGATAGTTCAATATTAAATGCTAGGCGTGCAGTGCCAGGAACAATAACGTCACTGGGACCTAGGTTTGGAAACTTAACTGTAAGTGTTTGGTTCTGGTCTATGGTACTTGGATTGTTCGTGATGACTATGGATTGTTGAATGGTCTTAACACCCAGAAGCTCATGTAGTTTTCTGTATGGGTCTAACTTTGATCCGTAAGACTGTGTCATTTTTATTATGCACAATAAAAAATAATAAATTAATAAAACAATGGCAGCGGGAGGATTTAATCATGAAGATTTTGAAATGGATGACACGTATGATTTTGGTAATACAACAGATATGACAGATATGACAGATATGACTGGTACAAGAAATATTTACAGTTTACGTCATGAACTTTTAGAAACCAAAGTGAACTCGTTTTATGATCATGTTGGTAATCGCCCAGACAACATAGACCCTAACCAGTTTGAACTTGATGGCAAGGGTCATTTATATTTAAATACTGTTGACAAAGGAAAAGTACTATTGACTAACAAAAAAGACCCTAGTAGGTTTAGGGCTTTAAGTACAATAAAAAATGAAGGTGGTGTTGGTGCATTGCGTCAACTGGGTATTGGTGGGTCTCCTGTCACGCCAAGACTGACTAGTGTTCTTCACGACACGCAAACAAAGTTGCCAACAGGGCAACAAATTGAAATGGCACCAGTAACTCTCTTGGCTTGACTTCGCGAACGAAGATTTTATAGGAGTTGCCCACGACGTCTGCAGGCTTGTTCGTGGCTGCGGAGGCCAATCCGAGACAGGCAGGTTCGACCGCAGTGGCTGCAGGGGAAGGTATGGCCAGGGTTCTGAGCTGCGGCATCTCTGTTTTTTCTCCTGAGCCGCTTGTCCTTAAGGCTAGCTCTGTGAGAGTCCTCAAAGGAGACAGCTGCCTTGTAAATGGTGGAGCGCCAGGTGTCACGGTCCGCAGCAAGCGAAGACCACTGGTGGTGGTCGATTTGGCAGGCACTAAGTGACTTCTTGAGACAGTCTTTGTATCTCTTCTTTGGTGCCCCTCTGTCACGGTGTCCAGTAGCAAGCTCGCCGAACAGGGTGATCTTTGGTAGGCGATGATCCTCCATCCTGGAGACATGCCCCGCCCAGCGGAGCTGTGTCCGCAGCAGCAAAGCCTCGATGCTCACAGCTTCAGCCTGTTCAAGGACCTCGACGTTGGTGACATAGTCACTCCAGTGAATGCCCAGGATGGTACGCAGGCAGCGCTGGTGGAAGCGTTCGAGGAGTCGTAGTTGGCTGCGGTAGAGGGCCCAGGACTCGGAACCATACAGCAGGGTGGTGAGGACCACAGCTCTGTACACGCTGATCTTGGTGCCTGTTTTCAGCTGTTGATTGTGCCACACCCGCTTGAAAAGTCGCCCGAAAGCGCTGTTCGCTTTTGCCAGCCTGCTGTCAAGCTCCTTGTCCAGCTTGGCGTCCGACGTGATAATGCAGCCAAGGTAAGTAAACTGGTGCACTGACTTTAGTTCAGACTCGCCAATGGTGATGTGAGGAGGGCGATACACTGTCTTGGGTGCCGGCTGATGGAGGACCTCTGTCTTTTTCAGACTGACCTCGAGTCCAAAGAGCTGGGCAGCATCTGCGAAGCAAGACGTGATGCGCTGCAGGGCTCTCTCTGTGTGTGCAACGAGGGCAGCATCATCAGCAAAAAGCAGCTCACGAATCAGTTGGTCTAGGGTTTTCGTGTGGGCCTGCAGTCGTCTGAGGTTGAACAGGCTGCCATCGAGACGATACCTGATGTACACTGCATCGTCATCATCGAGGTCCACTGTGGCCTGCTTCAACATCATGCTAAAAAAGATGGTGAAGAGGGTTGGTGCCAGCACGCAGCCCTGCTTTACGCCGTTGAGAATAGGGAATGGTTCTGAGAGGTCATTATTGAGTCTGACCTGGCCTTGCTGGTCCTCGTGTAGCTGGACAATCATGTTGAGGAACTTTGGGGGACAGCCAAGTCGCTCCAGGATCTGCCACATGCCTTGCCTGCTCACAGTGTCGAACGCTTTTGTTAGGTCGACAAATGTTACGTACAGCCCTTTGTTCTGCTCGCGGCACTTCTCCTGTAGCTGTCTCAGCACAAAGACCATATCGGTGGTGCTCCTGTTTGCTCTGAAGCCACACTGGCCCTCTGGGAGTTGGTCTTCAGCGATGGCAGGTACCAGCCGATTCAGGAGCAGCCTTGCAAGGATTTTCCCAGCAATGGACAGCAGGGTAATTCCCCGATAGTTGGAACAGTCAGACTTCTCGCCTTTGTTCTTGTACAGGGTGATAACGACTGCATCACGGAGATCTTTTGGTAGTGTTCCTTCCTCCCAGCAGCAGAGAAAGAGGTCATGGAGCTTGTTGTGCAGTGCTGTGCCTCCATGTTTCCAGACCTCTGGCGGTATTCCATCAATGCCTGCTGCTTTGCCACTCTTGAGCTGGTGGATGGCTGTGAGGGTCTCTTCAGCGGTGGGCGGTTCGTCCAATTCAATCTTTACTGGGAGGTGTGGGATTTGTAGGACGACTGCTTCTTGAACAGTGCGCTCAGCGCTGAAGAGGCTCTGAAAGTATTCCGACCAGCGGTTCAAGATGGAGGTATTATCTGTGAGGAGTGCCTGGCCATTCGCGCTTCGCAGGGGACTTTGTACCAGGTGCCTGGGGCCATACACTGCTTTCAGTGCTTCGTAGAAGCCCCTGTAGTCACCATTGTCAGCACAAAGCTGGGTCCTCTGTGCAAGTCTGGTCCACCACTCATTCTGGAGATCTCTGAGCTTGCGCTGGAGACTGCTGCAGACGAGGCGGAAGGCAGACTTCTTCACAGGGCAGGAAGGCTGGGCTAGGTGGGCCTGATGGGCGGCTCTTTTATTTGCTAGGTGTTCCTGGATCTCTACATCGTTTTCGTCAAACCAGTCTTTGTTCTTCTTTCTGGCGAAACCCAAGACTTCTGCAGAGGATTTTGCAATAGCAGTTTTCAGTTGTTCCCAAAGTGTTTCAGGGGAGGAGTCTACTGGATCCGCTGTGTCTTTGAGCCTGCGCTGTAAATCTGTCTGAAAGGCAGCTTTCACACCAGTAACAAGCCTACCAGAAATAGCAAACACAGTGATACAAGAAACCTCATTTACTGAAGGACAAATAAATGATGCTATGAAAACAATAGATGACCCACCTTTGTCAATGAGGGAGATTATGGGATTGGATAAATCACTGCAGACAATAAGAGGTGAGATGGTTAATAATCTTGCCAAACTAGGTGAGCTTGATAAACACATAGAACGTGAAAAAGAGAAATTGGCTACAGCAGACAATGGGAATCTTGACACAGAAATGAAAGAAAGAATCCAACACAGATTAAATGATTTGCAGATAGAAAGATCTGGACGATTAGAAGTGATTAGTATTGGAAGACTAAAATCACAGGTCAACAGAATTAGAGAAACTATTCAGAAAATACTTCACGAAGACACTACTTTGGCTGAGAGACTAAAAACACTTTTCAGAGAGCAGGGTATCACAATTGCTAGTTTAATTACAGCTCTTGGATTTATTATTAGTACTGTAGTGTTAGCTGTCTCCGGCAGTGGTGGACCCGGTGGTAGTCCAACACCGCCAGCCCCGGCACCTCCAGCACCACCAACAGACCCAAAAGATTTACAGTCATGGGTAAAAAAACAGTTGTCTCACATATCAGACTTGCTTAAAAAATTGGCTCGGAAAGCAGTGGACGCTTTGCCTGGCATAATTGGCACTGTGTCAGTTGGCTGATTACTACTACAGCAAAGGTAGTTGGGTTTATGGCAGAGCATGTGTGGGTCTTTCTGGTTACAGTAGGAGGGTTGATGGTGGGTTATTTAATGAAACAGATAAAGAAGTAAAACCCCTAATCCTGTTAGACCTATTACCAATGCAGTTCTTTCTGACTCATGTGTATCAGGGGTTGGTGTAGGGGTTACCGCTTGTATGAGTGCCGGTGTTGGGGCCAGGGCCAGGGCCGGGGTCGGGGCTGGGGCCGGGGGTGTTACAATCTGTAATGATTTTAACGGCTGTACGTGTGTGGTTGTGGCCCCCAAGTTTACAGATTGATTGACCAACACCTGCAACAATGATTTCATTATTATAATTTGTTATTGTACCCATTTGGAGTTGAAGGTCAGATGGTAACATGTATAACCCAATGCCAACTACAAAGTCAACTTTTGATCTGGCATATCTGAGTACGTCTTGGTAGCGTTGTATGCTAGATGGGAGATCTACTGTTGAATTAATTGAATCTTCAAGATTTGCAAGAAACTGTTTTTGTGCTTCAAATTTACCACTTCCATTCAAAATGTTTGATTTTGTTAGTGATTGTGCTCCTAGTAAACACCAGACATATGTTCTGATAGACTCATTGACGCGCTCGACTCCTGCTTGAGTAAACCCGTCAGATTTATCTAAAATAAATGTGGTCCACGCATTAGTCTGCTTCTGCTCTATTGATCCTAACCAGACTTGTGATTTTGATGAGAATGAAGTGTACCCAGGGTAGTAATCTTGTGGGTATTGTCTGTGACTCATAGCATAATACAATGTGCCCATACCATTGTGATCATCAAGTTTTTGTGTAAAGTCATACCGGGGGCTTATGTTAAACTCATTACAGATGCGTTCAAATGCTTTCATATCCATGGGGTTGTTAAACCTGTTGAAACTGGATTCAGTGGGTAATGGTGTATGCAGTTCTGACAGTATACGTCTAAGTTGGTAATAAGTGTGAAAACGATACACAGATCTAATCAGTTTGTTTGAGTGATTCAAGTGGTCTGTAAATGAAACACCACAGCCTGTAGTTGAACACAGTATGGCAAAGTTAAGTTGATTTTGAAACATCTGTAGTGGACTTGAGGACCACTTTCTTGCAGTAGAGTCATCTGTTATTGGAGGGTTTAGGTAATGATCAAATGGATTTGGTACTTTGACTTGGAATAGATCTTGTTCAGACACAGCTATGTCAAGCTGATTTAGTTGAATTATTTTCTGTTCATAAGTAGGTGCGACATTGTATTTGGCATCCACATTAAATTGAAATGCGTTTGTAGTGGTAATGGTTGGTGATTTAAATTCCATCCTTTTTTATATGAGATAATAAAAATGTTTATTACCTTAACAAATCTTGACACAAGCAAACCAGTGTGGTTAACTAATGGGATTGATAATCGTGATGGTAGTTAGGCTGTAGCTATCCATGAAATGTTCTACACAGTAAAATGGTTTAATGTAGAAGATGATATATATAATAAAGTAATTTTTGGTGGTAAGACGGAAGCTTTACCGCCTGGGTATTATGACTTTTGTACTATAGCTGAATGGTTTCAAAGTAATTTTAAAATTAAAGCAACTTTAAATCCAGCTAACCTACTTGTTACATTAGAATCTCCGACACAAGATTGGTTAAAAATTTCAGATAGATTTGCATATTTACTTGGATTTTATATTGACGAAGATTGGTATAGAACAGATGATTTAGATGAATTTAAGTTTGGTATTATAACAATGAAGACCAAAAAACTTAAAATAACTGGGAAATGCCCTGTCAATTTGTCAGTACACACAGTGCTAAATGTTTATTTGAAAGAACTAAACACATCTGAGAATGTTCACAATGGAAAGCCTTCAACTTTGTTGAGATGCTTACCAACTGGAACAGCTCCGTATTGTGAAAGTGTAGTTGTTAGATTTCCTAATTTGCAGTTTAAGAAATTAGGTTCCAGTTTCTTTGAGTCACTGAGTATATCTGTAACTAATCAGGATGACAAACCAGTTCTTATGCATGATTTTAGTGTTGTGTTAGAAGTTAAATAATTTTATTTTTTTTATAAAAATGAGTGGTCTTGGTCCGAAGCGAACAATCATACCAGTTGCATGTCCAGTAACAGAATTGAAAGATTTGGCAGACGTCCAAGATTTTGAGAAGGAAGGGGATGTTGGAGAAATATATGGTTTTGAACTTGATTCAAATGGCATGTACAAGAGGAAAGTAATTGTTGACATGAAAGACGGTGAAAAACAGATTCCTAAACTTGGTCAGCTGCGTGATGTTACTGTACCTACTCCACCTGTAAATAATGCGCCTTACAACTTAATACATGTGGGTAATAAGTGGGTGGTTTCACCTGTGCCTGTTCCACCACCCACAATTGACTGGGACATAAAGTTGGAATTTATTAGTCCTTATGTATACACTGATGATGAAGGTGCCTTAGTGTTTAGGAAGGTTGTTAACTCGGGGCCACTGATTGTAAGTCTTGTTCCAAGCTTTGCTTTAGACGACAATAGCAGAGAAAAACTGAAAGTTGAAAATTATGAGAGACGGAGATATCTTCTTACACATAGGAAGGGTAGGTCTGATGCGAAGGTCGTGTTTGCACCAATAAACTTTCTGATTGCAAGAGAAGCAACAATAGTATTTGAAATTATCATGAGATCAGCAACTACTGCTAAAGAGGCTCAAATTGCACAAGGAATTAAACTTACATGGAATGACACAGTATCAGAATCAACAAAGGTCTTTATTGCTATTACAAAAAATAATGATGTTATTAATGTTTCGAGCAGTGTTCCAGCTGTCAAGGTGGTGGTCGACAAAACAACTTTTGTTCGTCTAACTTACATAAACCTTGAACACATTGATCTTGTTGCATTTTATTATGCCAGCAAATTGTATACTTTTGAAGAGTTGCAAAATGTAATTGCTGATTAAATTAAAAAAAATATTTGTGAATAAAAAAAATGGTAAACTTCTATCCGCAACTACCGACGCTTGAGCCGACTGAAACAAATGTGACGACTAAAACAACACTTGCGCCTGATCCACAGGTGACAGCTGTGCCAATTGCATCAGATAAAACATTACAGGCAGATGCATTCAGATTAAATAATATTACAGATGCAATTAAATATTTGGAAAGTGAAGAGGCGAGGTACTCCAGATGTAAAAGGAGGTACCAGACTGTTTTCAATTCTGTTCAAAACACTTCTATGGCTATTGGTGCAGTTTCAGCTGGATGTTCTGTAGGAGGTATTGTTCTGTTTGCCACGGGAATTGGGAGTTTGGCTGGAATAGCAGTTGAAGGTGTTAGCGTTGCTACATGCCTGGCTTGCTTTGGTTTGGAGGCCTTGAACAAGAGGTTTCACACGAAATTACAGAAACATGAAGCATTGAGTACGCTTGCTGGTGCAAAGCTGAGCAGTATGAAACTTATTATCAGTAAGGCATTGAACGATAATTTTATTGATGATGAAGAATTTAAGCGGGTCCAGGATGATTTAAATAATTACAAGAAACAGAAATCTGAAATACAAAATAAAATGCGTAGTCAATCTCCCGTGAATGTTGAAGAACTAAAGGCTAGTTTTTTAGCAGAGGATCGGTGTTCAGGAAACCACAGAAAAACTACACAATCTTTTAAACAAATAAAAATCAGATTTGGTAATCGTTTATTAATGTCATACACTTCACAGAAAAATGCCATGCCACTTACACCACTTGTACCTGATTATTTAACCCCATCTGCACCACCGCCAGAGTATTACTGAGAAAAAAAAGTTTTTTTATTGTCCTTGTATCTTGACAAATCTGACCGAGTAAGTTGTGACTTAAGTCAAGTTGTTGTAAGAACTTAGGGTAAGTACTTGTAAGAACTTAGGGTAAGTACTTGTAAGAACTTAGGGTAAGTAATTAATAAGTTCTTATGGCAACACACTTAAAGGTTACCTCTGCAGGTTCCTAAAAGTTAGTTGCAACTTGTTAATAAGTATTAAGTTTCACTTGGCATCACTTGATCAGGTAAATGATTAGGTATTGACAGAGACAATAGTTATAGAGAAAGGAAGTATGAGTCCCGATAGATAATCAGATCAATAAGGCCGCATCAGTCATGCTTGTCAGTTTTTTAAAATCAAAGGGTTGATTCAGAATTAACGGGGGTAAAATTGGGGTCAAAATTTTGATATTAAAAAATGATGTAAATTAATGACTGATGCGGCTCTATTGAATTCATTGTCTATCGGGACTCGTACTTCCTTTCTCTAAGGAGATA
>BTPG01000008.1:142692373-142766109 GCA_036245525.1 Semisulcospira habei
TAAGCAAAAGTCTGAGACCTCCGGCCGAAGTCGGCCAGTGAGAGGAAAGCTGGGATCAGTTGCTTGAGTGAGCTTAGTCCTGCGCAAGCCACTATGCAAGATGCGCCGTTTTAGCAGAGCACCGTCCTTGCATAGTGGCTGGCGCAGGACTAAGCTCACCCATGCAACTGGTCCTTGGGCTTTAGGTGCTGTTTGCGGGCCAACAAAAGCCGATGAGCAAACGAATTTTTTTTTTTTCGCACTTGGAAGAAAAATCAGCCGGAGTACAGGATTTTCCTTCTGTAGAATTTCTTCAATTCCAGTGATCAGTGCAGATTTTCTTTTATTGTGTGCAATTTTGCCAATTTATCTAAAAGCGCAGGAACACGCTGAGGGGATTAACCGCTTTTGTATGGTTTCTGGAGCGTGCGCTGACTCGGATTTTACAGATAATGTTCTCAGTGCTAAACATCGTGTGAATGTATGGAAAGAAAGAGGATGACGGAATGATCCAGGGAAGACATGATGTGCATTTGGTTGTCTTTTTCGATTCGCCACCGCTATCAGATAATATTAGTTGTATTACGAGTTAGGCTTTGCCAGTGGTTCTTGTCGCCTCGAGGGTCCCGTCAGGGGGGGGTGGGGGGGGGGGGTCAGTGTCGGAGGTAAGAGTCGAGGGCTTTAGCTCGAGACTCTTACCTCCGACATTGACACCCCTGACCGGACCCGAGAGGGGACAAAAAAAAACAACACTGGCATAGCTTAACTCGTAATACAACGATTTTGTCTTCAACTTTAAAAAGGAATAGCGTGAAAAATACCATTGAAAAGACCCCAAACTTTAAGTGTGACGTAGAGATTCAGGGGACGTAATTTTCCATACTTCTGACTGTCAGTAAATAACCGCCTCGCGCGAACTGCATTCGAGTGGAATTTCGCTCTCAGTTATTTTTTAATTTAAGACATTTTCAGTCCTTCTTTTGTAAAAATTGATAATATGGGCCGAACACAACGCGTGCATATAGTTATTTTGTTGCGTAACCCACTCAATTTTTATTTATCCAGCTTTTTGTCTCTTCGCCGTTTCGAGTACGGTCAACAGGGCTCGGCAAGTTCCCCGCGTTGCCTAGGAGCGTCGGCTGCCGCGCCGCCATCTTGAGAGGACTCGCTAGCCTGGCGATAGACTTCAGATAGTAGCGAAGTAGTGTTTCAACACGTTTTTCTTCATGTTTCTTCCTCTCTGGAAACACACAAAAACAGATTCTGGTTAGCGGTTTCCTACGTTGATGGCAAGACTTGCTGTTATTCCCTATAGCACGTCAGGACTTTCCTGACATTGTGCTGACAGCGATTTCCCGATGAGCGCATGAGTCGCGTATCCTCTCAAGATGGCCGCCTCGGCTAGCGTGATGACGTCAGATTGCCGAGCCCTATACGTGATAGGGCGTTCGCTTCGGTTAAAATTTCCTGTCGTTGATATTATCTAATTTATCCAATTATTTAGTTACGTTTTGTATAAAACTGGTACCAGCGGTATCACAGAACATCTACATATAGTTCTTTTAGTTGTGTAGCCCCCTAAATTATTTATTTATTGGCACATTTTTGTTTAGAGGTTTGACTGAATGATGATTTAGGTGTGTGTGTACCGAGAAAGGTGATTGGCCAAAGGTTCATTTGGGGGAGGCGGAAAGCTTTGCTCAGCGAGCAACGTTGTCATCGTAACGTTTAATAAGAAAGTCTGCTTATCAAATGTTACCTAGGTAATATGGGGACAAGGGGACCCCCGTTGCCTTGAGAACGGACGACCAGGGGAAAAAAATCAAATAGAGCCAGGCCAACGAGAAAAAGGTTTAAAGAGACTGAAAGAAGACAAGACAAGATGTCGTGTATTGCCATTTGCCTTACTGTCGTTCACCCTTTCCATGCCAACTGACGCACGTTGTGTTTCTGTCATCTTCATTCATCCAACGCCAAAACTCCTCACACATCAAAGGAAAATGGATACAAATTGGTCTCAGCAAGAGGCATAGATTCTCATGAGCCCCCGCGACTGCGGGGGCTCATGAGAATCTATGCCTCTTGCAGATGGTTTGAGTTCACATTTTCTCGGCAGCGAAGGGGTTAAAACGATAAAACAATCGGAGGGCTGTCTCGGCGTCGCTACATTCTTCTATACGGAGGTACATCACAGTCAATGCAGCAAACAATCGATTAGAAACAATTGAAAACTGCATCACACATAAACTATGCCCTACACCAAACAAGACTTAACCCATTCAACCATGACGCACTACAGCAGGAGATGGATCGACCATGATAATTCAAGGGTAGTGCCAGATTAGATTGGCGCCTATCGGCGCCAAGGTAACCTGGCACTACCCTTGAATTACCATGGCCGATCCACCTCCTGCAAGAGGTACATAGTCGTTAGATGATGCCTCCAAAATTTGGGAAACACATGCGTGGGGTTGAATGAGTTAATTTTTATAAATACCAAAATTAACTTTCACACATCCAAACACGCACATACCTACTTACGGACGCACACACTACATGCTATCTACCACTATCGCCACCACCACCACTAAAAGCTCTCTTAACATACACATCACATATAGCACGCATATTATTAGTATACAAAAATCTAAAACTATTTAAATATAACGTAACGTCAAACACTTCAACGGTAGCGAATCGATGGAGACAACCAGTGCGCACATAACGAAGTGACTTTTTGTGTTGACTCATAATGAAATAGGTTAATTAAATGACACTTTTGAGAAAAAATCCTAGCATTGTGGGTTGGTTGTGGTGTGTTGTTGTTTGTTTGTTTGTTTGTTTGTTTGGGGGGGGGGGGTAATTATAATGTGTCATCGTACAAATGTGAGCCTACAACTGTACAGTCGTACAAAATGAAAAAAAATAATAATAATAATCGCGTGTCTCGACAAAAGCGTGTGCCGAACTCTCTGCCTTAAAACTATCGCTGTTTCGTATTGGTGACTGCCGTGTAACCTACCTTGTCTGCCTGAGGGATATTGGTGACTGCTGTGTAACCTACCTTGTCTGCCTGAGGGATACGGACATGAATTGATAACAGCAAGAGACATAGATCTATGCCTCTTGCAGTTGTGCTTTGTTCGCTGTGTCCCGACAGTGAAAGGGTTTAAACTGTGAGATAAAGACCAAGAGGGTGACTCCCGAACAAGTTCAAATGCAAATAATATCCCAACAAAGAAAGAAACACGCTTAGAAAAGAACAATTACAACACAATTGACATAATTGGGTATTTAGCGCCTATAGAACGGCGGAACAATCATAAAATGTTATTATATAATTAAATTGTGATTTTGAAGAAAGAAATTCTAACCCGACATTTTAATAAATTGTGTTGAAATTTCCTTTCTAAGCGTGTTTCTTCCTTCGTCGGGGGATTCTCTGACATGTGAGGTCGTCAGGTGCATTTTGTACAATGTCGCAGGCGAGCACTTGCTTCTAGAATTCGAAAGCCTGGAGCTGACGGGTCGAAGAGTGGCGGCCCCGTAGTGACTCTGCTGCACCGTGATTGTCCACTCGCTGAAAAGTCACCGCGCACCTTACACTGATCGTTTATTAAAACCAGAGCCCTTTCGATCACTCACTAGTAGAGCTTTGATTTCCACGCTAATGGGCATTCACTAAAAGACACGTCAGAGTTTAGTGTTCTGTAGCAGTCGTTACGGCCGCACCATCACGAGTAAAACGAAATCGGACGCTCATTTTGTTTTTTTAAATATTATTTTCAAACATTAACCTCGTCACTGCGAAGAAGACGTGAACACGATCCAACTGCAAGAGGTATAGACCCTCATGAGCCCCCGCAGTTGCGGGGGCTCATGAGGGCCTATGCCTCTTGCTGACCCCGCTTTGTGTCCATGTTCCGAAGGCTGAGGCTCTTTAAATTGCATTGAGTTAAAACAAAGATTACAGAACAGAATCTGCGTCCACTGGCAGTGAAGGGGTTTAGGGCATTTTTTTTTTTTAATCAATCAGTTTGTGATCTCGGTTGTATAGGACAATTAGACATTGAACAAAATATACTGACTTCCATTAAAAACGCGAAAAGTGTCTGTAAGTGTACCCCCAAACAAAGAGCCACCCTGACAGCAAAACAAGAACATTTTATTTGTTGCTTACTTCAGATATTCAGCCTACTGTCTGAGCTACCTTCACACACAAATTGGATGAGTTATCGCCCATGGCTACCTTGGAGGACACAGGGTTTTATTAGTGGTGACAATAAGCAAAACTGGACACACTCTGTGAAGCAAGTTACCTGTTATATGTTTTAACACACAAGTTGTGTGGCTTGCTAATGATGTTATTAACTGCCTCAAACGAAATTTGACTCGAGAAATTCATTAGAGAACCAGAACTTGGGGTGCACATCATTTTCTTAATAAATCTTATTTGATTTAATTTGTATTACTTGCAAACCATTTTTTTATGCTCCAGTGACTGACACAGAGATAAAGAACACACCCATATCCATTTGATCAGGTAAATATGGCCGCTAACCTAAAAATATTTAAAAAAAAACTTTTTGATTTTCATGTTTGTAGGTCATGTTGATTATTTAGGTGCCTTTGACAAACGAAAGGTAGGTCAGTTAAGACCAAACAGGCCGGATTTTCATTCACACGGACACTAGTGACACTGCACATTGGTTGGCTTTCAGCTGTGTCCTTTTAGATGCTCTCCATTTCACTTTCAATATCCTGTGATGGTAGTGTCACTGATGACGTCATAAGTCATCGATGTGCGATTTTTAAGACTAAACATTCTATTTGCACACGACATAACACAATCTTCATAACATTTTCTAATAAATGACGTCAAAACAACCCGGATTAAAGCATATTTACGAAGAAAAACGCTATGGTGAAAAATTCGCGATTCTTTTGTTGATCAGTATATGTTCTGGTTTCTAAAAATCACAGCAGGGGCATTCACAGACTACCTCGGTCACGCAACACATTTCATTAGCTTCACAGTCATTCGTAATGACGGGTATTTGCAAGAGTACAGGAGCCAGTCACACTACGCTGTACATAACTTGAAAGTAAAAGTGATCCGGCCGCAATTCTGACCATTTGCATACGATACCGGTGCAAGTATCGTAGTCTTAGAGGTCATTTTCACGGTGATACGTTGCAAGCCTTCCAGAAAGAACCGATAAAATACGAGTAATAATGTCCTCGGGCCCACTTCGACTATTTTTCTTAAACGGATCAGTGCTTCTATTAACTTAATGAGCAGGTATCATCAGATGCCACCGCCGATGATGCGTATGCTTGCACGTCTATGTGATTATGGCCGGACCTTACGCCCACCGTGACTTGTGTGCTGGTCTGTGATTTTGGACCTTACGGCGAAGCCGTAAGGTCCAAAATCTCAGACCAACACACAGAAGTACCGTCATTGACTTCGTCTGGCGTGGAAAACCATTCCAGATGTGGTGTGTGCATGGACTATTCCTGTGTCTTCCCAGGTGTCACTAGACGTAAGCAGGGCCCGATATGATGCTTCTTTGGCGTGGGGGAAGGCCATGGAACAGCAGGTATCGGAGAGGTGATAATAGTATAGGTAAACCATCATGTTTACTGGTTGGTTTACTAGTGCGAGCTGGTCTATCTCAAAATACACATGTGCTTCGCCCGAGATGTGCAGGTAGATGCTGAAATACCATTCCAAGCAAGTCAGTGGAGACGCCGTAGACTGGGTTTAAATAAGATCATCTTTCCAAGTTGAAAAGCACGGATTACAAACGGGGCTAACGTGTCCCTGGTCTGAAGGAGCTCATGAGACTGACAGAAATTGCAGATCGGTGACGTTCGTTAAGGGATGGGTTTATTATTATACACTGAGTATATTATTAAATTTTACCCCATTTATTTCCATAGCCGCTGAAAATGCCCAGCTCACACTCAATCGTCAAGACTACCGCAGTCCATCGGTAGTGCCTGATGGGCTGGGCGCTTAGCTGATCAGACACTTCTCTTGTGCACTACCATAAAATGGAGAGATCATGTCAAACTGTATTGAGTCGGGTATACCTGAGCGTGCTACAGCAGGCAGAAGTTCAGACGTTCTCTATGCGTAACAGAACAGCTTATCAATATCATCGATTCAGCAGCCCGACCGCGCACAATAATTAGCAAAATGAGTTCCAAATGGATGAGCAAAACTGAGGTCCAGTCGGGCCGATGTCGGCCGCCGTTGGACCGCGTACGCCTTTGCCTTTCGGCCCGAGGACATTTTTCTCACTGGGTGTGCCTGTGCGCCGGGGATGGAGGGACAATAAAGGGCCCGGAACAGCCGGTGAATACGGTACAATCAAATTACGCCGCTTTGCGCCAAAGGTTGCGTCTCTTTGTGTCATCGTTAGGGGACCGGAATAGAGCGACCGATACACAGTACAACCCAATTACGTCCCTTGGTGTCAAGAGTTGCGTCCCTTTGCGTAATCGTCCGGCGTAACTTGACATGCACTATGCGGCCCTTGAAAAGTTAGAGTTCAATGCGTTTTTCTCGGGTTTTACACACACTGCTTTCACATCCGGAAGCTCCCCAACCCAACCCACCCTTTAACTCATTCGAGACGAACCGTATCCGGATACGCGGCTTCAGCCGTGTATCCACTAAAGCAGGAGATGTATTGACCATGATAATTTAAGGGTAGTGCCATTAGCTTGGCGCCTTCAGGCGCCAAGCTAATCTGGCACTACCCTTGAATTATCATGGTCGATATATCTCCTCCAACTGCCATGGTCGTTATATAGGTGATGCCTCCAAAATTTGGGGAATGCGGCCGTGGGGTTTTATGGGTTAAGCCCTAAACGTGTTAGCACTTTTGTTCAGTTATATACCACAGACACTACAGCGTGTATTATGTAAGCTCTTTGGTAGTACTTTTGTGTCCACCCAAAATGATTAAACTGCACATAGCGATACGTAATGACCGGGGAACCATGACCTGTTCTCAACCTGGGCTGGGTTTGATGTGAAAGGCTTATCCTGGGTTGGAAAAAAAAATTGAAGGAAAAAAAGTCAGGCAGGGATCAGTGGGCCGTTATGAAGCAACGCATGGTTGAACTAACAAAGCGTACCGATGAAACCACCACCGAACTCTATCCCTTGAGCACAAGCCGCTGTTACCCTTTGCCTTCAACCGACCGAAGTTATTATTCAGTTCGGAACTGCTGTTAATGAGAAAAGTTCCTTTCCGACGCGCTATCTCAAGGCATTGCGTCAGCTACTCAGCTTCGACAGCCCAATGTAACCCTTTCAGTACTAGTTGCCGCATGCTGAGTTTCCGGCTGGAATAAATAAACGCCAAAGAACCAAATCCATGCAGAAAAATAAATAAATACATTTTTAAAAAACATGGCCAGGAAGAGGCATAGAACATCACGCAATGTGCGGGGGCTCATGATGTTCTATGCCTCTTGCACGTACATTGTGTTCACCGTTTCTCGGCAGTTTAGGGGCTCAGTAATAAAACAAGAAACACTACGCTGCCGCGCATAACTTAATGACACAAATTTACGAAGACAGTCACACGAGACGTAGGCCGGAAAGGTTATGCAGTCAGTCTAACTGACACCATAGGGTCCGTAATGGTGAATTCACACGCGTGCACGTGTACAGCATGCATACTCCGTTCAAGTTACTCTTCATGTTGGTTGGTCTGCATTCTAAGCGTTGGAATGCTAGGTATAGCACTTCGAATTTTTCCCCGTTACGTTTTAATTTTTTCAGCTACAGCCGGCCAAAACTGGTTCTCTCCATCGAGCCATTACTGTGATGGTGAAGCGAGGGAGACAACCGGTGTCAGTAGTCATGGTCAGTCGAAATTCGAAATTTGGGAGTCGTCCTAGAAAACCGTTACGGAGATTTGTTAAAAATCCAGACCAAAAAAGTCCACTGACTGCCGAGCGTGTAAAATGCTGAGAATAACCCGACGAAGAAAGAACCACGCTTAGAAAAGACAGTTACACCACAATTGAGTTTTAACTGTCTTTTCTAAGCGTGCTTCTTTCTTATTTGGAGGTAGAAAAAAAAAATTGTCCTAGGTGGCACTTGGCAGCCCATCACCCCTGATGACTTTTCATCAATCATCTTTCTTATATCGTTTTGGGTGTTGGGGTGTGGGGGAGGAAATTGGACTATTACATATACAGCGTATGTGTTCCCAGACAGCCTCCTGCTGTAGTGTTTTGGAGTAGCAATTCAAGGGACACAACCTGCGGCTCGATGAGGGAGGATTTCATCTTGCGGTGAAGTCCCCTACCTTCCAGCTGGTCCCCCCCCCCCCCTTCATTTTACCCTTCCACCCCCTTTCTTTTTGGTTCTGTACCACAGTACATCCAATTTCTGGCCAAACCAATACGTACACAGTAAGCGAAAGATCCACAGCAGCCGAGCGTGGGCCAACGGCAGCCGTCGGCCCTTGCAACTAAAATGCACATGTACATGCAAGCACACACACCAACACTGATAAATGTGTACATGTTGTTTTTATTTGGATTAAATCTATCAACATGACAAATTATTGCATGAAACCATATTCCACTGAAATATAAATGAAAAGAGATAACAAAAAATGTATGACTGATTCCATCCTTCAAAACGAGTGTTAGACGTAGGCACTTATTTGTGTTTTCCTTAACCCCTTGTGCATGCAGTCATCAGTTCTGTTTATAGTAGCAGTGACTACATGTACAACGGGTATTCATGGGCAGTTATACTTTTACGAAGGCTTCTGTCCAAAAATGAAATTAGTCTGAAAAAATTAAAACAAGTGGACAGAATATGTATTAAATTGCACATCAAAGTGGAAAAACCTCAATGACAGGTAAAAGCTGACATTATTTACAAAACTGTGCTGGTCTCTGGTCCAAAATCACAGACCAGCACGAAGTAAAAATAGAATTTTAATTAAAGATATCACCTTGATTGCAAAGGTATCGTCAGTAGTGGATTAAAATAAACAAGCAAATAAAACTCTACAGCATTATGAAGAGCACTTAAACAATTTCAAAATGCACAAATTTGAAAAGAAACAGAAGTACAGTATTAATAATCCAAACTGTACCCAAAAAACAAACAATGCAATAAACTGGATGGACATGCTTTTGTACAAAGCTAAAGAAATACTCTGAAATATCACAGTCAGCACACTGGCAATGTCGTCAAATTCAATGTATTCAATGCCTTATAATGAGAAGCACGTACAGAAACAAATTTTAAAAAATCAGTTAATGCTGATCTCGACAAAAAGTACACTCAAATGTATGCTGCTCTGTGATTTTGCACCTGACGGCTGTAAAGGCATAAAGGTAAAAAAAAAAAATCACAGGTCAGCGAAAACAGGTTAACAGGTGCACTGAAACACAGTAGAAACTCTTCCTAGCAACCACCTTTATGTGAGGAAAATGTGGTCTTAACCCAGATCATACCGAGGCTAAAGCTTCCAATTTGTACACTGCCATATGCAAGAATTTATAGTACTTACAGATAAGGCTATAGACCAATGGCTTTAGTTCAAGGGTAGTACCAGAATAGCTTGGAGACTAGAGGCACCAAGCTATTCTGGCACTACCCTTGAACTATTTTAGTCAAACTTATTTCACACACTGGTGTATTTCGAATGATACGGGTTAAAAGACAGAGAAGTCTTGGCGGGCAAAAAGTGTCATTCGCCATTAGCCCTTTGGTTATCAGTAGTGGTTTCCTGCTGGAATCATCGCGACAAAAACCGCTACTGAGAGCCTGAAGGTTAAAGACAATCATTTAGGTGGCTAAATAATGTTCTTTGAAGGCAATGACAGGCAATCTGTAACAAAAAAAAAGTGGAAGAGTCTCTGTGCATGCACACTTCTTTTTTTTTTTCACGTATGGGCCTGCTTGTCTTTGATTTTGTTTCTGATCCCAGTAAGCAAAGGACCATCGGGCCGACTTCAGCCACAGTAGACCCATCCACAGTCGTGTGCAGGCCCACTGTGGCCGATGTCAGCATGAGGACCTTTGCTTACTGGGTTGTGGCTTACCATAAGGTCCAAATCCAGAGACCAGCTCGCCCCAAAAACTTGCTGTTAAGCAAATATTCTGTAGCAATTACATATATAATGCTTTGTAAAACCAAGATTTTACCCAAAAATTGACAAAATGGTTTTTTTTTTGTTGTGGGAGAGGGTGTGAGGAGGGGGGGAGGGGGGGGTTGGTGGCACTGAGAATTGGGAGTGGGGGTGGACTGGAAACATCCATAGCCAGATGTCCGTCAAACGATGCATGCTTATTCTTTCTTTTATTACTAAAATTTAAAAAAAAAGACTGGGAAAATATCAAAAAGGGTGTTAATTTCTTTCAAATGTAACATTGCACAGCAAAACAGGCCAATTTCCATGTGCAATCCATATGTGACTTTAGATGTTACAGCTCAAAAGCCATAAGGTAAGAAATCACGGACCTGCACACACATTGTACAATAATTTATAACAGCTTTCCAGTTTAAAATACAACACTTACTGCATTGTGCCATTTTATCATTTTATTGTTATTGTGTTAAAAATTAATGAAAAATAGAGTAGAATAGGTTAATCCTTTGGCTGTCAGTAGTGCATTTAGTTGCAATGATTCCTGCAGGATTCATCACAACAAAAAGTGCTACCAACAACCAAAGGGTTAATTTATTTTAATGCTTCAAAATTCAAGTGTAAAAGTTCAAGATGAGAATATTTCCAGCATGTTTACAACAATTTCAGTACATATTCCTTCTGCCCTCCAACACAAATTGTGAGCAAACATGCTCTCCCTGACACTGTATTTCAAAATCACAGCAAATTTCAGCGACATGCATGCAGTCATGTTAATGCATGAGCAAATATGTAACATTTTCACCCCCTCATACAAAAATCCACCGATACTACGTGTTAGTGGCTGCATGCACAAGGGGATTAACCCTCTGGCTTTTGGTGGCAGTTTTGTCATGATTCCTGCAGGAATCATGACAAAAAAAACTACGAACAGCCAAAGGGTTAATAGATTTTTTTTTAAACTATGTACAATCTTCTTGTCAAGTTACAACAATATCACAATAGTATTTGGACAGATATTTTGTGTGTGCGCACTCAGCTGTACACCATGAGATGGAAATTGTCATCTTTTAGTTAGCTTGCCCATACGTTTGTCAAAAAGGGCTGTGGCAAATTTGCAGATGTCTTTCATTGTATTTAGCACATACTGGTGTGGGTATAGAAAGCACAAAAAGAAAGAAAAAAGTTTAAAACCCTGAAATGCTGTCTATCTTTTTTCCCTCCAAGTGTAAACAAATGAGAGTTTATTGACTTCAGATCAAAGCTTGTGGCAAAACCTTGTCAAGTCCTCTTTGAATGCCCTGAGAATTAAGTGTTAACATGTGTCGCAAGATAAAAAATTACGCACAAGCTCACGTTATCATCACGAAAAGGCGAAGAGTCTAGGGGATGTAAGTGAGCAGCTTTCGTATCCTACTGTCCGTGTTCCGCCTGTAACAGAACTCCAGAACTGTTTTCAGATCTTGCGCTGTCAGTTTCAGTTGCAGGATTTTGCGCTTTATAAATATATTTCAGTTTACGCAGTCATTGGGCTGATGTATGTATCTCCGTTGGGTACTTCTTTGATGTATGTCGGCCTGAAGACCTTGTGTGCACTGGTATCTATTATATCCCAAACGTTCATATTCCAGCTCCAGGTCTGTTGGCACTTAAAACTATATACCTTGGTGTTTGTTTCTTCCAGTGCTGAGCAACCAGTCTTCATTTTTTTTTTTTTATAAATATGATATTTTATCCTTATTTATTACTTTCTGCGTGCTTTCAAGGCCTTCTCCTTCTGCCTGATCTCCTCCTCCACTGCAACACTCTGTCGGACAATGTCCTCCTTGCGGATCTGAGCGTTGGTCAGCTGCTGCTGGAGCTCTGCGACTTTCTGGGATCCTGGGGAGGATTCCGTCTTCTGCATCCCTTGTCGCAGTTCTGATTCCAGCTTCAGCACCTGCGACAGCAAAAACAGTCAAGCATGCACCACATAAAAGCAGACCGAATAATAGGAAATACTGGTACTATTAACCTTTGACTGCCAAGGAAAATGAGCAATATCCAACTGCAAAAGGCACATATTATCCTCATGAGCCCCTGAAGTTGCAGGGGCTCATGAGGATCTATGGCTCTTGCTGATACCACTTTGTATCCGAGTCACTGGGATGGGCTCTATGAATTAACCCTCTCAGCCCCAAGGTGCCATTTCTCAAATTTTGGAGGTGCTGCCTATAATGACAATGCACCAGTTGTAGGAGATGGACTGATCATGATAATTCAAGGGTAGTGCCAGATGAGCTTGGCGCCTTCAGGCGCCAAGCTCATCTGGCACTACCCTTGAATTATCATGATCAATCCATCTCCTGCTGCATGGGCTCGGGGCTAAAAGGGTTAACAACAGGCACTGAGGGGGTTGGACACATTGCGCATACAGCCACTGGTATTGCTTACAACACCTGCACTGTTTATAGTAACAGTGGCAGCAAACACAAACTGTAAACCCTTTGGTTGTTGGTAGCACTTTTTCTTGAAATGATTCCTGCAGGAATCATCACAACAGCAAGAAAGGCAAAGCCCTTATGGCTCACGTGTATGTCCAATCTACATGTGTGACCTTTGCAACAATAATTAAAGGGATGGCTTCTGCACCAGCAAAATCCATGTTTTCTCAAAATTTAATCAGTTTTCACACAATCTGTCAAACACCCATGACTCTTGACCTTTGCCACGAGTCAACTAAATTAGTATACATAGGAAGGTCTTATCGTCATCAGCTACTTTTGTGCCAAATTTGATTGAAAAGTTTGAAAAACTGTTCATGAGAACTACAATTCTATCAAAAATTGGCATTTTACACATTTGCCGACCTCTTGTGACCCTTGAGCTTTTGAGTTTGGGTTTAAAGTTGTGAATAGTATTTGAGAAAAAAATACATTATGTCAAAATATAGCTATTTTTTACCTATTTCTTGATCCTCTGTCACCTTGACCTTTGTGAGAGGTCATTCAAACTAGTATGTTTAGCCAGGTCTGCCAAAAAGTATCCTTAGGCCAAGTTTAAAGACTACGGCTTGAATAGTCTCCGAGAAAATGCCAACATTAAAGTTTACCACGAATGACAGTGGACAGACGACCACTGGTCCAGAACACAGACTCACTTTTGCTTCGCACGTGAGCCAAAAACTGCTACCAACAGTCAAAACTAAGTTAAACAGCAATCCAGACCAAAAAGGTGACTGCCAAGTGTGTGAAATGCAAAGAAGTACCCAACGGAGAAAGAAACACGCTTAGAAAAAACGGTACAACACAATTTATTAATATTTCGGGTAAATACCCTTTGTCAAAATAGACAAACAAACAGAGACATTAGCCGCTACTTATCTTCATATGCAGAAGGAATGTGGCAACTCCACATTCCTTCTGCATATGAAGATAAGTAGCGGCTAATGTCTCTGTTTGTTTGTCTATTTTGACAAAGGGTATTTACCCGAAATATTAATAAATTGTGTTGTACCGTTTTTTCTAAGCGTGTTTCTTTCTCCGTTGGGTGCTTCTTTAAGTTAAACAGTATTTTGCACCCCAAGAAAAGTGCTCATAACCTGCTTGTATGGTATTGACGAGGCATGCAACGTTCACCATGATTCCAGTTTATGCCAGAGCACGCCATCTACTTTGTCAAGTAAGCTACTGACAGAGATGACTAACAAAGACTTACCTGAAGGAGTTCTGTGTTGAGAGCATCACTCTTGGCACGCAAGCTGACAATCTGTGAATCCAGCAGGTCACGTGGAGACTGCACTGCTGGTACTCTCTGTCTCCTGCTTGGGCTGCAAAGAAAAATGATGCGACTTTTGTTAGAAAACTTCACAATGAGACAAGATTGCTTCACAACAAAGAACCAAATTTAACAAAATTACACCTAATAACGACTTTAGCAGCGTTAGGGCTATGTACTATTAGTAAGAGTAGATGAGACAAGATAGTTCAAGGGTAGTTAAAATCAATACTGTTACCTCATTAAGCCTGCCTGAGGCCTCCTCACAGATGAGAATGACACCAGCAAGAGGCATAGTTCCTCATGAGCCCCACAAATGTGGACCCATGCCTCTTATCTCCTGCAGTTTTCCCCACTAAAATCTGAGAGCATGCAAAGCAAGATGGACAGACAGACCATGGCAGCTCAAATGTTGTGACTGATCTGCCATCATACCTGCGAGGACTGTGTGTAGGGCTGCCCTTCAGTTCAGCCATACGAGAGCTGATGAAGTCCCCTGATGGAAGGTAGCCTCCCTTGGCCGCAAGCTGCTGTCTCAGGCGGGCATTGCTGGCGACTGCCTCATATCCATACAGCCTCTGAGACATTCTCTGTTCACATGAATAACAAGAAGAGGATTTCATCCCAAAGTCTACCGTATTGTTTGGAGCTCACGTGCGTTTATCTTTTAGGAACATTCAGAGTTGTTCATATTTTTATGCTTATTATGCCGATCCATTTCCCTCCTCTCTAAGCCAACCTCTGCCGATCAACACACACGTAGGTGCACACAAATTAAGATGGATTAAAAACAAACAGGGGTCATCTGGCAAGTCAGATTTGATGTTTACTGTATTTAACCCATTACATCCTGAGGCTGACATTTTTAAAATTTGCTTATTGTACTATAAAGACTACATTACAGATCAGGAGACAGATTAACCATTTCAGTTCAAGGGTGGTGCGAGAATACTTTGGCGCCTCGGGTACCAAGCTATCCAGGCACCACCCTTGAACTATCAAGTCAAATTTATTTCAAGCAATAGGGTATCAGGATGAAAAGGGATAAGCACGTGGTAACACACCTGATCCGAAAAGTCCATACAGGTGGGTGCCTCCACTCTCATGTTGATGAGTTCGCCGATGGTGTTGGTGCGGTCATCTGGGGACATGGTCCCTGTCAGAGCCTGTTCAAGCACTGGTCGTGCGCTGGTCAGGCCTGATCCCAGCATGCCCTGCGCTGCAGGTGAACTACGCGATCTTGAGAAGAACATGTCCTGACACACCACCTTCATAGCCTGAGGAAAACAGAAGTTTGGCAATCATCAGTTCTATTAATAATAATGGAGTGCAAATAGTCCCTGTAACCCAAATGAAAATCATCTCAAGCATTGTGTGTATACCCAGAATAAAGAACCTTTATGCTGATGAACTGAGGTTGTTTTTCTTACTACGTCCCTTGCTTTCAGACAGAACTACTTTTTGTGCCATGTGCTCGATTCTCAATCTCATGAGATCAATTAACCTCTCTAGGTTGCTAAACATGTCTGTGCTAAACTCTAAACTATGTGTAGGAAACAGCAGAACATACAGTTCAGTTCAGTTAAGATGGGATCTCTATGCTTACAAGCCCATACACGCTCCATCCTACCCATCAGAAGTCTTTGATATTGTAATAACATTGGTCTGGTTTACCATGTAGGCAAAACATACAGCTGAATGAAATGGCCACCAAAAAAGTCCAAAATCATTGATGAGCACAAATATTTAAATCAAATTAATTATTGAACATAAAGTCCAAAGTTACAGACCAGCACACATTTCTTCACTGTCATTGGATGCAGATTAAACAAGATGAGGATTTCATCCCAAAGTCTACCATATTGTTTGGAACTGTGATGAAGCTCAATGCCCACGCATAAAGTTTACAACTTGGATTCTGCATTGTGCTGTCTTGTCAGCGGTTTGTCTGCTGACAAATAGTCCATGTATTCATGAGTTTCATGAGGTCAACAATCCGCACGGAGCTTTAGTGGTGCAGCTCAGCCTAACAGAGCTCAAGAGTAGTTAGTACATGCTATTCTATCAATGAGGACAGACGTATGTCGGATACACTAGCCGTATTCCAAGACTCTGAAACTGAGATTTCAGGTATGTTTTTTATATGTATTATCAACAGCTAGTGAGCTAAAGGTAGAATGCGTTAGTAAGATTTAGTTCAGTTGTGTAGCGTTGATTTGGTTCAGTTATGGCGGTTTAGAATTTGTTGAGATAACCGGGGATTTTTTTTATATAGTTATTTACTGAGGTGAAGAGACGCTTCCAAACCAGTGTGAACATTGCCAAGACAAGTTTTCCAGGAGCAGACATTGGAAGCGACCATGACTTAGTGATGATGACCTTCCGACTCCGCTTAAAGAAGGTCAACAAGCAGGGTCCCACCAGAATCAAGTTTGACCTCGAGAAGCTGAAAGACCCAGAGGTAGCGGAAGCCTTTCAGGCAAAAATAGGAGGAAAATTCGCACCACTGCTACTTCTAGGTGCAGAAGACACGGACGTGGACACACTGGTTGACACATTTAACACTGTTGTAACCCAGCAGCCAGTGAGATCCTTGGCAAACACCGACAAGCAAAGAAACCTTGGGTTACAGCTGACATCTTTGTTCTATGTGACAAGCGTCGAGAATTAAAGAAAAAGAAATCAGAGGTAGAAGGAGCTAAACAATACAGGGAAATTAACCAGGATATCAAGAAAGGCATGAAAAAGGCAAAGAATAAGTGGATTGAAGATCAGTGTAAACACGTAGAAGAAAATCTGAACAAAAATAATAGCAAAAAAGCATACCAGCTGGTGAATGACCTGACCAGTGTAAAACAAGGACGCTCCTCGATCATTCAAGATAGTGAAGGGAACTGTCTTACGGAAGACCAAGACATACTGAAGAGATGGACAGAGTACTGCTCAGATTTGTACAACCACCGAGCTGCAGGGGACCCAGGCATACTTGTCAACCCACCCATGACCAACAATCGCAACTATCCCATCCTCCGAGAAGAAGTAGAGGCTGCAGTAAAGTCGCTGAAAAAAGGGAAGGCAGCAGGAGCAGACAACATCCCTGCAGAGCTAGTCCAAGAAGGGGGAGAAGACACGATAAGCGCCTTACTAACAATCTGCAATAAGATCTGGCAGTCAGGGGATTGGCCCACGCCATGGACCCAATCACTTATAATAACTCTCCCCAAAAAAGGCAACTTACATCAATGCCAGAACTATCGCACGATCAGTCTTATATCCCACCCAAGCAAAGTCATGTTAAAGATCCTACTGAACAGGCTGAAGCCACAGGCAGAGGAAATCATAGCTGAGGAACAGGCAGGCTTCAGATCAGGGCGCAGCACAACTGAGCAGATCTTCAACCTGAGAGTTCTATGCGAGAGATACCTCCAGCACCAGCAGGACCTCTATCGTGTCTTTGTGGATTTTAAGAAAGCGTTTGACAGGGTGTGGCATGCAGCCCTTTGGTCCACCATGAAGCTATACAACATCAATGCCAACCTGATCAAAGTCATAGAAAACCTTTACAACAAGGCCACTAGCGCAGTTTGCTTCAACGGCAAAATAGGAAAGTGGTTTAGGACTACAGTTGGAGTCAGACAAGGCTGCTTGCTCTCACCTACTCTTTTCAACATCTTCCTGGAAAGAATCATGACGGACGCTCTGAAAGATCATGAAGGAACTGTCAGTATTGGAGGCAGAACAATCACGAACTTGCACTTTGCGGACGACATTGATGACCTTGCAGGAACAGAGAAGGAGCTAGCTCAGCTGGTGGAAAGGCTGGATAGTACAGCCATTGCATATGGGATGGAAATCAGTGCAGAGAAGACCAAACTGATGACCAATAACGCCAGTGGCATTGGCACTGAAATCATGGTTGGAGGCCAAAAACTAGAAACAGTTAAGAAATTCAAATACTTAGGAGCCATTGTGACGGATGAGGGATCAAAACCAGAAATACTGTCCAGGATTGCGCAGACAACAACAGCACTGACAAGATTGAAGACCATATGGAAGGACAGAAACATCAAACTCTGCTCCAAGATCAGACTGATGCGCTCCTTAGTCATCTCAGTGTTCTTGTATGCCTGCGAGTCATGGACCCTCACAACAGACCTTGAAAGGAGGATACAAGCCACTGAAATGAGATGTTTTCGAAGGCTGCTTGGCATCTCATACAGAGATCACATCACAAACGAGGAAGTGGGAAGCAGAATCAGGCAAGCCATCGGGCCCTATGAAGACTTATTAGCCATTGTGAGAAAACGCAAACTGAAGTGGTATGGGCATGTCACGCGTTCAGCAGGGCTTGCCAAAACAATCCTGCAAGGCACTGTGCAAGGAGGACGAAGGAGAGGAAGACAAGAAAAGATGGGAGGACAGTATCTCAGAGTGGACAGGACTGAGGCTGGGCGATACGCTGAGAATGGCAGAGAACAGAGAGAATTGGAGGGAGCTGGTTGCCAAGTCATCAGTGGTGCCCCAAATGTCGGCAAGACTACGGGATATAGATAGATATAGATAGATTACCGAGGTGGAAAACTAAGGAATGTGATAAGTGTATGTGTTAAGTATAATCTTTTCCTAGGTATGAACCAGTGTATGGCGTGTGCATCATGTTATAGTCTTTTTCAGTGTTGAGACTGAGTTATGGTGTGTTGTGAATCTTGTCTGTTTTATGAAGCATGAGTGTGAGAATGAATGTGTAGATTTATTTGTATCAGCCAGGTTACGTAATGTACCTCATATCATCCAATATGTGTGTGTGCTAGTTTACCTAACCTGGCTTTTACTATATTGTGTGGATGTGAGGGTGATGTGCTAGTGTTGATAATTGCATATCTTGTAAAGAGTATTTTTGAGTTCACGTTTTGTTAGTTAGGACTATAAACGGGGCCACAGAAAAAAAATGATGTTTTGCGTTTATACTGCACGAATGCATCCGACTGAGAGTTAGCATTGTTGTGTATGTGCCCATTGCATTTGTGAGTCTGTGCGTGCGACCGGTTGAAAGTCTGCATACGTTACAGGAGCTCACATGTTATATTTTTAGGCTCATTATGCTGATCCATTTCCCTCCTCTCTAAGCCAACCTCTGATCAACACACATGTCGGAGCACACAAATAAAGACGGACATACGGCGTTTCCAGGCATTAGTACGCTCTGTGGGCTCCATCAACTTCCACTTTAACCCACCCTCTGATCCACACACACTGGCACACATAAATAAAGATTGACTCACGGCGACTCCCGCCATTCGTAAGCTCTGTGGTCTGGCATAGCATAGCTATTTTGAAGAAGAATGACAGCACGAGCAGCGAAATGACGTTGCTTCAAGCTTCACGTCATGGCATCATTAGTCCCACGATGCCGTGTTCATATTGATGCCAGGATGTTATACATCTCTCATCGCAGTACTAACATTTGATGTATTAGAGGATCAAACCTGGCAATTTTGTAGCTGATTTTCACGCCACAGGTCACAATTTTTTACCTAATCCTACCCCAGGGCCAGGGACAAACAGCAGGCTAATGCAAACACTGTTTATGAAAAATCATGCGGGTATTAAAGAGGAGATAGTTTTTTTCCCTAAAAGAAAAATTACAGTTACGTTAGATGTTTTACAAATGACTCCGAAAAAGTGGTGCAGAAAATTGTCTGATTTTCACACCTAGGGCAAACAGGTCACAACTGACCTAATCATACCTGACATCTGAGACAAACTGCAGGCTTATGTAAATACCGTATACAAAAAATCATGCGATTATTAATGAGAAAAAAATTTTTTTTCATTAAAAAAAATTCAATTGTTTTAAGATTAACCCATATAATTCGTGAAATTAATCCCAAAAATGTGAATTTTTATTTATTTTTTAATATTTAATTATCACTCAAAAGTTCTAGAGGTACAATGCTAGTTAACAAATTCATTCAATATCTCCCTTTTATCTAGCTATATGCAAAATATCAAGTAAAAATAAGACAAATTACGGACTCCAATGTGGATCAACCGGTTTTTGTGAAACGGCCATTATCTTGCCAATGAGCATCTTAATAAAAAAAAAATTAAAAAAGGTCTCAAGATAATTCTTTTAGGGACAATATCCTAAAATTTTAAGCTTGTCCGTCCTCAAACGCAGGCTCTAGTCGCTGTCACACACACACACACTGACACGCACACACACACACACACACACAGCACTTTTGCGGCAAAAAGACGTTCTCTAGCAAGGTTTGCATAGCTAGACGTGACGTCATATTTATTTTGTTACTTCTTTGCCAGAATTTCTGCCCCGCACGTCAAAAATGCATTTTTCTCTAAAAGGTATTTTTTTCCGAAAAATACTTACCTATGAAATGACTAATAGGAAGTGTCTACTTACTCACACAATTCTAGCTTAAGAAATCCGTTGTGTTACCACACAACCCGGGAGGCACTCGGGGAACCCCAGGAGTTAGTGCCCATCCGGTTCCGAGTCCTCCCATAATTCCTCAGTCAGGATACTTAGGTCACCAGCGGCGAGCGGGGCAGGTGGGAGTCCGAGTCATGTCATCGGTAAGTATTTTTTGAAAAAATACCTTTTAGAGAAAAATGCATTTGTTTCCTCAAAAACATTACCGATGACATGACTAATAGGAAGAATTACGAGAAGGAGGCGGGTGCCGCGCCTCAGCACACCTTGGCCAAAAGAGCCATCCTCCCTGTCGCAAACTCCCGACGACCCTCGTTAGAAGTGCCCCACGGCGCCGTGGTGCCGGGAGGGAGAGTTGCACCTCAGTGATGTCCCCCATCAGCGCGAAGCTGCCTCGCTGGCCTGCCAGATTCCAGAGGTAGCCGCAGGCGAAGGAAGATTCTGCCCGTTTGCCCACGGTAGCTGTGATGGAAGACCGCGCAGCTCCGTTCGGCAGCATTCGTGACCATGGCGCGTGCCTCATGCGCACGTAACTTAAGCCTCTTAGCTCCCTGCGGAGAGGTGTCCTGTTGGGCAGACCATATGACTAAGCATAGCCAGGAAGATTTCTGGGCTGTCATGTCGGTCTTGCCAGGCTTAAAAGGCAGAACGAGGCGTGAGCGTCCTCCCCGGATGGCTTAGGTTCGGTGCCGGTACACGCATAGGGCTTGCACGGGATCATGTTGCCTGGTCTCCTGGGGGGAGATCGTCCCTCGCAGCGGCAGTAAGGTGATCACCTGTGGCGCAGTCAAGGAGACCTGGTCATGGCAATGAAGGCGGGGTCCGAAAGCCGCTGTACGGCACCATCCGCTCGAACAGCAGGTAGGCAGGGCGCGCCGACAGCGCGTGTAGCTCGCGAACTCAGGTCGCCAAGGCAAATCCAACAGGAAGCATTCTACGAGTCACATCTGCAAAACGGGCCATCCGAGGTCTCCAAAGAGCCGGGGAAAGTCTGCGAACTGGGGAATAGCCTGGAGGGAGGTACACACAGCGAGAAACCCGTCCCACGGGATGGACAGAGCAACGACTGTCCAGGCCAGAGGGTCTGGGATTGGGGCGACGAAGAAGAGAAGCTGGCGATGCCACCTCGTACCGAAGAGGTCGACAGTGGCGTCTCCCATGCACGACGAACATCCGCAGGATGTCCTGGCGTAAGGTCCGCAAGTGTAGCAACCGGCCGCGCCAGGCAGGAGGATCGACGAAGACCTTCAGTCATGCAGGGAAGAGAAGAACAAGAAGGGAAAGTTGAGGTTCTAGCACCCGCGAAACAGTCGGCAGCGGAGTTGGGTTAGGGCGTCCCAGTCCGTTCCTGGATGTATGCCACCACTGTAGTGTTGTCGGCGAGGCCGAGCAGTCCCTGGTGACTGTGCTATTCCTCCCACACGATGAGGGCTTGCCTGATCGCTTACGGCTCCAACCTGTTGAAGTGCTCGTCCGCGAACTCCGAAGGCCCAGGGCTGGACGTGGCGAGGAAGCGCGGAAGCCACCGGTAAGAGTTGCATCGCCACGCGGGAAGAGTCATAAAGGCCGAGCGGTCAGGGGGACTCCCGAAGCGAGACACGCGTCCCGTCCGTCGCAGAAGAAGGGGGCGAATCAACGGAGACATGGGCACCAAGGAAGTGAGATCTCCTGAGGAGGGGCGCCAGAGAAGCACGAGGTGCTGCTGTAGAGCCGGGCGTAGAGACAACCGAGGGGAAGTAGATCCGCTGCCGCAAGGAGCCATGAAGGAGCTGAAGCCAGACTGTGTCCTGCTGGGCTACCTGGGTTGCTAGGCACCGTGGCCTCAGCAATGTACCCTGTTGAGGTCGGTGGCAAACTCCCTGCCAAGACGGATGAAGCGACGACAGGGGGGTGAGGTCCAACCTACCAGCGGCGACGAGGAACCGCAACCGGGACCACCCCCATGACGGTGCAACGCCGTCCGAAGACCGGTGGCCTCCACCGTATGCGCCGGAAGAGGTCGTCAAAGCAGTTGAACACAGGGCTGGAAGAAGGCTGCTGCGGCTAGGTCGCCACTGCGTCCCTGAAGCGGATGAGGAACCACAGGCTGAGGTAGTCCACAGCACAGGGGACACGCCGCAGCAGGCCTGCCGCACCACATCCCAACGCCACAGGTCGCAGCAGGAGGCGGCAGCAATGGACTCGACCGACGAGAGAAACGCTGCCGCGACAGTCTTTCCAGGAGCACTAGGATCCCGCGGGAGAAGTCAAGCCGGGAAGCCAGGCAACTTTGCAGCGGCGGGCGAAGGGTCAGAGACAGGAGCTCCAGAATCCCACGAAGCCGGGGAGTTATGGACAGCGAGGCCATCTAGTCCAACCGCAGCGCTGGGCGCGGATCCACAGCCGGCTGAGGGCAGACGAACGCTTGGGAGAGTCCCGAGAACCAGTCCGGACGAAGGGAACGTCGAACCTGGCCGGACACCTACGGACGGAGAAGCAACGGAGTCCCGGAACCCGACTGGAGGAGAGCTGAGCAGTTGTAGCGCAGGTCCCGAAGGGCGGGAGGCTGCGGCAGGGACCGGAAACTATCACCTGTCATCTAACGACCAACAGCGAAGATCTCCCTCTCGAGCGGGGGGAGACGCCGAGTCGGCAACCGGGAGAAGCGCGATGGGGATGTGAAGAGCACCATGTGCAAGGCAAGCATGGAGTCCGCATGCGAGGACCGGGCCGGCGTGCGGAAAGCGAGGAGTCAGCAAAGGGGCGAGCGAGAATGGAACCCGGAGAGGTGAGGGACTCTCAACTGCCATACGTCCTCAGGTGGCCGGGCCAATCTCTCCACGCCGGGCTCAAGGAGGCGGGCTCCCCGCCGGTGTAGCGAGTCCCCACCAGCGGGCAAAGGAGATGAGCGAGGACTGCCAGCAGACATGGGGAGGCACGTGGTGAGTCTCACCGAGCCGAGCTCTGAAGCGGGCTCTCAGCCGACATGCAGCTGTCCTGTCAGGCTTCCTCCAGGAAGCGGTCGAGTTGACAGCGGTCCTGCTCTGTGGCCGGGGCTCCTGCCCCCAGCTGCCAAGCGCCTGTCAAGAGCAAGGGGAAGCCACAGGTTCTGTTGTCTCTGGTCGCGTGGCACTTCGTCTCTAAGAGCCGGGCCCCATGGGGCGGGCTCCCTGCCGGCATATGGACTCTTTGGAAGAGTCCGTGAGCGTGAGAGACAGGAAGAACTGTTAGTGGGCAGCCAAAGGTCCAGCTGTCCCGGGTTGCATGGCACTTTTGTCTCTAGGAGCCAGGCCCCGTGGGGCGGGCTCCCTGCCGGCATATAGACTCTTCGGAAGAGTCCGCAAGCGTGAGAGACAAGCGAGAACTGATAGTGGGCAAGGGGCGGCACGACGCGCGTCCCCGTGGCTGGGCTCTGTGAGGCCGGCGCTAAGTGTCCGCGAAGCTACATCAGTTGTCCAAGAGTGCATGGTGGACGCGCAACCAGCGGCGTCCAAGCGATAAAGTCGGTGTGGTCCCGTGCGGCCAGAAGCAGGGCCCTGGGAAGGCGTCTCAACAGGAACCAGGCCACACCCAGATGCCGGTCACTCGCATCTGTACACTCCACAACTGCGACCAAAAGGCGGGCTCTCCGCCGGCGAGGTGACTCCCCGCAGGGGTCAGCGGGTTTCCTTGGAGACGAACGGAGATCGGCAGTGGACATGGGACAGTGCGAGGCGCGTCTCTCTGAACCGGACTCAGTGAGGCGGGTTCTCTGCCTGTCAGAAGGCTGTCTGGACACGCTCCCTCCTGGAAGCGGCCGCTTTGATCAATACCCGCTCTGCACACTAGGTTCCTGCGTCCGGCGTGGCATCCTCTGCAAGGTCGTCGCGGTCTCGAGCGGTGGTTGCGCTCTCGTGCGGGAGACGCAGGGCGCTGGAACTGGCGCCTCGACTCGATTCTGAGCACACACAGGCGCCGGACGCTCGCGTCTGTAAACTCCATAACTGCTAAAAGCGCAGCTCAGGTTTCCAGGTGGAGTAGGTGCCGCAAGCATGGTCGGGGGCGCATCCGGTGCAGGGGAGACAGACCTCTGGTAAGTGACAGCCACTGGAACCCTCTGCCTCGCGTACAGGACAGCAACAGGTCACTGCAACACACAACACAACCGAAGGCACGCGGGCGAGGGCCTGTGGGACCCAGCCCTGGTAAGGCTAGTCGTCGCAACACAAACAGGCACAAACAGCGAGAAACGTATTTTTCTTTAAAATAAGTTTTTTTGAAAAATACTTACCGATGGTATTACCACTAGTAAATGTTTCTTAGCTAGTCTAATTTTAGCCCAAAAATTGTTGTGTACGATAATGGCCATGATGGCAGGAGAGGGGCGCCATAGGTTAGGCGGAAGCCCGGTAGCCTCCCTTCCGGTTCAACCACGCATGTGCTCAGTGCTCGAACAACCAGTCAGTTTCTTAGCGGAGCAGCGGCGAGCGGGGCAGGTGGGAGGGACCTTCGAGTAATACCATAGGTAAGTATTTTTCAAAAAAAACTTATTTTAAAGAAAAATACGTTTGTTTTCTCAAAACACATTACCAATGGTATTACCACTAGGAAGAATCCCGAAAAGGAGGTGGGTGCCGCTAACCGCCCCTACCCCTGCCATCGAAGCTACTAGAAAAGTCCACCCCAAGCAACCTCCCTCTAATTTTAGTGAAGATACTTACGGCGCCTAGGGCGCCGGGAAGGAGTGTTGCGCCGCCACGATGTCTCCCACCAGCGCTAGGTTCTGCCGCTGGCCGGAGAGGTCCCTCAGGTAGAAGCGAGCGAAGGTGTTCTCTGTTCGCCAGCCCACAGCCGCCACGATGTCCTTGACCGCACAGTTGCGTTCGAATGCGAGGCTCGTGGCCATGGCTCCGATCTCGTGCGCCCTGATCCTCATGCGTCTTGCTGCATCAGGGGCGAGTTCCTGGTAGGCGGATCGAATCACCCACCGAAGCCAGGAGGATATGGTCTGGGCTGAGATGTCCTGTCTACCTGGGGACAGAGGAAGAAAAAGGCGGGTGCGTCCCCTGCGGAGGGGCTTGGTCCGGCGCAGGTACACACGTAACGCTCGAACTGGGTCCTGCTGTCTGGACTCTCGATTGGAGCGTGGTTCTCTGAGTGGTAGTATGGTGACCAATTGTGGTGCCAAGAGTGGAGATCTGGTCTTGGCTAGGAAGGTCGGGTCGGGAAGCAGCTGCACCGAACCGTCCGTCCGGAACTGTAAACATGTGGGGCGAGTAGAGAGGGCGTGCAGCTCACTGACTCTGGAGGCTGAGGCGAGGGCTAGCAAGAAGCAGGTCTTCCTCGTCACGTCCAGTAGTCTCGCCAGCTGTAAAGGCTCAAAGCGGGCCGAGTTGAGCCAAGTAAGGACCGAAGGTAGGTCCCAACGTGGCAACAGTGTACGTAGAGCGGGACGATGCAGACCGAAATGGCCCATCAGATCGGCGAGGTCCTTGCAGGCGCCCGGGTCGGGACGTCCCAGATGTCTGTATCAGCGATCATGGCCAGGTAACCTCGAATGGTGATGGGAGCTAAACGCTGGTCGTGAAAAAGCCAGAGGAAGAAATCCGCCAGCTGAGGGACTGTCAACTCGGTGGGGGAGAGGCGTCTGTCGTCACACCAGGTGCTGAGAACTCTCCACTTGCCCTCGTAAACTCATCTGGTCGAGGCTCTGCGGGCTGTAGCGATCGCGTCCACTGCCGCACCTGAGAAGCCTCTAGCGGTGAGGGCTTGCCGGACAACCTCCAGGCGTGGAGGAGGAGACGTTCTGGACAAGGATGGTACAGAGTCTGCCGAGGTTGCTTGAGCATCGTTCGTGGAGTGGGTAGCTGTAGTGGGGGGGCCGTTGCCAGATTCAGGAGGTCGGTCGTCCATGACCTGGTCCAACAAAACGGGGCCACCAGAAACAGGATAGTGTTGCTGCCTCTCAGCTTGAGAAGAACCTTGGGGATGAGGACCGTGGGTGGGTAGGCGTAGGCGACCAGTCCATCCCAGGAGATGGAGAGGGCGTCCACTGCCCAGGCCACGGGGTCTGGAATCGGCGAGACGAACAGAGGGAGTTGGCGATTCCATCTTGTGGCAAAAAGGTCGATCATGGGTGACTCCCAGGTAGCGCCGATCATCCGAAAGATGTCTGGACGCAGTGACCACTCGGTGTGTAGTAGTTGACCGCAACGGGAGAGGGAGTCGGCCAGCACATTCAAGTGGCCCGGGATATGACGAGCACGGAGAGAAATGTCCCGATCCTCGCACCACCGGAGCACTTGGTAAAGGAGGATGCAGAGAGATGGGGAGCGGGTTCCGCCCTGCTTCTGGATGTAGGCGATGACCGTAGAGTTGTCCGACAACACCAGGAGCTCCCGGTGAAGCAGGCGAGGTTCCCACACACGAAGGGCTTGCCAGACGGCTTCCAATTCCAACCAGTTGATGTGTCGGTCCCGGAGATCCAGGTCCCACCGGCCGGAGGCCGTCTCGAAGGAGGGTAGAAGGTGTGCTCCCCAACCGGAGAGGCTCGCGTCTACGCAGATGGAGAGGGATGGCGGTGGCGAGAACAGCGGCACTCCTGTCGCGAGCCAGAGGGGGTCCGCCCAGCGTAGAAGGTGAGGACGGAGCAACGAAGGAATCGGAACCGGAGACTCTAGGTTGGAGGTCGACGGGCGCCAGTGTAGCAGAAGGTGCAACTGTAGCGGCCGGGAGTAGAGACGCCCTAACGGAATAAGGTCTGCTGCAGCGCTCATCAGCCCCAGCAACTGAAGCCACTGCCTGGCGGGGATCGAAGACTTCTGGGACACCTGCCGAGCTAGATCCGCCAGCTTCTGAATGCGGGGTTCGGGCAGCTGGACGATATTGCGGTCGGTGTAGAACTCCATGCCTAGGTGAACGAAATGGCGCGACGGAACGAGGTCGGACTTGCCGAAGTTGACTATGAAGCCCAGTGTCTTGAGGAGCTGAAGCAAGGCATCCCAGTCCACCTCCAAGGCGGCAGGGGTCTGATTCTTCAGGAGCAGGTCGTCCAGGTAGTTGGATGTGGGGCTCGTGGAAGTCCGTCGGGCCTTGGCCACCACGGCGTCCATGATGCGTGTGAAGACCCATGGGCTGAGGTTGAGGCCGAAGGGAAGTGCGCGGAACTGGTACACCACACCCTCGAAGGCGAAGCGTAGATAACGTCGGGACGCTGGGTGCATGGGCACGTGAAGGTACGCATCCGCGAGGTCCAGGCTGATCGCAAAGTCGAAGGGTTGCACCGAGGCACGCAGGGCCCGCGCTGACTCCATGCGAAAACGTGGAGCTATTATAAACTTGTTGAGCGCCGACAGGTCGATCACAGGCCGCCACTTGCCACCTGGCTTGGGAACTACAAACAGCCGGCTGTAGAAGGCTAGGGAGTCGAGTCGTGTCACCACCTCTGTCGCTGCTTTCCGAAGTAAGGCGGCCACCTCGTTGCGCAGAGCGTCTGCCTTGAGCTGGTCCGTAGGAACCAAGGTCCACGCCGGAGTACGTCGCAGGGGCGGCGGGGACCGAAACGAGATCCGCAGACCGAGGGAGATGGTTGAAAGAATCCAGGGGTCGTCCGGAAACAGCGCCCGCCAGGCGGCGCTGTGCCGTGCGAGCCTCCCGCCGACCGGAGGTCCCAGCGCGGTCGACGGGGCCCGAAGGTGGAGAACGTCAGTAAGCCCTGTCCCGCCCGGGGCGGCGGGCAGGCTTGGGCCAGGTCCTGGAAGCGGGAGCCGAAGAGGATCCTGCAGTAGGACGGGTACGGGGGAAGGCAGGGGGCCTGGGAGGAAGACGTCCACCTCTGGTGTAAGGCCGGGAACCGGGTCTAGTCGCCCGCAGGGGGCGACCCTGGGTCCTGCGGGTAAGCTGAAAGGGAGTAGGCACTGTACGACTTGGCCAGGTGTCCTTATTTGCCTCCTTAACCGCCAACCACGTGGGGCCGAAGAGAAGTTCTCCGCCAAGGGGCGCCTGACGAAGTTGAAGCTTCAGGTCATTGGGGAGAGGGCAGGAGCGGAGGAGGAAATCCCGACGCAAAAGGTCACAGTTGGCCGCCGCCGCCATAGCGTTGACACAGGTGTGGTAGGAGGCACGGTTACCAGAGACGGCTAGAGCGAGCAGATCTCCCAGCAGCGGCGTAAGGGACGGATGCCAAGCCTCCTCTACGCGACGAACCATGGCTTGAGTCAGAAGGTCAAGAAATCCCGCGGAGGCTAAGGCGTTGCGTATGAGATTACCTGTCTGATCGATTCCTGGAAGCAGAGGGGTCCGTGCCGGAATCGCCGCCAGGGCCCAAGCCACTGGGTCCGGTTTGGGTAGTGCGCAGGTAAAGCTCTGAGTATGTCCCGCGTACCAAGATTGCCGAAAAAACATGTGTAGGTCCGTCGGCCACTTAGAGTCATTGAAGAATCCAGCAGCGCCCAAGTGTCCCTGAGCGAGTCGAGCCGAGAACGCGTCCCGTAGGCTGCTGAAACCCGGAGGTTGAGGAAGAGTCTTAAAGGTCTTGGTATGGAGTTCCGCATCTACATAGGCCGCGGCCTTCTTCTTCGCAGGCGGAGAAGGACAGTCTTCCGGTGGTAGGCACGCCGAGATGATGCGAGCTGCCTTGTCCAGGGCACGCAGAGTCTCCAACCTGTGTCCCACTGCTGACGGATGTTGTTCCTGCTCATCTTGATCCACGTCAGGGGGCGCCGGGATAGAGTGCGCGGGGCTGTCGTCCCGAAGTAAAACCGAAACTGAGTCCTCAGGTGCAAGGCTGAGCGCGTCCTCCTCTAATTGCAGAGGGAGGTGGGTGGGGCCGGTTCGAGCTAAGAGTGTGGGCCCAGCCTCCGCGACGAGCCGGGAAGTGACCGAGGCCTTGGCTGGAGAAAGTCTCACGGAGCGGTGACGCCACGAACGGACCGGGGAGGTTATTTGAGACCCAGACCGAGAACGATGAGCGTAGCGTCGAGGCGATCTCCTATCCCGCGGGGAGGGCTCACGGCGAGAGCGGGGACTCTTAGAACGGGAGTGGCGGCGGCAACGTCGACTGACTCTGGACGACGACGGCCTAGAGGGTGGAGTAGATGATTGGCGCGATCTCCGAGTAGAATGTCTCACATCTGGGGAATGCGGTCTGGACCGACGAACCACTTGCGGAGATCCGACCCCGGACACTGTCCGCGATGGCCGACTGGTACGGGAAGATCTGGAGGTATGCCTACGCCGCGGTGACCTGTCCCTAGAAAGTGAACGGTGGCGAGAAGAGCGGGAGACCGTCCGGTGCTTCTGCTCTCTGGAACGAGGTGAGTAACGGTCCGTACCTGAACGCCGAACTCTGTCGATGCGTGGAGGAGGAGTATCCTTCTGCTGGGAAGCGGGCATCTCCTGAGTCGAGACCGCTAACGGAACTGAAGCCTGTAACTGTACTCTCTCTCGCGCCGATAGAATCGGCGGAACCGGACAGCGTGCACTAGTCGGGTCTGTGCCTGCTGCCGGTGTAGTAGAACGAGCCAGCGACCGAAGTCGCGATGGAGAACGTTCTAACGTCTGATAAGCACCACTAGTCGGGTCTGTGGTGATTAACGGCGTGTCTTTCTTGTTCAAAGAAGCGGGCCTGACTGAAACTTCAGTTCTAGTCTCTGCTACCGGACAGCGCGCACTAGTCGGGTCTGTGTTCGCTGCCGGCCCAGGAGGACGGGCTCGCGGAGTAAGGCGCGGCGTAGACTGTCCCCTCACCAGGTAATACCCACTAGTCGGGTCTGTGGTTCTTACCGGTGTATGGCCCTGTATACGTGCTGGTGTCGGAAGTTCACGACGGTAGAAACCCCATAGCTGAGTCCATTGTTCTTCCCGCCAGGGGGCGCAGACCAGGCACGGTTGGGAAGAGGTACAGGTTGAACAGGGCAGGCACACCTCATGTCCATCACTCGGCCACTGGAATTGTCCACATCTGATACAGGTGCGGACTTGCCAACTGCAACACAAAGCAGAACAATCTATTTGAAGGTAATCGAACCTGCCGCAGCCGGCAGGCAACGAAACACGCGAAACGAACGAAGGAGATACGGCGTATGCTGGCGTGCGGCGCTCGAACCCCCCTGAGCGCCGTACGAAAGCAGTGACCGAGATTTTACCTCGCCATGTTGGGAAAAGGAGAGGAACGAAGAGCGGTGCCAGCGGTGAGGCTCGAAGCCATCCTACCAAGGCGCCAACCGGCTCCGACAGGCCACGAAGGGACCGGTGCCAGGCATTGAGACGACAGTCACCCGAGTCGACCAGGAAGCGCCACCAGCCACAGAACAAGGCCTTCCCACGAGGTAGGCCAAGGACGAACCCCAAGGGCACCAGAAGTTGAAGGCGACCGGCCGACAGTGAGCACAGCTCACCAGCTTCGTTAGGAAGTCCTCTCGAAACCACGCACACACGAAAGCGTCCCAGCCCAAAGGCCACAATCCCTCTCTCACAGTAGAAAGTCGAACCAGAGAACGATAGCCAACGTAAACGAAGGAGCCACAGCGTACACAACCTCACGCGACTAGCGAAGAAACTGACTGGTTGTTCGAGCACTGAGCACATGCGTGGTTGAACCGGAAGGGAGGCTACCGGGTTTCCGCCTAACCTATGGCGCCCCTCTCCTGCCATCATGGCCATTATCGTACACAACAATTTTTGGGCTAAAATTAGACTAGCTAAGAAACATTTCCTAGTGGTAATACCATCGGTAATGTGTTTTGAGAAAACAAACAAACCTATCAGCAAGAGCCAGGGCCAGCAATCCATCCCCGTAAGCTAGCGAGCGCGGGCATACGGGGCCTGGCGAAGCTAAGGTAAGCACCTTACCTTTGCGACCTACCGTCCGCGACGAAGATTAGTCGCAGCTAACCTCTCTGTTTGTCCATCATGCCCAGGGCAACTCCCCAAACAACAAAAAGGAGCTGTACCCGTCTTCCCAGCGTGTTCCTTCCTGCGCTGGGTACCTCCCTGCATTCACACGCGTGGCAGTCAGCCTTGGTCCAGAGGGCATAGTGCCCGCCAGGCTAAGGTGAGCATACAACACATCATGTACAACAAAACTCGAGCATGTCATGACAAGTATAGGCACGAAGCAAGTGTCAGGTACAGTAACATTAACAACATAATGGAGACAGGGCGTGGGCTCATGAGGCCCCGCCAAGCCAAGGTTAGCATATGATGCATGATGTACAACAACTCAAACATGTGATGACAAGAATAGGCATGAAACAAGCGTCTGGCACAGTAACATTACCACGTAATGGCGACAGGGCGCGGGCACGTGGGGCCCGCCAAGCTAAGGCGAGCATACGAGGCATAATGCACCACAAAAAACAAGCATCTCATGACAGATTCAGGAACGAAGTAAGAGTCTGACCCCGCCACAACCACCAACGTAATGGCGTCAAGGCATGGGCTGGAGCATAACAAATTCCCCAAATCACGCAAGGTACAAGTGAGAAGGTAAGCACCAACAAAGCCACACCAATCAACCGAAAGGTGAGTGGGCGCGGGCGCAAGGTGCCCCGCCAAGCTAAGAGTCAAGAATTTGGCGCGCAAGCAACAGCGAAGATGAAGACAGCCATCGTGCCTGCTCAAACCAGTGCCCAGCCCGGGAACTGGCCGAGGGCCAACCCAGCTACCTTACCTTTCCGCCGGAGCGGAAACGGGGGGAGAAATGTCCAAAACACCCATGGCACGACCGAGCTAAGTCCCGGTGACGCTCACCGTGCAGCCCAGGCACTCAAGCGGCCGAAGAGGGCAGCGGCCAACGAAGAGGGGACGACAGAGCCACGCCATGGCACCGGCAGGGCCGACGAAGTAGAAGCCAAGAGAAGAACCCAAAGTCCAGAAGACCGGCGAACCGGTCGAAATTCCCAAAGTCCGAAGGCTAGAGCAACACGTCTGAACAGCGTGAGCCTAAGTAGACTGAGGAATTATGGGAGGACTAGGAACCGGATGGGCACTAATGGGAGACCACTCCTGGCGTTCCCTGAGTGCCTCTCGGGTTGTGTGGTAACACAACGGATTTTTTAGGCTAGAATTGTGTGAGTAAGTAGACACTTCCTATTAGTCATGTCATCGGTAATGTTTTTGAGGAAACAAACGTCATGTTCATGCTCCGGAATATGCTCCGACCAACCCCATTCAAAGTCTACTTATTTTCAATATGGTAGACAAAAACAAATGCCAAGAAGATGGGCCACATCTGGGGACAGCTGGAGAGACTCGCCCAGGACAGAGACGGCTGGAGGGACCTTGTCGGCGGCCTATGCCCCAGGGGGGGTGATGGGCGTAAGTAGTAAGACAAAAACAAAAAACTAAATCACTGCAATTTTGTCAATGGAACATGGATACAGAGTGGTTTCAGCAAGAGGCATAGATCCTCATGAGTCCTTGCAACTGTGGGGGCTCATGAGTATCTATACCTCTTGCAGTTGTGTGGTGTTCAGTTTTTATTGGCAGTGAAAGAGTTAAAGTACCATCTCCCTCATCGTCACTCACCTTGTAAAACACTCTCAGAAACTGCACATTGGCATCATCCGTCATGTCTCCCACCTTGATGTGTGCCAGGGAGTGCAAGACAACCATGACAAACTCCCCAATAGAGTCCATGCGCTCCCTGCGCACGAAGAGGATGTTTTTTGCGTGCTGGTAGAAAATGGAATTGCGGAAAGCATTGTTGGTGTAGTTGTTAGGGGGCAGGTTGCTGGCCAGGAGGAGGGTCACTTCTGGCGTGCCAATACTGCAAGGAATGAATTGATGAATCAGTGAAATACAGGCATTAACACACTTGAAAATGTATGCGATGAGAAGGGTCAGATCCGCAATCAAAGATTATCACCAACATCATCAGGATGATGATAAGCCCAGTGAGCAAAAGGTCTTTGGACTGGCATCAGGCACTGTTGACCTGCACACAGCTATCATAATCAACACCACTGTACCAACACAACAATCATGATGATAAACCAAGTATGCAAAAGGTCTTCAGGCACTGCTGGCCCACACAGCCATGTGTGGACAAACTGGAACCCATATCAGCCCATGGACCTTCTGCTTATTGGGAGACCGGTACATACTTGTGATGAAGCAGGCGTATGAGGAAGACACCAAAGCGATAGATGACAAACTGGCTGGGGCCGAGGCTGTTGATGTCGGTGGGCACCAGATCACCCTTGCAGATCCATTGGGCATCCTTCACGTCGATGTACGCTTTGGAGTAATCAGCACCTGCAAACATGCAATACGCTGCATAACCTTGTCTGGCTTAGATATTCATTTTTCTTTAAAAGGTATTTTTTCGAAAAATACTTACCGATGACATGACTCGAAGGACCCTCCCACCTGCCCCGCTTGCCGCGGGTGAGCCTAACTTCGTGACTGGAGTTCACACGTGAACAGGCCTGATGGGTAGGAGCGGGAGACAACTCTCGGTCCCTCTGCGGGATCCCCGAGTGCTTCCCGGGTTGTGTGGCACAACCGGTTCTTAGGCTAGAATTGAGCAAGGAGTAGACACTCCTTGTAGTCATGTCATCGGTAAGTATTTTTCGAAAAAATACCTTTTAAAGAAAAATGAATTTGTTTCTTCAAAAACATTACCGATGACATGACTACAAGGAGAATGCCGAACAGGAGGAGGGTGCCGCACCTCTAGAGTGTTTTCTAGGATCATGACCCCCTCCTCCCCTCGGACACTCTATAGTCCCTCAAGGTGCATACCTACGGCGCCTGTGGCGCCGGGAGGGAGTGTTGTGCCGCCGTGATTCCTCCCAAGAGGGCGAAGTTGTCTCGCTGCCCGGCCAGATCCCGTAGGTAGAAGTGGGCGAAAGTGGATTCCGACCGCCAGCCCACAGCGGCCACGATGTCCTTAACAGCGCAGTTCCTGTCAAAGGCGACGCTTGTGGCCATAGCTCGTACTTCGTGCGCCCGAATCCGTAACCTCTTCGCTCCCTGTGGGGAGAGCTCGGCGTAGGCTGAGTGGATGACCCAGCGTAGCCATGAAGAGATTGTCTGGGCAGTAATGTCATTTCTGCCAGGTCGTAAGGGTAGGAAGAGGCGTGAGCGTCCTCTCCTGACTGCTTTGGTGCGGCGCAAGTACACTCTCAGGGCTCGGACGGGATCTTGCTGCCTGGTCTCCTTGGGGAAGTGGGCGTTCCGCAACGGTCTTAAGGTGATAACCTGTGGTGCCGTCAGCGGAGACCTTGTCTTGGCAATAAATGCAGGGTCCATCACCAGCTGGACGGAACCATCCGCTTGAAACTGTAGGCAGGCCGGGCGGGCTGAAAGGGCGTGGAGCTCGCTGACTCGAGCCGCGGTGGCGAGCGCTAGCAGGAAGCATGTCTTCCGTGTCAGGTCCGCGAGGTCGGCTAGTGGTAGGGGTTCGAAGCGTGGTGAGTTAAGCCAGGTAAGCACCCAAGGCAAATCCCAGCGGGGCAGTAGCGAACGCGAGGCAGGTCGTTGTAGGCCAAGGTGCGACATAAGGTCCGCTAGGTCCTTGCAAGCGCCGGGATCCGCGCGGCCGAGATGCCGGTAGGTATCGGCGATCATCGAGAGGTATCCCCTGATGGTAATAGGGGCCAGTCCTTGGTCTCCGAAGAGCCAGAGGAAGAAGTCGGCAAGCTGGGGGATTGTCAAATCGGTGGGGGAGAGACCACGTCCACTGCACCAGGCACAGAGAACCCTCCACTTTCCCTCGTATACATGCCTAGTCGAGGGTTTGCGGGCTGTAGCGATCGCTTCCACTGCAGCACCCGAGAAGCCTCTAGCGGCGAGGGCTTGCCGCACAACCTCCAGGCGTGTAGCAGCAGGCGTTCCGGGCAAGGGTGGAACAGCGCCTGACGCGGCTGCTTGAGCATGGTGCGGGGGGTGGGGAGCAGTAGAGGAGGGTGCGTGGCGAGGCTGATCAGGTCGGTGGACCAGGAGCGGGTCCAAGCGAACGGGGCGACCAGGAGTAAGATCGCATTCGTCCCTCGAAGCTTCTGGAGGACTTTGGGGACAAGGACCGTCGGGGGGAATGCGTAGGCGATGAGCCCCTCCCAAGAGATGGACAAGGCGTCGACAGCCCAGGCCAGGGGATCCGGGACTGGAGACACGAAGAGGGGAAGTTGGTGATTCCACCTCGTGGCGAAAAGGTCCACCATGGGGGTCTCCCAGTGCGAGCAAATCAAACGGAAAATGTCCTGGCGAAGGGTCCATTCCGTGTGAATCATCTGTCCCCGCCGGGACAACGAGTCCGCCAACACATTCAGGCGTCCGGGGATGTGGTGTGCTCCGAGTGTAAGGTCGTGGTCCTCGCACCAGCGCATCAAGCGATAAAGAAGCATGCACAGCTCGGGTGAGTGGGTTCCTCCCTGTTTCTGTATGTACGCCACCACCGTCGAGTTGTCGGAAAGGACGAGGAGATGCTGGTGCCGCAGTTGGTCCTTCCAAACGATGATGGCCTGCCACACTGCTTGTAACTCCAGCCAGTTGCTGTGCTTGTCCGCAAACTCCGGGGGCCAGAGGCCGGACGTTGTGGAGAACTGCGGGAGCAGGTGGGCGCCCCAGCCAGCCCGACTCGCGTCGACACAGAGGGAGAGGGTCGGGGGAGGGGAAGAGAGGGGAACTCCCTGGGCCAACCACGTCCTGTCGGACCATCGTAAGAGATGGGGGAGGACCAGTGGTGAGACAGGGACCAAGGTGGTCAGGTCGCCCGAGGAGGGACGCCAGAGTAGTAGGAGATGGAGCTGCAGCGGCCGGGAGTACAGGCGACCGAGGGGGACAAGGTCCGCCGCTGCGTTGATCAGGCCAAGGAGCTGTAGCCAGACCCTGGCGGGTGCTGTCGTCTGCTGCCCGACCCACGCGGCGAGGGAGGATAACTTGACAATCCGCGCTTCTGGTAAGAGCACCCTGTTGCTGTCCGTGACAAATTCCATGCTGAGATGGATGAAGTGGCGCGTCGGGGTGAGGTCGGACTTCCCCGTGTTGACCAGGAACCCCAACTGGTGCAGTAACCTCATCAGGGCGTCTCTGTCCGCGGCAAGGGCGGCTTCCACTTGATTCCTCAAGAGCAGGTCGTCGAGGTAATTCGACGTCGGGCTGGAAGACGACTGCCTTGCCTTGGCGACTACTGCGTCCATGATGCGGGTGAAAACCCAGGGGCTGAGGTTGAGGCCAAACGGCAGGGCGCAGAACTGGTAAACCACTCCCTCGAACGCGAAGCGCAGGTACTTCCTGGAGGTCGGGTGCATGGGAACATGCAGGTAGGCGTCGGCCAGGTCTAGACTGACCGCAAAGTCCATGGGTTGGACCGCCGCGCGGAGCGCTCTGGTCGTCTCCATCCGAAAGGAGGAAGCACCGCGATGAAGGCGTTCAGCGCCGACAGGTCTATGACAGGGCGCCACCTGCCGCCGGGTTTGGGGACCACAAACAGTCGGCTGTAAAAGGCGGGCGAGTCCGGGCGCTGCACCACCTCCGTGGCTTGTTTCTCCAGGAGAGCCGCAACTTCTCCGCGCAGGGCGGCGGCCTTGAGGTCGTCGTATGGTACCTCCGTCCACAGCGGGGCGGAGCGCAAGGGCGGGGGAGATCGGAAAGAGATCCGCAAACCTCTGGTGACGACGTCCAAAACCCAGGGCTCTTCTCGAAACAGCAAGTGCCACTGCTTGCTGAATCTCGCTAGCCTCCCGCCGACCGGAGCCCTGAAGACAGTCGGCGGAGGCGGCACCGGGGATCCGTCAGGCGGCCCTCCCGCGCCCAGGGCGGCGGGAGGGCCGGGGCCAGGAGGGGGTAGGGGCGCTAGACGGACCAGGGCGGCCGAAAGGAGGGCGTCGGCGCCGCGCAGCTCGCGGCGGGGCAGCCGGTTCCGAGGGGACAGGTCTACGGGAGCGTAAGGAGCGGCCCAGGGCCGCACGAGCGGTGGGGAGGCGAAGCTTGACGGACTTGCGAGGCCAACGGTCGGGGTTGGAGTCTTTCACCGCCTGCCATGTCTCAAACAGCAGCGATCCTCCCAGGGGGGCCCGACGAAGCTGCGTACACAGGTCGGGCGGCATACCAGTGCAGGACTGTAAGACAGCGTCTCGTCGCAAAAGGTCGCAGTTGGACGCGGCGGCCATCGCGTTAACCGACGAGTGGTAAGCTGCTCGATTCCCAGCCTCAGCCATGACCAGTAGGTCTCCCAGGAGGGGAGAAAGGTCAGGCTGCCAAGCTTCCTCTAGACGCCGGATGAATGCCTGGGTCAGCAAATCCAGGAACCCCGAGCAGGCGAGCGTGTTCCGCACCAGGGTCGCCGTCCTATCCAATCCACGCGGGAAGGACCGCTTCAGTAGGGAACCACCTCCAGCTTGGAGCAGAGCGGCAGGGTCCACGGGGGGAAGCGGGCAGAGGAACGACTGTGAATGACCGGCGTACCAACTCTGTTGAAAGGCAATGTCGAGAGCGGTGGGCCATCTCCCTTCCGTGAAGAAGTCCGAGTTCCGCGTCTCTGACAGGAGGTGAGACGAGAAGGCGTCCCGCAGGTCCAAAAAACTAGGAGGCTGGGGAAGGGACTTGAATCTCTTGACGGTCCTATCCGCATCCACAAAGGCGGAGATCCTCTTCACCGTAGGCGAAGCTGGGCAGACCTCAACCGGCAGGGCGGCGGCGATGAGTCTGGAAGCCTCGTCCAGTGCCAGCCGGGTGTCCATCCGGGCCGAAGCAGGTCCGGGAGCAGCGGAGACATAGGAAGCCGCGGACTAGGACGGCGAGCGGCTGCGACGTCCCAGCAGCCAGTCCGCGGGATCATCTGCCACCAAACTCAGCGTATCACCGTCCGCGTGTCTGGCAACCGGTGACCGAGGCGGGAGACGAGGGCTCCTAGAGCGGGAAACCGGTTGACGGCGAACGGTAGAGGACGACGAGCCCCTCCGCTGGGGGGAGCGGCGCGAGGAAGGCCGTGACAAAGGTCTCCTGCGCGACGAAGGAGGGCTCCGGCGAGGTGAACGGCTGCGACGAGACGGAGCGGGACGGCGAGGCAGAGGCCAGGGGGAAGGGGGCGGCCGGCGGGAAGAGGAACGGGACGAGCGGGAATCGGCACGGGCACGGGAACGACGAGAGCGAGAACCGCGTCCACCACGCGGGGAATCCTGACCTGTCGAACGGTGAGAGTCGGAGGACCTCCTACGAACCCGAGAAGTCGAACGACCGCGACGAGTAGAGTCCCGGTGCGTGTGTACTTCAGTAGCAGGCTCCGGACGAGTGCGCGTGGGTCTCTGTGAAGGCGAACGAAAACGGCGAGCAGGGTCCCGGTGCGTGCGAAGTTCGTCCGCCGGAGGCTCCGGACGACAGTGCGTGGGTCTCTGTGAACCAGGCTCTAAGGAGAGGCGGGTTTCTAGCCGGCAAGGGGACCCCTGCGGCTTCCTCAGAGACACGTGGGGAACGAAGGTAGACGAAGGGCGCCAAGGGCGCTTCTGCAAACCAGGCTCTAGGGAGAGGCGGGATCTTTGCTTCGTCAACGTATGCGTCCTGGCGTGCTTACTCGCTGTGGCGGACCTGCCAGACGAGTTCCCACCTTGAGCAGCCGTCCGTTGCCAAGTCAGTGGCGTCAGCCGCGTCGGATCGAGAAGGGCTTGTTCGTCCGGTGCCGGTGGCACGTCGGAGGGCGTCTCCGGGATCTTCACCGCACCCGACAGCTTAGGGGGCTCTCTAGTATAGAAGCTCCAGAGATCGGACCAGCGCTGCTCCGGCCAGGTAGCACAGACGTCACATGCGTGGTCAGAAGCACACCCAGCGCAGAGGAGGCAGACTGCATGGGTATCCGACGGCCACTGAAATCCTCCGCATTGTGTGCAGGTCCCCAGCCGGCCACTGCAACACACAAACACAAAGGCACTCGGCGGGTGTCTTCAAGGGCCCACCCTAAGGGCGGAGAGGGCCCGCCTGACCCACAAAACATACATAACGTTGTACCGGGGCCGACCATAGCGGGCGCGTAGGACCAGCCTGGTAACCGCTCCGCTTAGGCCACCCTGGCGAAAGCACACAATCAAACAAAGCATGGAAACGATTTGCCCAAGTACAACAGGCATGGCCCCGCGACTCACTCACCGCCACTGGTCAAGGCGCGACATCCCGCTCAAACCAGGGCGTTAAATTCTTCAGCCAACCAGGCGAAGCGAAGCAGAGGGCCCCCGCTAGGACGACCCAACCGCCAGCGACGCGGAAGCAAAAAAGGTACGCTGCTCAAGCCTGTGCCCCGCCCGGGCAACGGGCTGAGGCCCTCTAACTACCTTACCTCTCTGGCGGCGCGGAATGAGTTGGAGAAGGTTCCATGGCAAGCACTGCACGAGCGGCGCCGTCAGGAAGCGAATCCTTCACCAAAAGCGTAGTACCACCGAAGGGTAGAAGAACCAAGGGCCAGAGGCCAGTAACAACGAAGCCCGGTAGAGTAGGACCGGTCGAAAACTCCAAGAGTAGAGGCTAGAGAAAAACACGTCTGAGCGCGTGAGCCTAAGAAGCGTGACTGGAGTTCACACGTGAACAGGCCTGATGGGTAGGAGCGGGAGACAACTCTCGGTCCCTCTGCGGGATCCCCGAGTGCTTCCTGGGTTGTGTGGCACAACCGGTTCTTAGGCTAGAATTGAGCAAGGAGTAGACACTCCTTGTAGTCATGTCATCGGTAATGTTTTTGAAGAAACAAATACAGTAGAACCTGATTTGGGTGGTTTAGTCTATGAAGTAATTTGATATTACGGTCACCTGCTAAAGTGGTCAACGGTCAGTGAGGTTCTACTGTAAATCAATCCAGCAACATTGATCTTCATGGCCCCTACAACTGCAAGGGATCATGAGAATCTGTACCTCTTGCGTTCGGATGTTGATCATTGTATTCCGTCTGTGAAGGGGTAAAGTTAAAGTTGTCTCCGATCAATTCACATTGGCAAGGCCCTTGATCATAATAATCAATGCATCTGGACTCTCACAAGGGATGACAACTGCAGTTCAGTAAATAAAATGTGGAACTGCAGTCATCATACTTTATGAGAGTCCAAACATTACAACTTTACTTACCATGCACTTTATCAGAGGCATCGGCTGATGAACCATCACTGAAAGCATCGGACTTGGCCAGCAACTGTTCCAGATCGTTAATCTGCTTGAAGAGTGGGGAAGCCATGAGCAGGTTCACCCAGTCCTGTTCAGCATTGCCAGATGGGCTAAACAAATATAAAATTACATATACCTATGTATCTGATTTGGCCAGCAATTGTTGTATGTTAACCCATTTAACCTCAACGCCCTAAAGCAGGAGATGGATCAACCATGGTATTTCAAGGGTAGTGCCAGATTAACTTGCTGCCTGATGGCACCAAGCTAATCTGACACTACCTTTAAATTATCATGGTCAATCCATCTCCACTGCAACTGATACATAGTTGTTAGATGATACTTCCAAAATTTGGGAAATGCGGCCATGGGGTTAAATTGATTAAACCTCCTTAAGCATAGCTACTGTTTACAGTACCAGTAGCTGTACGCAAAATGTGGTAACCTGCCTGAACAGTGGGGGCACCATGCAAAGGTCCAACCTGTTCTGTGCTGCACTGCCTGATTGACTGAACCTACACAAGCACATGAGCATCAGTGTAGCTAGTGGACCAATAGCATAGCTTACAAATTCTCCATCTTCTTTAAATTACTGAGCTGCTTCAAACTATTCAGCCCTAAACCATGCACACGACAATGATAGTTCTAACATGATAGTTCAAGAATGCTGCCATACACAGCTTAGCACCTAGAGTTCAACCGTGATAGTGAAAGGATGTTGCCAGAATAGCTTGGCGTCTCCAAGCACCAGTCTACTCTGGCACCACACCTGCACTATCATGGTCAAACTGTAACCTAAACTGTAATGTAGTCTACAAAGGACAAATACAATTTTCACACAGTCAAGAGGCATGTTTTCTGATTATTTTAGATGAAATACTGACCCAGAGAAAGGAGGAGTAGGAAGACCACCATCTCCATCCTTTGAACTGTTGCCTTTAGTAGCACCATCGTCCATCTGTCCCAGTCTCAGAAAAGTGTCCACCTCATCGCTGCGTCGCAGTTCATTTTTCAGTTCATCATCTGCATCAAGCTGGGCCGTCTTTTCAAGTTTGGCCATTTCAGCCTGCTGACGACGCTTGCGTCTTGCTTCTAGCTTGGAGGCCAGAGATTTCTTGGACTGAGATTGTTCCTGCTTCATGTTCTCCTGAAAAATGAGAAGAAATAAATTACAGTCAACTTCTCCTGTAATGTTGGATATACCAGAAACAGAAGTTGTACATAAAGCTTTTTCAGAGAGGCCCTGAATACACGTTTTCTACATACATTTTCACTGGTCTGTGATTTTGGATCTCATCGCTCTAGGTTACAATCACAGACCTGCACACAAATAAAATACAACACAACTTACAATGAGTTTCTCCATGTTCTTTTCATGTTCTTTTAGAAGTCGCTTTTTCTCTTCAGCACTCATGTTGGCCATCATGATTTCTTCACGCTCTCGTCGATCACGCTCTTCCACCTGTTGTTGCCGAATGCGTTCCTTCTCAGCTGCTCTCTCTTTCTGTCTCTCTGCCTCACGATGATGATCCTCTTCCAGTTCTTTCTCTAGTTGTCTGGATGGGAAAAAAAAAAAATTAATTACAGTCAACTTTGCTTATAACAAGACTGGACATAACAAGACATTGATAAGAACACATTTTCAGAGATCTGATTTTGTTATAAGCCCTAAGCACAGCTGTGAACACAGAATTCCCTCTACCCACCCACCCTGCCCCCCCCCCCCCCCCCCCCCCCGCCCTGCCCCCCCCCCCCCCCCGCCCTGGCCCCCCCCCACACCCCCCTCAAAAAAAAAAAAAAATAATAATAATAATAATAATAATAAGATGAAATATAAAATACTAGGTTAATGTCAAATTTACACTTACTTCATCTGCTTGACCATCTTCTGTTTTCTCTCCTCCTCTCTCTTCTTCTGCTCAGCTTTTCGTTTCTCTAGTTCAGCCTGCATCTTTTTGTACACATCACGTTTGTATTTGTCCATCTCGTCCTTTGCTTCACGGGCATGGAGTTCATATTTTTTTCGCAGTTCGTCCACAGGTGAGTAGTTGCGCATGGCTTCTGCGATTTCTTTGAGCTGTTTTTCTTTCAGTTCTAGACGAGCATTGGTATCTTCAATCTCCTGCTTGGGGTGGACTTCTTTTTCAGCTCTGGTAATAAGCTGAGTGGTGAGGTTGTCAAAATCATTCAGCTGTCTCTGCATTTGAGAAGAAAAAAAAATGAATGACTTAAAATCAGGAAAACACAAACAATACCAACAAAACAAACCAAAAAATTGCACAAAATCATGATACTGTAAAAATTATTCAGTTGTATCTGCATTTAACCCCTTGACTGCTACTGATGAAACCATTCCAGAAAAAGTCACATAAAACATGTATATGTCTTTTCTGCTGAGCGGTATTGTTATTATCAGCCAAGGAGTCAACACAAAATTGTATGGAGTTGCAGAAAATAAAAACGATCATCTTCAAAACACACATCCATGATACATGTTTTTTGATGTCACATGTTCATAAAGACAAAAACTGCTCACACTGCTTGCATTCCATTAACCCATATCATACTGAGGCTAAAAGCTTCAAATTTGTACACTGTCATGCGCAAGCTACCTGATAGTACTTACAGATAAGGATATAGACCAATGGCTTTAGTTCAAGGGTGGGGCCAGAATAGCTTGGCGCCTAAAGGCGCCAAGCTATTCTGACCCCACCCTTGAACTATTTTAGTCAAACTTATTTCGCGCACTGGTGAATTCCGAATGATAAGGGTTAAGCACTGGGCTTTCGATCGATATCAGCCACAGATGACCCACACACAAAGGCCAAATGCATCCAACTTGAGCCTTGTGATTTCTGCGATGGTAGGTACCAGACATTCTTCCCTATACACACTTATACTCCCTATACTTAACTATACTCACATTAATAAGGGTAGTGTCAGACTGGAGAAGGGCCTCCTGTGAGGTTGATCTAACTCACACTGTGGTGTCTTCAGGGTGAATGTGCTGATGAAAATTTCTTTCATCTACTGATGATCATCTTTATCACCCAATGGCATACATGTACATACCTGCTGCTGTCTCTTGAGCTCTTTTTTGCGCGCTGTCAGTTCCTCATTAGACATTGAACCAGCATTGCCCACCAGGTCAAACAGCTCCTGTTCAGATTTTACAAAAATAATTCACATAATGCAAGGGAAAAACAGAGCAAAACACACATACATATTACAGCTGACCACTTTCACTTGCTTAAACCACATATTCCAACATTGCACAATCAATACAGTTAATAACTGAAATAAAGAATAAGAATAATAAGAATAAGAATAATAAAACAGATTAATAAAAATAAAATAACATGTAGCAAAACATGGCATGGATTCCCAAATTGTACACCTGTGGTCTTCTTCAACTTAGAGGTAAATGGAGAAGTACCAGGGAGTGGGGGTGTAGGTACCTGTTATTTTATATTTTACATTTGAAATATGTGCATACAAAAATTGTTTCCTCAAAACACATTACCGATGACATTACTATTAGGAATAGTGTCTTAGCTAGACTAATTTCAGCCAAAATTCGTTATGTACCTACATGGCAGGGGAGGCAACAAGGGGTGCCATAACCTATCCAGTATCCCGAGTAGCCTCCCTTCCATCCCCATCCGGGCACATGCCCACCGGATTCCTGCCAGTCTGTTTCTTAGCTAGACTGTGGATGGTTGTGTACCTATACTTCTCTCTTCGGCTGTGTATGGTGTGACCGGTTGTCGTGTGACTTGGACTCACTTCACGTATCTGTACTAGCTACTGTGGGCGCTGTGATAGCTACTGTGTGCTCTGTGCTAAGCTTGGAAGCTTTACCTGTGGGATTTACCTTCCTGGAGTTTTGGGCTGGGTACCTATGCTTCTGCGCCTTGTGACCGGTCGCCTTGTGGCTTGGAGTTCTGCCGTGTTCACTGTGCTAGGCTCGGATTACTGTGTTCACTGTGCTAGCTTGGAATTTACCTTCATCGGTTTTATGTGTGGGGGCTTTCGCCGGGCTGTTGGAGTTGTGGACTTGAATTACTTCCTGTGTTTCTGCACTAGCCTTGGATTACTGTGTTTATGGTGCTAGCTTGGAGCTACCTTCGTGGTGCGGCCTCTACCGTTGGTGGTACGGGGCTTCGCTTTGGTGAAAGGTTGGTCTCCTATGGCCCTTGGTCTGGCCTCCGGCCTCTCCGACATGGTAAGGTAAAACCTCGGTTGTTGCCCACGACCGGCGCTCAGGGAAGGGAGGTTAGAGCGCCAGGCGATGGCATTGGCCGTGGATTTGGCATTGGGTACAAAGTCTACCTGCGCTCGCGTACGCTCGTCGAGTGGCCTCGGATAGCCACGCTCGCTCGCCTATCACTGTTGACTATGTTTTGCAAGTCCGCACCTGCACGCTTGGGGGGGGGGGGGGGGGGGACTGCCAATGGCCGAGGGATGAGCATGCCATCTGCCTATGCTGTTCCGGCTGGGCCTCCACTCACCCGGGCTTTGTCTGCGCCCCTGGCTAGACGAGCAGTGGTTCCAGCCTGGGGCTTCTATCGCCGTGACGGCCGACACCAGTCCTAGAGCAGCCGCCGGCTAACGATCTTACCACCTCTGCGGCTGTGACAGGACGTATCCCCCGGATGTGGTGACTCGGACTGCACGGGACAAGCCATCCCGTACTGATCCCAGGACTTCGGTCGGTTTCACGCCAACTCGTTAAGTACTGACTTACTTACTTACTTATGCCTTGCACCCCTACTGGGGCATAGGCTGCCTACAAAGGATCTCCAAGAGTCTCTGTCCCGGGCTCCTTAAGTACTGAGAGTATCCAGTATGAGTTTGGCCCGCAACGTGCATGCACGACCCGCCCACCGACCTCCGGGTCCGATGGTGGCTTCTGGAGTACGGCCCTCCAAACTATCGGGACCACTCCAGCACATAGGGCAGTGACAAGTACCCTCGGACGGACAAGACTGCTGGACCAGTGGGCACCCGCTCGTCTGTGACAGGGAGAGTAGATGAACCCGACAGCGAGCCAGCTCGACCCACATACTTCCCGATTGTACACTCAGGCTGCACAGGCTATGCCACACGCATACCGGCCCAGCACAGGCGTACGGCGGCCAGCCCAGGGGCAATACCGATACCCTGGACAGGACGAGACTACTGGGCCTTGGGCGCCCACTCAGCACATAGAGTACTACAAGTGCAGCCACAGCGATTACTCATCACGCCTATCCTTCCAATGCAGCACTAATCCGTTGGATGTACGGCCCCCCGGCCAAAGTCAGTGACAGGTACCCCGTGACGAGACTGCTGGACCAGGGTACGCCCGCTCGTCAGCCTGGCCAAGAAAGAGAAGGAGCTTTCGTCCTCCCTAACACCCGGTTGTGCCACGATGCAGGGCGTTAGGAGTTCTATGCGGACACCCAGGCCCCGACCTCCTTCATGCTTACGGGACAGGTCGCCTCAGCCCGGGGAATATTCCAGCATAGACATACAACGTCCCGGCCTCGGGCAGTGACAAGTGCCCTTGGCAGGACGAGAATGCTGGACCAGGGGGTGCTCGCTTGCCATTACGGACCTACGAGCCGGGCCTGCAGGACAGGTTACCAGTTCTAGGACTTTGGCCGATTTCGCGCCAGTTCATTAGTACTGAGAGTATCCAGTATGAGTCTGGCCCGCAACGTGCTTGCACGACCCGCCTTTCGGCCGTGAGTCCGGATGCGGCTTCTGGAGTATGGCCCTCCAAATCCTCAGCACAGATCCAGCACAGACGTTCGGCATCCCACTCCAAGGTCAGTGACAGGCGCCCACGACCGGACAAGACTGCTGGAGTAACGAGCACCCGCTCGTCGGATAAAAGTTAAAGGGACAAGCCGGGCTCAGGACGAGATCGCACGCCCCGTCTACCCTCCCGTGCATGTTCAAGACAGGAGTATGGCCGTCCAAACTCTTGGTAGTCCAACAAGTTGTTCCGCCCCAAGGTCAGTGACAAGTACCCTCACCCCGGGCGAGACTACAGGACCAGTGTGCGGCTGCTCGCCTTACACAGAGCTTGGAACCCGAACCCACAGCGAGTTGCTCACCCCACCTCCACGCCTGTTCGGCCTCCTGATTCCTCGCGGCCAATAGTATTGTTTTTGTGCGCACGTCACGGTACTTTTAGTTGTGTGTATCCATGGTAAAGCGCTGAGAGCTGGGATGTAAGTTTAAGCGCTGTATGATAATGATCGTTTTTTATTCTTATTTGTAGCTTCGGCGGATGACACAGGGTCCCCACCGGGCCTCCAGGGCTTTGGGACGGAATATCTCTGGTCCTGGGACATCGCGCATCGGCCTGCGGAGACGGCGCTTGACTACGCATCCCTGAGCCTCTACAGGACTTCGTTCCATTCGAGGATCGGAGACACCCTCCACTCGCCGCGGTTAGGAACTTCCTGGCTTGCCGATCACCATCTACCACACTGCGTACCACTCCGTGGTTGACACCTTGCCTGCTGCCACTTCTTGTGGACTGGTGCTTCAGGATGCCCCCTGCGCTGCGCCCTCGACCTCCCAACCATTTAGAAAGCGGCTACGACAGACGATGCGCGCACTCCGCACTGTACAAGTTCATCACCGCCCCGTCCTTCCACGTGGAGGTCGCCCGAGCCTTCGCGGCGCAGTGCAGCCTATGGACTTGGCCGTCAGCCTGGACTTGTCGGATGCGTTCTGCTCGTCCCCAGGCACCCCGTCTTCAGCTGTTACCACCGCTTCGCCTTGGCGGCGTGGTCTACCAGTGTCACGCGCTTCCCTTCAGTGTCAACCGCAGCCACTGGGTGTTCACCCACATCATGGACGCCATAGTAGACAAGGCCAGACGGACGTCTTCGTACTCCACGTCGACATACCTAGATGATCTTCTCTTGCGGAACCGGTCGGAGGCCTCCTTGGAGAAGGATCGAGATGCACTTCTAGATCTCCTCGACAGGCTCGGCTCCCTGGTCAACGTGCGCAAGTCCAACCTCACGCCGTCGCGCCACTTGTCCACATAGGGATGGAATTTCACTCCGACCTCATGAAGTGCAACTTCCGGAGCAGTGAATTCAGCAGTTGGCGAACCCAGCACAGCAGGTGTCTTAAGAGGGGGCATTCCCCGCTAGACTGTAACTTCGGCTTCTGGGACTCGTACAGCAGCGGACCTACTTCCCCTAGGACGTCTCTACTGCCCCCCCCCCCCCTTTCCCCCCGCTTCAGCTGCTCCTGCTTCTCCCCGGGCGACCCTCAACGGACAACCTCAAGTCTCAGGTTCGGGTGCAGCTGATGCTCCATCCTCACCTTCTTTGTTGGGCGGATCCCGACTGGTTCGCGACGGGAGTTCCCCTCTACTCACCTCCACCACAGCTGTTCCTTGCGTCGATGCAAGTCTCTCCACCTGGGGCGCTCACCTGCTACCAAGATTCTCGACATCCACCGGCGTATGTGTGACCGAGCCGAGGGGATGTAATGATGTGCAGGTAGTGTGGGTGTATTTGACAAAAGGGAGCTAACTCTTGTCCATGGTTCTCATTCTTTTATTTTATGACCAACAAAAAGCAATACAGGGCATTCGACCCGCAGTCCAGTTTCCAGAAACGATCAAATACTCGACGTGAAGCCGGCATGGTACTAACTACACGCACTGATACTAAATGGTACGCAAATAGTCGTCTGCTACAAGCAAATAGTCGTCTGCTACAAGCCGGCCGGATGCTCAGCTTTAAATAGGCATAGCGCGGGCCGCTTAGAGAGCAACTCTCTCGCGGAGCCGAAACGATTCGGCCAGACAAAGAAAAGAGCGAAAACTGTGCTAGTTCCAACCTGAATAAACTTTGATAACTAGCGAACTATACATTCAATACTAATAAATCTTAGCATTTCCAAAAGAGAATTTAAAGGGCTTTTCAGTGAACTAAATTAGGAAAAGCTTAACGCTAAACTGAATTTAATATGATTTTTTAATGACTGTCACACAAGCCAAGTGAAACGTGAAAAAGCATGAAAAACGTAAATCTAACTAAGACAGGTTACAGATCGTACAAAACCAAATAGATATTCTAAAAGCAGGAACTGTGCTGAATCTAATGACTATTGAAACAGCCTTCTACGTTTACTAGAACGGAAGCTATGAGGCTTCAAAAATAAGCAAAAGACACAAGTTACAAAACCATTACTACAACAGAAGACTCGCTGCGCCACGCAAGTGGTGCCGTCACGGCTAGTGGCTGAACAGGGAACTTCAGAAGTGGACTAAAAATAACTACATGGGGACAGAGGCTTATGGCGCTCTGCTACATCCTCAACAGCTCTAACACTACAGCGTCCTCGCTGTAGGTTAAACAAATCAACATAAAGCATTTCTTCAAAATCAATACTGCGTGCACGCAACAAACAAAAACAAAGTCCACATCACTAATGTAGTTAATCTAGACCAACGTCCTTGTCCACACATTTACTGTTGCAGACTAGATACCCCGAGCCATTTCTTCAAACTCAGCTTGCATAGCAAAATACTTGTTGCAGGTTACAGCCTTAGGACTAACCGCGGAAATCATAACCTGAACAAAGTGAGCTAAGTAGAAAAATGAAAGTCAGTCACTAAGCCAAGTCACTGTAAATAGTGAAAGGAATTGAAACACACATCCTCAGTACAACAGTCCATTTAAAACTAACGGTCCTTCCATTTCCTTCAAAAATATTACGAGACTAAAACGCATTGCACAGAATAAAACAAAAATCAATAAACAATAAAAAAAAAATCAATGTCTCTGGACTCAAATAGAGCACAAAACTATCATAATATAATATACTACTGTTCAAGCCACCGTGGGTCATTGTTTCAATCACTGGTCACTGAAACGGACTGCAGACGAAGTAGTCCCGCGAGTAGTAACTGTCCTAAGGACAGAAAATGTTTAAATGAACACAAAGTTAGTTAGTGTGCAGGCTTTGCCTTCTGCGCCAGCCGCTCTGAGTGGCGCACAGCCACAGTCGGTCTTGTTTTCTCGACAACCCTGGTGGGTCTGGAACCTGATGCAAGACCCTTAGGTGGTACAGGAGGGTTGTCACATCTCATGGTTGGCTCTGCCTGTCCGTAGTCCGGATGCACACGTTTCAGTTGGTCGAGGTTTCGTGTGCTCTCTCGACCACCATCACGCGGTCGGATGCAGTAGACGTCGGTGTTTGGATATGGCTGACGCGTCACCACATACACGTCTGGTCGGTAGGGATGCTGGATTTTGGTGCGGCCCGACCCGTGGTATTTGATAAGCACCAAGTCGCCCGGCTGGAGACCAGGAGGTTTGGCGGCTTGGTCTACAGGCTTGTTTCGTTTGGCAGCAGCCCGGTCCATATTCTCTCGTGCTCGATGATTGGTGGGAGGGACAGTCTTTCGGAGATGTTTTTCCCACTCGATGGGGCCCTTAACCATCAGAGCAGGAGTCCCTAGCAGCCGATCAACGTTCAGGTGTGGCTCTCGGCCAAACATAAGCCGGTACGGGGAGAACTTGGTGATGGAGTGGGGCGTACAGTTGTAAGCAAGGACCAGTTCTGGCAGGTGTTTTGGCCAGTGTCGTTGTTGGTCCCTGTTGAGGCTGCGTAGGAGGTTGATCAAGGTGCGGTTGAATCTCTCGCACTGCCCGTTTCCTTGGGGATGATAAGGGGTAGTGCGGCTCTTCTTGATGTTGTACTCGCTGCACAGAGCCTGGATAATCTCTGCCTCAAAGCTGCCTCCTCGGTCGCTGTGGAGTTGTTCCGGTGGCCCATACTTGTTGAACCACTCACTGATGAGCTTCTTGGCGGCGGTTAACGCTGTCTCGTTGCGGGTAGGGATGGCTTGGGCGAATTTGGTAAAGACGTCTGTCATTACCAAGACATGCTCGGTACCATCAGAAGCCATCTCAAGTGAAATAAAGTCCACGGCCAGAATCTCGTTGGGACGACTGGCTGTTAGACGACCTTGTGCAGAACTGTGTTGGGTGGAGGGCCGAGCGAGAATGCATGGTTGGCACTTGGTAAGGTGCTCTTTCACTTCTGCATGCATTCCCGGCCAGTACACTCGGGACTGTAGCAGCTGCATGGTGCGGTCGTACCCTTGATGGCCCATCTCGTCATGAACTGCCTGAATGGCTTTCAGGCGAAGGGGAAGTGGCAAGACCAGTTGGCCGAGCTGTCCGGTGTCTAGGTTGCGACACTGGCGGTGAAGCACACCTCGTCCATCGATGTAGAGCCGGTCGAACTGGCGGACGAGCGCTTTCAGAGCAGGCTGGTCTGGAGGCACAAGCGGCTTCTGTGGAAACACTGTGAGTACTGGCCCGATGATATGGTCGGCCAGCTGCATCTGCCGTAATTGGTCAGGTTCCGCTGCTGAAGTGTCGGACTTATCTTCTCCCGGTCTATGGATAGGCAGGACAGGGGCGACTTCCATGGTGGGGTTTGCTGCTAGGCGTTCGCAGCGCTGCTCCGCCGCCTTGGCATAGAGGGCAGGTGGAATTGCGACGCCTCTGCATCCCGGTCCATGGACTGTGGACAGTGGAGTAGCAGTCACGACGACTTCGCTGCAGCATGCTGCAATGTTTCCATCACCCGAAGCAGTGTCACTGGGGGGTCTTGAGAGGGGATCGGCTGGGTTGCGTCTGCCTGGCTCGTACTTGACGTCGAAACTGAAGGGTGAGAGTTGGGCTGCCCAACGCTGTTCAATAGCCCCCAGCTTTGCCGTCCGATGGTGGATTAGGGCACTGTTGTCAGTGATGAGAGTGAAGTGCGACCCGATCAGGTAGTGCCTGAACTTGTCAGCTATGGCCCACTTCATGGCGAGGAATTCCAGCTTGAAACTGCACTGGTGTGACTGGTAGTATCGGTGTTCTGGTGAGCGAAGGCGACGACTGGCGTAGGCAATGGGTTTGGTGCGGCCGTCTTCCTGCTTCTGTGACAGAATCGCACCAAGTCCATTCTGACTAGCATCGGTCTGCACGATGAACGGCTTGGAGAAGTCGGCATACGCCAGCGTAGGTGCAGTTGTCAGCGCCTCCTTCAGTTTCTGGAACGCAGCGTCATGTTCCGGACCCCAACAAGCGGTGATGTTGGATGACTTCTTCCTAGAGTTCGCACTTGACTGCGCCACGAGGTCATGAAGAGGCCCTGCGATCTGGGCGAACCCACTGACGAAGCGCCTGTAGTAGGAGGCAAACCCCAGGAAGCGACGAAGTTCTGTTGTGGTAGTTGGAACCGTCCAGTTCTTGACCTCCGAAATCTTCTCGTCCTCGCATTGGATACCATCAGCCGAGATTGTGTGGCCCAGATAGCTGACCTCGCGGGGCAAGAACTGACACTTCTCACGGCGCAACTTCAGCCCGGTGTCAGCTATCCTCTTTATCAGCTTGTGCAGATGGCCCAGATGCTCTTCAAACGTGCGCGAGTATACCAGGAGGTCATCCAGGTACACCAACACATGTTCAAAAAGGAAATCTGACATGACCCTCTGCATGAGCCGCTGAAAGGTTGCTGGAGCTGAAGTCAACCCGAATGGCATACGCGTGTACTCATAGAGGCCAAACGGGGTGCAGAAGGCAGTCTTGGGCTGGTCATCCGGGTCCATCGCTATCTGGTGATACCCACATGCGAGGTCGAGTGTAGAGAAGTATTTGGCACCCGCGAGAGCGTCGAACGACTCTTGGATTCTGGGCAGGGGGTACGCGTCACCGACAGTCTTTGCGTTCAGCCTCCTGTAGTCGACGCAGAGGCGAAGGCTGCCGTCCTTCTTTCGGACCAGGACCACAGGCGAAGCGTATGGGCTGTGGCTCTCGGTGATGACACCTGTCTCCTTGAGGCCCTGCAGATGTTGACGAACCTCCTGCAGCAAGTCAGGACGGATGCTCCGGTATGGTTGGCTGACTGGCACCTCATCGACTGTGGGAATTTTGTGGCGGACGACATCTGTGTACCCCAGGTCTCCCTCTCATGCCGAGAAGACGTGATGGAACTCTCGAAGTAGGGACTGCAGCTGGATACGCTCACGTTCGGTGCCTGCGAAGTCAGGAAACTCAAAATCGTCGACTGGAGGTGGGGGAGGTGGTCCCTGATGGTCTTCTTTGCTGCTGACAGAGATCTCGTTGCAGGAGATGGTGATCTGTCGTGCTTCTTCACTCACCACCGAATCGACGACTTCCAGCACGGCCACTGCAGTCCGCGGGCTAAGGACGATCAGCTCATCGGTGAGGTTCGCTACCCGCACGACATGCCTTCTGTCCTCCCCCTTCATGAGGGTGGGGACAAGCAACAGGCCGTGGGGCAGAGGTGCAGCCAGACGTGACGCTAACAGCAGGCTGCCATCAGCGTAGAGAGGACCTGTTACGTTGATGCTGGAGAGAGTGTGTGGCTCGACCTCGATCCTGCCCGTCGTTCTGGCGATTTTCATTTCTGGGCTGCGCTTGTCCTTTGCTGCCTTGAGGATGGGCGCCAGCTGATCGGGTGATGTCTTGCAACGCCCAAGAATGTTCATACCTATCAGTGCCGGAGACTCACGCTTGCTGGGAATGGTGTCCTTCAGTACCAGTACGGGAACATTGTCTATCCTATTTTCAAACACAGTCACATTTACTACTATAAGTCCACAATACTCTATGGGCAATCCATTTGCCGCTGTCAACGTAATAAAGTTCGCCGGCATGATGGTGGCGTCGAGATGTTGTCGGACCCAAGCTTCGGTGACGGTGGTGACCTCGCTGCCCGTGTCGATCAAAGCGTCCAACTGTTCATTATTAAACTTGACACGGCAGACAGGGCGCTGGCCCACTAGTCCAGGATAGCTTGTGCCCCCCGTTGCCTGACCACAGACAACGGGGGTCTCTAGTTTTCCTGTGGTGGCTGCATCGAAGGCTGCTGCACTGATGGCTGGTAGGGAGCCTGCTGAAGATATGCAGGCTGTGGGTGAAACTGGTGCGGTGCCTGGTACTGGGGTGGCATGTGAGAATATGGGTATGCAGGAACAGTCTGGAAGAATGGCTGTGGTACCGGGGCGTGATGGGACTTGTAACTTCCCTGACCCTGCTGTCCTCGCATGCTCCGACCTCGTCCTCGGAGACCTCCACCATGGCCGCCTATCCGCTGCTGGTACTGTTGTTTGGCCTGGCAGTCAACTTCTCGGTGCCCAGGCTGCTGGCACCAGAAGCAACGGAAGACCTTGCTGTGGTGGAGGGGTTGAGAGGTTGAGGCTGGCTGCCGATGACTGTCCTCCAGTCTTGCAGTCAAAGCGGCCACTGTGAGTCGCAGCTCCTCAATCGTCTGGCTCATAGGCGCTCCCAGGGCTGCATCCGAGTCCGGATTCTCGCGAACCCAGCGGCGGGCCTCGTCCCTAACAGCCAGGAAGGTGGTGTTGCCGTCTTGCCGCACCAGGCTACGGAGGTGTGTCCGCAGCGCGGGCGAGATGACGCCGTCCACAAATCGATCCCGCAGGATCGTCGCAGGCACTACCCCTGGTGTAGCTTCGTTGGCCTGATTGGCCAGGGCCGACAAGGCTTGGGCGTAGGTCAGGAGGTCCTCAGTGACCCCTTGCCTTCTGGCGTGGAGCTTGTTAAGTCGATCAATGACTGGGTACGATTGCACAAAGGTGCTGGCTATGATGTCGACTACCTGCGCTGCCGTAGCCCGCTGGTCTGCTGGCCGAACCAGGACTTCCTCCTCAGCTGCGCCACGAAGGAAGCTGATGATCCATTCCGCGCCCGTCTCCGCTGGGATGTTGTAGGCACGGATGGATCGTCTGGCTGCGTCAACGAAGCTGGCAGCCGAGCATCCCGTCTCGTCCCCAGTAAAGGTGGGGAGATGTCGCGGCTGGATGGCTGGCTGCACGATGATATGGGATGGAGGCTGTTGATCCCCCATATCTCGCCCTGCTTGCCTTTCCTCTTCGTCGAGGCCCGGAGCCTGCTGCCTGCGTTGTTGCTTGCGCTGCCCTGTCATTGCCACCTCAGCATTTCACCCTGCATTGCTTTTTGTTGGTTAGCTCCTTCTCCCACGACATCCTGCTCGCAGCGCCAGTTGTGACCGAGCTGAGGGGATGTAATGATGTGCAGGTAGTGTGGGTGTATTTGACAAAAGGGAGCTAACTCTTGTCCATGGTTCTCATTCTTTTATTTTATGACCAACAAAAAGCAATACAGGGCATTCGACCCGCAGTCCAGTTTCCAGAAACGATCAAATACTCGACGTGAAGCCGGCACGGTACTAACTACACGCACTGATACTAAATGGTACGCAAATAGTCGTCTGCTACAAGCAAATAGTCGTCTGCTACAAGCCGGCCGGATGCTCAGCTTTAAATAGGCATAGCGCGGGCCGCTTAGAGAGCAACTCTCTCGCGGAGCCGAAACGATTCGGCCAGACAAAGAAAAGAGCGAAAACTGTGCTAGTTCCAACCTGAATAAACTTTGATAACTAGCGAACTATACATTCAATACTAATAAATCTTAGCATTTCCGAAAGAGAATTTAAAGGGCTTTTCAGTGAACTAAATTAGGAAAAGCTTAACGCTAAACTGAATTTAATATGATTTTTTAATGACTGTCACACAAGCCAAGTGAAACGTGAAAAAGCATGAAAAACGTAAATCTAACTAAGACAGGTTACAGATCGTACAAAACCAAATAGATATTCTAAAAGCAGGAACTGTGCTGAATCTAATGACTATTGAAACAGCCTTCTACGTTTACTAGAACGGAAGCTATGAGGCTTCAAAAATAAGCAAAAGACACAAGTTACAAAACCATTACTACAACAGAAGACTCGCTGCGCCACGCCAGTGGTGCCGTCACGGCTAGTGGCTGAACAGGGAACTTCAGAAGTGGACTAAAAATAACTACATGGGGACAGAGGCTTATGGCGCTCTGCTACATATGGCCCTGGACCTCGTGGTCCAGCACATCAACTGGTTAGAGCTGGAAGCGGTCTGGCAAGCCCTCTTTGCGTAGGAGTCACCTCTGCGAAACTGGGAGTCACCTCTGCGACACCAGGAGCTTCGCATCCTCTCAGACAGCGCCACAGTAGTCTGGAGTACGGCCCTCCATTCAGAAGCAGGGCGGGATGTGGTTCCCCTCCCTATCCTTCCTCTATTTACCGGGTGCTCCGATGATGCGAAGATCGAGGAAGCACTCTACAAGTGAGAGACATCCTGGGACTTCTGCATGACCTGCCGACTCCATTGCGTGACGCGGCCAGCTTCTTCGCACCGAGTGGGCGCTCCATCCGGATATCTTTCAGATGACCTGCGCAGCTGAGAGACCCCATGCTCGACCTCTTTGTGCCGAGGTGGCATCACCAGCTTCCCCTCTTCGTCTCCCCCATTCCAGTCCCGCTAGCTGAGGGGTTGACGCTTTCTCCCTCTCATGGGACGGCCTCGTTGCTTACACCTACCCACCTACACTGCTCGTCCCTACTGTCCTGCTCAAGCTCAAGGTTGCACGCGGTCCTGTTCCTGGTGGCTCCATGCTGCTGGACATGCTCGTGGACGGCCGACCTCCTGAACCTCCCCGCGGGCCCCCCTCTGCGGCTCACCACTCCACGCACAATGCTTAGCAGCCACAGCGGGTACGGCACCTTCCATGCCCCGAGCAACTCCTCCTCCAAGCCTAGAGGTGGTGCGGCAAGCCATTGCCGCTACAGGCTTCTGAGGTGCAGCAGTGGGAGTTATCGCTTCAGTCCGCAGACATTCGACCAGGCGAGTTACGAGGGAAGTGGCGAGTCCTGTGCGGCTGAGGTGACGACGAGCGCCTCTCCCCCACGGACCTGTCGGCTCACCAGCGGGTGGAGTTTTCCCTCTGGCTCTTCACTGACCAGCTTGCCACCAATCACCATTAGGGGCTACCTGGCCATGATCGCTGATGCGTACCGCTGTTTGGGCCGACCGACCCTGGTGACTGCAAGGACCTTGCTGACTTATTTTGGCCCACATCGGTCTACACGTCCTGCCCTTCGCTCACTGTTGCCGTGATGGGACCTACCCTGGGAGCTAACGTGGCTCAACTCGGACCACTTCAAACCACTCCAGTTGGCGCGGACGGCCGACGTGACGCGGAAGTCCTACTTCCGACGGACCTTCGCCACTGCTTCCAAGGTCAGCGTACTGCACATCTTTCAGCACACCCCTCAGGCTTACAGTTCCGGACGGATGGCTCTGTGCAACTGCTGACCGACCCGGCTTCCTAGCCAAGACATGGTCTCCATGGGTCGCCCCACAGATGGTCATCATTTGGCCCTGGGGGGGATTCAGACCCTACCCGTGATACCAAACAGCAGGACCCGGTGAGAGCCTTACATGTGTACCTGCACCTGGCCAAGCCGATATGCAGGGGATGCACCCGCATATTCCTCCCTCTGTCCCCAGGTAGAAATGACATCTCAGCCCAGACGGTTTCCTCCTGGCTCCGATGGGTGATACGCGCCGCCTACCAGGACCTCTCCCCTGATGCAGCCAAAGGAATGAACATCAGGGCACACGAGGTCAAAGCCATGGCCGCAAGCCTCGCATTTCGACCACTACTGCGCCGTCAAAGACATTGTGGTGGCCGGGCGCTGGCGAGCAGAGTCGACTTTCGCCCATCTACCTGAGGGACCTCTCCAGCTAGCGCGAGATCCTATCGGGTCCTCTCCGGCCAGTGGGAAAATATGGCACTGGTGGGAGACATCCCCGCGGCACAACACTCCCTCCTGGCACCATCGGTGCCATAGGCAATTCTTAGCTGAAATTATCGGGAGATTACTCCAGAGTGGGCGGGTCTGGTTGGCGGTTTTGGGGGGGTTTGGGGCATTATAAGCGGCACCCACCTCCTCTTCGCAATTCTTCCTAATAGTAATGTCATCGGTAATGTGTTTTGAGGAAACAAATGAATTTTTCTCTAAAATGTATTTTTTCTAAAAATACTTACCAATGACATTACTCGAATGACCCTCCCACCTGCCCCGCTTGCCGCTGGTCAGCTAAGCAAACAGACTGGCGGGAATCCAGTGGGCATATGCCCGGATGGGGATGGAAGGGAGGCTACTCGGGACACTGGCTAGGTTATGGCACCCCTTGTTGCCTCCCCTGCCATGTAGGTACACAACCAATTTTGGCTGAAATTAGTCTAGCTAAGACACTATTCCTAATAGTAATGTCATCGGTAAGTATTTTTCGAAAAATTCATTTTTCTCTAAAAGGTATTTTTTCCAAAAATACTTACCGATGACATGACTTTAGGGAGTGTCTACTTACTTGCTCAATTTTAGCCTCAGAATCCGTTGTGTAACAACACAACCCGGGAGGCACTCGGGGAACCCCTCGAGGGACCGTGAGTTGTCTCCCGATGCTGCTCTACCGGTTGACAGTCATGTAGTAGACCAACCAGTCAGATACTTCGCTCGCCCGCGGCAGGCGGGGCAGGTGGGAGGGTCCTTTGAGTCATGTCATCGGTAAGTATTTTTTTGAAAAAATACCTTTTAGAGAAAAATGAATTTGTTTCCTCAAAAACATTACCGATGACATGACTTTAGGGAAGAATTGCGATAAGGAGGCGGGTGCCATGAATAAACCTCCCCGAAGGGGAAACTGGCGCCAACCTCCCTGTCGCAACCTCCCGACAATTTTAGCGAAGTATGAACGTACGGCGCCCGAGGCGCCAGGAGGGAGCGTTGCGCAGCGGTGTTGACTCCTATCAGAGCGAGACTGTCTCGCTGGTCCTCCAGATCCCGGGGATAGAACGGGCAAAGGTCGATTCTGCCCTCCAGCTCACGGCTGCCACCAAGGCGACCCGTTACTAGGGTAAGGCTCGAGGCGCGCCGCTGTAGGCCGGGCTCAATGAGGCGGGCACTCTGCCGGCAACCAGACCCTCCGGAAGGGTCAGCGGGCGTGACAGCGGGCGCCGTCCTGTGGTAAGCCGTTCTGGTCAGCGGAGGAAGATCCCAGAGGTAGAACGGGTGAGGGTCGAATCTGCCTTGGGAGGCAAGGTCGCCACGCTGTCTGGACAGCGCAGGTCCGGTCGAACACGACGCTCGTGGCCATGGCTCATACCTCTTGTGCGCGTATTCCAAGCCTCTTAGCTCCGTGTGCGGAGAGGTCCTGCTAGGCGGACCGTATGACCCAGCATAGTCCGGCAGAAAATGTCCGGGCTGTAATGTCCTGCCCGCTGGGTCTCAAGGTAGGAAGAGGCATGAGCAACCGCTCTGGATGACTTGAATCAGCACAGGTAACGCGCAGGGAGCATCCGGGATCTCGTTGCCTGGTCTCCTGGGGAAGGTAACGTTCCCTAGCAGCCGAAAGGTGAAAACCTGAGGCGCAGTCAGAGGAGACCTGTGCCTGGTAAGGGAGACAGGGTCCTGGAGAAGTCCGTTCCCTGTGGGGAGCGGTCCTGGAAGGCGGGCCGCATGGAAGAGTGGAGCCCGGCAGAGATCGTCTGGGCCGTTAAATCGGTTCTGCGGCAATAACAGCAGAGAGAGGCGTGAGCATCCCCATCAGACGGCCTTGAGTTGGCGAAGGTACATGCAAGGGGTTCGCAGAGGACCTCGTTGGCTGGTCTCCTGGGGGAAGTCCGTCCCTTCCAGCGTCCGAAAGGTGAACACCTGAGGCGTGGTCTAGGGAGACCTGGTCTTGGCAATGTAGGCAGGGTCCGTAAGGAGCTGTACGGAACCATCCGCTGCAGGCAGGCAGGGCGCGCTGACAGCGCGTGTAGCTCGCTCACTCGGGCCACCGTGACAAGCGCCAATGGCAGCATGTCTGACGAGTCACATCCGCCAAGGGCTAAGGCAGCGGTTGGAATCGGGCCAAAACAGCCGTCAGTACCCAGGGTAGTCTCAGTGAGGCTTCTATCTCCCCTTCTCTTCTCTCTCTAAGGAGCGAACGGGAACTGGTCGCTGCAGGTGATGGTCGTCGCACGAGGAGCCAAGTACTCGCCGTCCTCCCTCGTAGAAGCGTCGTGTCGAGGGTTAGCGGACTGTAGCGATAGCTTCCACTGCTGCACTCGAGAAGCCTCCAGCGGCAAGGGCTTGCGGCCCAACGTCCAAGCATGAAGGAGTAGGCGCTCCGGGCATGGGAGGAACAGCGAAGTCGTCCGTGGCGAGGCTGAGGAGGTCGGTGGTCCATGACCGGTTCCAAGGGAACGGGGCACCCAGCAGTAGGATGACAGCATAGCATCCCCGAAGCTTGAGGGGGACTTGGGGACGAGGACTGTCGGGGGTACGGGTACGCGCTGAGTCCATCCCACGGGATGGACAGCGCGACGTCTGGCCAGGCCAGAGGTCTGGGAATGGGGAGACAAGCTGGTGCCTTCGCCTCGTGGAGGACAGGTCGACCATTGGCGTCTCCCGTTGCGCGCAGATCATCTGAAAGATGTCCTGGCGGAAGGTCCCTTCCGTGAGTAGCGACTGGTCGCGTCATGAGCATGAGTCGGCCAAGACATTCAGACGGCCAGGGCTGTCGAGCAAGGATGGACAGGAGACGGTCCTCGCACGGCGCAACAGACGGCAGAGGAGCAAGCACCGGTCGGGTGAGCACATCCCACCCTGTTGCTGGAAGAACGCCAGCAGTGTCGCGTTGTCAGAGACTGGGTTGTTCCTCCTGCGATGAGGGCTAGCCAGATTGCTTGCAGCTCCAACCAGAAGATGTGCCAGTCCACGAAGTCCGGAGGTCAGGGCCGGAGATCGTCAGGAACCTCGGTAGCAGGTGGGATCCCCAACAGCAAGACTTACACCCAGGGAGAGATGAGGGGGAGGTCTCCAACCACACATGGTGGACCCAGGTGGTCACCCATCCAAGTACTTAACTGAACCCAACGTAGCTAAACTTCGGTGAACAGACGAGAACCGGAGTATCCAACGTGGAAAGGCCAATTGGCAGCGGTCAGGGGGACTCCCAAAGCAAGCCACGAAGTACCCGTCCAACGCAGGAGGTGGGGGCGACACCAACGGGGACCCAGGAACCACGGCGGACAGATCGCCTGAGGAGAGACGCTAGAGAAGCCGGAGGAGCAGCTGTAGAGGCCAGGCGCAGAGACGACCAAGGGGGAGTAGATCTGTCGCGGCATGAACACCCAAGGAGCTGAAGCCAGCCTCTGGCGGAGGCTGCATCCTGCTAGGCTACCTGGGCGGCTAGGGCGGCCAACTCCAGGATCCGCGGCTCCGGCTAACGTACTCTGTAGGGGAGGAAGGCGAACTCCGTCTGAAAGGACAAGCGACGCGAGGAAGCGAGGTCCGACTTGTCTGCGTTGACCAGGAACCCCTGGAAGCCTGGTGCATAGGAACGTGATGAACGCGTCGGACAAGTCCAGGCTGGCCTTGAAGTCTCCAGGCGGGACAGCGGTTCTCCGGGCCTCGGAGGACTCCATCAAAAGGAACGGAGCTGAGACCGACTGGTACATCGCCGAGAAGGACGACGAGGCGCCAAACCTGTCCAGCTGCGGAACAACAACCAACACAATTTATACATTTAAGAAAGATTATTTATTACTCAACGGGTGAAGTACATAGCACACGTGTCAAGAGTCACACTGTCATAGCTACTCTACAACCCCAGGATGAAAACGGCAAACTAGGAGTACCAAGGACACAAGGGGAGAGGGCGGCTGAGAAGGCCGGGGCGACGAGTGAGCTCCTAGGTGGCTTCCCGGAAGGGAGGCGACCTCTCTGCGCAGGGTGGAGGCCTAGAGGGGTTCACACGGAAACTCGGTCCAGAATGGGCAGAGCAGACGGGAGGCATCCGACAGCAGACGAGAAGGCAGGACGCCACGACGGAAAACGCGTGCGAAGGCGGCGGGCAGGCGTAGACCAAGACTTAGGAGCACAACGGGCGGCTAGCCGGAGGAGGGCGGAGAAGAATCCCACCGAAGCCAGAAGCCGGGTGGTTGGGGAAGAGACTGGATCCCAGGATCCTACGGACGGAGTCCACGCAGGCGGAGACCCTCCTCGGTGGGGAGGGGGGCAGGGCCGAGGTCAGGGACGAGGCGACAGAGGCAGGCGCGCGGGGGAAGACCGTCCAGTGGGGGGGGGGGGGGGACTGCGATGCCGGGAGCGGGGGAGACGATCCATGGCCGGCGATCCAAGGCAGGTGATCCAAGCAGCGAATCCAAGCGGGGCGCCAACAAGGGGAAGACGACCGGCGACGAGCGTGTCGAGGTGAGGGCGCCAAAGCTGGGGAGGGAGAGCGCGATGAACCGCGACGCCAAGACGACCCTAGAGAGCGGGCTGGTCCTACCGACGGCGCTCAGCGGGCGGAGGCGAATGTCTAGTGCAGGCTGTGGAACGGGAGAAGTCGGGAGCGTGGCTGGTCCGTGAACGCTGTGGCTGACGTCTCTGCTGGCCGGGCTCAATGAGGCGGGTGCTCTGCCAGCAACCAGACCCCTTGGAGGAGTCAGGAGGCTTGTCGAGGAGAGAGAGGTGAGGACGGCCAGTCACGTGGGATGGCTCCAGGCACCCTGCTGCAGGCCGGGCTCAGTGAGGCGGGCACTCTGCCGGCATATAGATCCTCCGGAAGGATCAGCGGGCGTGGCAGCAGGGGCAGTCCTGTGGTCAGCAGATCCGGCGGTGTTTACCCGATGAGAGGACAGCCAGTCAACGTGGGACGGCTCGTGGCGCACTGCTGCAGGCCGGGCTCAATGAGGCGGGCACTCTGCCGGCAAACAGATCCTCCGGAAGGATCAGCGGGCATGGCAGGAGGCGCAGTCCTGTGGTCAGTAGTTCTCCAGTGTCCCCGACAAGAGATCCGTTCCGTTAGGCCGAGACGGGAAGCAGAACGTATGGTCAACCGTCGGCCACAGGGAGACGCCACACCAGAAGCAGAAACAGCTTAGTGCACAAAAACATTTCCAATACAATGATTTTGAAATTCCAAAACTGCAGTATCTCACTTAAGGGTAGCCCCTTAGCCCCCCATGAATGTTCTCTGTGACGTGCAGTGTGTGAGCAAATGCATGTGGCACCTGTGAGCGCGCAAGTGGGTCCAGTAAGAGGAGCCGCAATGAGAAAATCCCCAACCCGGATAAAGGCGCCTATTTTTACGCCTGTCTGTTACATGAGTGTGCGTGTTGGGTTTCAGCCTGTGGCACTTTGAGTCGATTCGTACAAAATTGAGAAAAAGCGCCCATATAATAAAGGTATTATTATTATTCTTAATGCGCCTGATAAATTATTATATTATCGAATCAACCTTGGCGCTGCCTCACAAACAAGGCATGTTAGGCGACCGAGTGGGTCGCAAAACCGCCAAAACGACCGACACAGCGGCTACCGGGTTCCCAGGGCAAAGTCATTCTCCTTCCCTTTTCTCCATTCTCTTTTAGGGCTCAACCACGTAAATAGTAAACCACGAAGGTGACATCAAAGTGGGGACCGAAAAGGTTTAGAACACATTAAGCCCCACGCTGGGTTCGAACCCGGGGCCTACACTCAAGCAGCGAACCCGTACACCACTGAACCAAAGGGCTCTCCAGCGAAGAAAAGCGTCGGGCGCACAAAGGTACAAATCAGTAGTATAACACAGTAAGAAGCGCTAAGGCGGGAAGGCTAGATACCCGTAAATAGCAGGGGGGAGAGGGGGCAATTACCCGCCAAGCTAAGCGTAACGGGGGCAACCACAGTACATCGCTACATGCAAACCCCGTGCCGACGAACAAAATGGCGCCGAGCCACGAATCTAACCATGCAGGCGGTAACGGCGAGGGCACAAGGGGACCACCCCGGAAACCAAGGGTAGGGTGAGACCTAGAGATACCCGACACACGCAGTAAAACCAGAAGCCCAGAAACAGCTGGCGCCCGACCCGGGGGCCAGTCGAGGGCAGCTACCGCTACCTTACCTCGGAGACGAAGCGGGGACAGGGCCACCATAACACCGCCATAAACCTGGAAGGAAGCGAAGCCAGGCCAGTACAGGCGAAAGGGCGGTAGACCAGGCCACGCTGACAGCAAGCCAAACCAGCCAGAAGGCATGGAAGAAAGGCCGAGGAGTACACGAGGGGGACGGAACGAGCGCAGGAAAGAAGACCGGCTAACGACACCGTCCGAGAGCAAGGCTAAACACGTCTTATCCACGCGAGCGAAGTAGACTGTCAACCGGTAGAGCAGCATCGGGAGACAACTCACGGCCCCTCGAGGGGTTCCCCGAGTGCCTCCCGGGTTGTGTTGTTACACAACGGATTCTGAGGCTAAAATTGAGCAAGTAAGTAGACACTCCCTAAAGTCATGTCATCGGTAATGTTTTTGAGGAAACAAAATACATTTTAGAGAAAAATTCATGTCACTACATAGGACAATTAAAGCATCAAACTTTAACATATCCATTTTAGATTCACATTGGAATGTTTGAAGAATAACTGAACTAATGTTTTCCACTATAACATATCCCTTTCAGATGGCTTGTTATCAAGATGGGTATATGCTGAAAGCATATTAGTTATTACTTCAATTATGCTGCAAACATGCAACACACACAAGCAAGACAAACCTGCTCGAATGCTGACATTAGCCTGTCTCTCTCAGCCTGCCGCTGTTGCTCAATCTCAGCCAGTCTCTGTCGCAGTGCAGCCTCTCTCAGTTTGGCCAACTGGTCTTCCAAGTGGATGGCTTCCTTCATATGTCTCTGACGCAGCACAGTGTAGATCATGTTCTCTGCCTTCTGTCCATCCTTACCCTGCAAAGAAAAAATGAAACCATGCGCTGGTCAGTGGTTTTGGACCTTACAACAATAACCTATAACATATGAGCTGGTCTGTGATTTTGGACTTTGAAGCTTTATCTCTGGGATTTGTATGCATCAAGTAAATGCAGATTAAGCATATTAGCGTTTAAATTTAAGCCCCTAAAGCCCAAGGTTACATTTCCAAAACTTTGGAGGCATCACCTAAGCACTATGTACCAGTTGCAAGAGATGGATCGAGCATGACAATTCCAGGGTATCGCCATATTAGTCATGGTTGATTACGCTGTTGTGCCTTGGGGTTAAAAGAGTAAAATTAATTTTTCTCTAAAATGTATTTTTTCGAAAAATACTTACCGATGCCATTACTCGGATGACCCTCCCACCTGCCCCGCTAGCCGCTCCTCAGTCAAATGAAAGAACTGGTGGGATTGGTAGTAAGCTGGCGCTCACCTGTCGGCGGGGTAAGGGAGGCTACCCGGGTACTAGACCTCGGTACCCTTGGTGGCCTCCCCTGGCTCTAAGGGTACACATCGTAAGTTTTGGGCTAAAATTACGCTAGCTATAGGTTGTTCCACTTAAGTAATGGCATCGGTAAGTATTTTTCGAAAAAATACATTTTAGAGAAAAATTAATTTGTTTCTTCAAAAACATTACCGATGCCATTACTTAAGTGGAGAATGGCGAAGAGGAGGAGGGTGCCGCGTAACCCAGTAGCCAACCGAGCTAGCAAGACCCGTCCTCCTCGGCGCGCGCTCCCGAAAATTTTAGCTAAAGGTTTACCTACGGCACCGAGGGTGCCGGGAGGGAGTGTCGCGCCGCCGTAATGTCCCCCACCAGGGCCAGGTTGTCACGCTGGCTAGCCAGGTTACGTAGGTAGAACCGGGTGAAGGTAGACTCGGTCCGCCAGCCAACGGCCGCCACGATGTCTCGCACAGCGCAGTTGCGGTCGAAGGCGAGGCTTGCAGCCATGGCTCTGACCTCGTGGGCCCGGATGTGTAGTCGCTTGGCAGCGTCCGGGCAGAGGTCCTGGTAGGCGGAACGTAGCCAGGAGGAGATCGTCTGGGCTGAGATATCTTGTCTACCTGGGGACAGAGGAAGAAAAAGGCGGGTGCGTCCCTGGCGGAGCGGCTTGGTACGGCGCAGGTACACTCGTAAGGCTCTCACCGGGTCCTGTTGTCTGACTTCTTTGCTCGGGTCGACCAGCTTCAGCGGTCGAATGGTGATCACCTGGGGGGCTGTCAACGGAGACTGGTTCTTGGCCAAGAAGGCCGGGTCCGTCAGCAGCTGCACGGATCCATCCGACCTGAATTGCAGGCAGGCGGGGAGCATGGAGAGCGCGTGTAGCTCACTCACTCTGGAGGCTGTGGCTAAGGCGAGAAGAAAGCAGGTCTTCCGCGTGAGGTCGGCCAGGCTTGCCAGGGGAAGTGGCTCGAAACGCTCAGTGTTCAGCCAGGTGAGTACCCAGGGAAGGTCCCAACGTGGGATCAGGGAGCGGAGGGCTGGCCGCTGAATGCCGAAGTGGTCCATGAGGTCAGCGAGGTCCTTACACTTGCCCGGGTCCGCTCGGCCGAGGTGCCGGTAAGTGTCGGCGATCATAGCAAGGTAGCCCCTGATGGTGATCGGCGCCAAGTGCTGATCGGCGAAGAGCCAGAGGAAGAACTCAGCCAATTGGGGGGAAGTCAGAGCAGTAGGGGAGAGATGATGGAGGGCGCACCAGGCTCCTAGCACTCTCCACTTTCCCTCGTAGACTCGGAGGGTCGAGGGTCTGCGGGCTGAAGCGATAGCTGCCACTGTCTCACGCGAGAAACCTCTAGCGGCGAGGGCTTGCCACACAATCTCCAAGCGTGAAGTAGCAGTCGTTCGGGGCACGGATGGAAGAGCGGCTGCCGTGGCTGCTTGAGCATCGTGCGAGGGGTGGGAAGCCGCAGAGGGGGTCCCGTGGCGAGGTTCAGGAGGTCGGTGGTCCAAGACTTGGTCCAACAGAACGGCGCCACTAGCAAGAGGATCGTGTTGCATCCTTTCAGCTTGAGCAGGACCTTGGGTACTAGGACTGAGGGGGGGTAAGCATAGGCGCAAAGACCGTCCCAGGGGATGGAGAGCGCATCGACCGCCCAGGCTAGAGGATCCGGTACAGGCGAGACAAACAGGGGGAGCTGGTGGTTCCACCTTGTCGCGAAGAGGTCGATAAGGGGGGTCTCCCACTGCGAGCAGATCATCCGGAAAATGTCCGGGCGAAGCGTCCACTCGGTGTGGAGAAGCTGACCGCTCCTGGAGAGGGAGTCCGCGAGGACGTTCAGGTGTCCGGGAATGTCTCTCGCTCGGAGGGAAATGCCGCGATCCTCGCACCAGCGGAGAAGTCGGTAGAGAAGGATGCAGAGGGACGGGGAGCGGGTCCCGCCCTGCTTCTGAATGTAGGCCACCACAGTGGAGTTGTCGGAAAGGACGAGGAGCTCCTGATGTCCGACCGTCGTTTCCCACGCGAGGAGGGCTTGCCACACCGCCTGAAGCTCCAGCCAGTTGATGTGCTTGACCGCGAATTCCTGTGGCCAGGGGCCGGAGGCCGTGGCAAACGTCGGCAGAAGGTGAGCGCCCCAGCCGGAACGGCTGGCGTCTACGCACAGGGACAACTGCGGGGGTGGGGTAAGGAGCGGGACTCCGGTCGCGAGCCAGACAGGGTCTGCCCAGCGGCGAAGGTGTGGAAGGAGCATGGGGAGCACCGGAACGGGGGCCTCGATGTCGGAGGTCGCAGGACGCCAGTGAAGAAGCAGGTGAAGTTGGAGCGGGCGCGAGTAGAGGTGGCCAAGGGGGAGGAGATCCGCAGCCGCGCTCATCAGGCCTAAGAGTTGCAACCAAACTCTGGCGGAGACTGTCTCCTCCTGGGAAACTGCACGGGCCAGGTCCGCCAGCTTCAGGATCCGTGGTTCCGGTAGTCGCACTAAGTTGAGGTCCGTGAGGAACTCCATGCCGAGGTGGACAAACCGGCGGGACGGGACGAGATCCGACTTGCCTAGGTTGACGATGAAGCCGAGGCTGTCGAGGAGGGCCCGCAGGGCATCTCGATCCGTCTCCAGGGCGGAAGCCGACTGGTTGTGTAGGAGCAGATCGTCGAGGTAGTTCGAAGAAGGACTCGCTGAAGTCTGCCTGGCGTTGGCGACGACGCCATCCATGATCCTGGTGAACACCCATGGGCTGAGGTTGAGACCGAAGGGCAGGGCGCGGAACTGAAAAACGACGCCGTCGAAGGCGAAGCGAAGAAAGCGTCTGGACACCGGGTGTACTGGAACATGCAGGTAAGCGTCCGCGAGATCCAGGCTTACGGCGAAGTCCATGGGCCGAACCGCGGTGCGCAGAGCTCTGGCAGTTTCCATGCGGAAGCGCGGAGCCGTGATGAACGCGTTCAGCGCCGAGAGGTCGATGATGGGACGCCACCTGTTGCCAGGTTTGGGGACGAGGAAGAGGCGACTGTAAAAACCGGGAGAGTCGTGACGCTCCACCACCTCCGTGGCGTTCTTTCGCAGCAGAGCGGAGATCTCCTCGCGAAGCGCCGCAGCCTTGGAGACATCCGAAGGAGCGGCCGTCCAGAGGGGGGAGCGGCGCAGAGGCGGGGGGGTCCGAAAGGAGAGCATGAGGCCCTCGGAGACGGTGGAGAAGATCCACGGGTCGTCGGGAAACAGCGACCGCCAGACGTCGCTGTACAGGGCCAGCCTCCCGCCGACTGGAGACCCGGAAGCGGTCGGCGGGGGGGGGGGCAGGAGGGAGACAGTCACCGGGCCCGACCCAGCACTGGGCGGCGGGCGGGCTTGGGCCAGGCCGGGGCGGAGGCTGGGTCGGGGGGGGGGGGGGGCAGCGCGGCAGGCAGCGGGGCGACGAAGGGGGGGGGGCGGCGACGTTGCAGGCGCTGGGCCTGGGCGGGTCTGGAGGACCGCAGGGCGCGACCCAAAGCCTTGCGGGCTGCTTGAAAGCGGGCGGAGGAGGCGCGGGAAGGCCAAAGGTCCTTATTAGCATCCTTCACCGACTGCCATGTAGGGCCGAAGAGAAGGGGATCCCCGAGCGGAGCTTGACGCAGCTGTCTCCGCAGGTCCTGTGGAATGTCGGGGCAGACGGAAAGCACAGCATCTCGGCGGAGCAAATCGCAGTTCGCGGCAGCGGCCATGGAGTTGACTGACGCGTGATACGCAGCCCGGTTAGCGGCCGTAGCCAAGGCGAGGAGGTCCCCTACGAGCGGCGAAGCCGAGAGGTGTCCATGTCGTTCCAACAATCTGACAATCGCTTGCGTGGTCAGGTCGAGGAAACCCGCGCAGGAGAGGGCGTTGCGTATGAGAATCGCCGTCCATTCCAGTCCGGGAGAGATGCAACGGCGAGACGCACGCAGTCCACCAGCTTGCAGTTGGGCGGCCGGATCCACCGCGGGCAAGGAAGCAGCGAAGGCCTGAGAATGTCCGGCATACCAGGAGTGCTGAAAGGCGATATCCAAGTCAGCCGGCCAGCGAGCGTCGGTGAAGAAGAAGGGAGCATCCGAGCCTGAGCCCTGAAGAAGGAGCGCGGAGAAGGCGTCACGAAGGCCAAGAAATCCCGGTGGCTGAGGGAGGGATTTAAACTTCTTGGAGGGGCGATCCGCATCCACAAACACCGAGATCTTCCTCTTGGGAGGTGGCGACGGGGGACAGGCGTCCAGAGGAAGACACGAGGCAACAAGACGCGCGGCTATGTCCAGCGAAGCAAGAGTCTCCGTCCTGGTCGTCCGTAGAGAAGGCGACAAGGGAGCTGAAGGTGAGCGCGGAAGCGAGGAAGCTGAGCGGTCCAAGAAGGAGCCAGAGTCCTCCAGGGCGATGCTGAGAACATCAACGGGCGAAGCAGGAGGTCGCCGCACAGGGGGGCGAGGCGCCGAGCGCCGCCACGAGGAGGAGCGCGAGCGAGGAGAGCGGCTGCGATGGCGCGAACGGGAGCGGTGAGACCGACGAGCGGAACGTCCGTGCGAAGCGGAGCGACGGCGATGCCGACGACAGGAAGGGGAGCGGGGCCGGCGGGAGGAGGGAAGCTGGGGAGGGAAGGGGGGAGAGGACGGCCGGCGGCGAGGAGACGGCCGGACGAACGAAGAAAACTCGCGACGGGAAGAGCGCCGCACGGACGAAGGCACCTCCCCAGGGAGAGGAGAAGGATGACGAGAGTGGCAAGAAGTCCGGGAACCCGAAGCCACAGAAGAAGAGGGGCGCGACGAACGCTCCAGGCGGGAAGGCCGAGAAGCAGACAAAGGGCTCCGGGTCCGAGGCCGAGAAGAGGCAGTCCGAGACGGGGGGCGCGGAAGAGGGCTGCAACGCGACCGGTCCTTCCGGACTCCCGACGATCGAGGGCATGGGGACGAACCTCCGAGGTCGAAGAACGCAGCAGAGGGTCCAGCGACGAAGCGACGAAGCAGCACGGTGTCCAACAACGTCGGTGGTCGTGTGAGGCTTGGGGTCCGCAAGGCGGGGCGAGCTAGCTCGCTGTGGACCTAGCTCGAGCGAGCTGGTGCGCAAGGGGGGAGAAAGGCATCCCCCAACGACGAGTGTTGGGGCTTGTTTGTTTTCCGCAGAGCGGGGCGAGCGGACTCGCTGCGGACCAGACTCGAGAGAGTGGGTGCGCAAGGGGGCAGCCTTTGACTGCCGTCCCCCAACGGCGACGTAGGTGCGTGTCGGGTCTTTCTTGGCGGGAGCATGCTTGCGGGTGCTGGAGGGCGGCGGTCTAGAGTTGTCACGCCGATAAAAACTCCACAGCTGGGCCCACTGTGGATTTTCAAAATTTTGAAAATCCACTGGCCAGAGAAGATCAGCAACGTCAGACTCTGGGAGAGAACAGAGCAGATAACAGCAGAGAATGAAATTGGGCGAAGAAGATGGGGATGGATCGGTCACAGTCTGAGAAAGCCAGCTTCCAGTATCACTAGGCAGGCATTGTCATGGAACCCTCAGGGAAAGAGGAAAAGAGGTAGGCCGAGAAACTCCTGGCGTCGAGACCTCCAAGCAGACATCAAGAGACTGGGAACCACCTGGAGTAGAATCGAAGGAGAAGCACAGGACAGGAGTTGCTGGAGGTCTCTCGTCGACGGCCTATACCCGGGTAGGGGTGACAGGCGTAAGTAAGTAAGTGGGCCCACTGTTCCTCCACCCAGAGAGCGCAGACATCACAGGTGCGGCTCGAGGAACAACCAGAGCAGAGGAGGCAAACTGCATGCTCGTCCGACGGCCACTGGAAGTCGCCACATCTGGTGCAGGTGACGCGAGCACTGCAACATAAAGAGACACTACAAGGCGACTGGTCGAAGCGGCATTTCCACGAAACGAACGCGCACCGACGCTTCCTACTACGTCCTCGCGCCGTCCCAAGTCCCTGTCTTTCCCTTTTTTTTTTTCTTTTTTTTTTTTTTTTTTTTAACTTGGGTCGAAAACATCAAGCAAAAAAGGCAAACCGCCGACGCACGTCGCCAAGGGCGCGGGCACTAGCAAAAAAAATCAAGACCTTACCTGGCCATGTCGCAGGGCAGGGAAGGAAAACACCTGAGGTGGAAGGAGAAGAAGCAGCGGTGCCCAGACACGGGGAGCCAGCCGAACAGGGACAGAAGTCCTGCAATGGGAACCGGCAGGCCGACGGCGAACACGACCGACGAGGCGGCAGAAGAACAGCCGAGAAGCGAGGCGAAGTCCGAGAGGCCACACACAACCGCAACAGTTCAAACCGGTCTAGGGCAGAGCCCCCCAGCGGCGCGAAGCCGGCACGACGCCTGAGCTGGCACTCTCGTGCACACAAGAACCGTCACTGCTAAGACAAGGCGCAGAGACTAACGTAGTCGAACTCTATCCTCTTCCAACGAAGGCTACACAGCAGAAGTCCGAAGATACACAGGCGAGGTAGCAAGCGCTAACCAAGCCTACCACACACAGCCAAGGAGGGCTAAGCAGACACGTCTGCACGCTTTAAGCTAAAGGAAAGAACAGGTGGGATTGGTAGTGAGCTGGCGCTCACCTGTCGGCGGGGTAAGGGAGGCTACCCGGGTACTAGACCTCGGTACCCTTGGTGGCCTCCCCTGGCTCCAAGGGTACACATCGTAAGTTTTGGGCTAAAATTACGCTAGCTATAGGTTGTTCCACTTAAGTAATGGCATCGGTAATGTTTTTGAAGAAACAATATGTCATGTGAATACCAGTATACAGTTGTAGGGTTCATGAGAATCTATGTCTCTTGCAATTTGATCATCTTCACTTTTCTCAGCAGACGAGGGGTTAAGACATGCGAAAGCTTTTACAATGAGAATCCCACTCCTTACGCTTACCTTGATGGAGTCCTTGAGCGTAGTGTTTTCCACCTGCTTGGCCAGTTTCTCATTGAGTTTGTCACGCTCCTGTTGTTGTTTGATGGCCTCCTCCTCCATCTCCAGTCTTTGCTTCTCTGCATCCTGAGCTGTTCGCTTCCGACGACGTTCATTGATCTAGAAAGAAAAATAAAAAGGGAAGAAATGCATGTTATGAATGCGCGACACTTCATACAGGTCTGCCTAAGTGTTATGCATTTCAGACTATGGTGAAATTAATTTTTCTCCAAAATGTATTTTTTCGAAAAATACTTACCGATGACATGACTGTCTGGAAATAGTCTACTTGCTTACCAATTTTAGCCTAAGACCCAAAGGGTCCCCCCAGGAGGCTCTCGGGGATCCCTAACAGGGACGAGAGTAGCCTCCCTTGCCCATCCGGTCACGTGCCCGGTGGTGTCTCCTTTAGCCAGTTGTCTACGGAGTTACCAGCGGCAAGCGGGGAGGAGGGAGGGACCTCGAAAAAATACATTTTAGAGAAAAATTAATTTGTTTCCTCAAAACACATTACCGATGACATGACTGTCTGGAAGAATGCCAAAAAGGAGGAGGGTGCCGCAAAATCCCTTTCTGAAACCTCATTAGGGACGAGGACGGCCCATCACTCCTGATCACACACTCCCGACAATTTTAGCGAAGTGCATACCTAAGGCGCCGGGGGCGCCTGGAGGGAGTGCTGTGCCGCAGAGATGTCGCCTACCAGAGAGAGGTTGTCGCGCTGGACCGTCAGGTCGTGGAGGTAGAAGCGGGCAAAGGTGGTTTCGGCCCGCCATCCCACTGCAGCCACAATGTCCTTAACCGCGCAGTTGCGGTCAAGGCGAGACTTGCGGCCATAGCGCGAAGTTCATGGGCGCGTATCCTGAGGGCCTCGGCTCCCTGTGGGGAGAGGTCGCAATAGGCGGACCGTATTACCCAGCGGAGCCAGGAGGAGATCGTATGGGCAGAGATGTCAGTTCTGCCGGCGGTCAGAGGCAAAAGGAGACGAGTCCGTTCCCTCCGTACGGACTTGGAGCGACGCAGGTAGATACGGAGTGCACGCACCGGATCTTGCTGCCAAGTCTCCCGAGGAAGTCGGGCCCCTTAAGCGGGCGAATAGCGATGACCTGAGGCGCCGTCAAAGGAGATCTAGTCTTAGCGAGAAAGGACGGATCCGGGAGAAGCTGAACGGAGCCAACCACCCGGAACTGCAGGCAGGAAGGGCGAGACGAGAGCGCGTGGAGCTCCCTGACGCGGGCTGCCGTGGCGAGGGCCACCAGGAAGCAGGTCTCCGAGTCACGTCAGCGAAGCGGGCCAGATGGTCCGAAGTCAGCCAGGGGAGGACCAGGAAGGACCCAGCGCGGGACAAGGGAGCGGGAGACCGGACATTGCACGCCGAAACGCGCCATAAGGTCGGGCAGGTCCTTGCAGGCGCTGGGTCGGGATGGCCGAGGTGACGGGAGGCGTCGGCGATCAAGAGGTGTAGCTGCTGCACCAGAGGGGAGCCAACCTTGGTCTTGGACGAGCCAGCAAAGAAGTCCGCGAGCTGAGGAGTCGTCAGGCCGACGGTGGAGAGGCGGCGGTCAGAGCACCAGGCACGAAGCACGCCACTTTCCCTCGTAGACACGTCTGGTAGAAGGTCTGCGGGCTGAAGCGAAAGCGTCTGCAGTCGCACGCGAGAAGCCTCCAGCAGAGAGAGCTTGCCGCACAATCGCCAGGCGTGTAGGAGAAGTCGCTCGGGCAGGGGTGGAAGAGCGGCTGTCGGCGCTGCTCGAGCATCGTGCGGGGGGTGGGAAGAGGGAGGGTGAGCCCGAGGCGAGACTGAGAAGGTCGGAAGTCCACAATCTGGTCCAGGAGAACGGCCACCAGGAGAAGGACTGCGTTGCATCCCCGGAGGCTGAGCAGGACTTGAGGACCAGGACCGCCGGAGGGTAGGTGTAAGCGACCAGTCTGTCCCAAGGGATCGAAGCGCAGAACCAGCGAAGGATGTCCCAGCGTAGGGCGCAATCCGTGTGAAGAAGCTGCCTCGTAGCAAGAGGTAGGCAGCCAGGACGAACAGGAGACCTGGAGTGTGACGGGCTGGGAGGGAGAAGTCGCTGTCCTCGCACCAGCGAAGGGCGATAGAGGAGGAAGCAGAGGTCGGGAGAGCGGGTTCCTTCTGCATCTGAAGGCAAGCCACGAATGAGGGGTTGTCGGAAGGACGAGGAGGTCCTGAGTCCAAAGATCGTAACGCCAAGCGCCAAGGGCCTGCCGACTGCAACCAGTCCCAGCGGGTTGACGTGCCGCGAAGACAGGTTCGTGGGCCAGCGGCTGGCCGACGAGCGAAAATTCGGAAGAAGGAGAGCGCCCCAACCG
>BTPG01000008.1:142766119-143191119 GCA_036245525.1 Semisulcospira habei
CAACTGCTATAACTCCCAGTCAAAGTGACTGTCTGCGAAGTCCCCGGGTAACCGGTCCGAGGCAAGGTCCGGGAAGTAGAGCGCCCCAACCGGACTGGCTCGCGTCAGTGGAGATTGATCACCTGGTCGGAGGGGAGCACAGGGACACGCCCGACGCCCAGCATGCCAGATCCGCCCACGTTCGAAGCGGGGGCAGGAAGTGGGAAACAGACCGGAACCAACAGGGTGTCAACGAAGGGGCGCCAGCGTAGGAGGAGGTGTAGTAGCCGCAGCGAGCCTTCACTCTTCGTATCCCTTAGCGCCGGTTGAAGGGAGACGAGTCTGCTGCCGCGCCGAGCAGTCCCAGGAGCTGAAGCAAGACCCAGTCCTAGAGGGAGAGAAAGTTGGGCGTCTCTGTCCTCTCTGAGAGTCGCGGTGACTAGGTTGCACAGCATCAAGAACGTCCAGGAAGAGAAGGACGGATTCAGCGACCGCTGGCAAAAGCTGGCCATCACCAAGTCGAGGATCCTCATGAAGACCCACGGACAGACGTTGAGGACGCCGGGGAGGGCTCGGAACTGTTAGACGATCCCGCCAAGGCAAGTAGACACCGGCGCGAAGACGGAAGAATCGGCTCGTGAACGTGCCAGAAGATCGAGGCTGACAGCGAGATCCATCGGCCGGACAGCTGAGTGAAGAGTCTGGCTGTCTCCATCTGAACGGGCGTTTCCCAAAGAAGACTTGTATAGCGCCGATAACTGGGTGCCACCTGCCCCAAGGAAGGGGACGATAGGAGACGGACGTAGAACGCCAGCGAGTCGTGTCGGGAGACCGCTACTGTCGCTGTTTAGTTGAGCCAGGCCTTCACCTTACTGTGCAGAGAAGAGATTGGTCGACCATAGAGATGATCCCAAGGTCGGCTGGGAACAGCAATCTCCTAAGGTCGCTGTAGAAGGCCAATTGCCCGCCGACTGGAGACCCAAGATCTGGCGCCGGAGTTGGAGAAGGGGAATGTCAGAGGGCCCGAGCGAGGAGACGCAGCGGGGGCGGAGTCTCCTATACAGTCTGCCACGTCTCACCAAGAGGGAAGCACCGAGTGGAGCCTGGGGGAGTTGCGTCTTCACCGTCTAGGGGAGATCCGTGCCGAGTCGTAGGAGTGACCACGCGGCCCAAGGTCCCAGTAGGCAAACGCCGCCACAGGGATGGTTGAGGAAGGTAGACGGCCCTGTTAGCAGCAACCATGGAAAGTCACGGCACGGAGATGAAGCTTCCAGATCCCAAGAGTCCTCCAAGTGAAAGAAGCACCGCTTGCGTCGCCAATCCGAACTAAGGAAGCGAATCCGTCAAGAGGGCGAGGACAAGCATTCTGGAGTAGCCGGAGCCCACCGCCAGGACGACGGCTGCCGCATCCGCCAAAGGAACAGGGACAGTGAAGGCTTGAGAATGACCAGCGTACCAAGCCTGGTGAACGTGTAGCTGCGAAAGAGTCCTCGTCGCCGACCGAGTCCTGGCGAAGCCGGGTCGAGAAGCGTCGACGAGATCCCGTAACCGTGTGGCTGAGGGAGAGACTTGCGACCTTAGCCCGCCGCAAAGCAACAACCTGGCGGAAGCCTGCTCTTCAGAGGAGGCGAAGGTGGTCATAAGTCCGGAGGGAGGAAGTAGTCGAACAGACGGGGGCCTCTTCCACGCACAAACCAACTGTGAGCTGAGCAAAGAGCCGAAATCCTAGACGAGCAGGAGGCCGATGAAACTGCTGTAAAGCGAGAGGAAGATCAGAGGGCGAATCCCGCAAGAAGATAGCTGAAGCCGAAACCGTTGAAAGCAGGCTTAGAATGTCAGGGTCTACCTCCACCTCCGCCTACCAAGCTAAGGTGCAATGAGGGCGACCGGCTCCAAGAGCGCAGGACCGCCGCAGCGACTGGTGAGGGCGAGCCCAAAGGAAAGGAGGAGGCAACTGCGAAGCCCGTAAGTCGGGGCGTCGCGAAGGAGGAGGGACCGCGGCCAAAGGCTAAATAGGCTCTGTAAGCCCCCGACTCGCCGAAGTGCGAGGGAGAGGGGGGGGGGGGCTACTAGTGATGGGAATAGCACGCGGAGGACGAGGGGAAAGTGAGAGCCGGAGACCACACTCCGAAGGTAAGAGGGGAGGCAGAAGGGGAAAAGCCGGCACCCCCAACCTGCTCGTCGCGAATCCACACCTGTGAGTAAAAGTCTGAGTCACACCAGGCCCGCTTGGAAGGCTCAGGGCGGGGGTGGTGGGGACAGAAAGTGTCACACCAAGCCCGCTCAGGAAGGCGGAGCGGGGAGGGGACACCTGGGCGCAAAACTGCACCTGAGAGTAAATATCTGAGTCCCCCCGGGCCCGCCTGGAAAGATCGGGGCGGTGGGGACGGGACCGAGAGGTGTCACGTTAAGCCCACTCAGGAAAAGCGAAGCGGAGAGGGGACGATTGGGGCGCGCAAATCCGCACCTGAGAGAAAGAGTCCGCGACACACCGGGCCCGCCTGGAAAGTTCGGGGCGGGGGGGGGGGGGGGGGGGGTGGTGGACGGAAAGGGTGTCACGCCAAGCCCGCTCAGGAAAAGCGAAGCGGGGAGGGGACCAATGGGCGCGCGAAACCGCACCTAAGAGCAAATGTCTGAGTCACACCGGGCCCGCCTGGAAAGTTCGGGGCGGGGGGGGGGGGGGGGAGGAGGGGGGGGGGCAGAAAAGTGTCACGCCAAGCCCGCTCAGGAAAAGCGAAGCGGGGAGGGGACAATTGGGGCGAACGAATCCGCACCTGTGAATAAATGTTTGAGTCACACCGAGCCCGCCTGGAAAGTTCGGGGTGGGGGGTGGGGGGGTACAGAAAAGTGTCACGCCAAGCCCGCTCAGGAAAAGCGAAGCGGGGAGGGGACAATTGGGGCAAACGAATCCGCACCTGTGAATAAATGTCTGAGTCACACCGAGCCCACCTGGAAAGTTCGGGGTGGGGGGGGGGGGGGGGACAGAAAAGTGTCACGCCAAGCCCGCTCAGGAAAAGCAAAGCGGAGAGGGGACAAAAGGTGCGCACGAATCCGCACCTGTGAGTAAATATCTGAGTCACCCCAGGCCCGCCTGGAAAGTTCAGTGCAGGGGCGGGGGGGGGGGGGGGACAGAAAAGTGTCACGCCAAGCCCGCTCAGGAAAAGCGAAGCGGGGAGGGGACAAATGGTGCGCACGAATCCGCACCTGTGAGTAAATATCTGAGTCACCCCGGGCCCGCCTGGAAAGTTCGGTGTGGGGGGGGGGGGGGGGGGGACAGAAAAGTGTCACGCCAAGCCCGCTCAGGAAAAGCTAAGCGGGGAGGGGACAAATGGTGCGCACGAAACCGCACCTGTGAGTAAAAATCTGAGTCACACTGGGCCCGCCTGGAAAATTATGGGCGGGGGGGGGGGGGGGGGGGGGGGGACAGAAAGTTGTCACGCCAACACGCCAAGCCCGCTCAGGAAGGCGGAGCGGGGAGGGGACAATTTTGTGGCCCGCGACCCCCGCTCCGAAGCCTCGGAGCGTGGGGTGCGCGTGACCATGGTCACACCAGGCCCGCCTGGGGTGGGTGACGTAAATGTAGGAAACTGGGTCCGCTCGGACGAATCAGAGCGGGCGGGTAACCTCTTTAGTACAAAAAAAAAAAAATGGAGCTTCCGACACGCCAAAGTGGGGAGCACGACCCTGATCACTCGCCTGCCCTGCTCAGAAGACTCGGAGAGGGGAGGGAGTTTCTGCGCGGCTAAGGTAAAAGAAGGGGACTTACCTGCAGGCTGGAAGGCCCGGAAGCCGTAGTGAAGTGGGGCCCGAGAAGCCGACGTAGCGACGCCATCCTGCGGAGAAGTCCGGGGAGAACGTTGCGACCAGGAAGAAAGGACACGTCTGTAGGATCCCACGAGGCACACCGCACCTGAGACCGCCGGTCCTGATTCCCGTCGGCACACACGTCACACATCCTGTCGGAAGAGCAGTAGAGCACGGCCGGCAGGCGACGAGGGCGTCCGAGGGCCACAGAAATCCTCACAAAAGGGGCAAAACTTCAACAGAAGCCGCCATAGCGTTCGTTGTACACTGTTCACAGGAAGGAACACACTTGAGCGCCGAACTCACACCGCGAGGCAAAAGCCACATGAGTAAAGTCACAAGCTGAAACCCCAAGGCTGCAGCCAAGGACGAAGTTCACTGAAAGTCAAACCGGTCGGAACTGGTCAGCGCTAAGTCCACAAACAGTAAAAACGTTGAAGTGTAGAACACACCAACGAAGTACACTGAGTCCAAGGAGAAGTCAAAAACAAGGCAAAAAGCCAAGTAGTAGTAAACCACAGAAGAACCGGTCAAAAACCGTAGCAAGGCAAAAGCCCGACCGTCCACGGTCGAGCTAAGAGTGAAACTGAGGTGAGTTCCCCACACGCTTGCCAGTATAGGTTGGTAAGGGGAGGCCACCCGGGCTCCTATTCTGGGATCCCCGGTGTCTCCTCCCCAGTTGTGTAGGGGACACAACTTTGGGCTGAAATCGTTAGGCTATAGAGTGTATTCCATATAGTAATGCCATCGGTAATGTATTTTGAAAAAAACAAGTTGCCATGCTGATCTGCCACTGCTACCCTTGAGCTGTCATGGTCAATATATGTCCTGGAATGAGCATGCAGTGTTTTGAAACTGTAGTGAATGTGTCTGACCTCTGACCATTAATTAGAGTGGGCGGGTTTGAACTCCTCCAGTCAACACCTCTCCATGGTAGACTAGATGGGCTCATAACCGCCATGGGGCATACATTAGGTCCTCCCTTCCGACTTTGCCCCCCCCCCCTCCCCTCCCCCCCCCCCTCCACAAACTCAGTATATCACGGACAGATATATCACGGTCCCATTTTATGGACCCCAGTAACCGCGATATATCGAGTCAGAGCTGTATTTTATATCTGTGTTTCTTCCACAGCAAGCGCAGAGGTTCATCAGGTTCTATTCCTCTTGCTAACCCCTGTACAGTTTTTGTGGGAATAAAATGTGTATTTACCTTGTCAAGGTCTGCCATAGAAGCATTCTTCAGATCGGCGGTCTCACTGTCAAGCATCTGCTGTTTCATCTGGAGGTCATGCAACATTTCATCACGTGACTTGACTGTTATATCTGGCACCTCGTCCGCACCAACCCCCTCTGCCTGCGCCTCCAGGATGTGTTGTTGGTGCAAGGCCTTCTTCCGCTGACGGCGTTTCTCCAGAAGTTTCTCACGGCTGTCAGAGAACTGCTTCTGCTTTTGCTTCTCAAGAGCAGTGTCCAGTTGGGTCATGTTCTTTGCATAGTCTAACATGAGTTGCTCCACTTCTTTCTCCGACTTGGCTTTGTCTAGTTTTGACTTGAATTCTTCGGCCACCTCGTCCTGTGTCTGCTTCTTTTTCTTCTCAATGTCACTGATGATGTCACTGAAGGTGTTGTTTTCTTCCAGGTGCAGGTCATTTTCGAGCTTGGCTGCCTCATAGGCTTGCTTCTCAAACAAGTACATCTTCTTGTCGCGCATTTCCTGCTCTGTTAGGGTACCTTTAGTCTGGGCTCTCGACATGTCACCAATGACCACTACTCCAGTGGAGGAGGATGTTGACCCCGAGCCATCCTCGTCTTTGTCTGAGGACTTGACTAAGGGGGAGTCAGTTTTCTTGCCGCCTCTTCTGGGACCTCCACGCTGTTTCTCTTTCTGCTGGCCTGGCCCCTGTTGTCCAGCACTGCCTTGTGACTTTCCACCCTGCTGTCCGTGGATGTGTATGTTGGTAATCTGGGACCCACCACCCTGGCCGTGCTGCAGCAAGTTGAGGAGCTCGGAAGACAAGTAGAATGGACCACCAGACTCCAGCATGGCAATCAGCTGCCGGATCAATGGTATCAGTTCTGAGTCCTGATCGCCCGAGGTACTGGAGTCTCCATACACCCCCACCAGCTGGGCGTCATAGTCTCCAGCCAGTAGAGCACTGCGGGTCAGCACCACTTTTGCCTCTGCTGCACACAGTTCTGAGTACTCCCTGGCCCACTCCAGTGCAGAGTGCTGTTCGTCGAGATTCTCGATACGTGTGCGCAACTGGTCTCTAAGCTCCCCTTGCAGCCTGACCTTGGCCTGCTTATAGCGCTGCATGGCAGTGTTCTCAGCATCCGAGTTCATGGCACCCTCTAGGTCACCCATTCTGTCCTGGTAACGCTTCTCCTCCTGCTGCAGCTTAGCGAAACACTTACGCACAATCTCTGAGAACTTGACGTGCGCTGCTACATGGCCATCCTCCCTCCCATGCTCATCTTTATCGCCAGCTGTCAGAATGGTGACAACATCTCCAGGGATGACAGAGCTATACTCTTGCTGGGCAGCCCCACGACGCTGTACTTCACGCTTGGCGTTTTCCAGCAGCTGGTGAGCCTGTGCGTCCACGTCCTCAAGAGATTTCTGGACTTGGGATGAGGTGATAGTGTCCAGGCTAAACATCATGGTCAGGGCCAGCTCCTGCTCCTTCTTCGACAACTGTCAACAGACACACACTCATGATAAAGAGGAAAAATACACAAAAGATCACTCTGAAAAACACTGATATAAAGTGATCCATGAAGACTCAAACAGAACCAAGTTCAGTACAAAGCAGAATGTTCATAATACACACAATGCACATCAGCCCTAGTGAATTACGATACCTGGGAGACGCAAGTTCATACCTTCATACACACATTCGCATTAATGTGGTAAAAAATGAGGCCAATGGCAGCCTTAGCAGACCATCTAAGGCTGATGTGAACCGTAGGAATTTCCCCACCTGATATGCACTTAGCAGCCAGAGACCTGTCCATTTTTGATTAGATTCTGTGATATGATGGCACCCATAATACACAAACCAAGGGGAATCACTCAGCGCTGGACAGACAAACAGTTAGATCCCCTAACCCCGCCTATCAGGCACCCAATTGCCAGCCCACAGAGAAATATGCAGGTATAGAACAAGACAATCATCGAGTAGATGATGGTCTTGTTCTATACCTGCGTATTTCTCTGTGGGCTGTCGATTGGGTGCCTGATAGGCGAAGGGCAGGGGATCTAACTGTTTGTCTGTCCAGTGCTGAGTGATTCCCCTTGGTTTGTGTACAACTCTGCCAGCGCTAGCCTCACATATCTGGTTTGTGAGTACCCATAATACATACGCTGACCTGTACCTATATCATCTCCCATAAACTCCTGTACCTCTTGCTCCCTTTGTCTGCCATCTCCAGTACCCCCTCCACACAACAATCTCTTCCTCCAATATGCCAACATGCCTCTCTCACATCCACTCTACAACAAAAACATCCACAAACCAAATAGGTGAGGCAAGCGCTGGTCGACACAGTACACATACCAAAGGGAGTCATGCAACGTGGGACAAACAGATCCCCTGCCCTTTCCTCAAGGAAGGGGCAGGGGATCTAACCGTTTGTCTAGTGCTGAAGAACAACAAAAACATCATCTACGAATGCTTACTTCTTGTTCCCTCTGCCTCTGCCGTCTCCAGTACCCCCTCCGAGCGACAATCTCCTCCTCCAACATGCTGATGGCACCTGGCGGGGGCTTGGGTTTACGGTGTGCACTGGACGCCTGCATCACAGGTACCACCAGCTTGGACTCAGGGTGCAGACGTGCTCCAATTACGGGGCTCATCTCTCCAGAGACTGGGTCAACTGCCTTCTTGCCGATCATGATTGGGACCAGCCCTGATAAAAACAAAAATATGTAAATACAGAAACTATGTTGGTAACAAAATCTTCAAATAAATGTTGACTATAACGCTTTTCAAGACATTAAAACTGCATCATTTTTTATGTAACTTGTTTCAGTTATCACAACCTTTGGATATAGCGTCAAACAAAATTTAGACTCTTGGAATTTTCTTGATTTCTTCACTAAATCCCATCGCGACTGTATATGACCTATGTGTAGTCATCAGTGCTGTGAACACTCCCAGCAGCTGCATGCACAAAGGTTTACACATACCTTCTCCTTCAGGATCCTCCATGGTGCCTCCAAGTGGTACCACGTTTCCAGATCCCTGGTGTCTTTCAGCACCTAAGATTGGGACTTCCTGCCCAGTACCTGCCGGGTCAGCCATGCTTGTCCCAACTAAGATTGGCAGCAGCTGTCCTGTCTTGGAGAACTCGTACATGCCTATAGGCCACAGGAACAAAATCACAATCATTAGGGCCAGTGTTGTCATCATAGTTGGACTATTGTGACTTTTATGCAAATAAAGTTGTGACAAAGCTCAACTTTTTCTTCCTGTTCCCCCCCCCCCCCCACCCCCTTCTTTGTTGTTGCTGTTACTTGTAGTTTTAATATGCTGATCAAATATATCAGAGGTAGATGTAGCATGTTAAATATCAGTAAATGAAATGATCTAAATGATATTCACACCTAATAAAGACTTTATTGACTCAAGACATGCATAAAGCTGTGTATTCAGATACGGCATGTCTCAAAATGTATTAACCCTCTGCATGTCAGTAGCGTTTTTTTTTTGTTGCAATGATTCCTGTAGGAATCGTGGCAAAAACTGCTACCAATACACAAAGGGATAAGTGGCACCTGTAGGACTGTATACCAGCTGTGGGAGATACAGTGGCCATGATGGTTTGATGGCTGTGCCAGATCAGTTTGGCACCTCCAAGTGCCAAGCTAATCTGGCACTACCATTTGAATTATCATAGTTGATCCATCCCCGTGGCATGGTTTGAGGTGAATGCCTCTAAGCAGACCTGGGGAGCCACCAGTAGTAGCCAGGATGGAAGCGCGATGTTTCCTGCGATCTATGTCCTGATGCGTGCGAATCAAGTGTGCCTTCATGCGATTGCGAGTCTTCATCAGTTCCTTGATGGCTGTCTCCATGGCACTTTCCTCATGACGTACGTTAGGAGTACTACCTTCGTTGCCTAAAAAAGAAAAGAAAAAGAAAAGTGAATGTTATTTTTCCATTTGTTGAGATGTGATGTAATGTTGGCGATAACAACTTGAGAAGAAATGTGAATGTTGTACTTTTTCTATTTGTTCAGACATGACCGAATCTGGGGAGAAGTGGGAATTACAACAAAAAAGTAAACACTGTGGTTCCCTTTGTGTGCTGAGAGATCTTGATCCTCTCCAATCTTCAAACTGATGTGAAAATGAATTTGTAATGTCCCCACTCATTGACACCCATGAAAACACACCACCATCATCCATCAACAATAACCAGCCATTCTACCAAACAACCCAGCACACAAAAAGTAAAAAGACTGCCACTGTTGGGCCAATGGTGGCCAACATCAGCCCGATGGCCTTTTGCTTATTTTGGGGGAACGGTGTTGTTTTACCTTGTGTCCCAAAGCAGAAAGGTCCCAAATCACACACCAGCACACAAAATTAGCCAATGTACAAACGTGTGCTGGTCTGTGATTTTGAACCTTATGGTCGGTAGGCCGTAAGGTAGAAAATCACAGACCAGCACAGATATCAACCTTTTTTTTTAAGCCTCACCAGCAGCACTGATGGCATCCTTGTATTCTCTGACAGTGTCCAGGGCCCTGGCTTCGCACGCCATCACGGTCGCATCCAGCAGAGACTGGTAGCCTCCGGCTGATGGTTTCACTTCTCCATGAGACACCATTCCACTGTGAACCCGCACCAGCTTGCCGCTCGGCAAATCAACGAACGAGTCACCGGGGACAATGGGGATGACAGCGTTCTGCCCATCTTTAGTACCACCCACCGGTACCACGACACCTACAGAAAATGACAACATTCAAAAGTTAACCACAGATGACCGATGGACGATGACTGACAGGCAGAATATGGACAGATGATCAATGGCCAAGCACATACTCTCAGTCTCTATAGCTACCACAGTTGACAGATGGACAGAAGGAATTCGGATGTACAACTGATAACCAAGGACACAGGCTCACTTTTGCTACAGCAAGTCAGCCAAAAATGAATGTATCACATGGAGTGATACATTATTTCAATGTATGTGTGCAGATCTGGGATTTTTGACCTTCTGGATTCTCCCTGAAAGGCCCAAAATCACTGACATTAAAATGCTTAACCCCTGCACTGATGAGAAAAAGTTAACAACATCCAACCGCAAGAGACATAGATCCTTATGAGGATCTATGCCTCTTGCTGTCAGCACTTAATATCCATGTTCCTTGGATGGGTGTGGTTCTTTGGCATCAAGTTAACATTATAGAAACGTATTCCACATCCACCGGAAATGAAAGGGTTAGAACACATAAACATTACACACACACACACACACACACACACACACACACACACACACACACACACACACACACTCATATCTTCACCTGTCTCTTCATCCAAAGTGACGGCCAAAATGGGCACAGCGCGACCACTGACAGTGTCTGCCATTAGTGAACCTAATTCTATTGGCACTGGCAAGCCTGTGACAGGGTCAGTGTGAATCCCACCAACTGGCAACACCACTCCAGTCTCGGGGTGAAGGGTCATGGCCAAAATAGGAACGTGAAGGCCGCACTCAGGGTCAGACATGGGTTCTCCATAGCGAAGGTCGCTCTTAGACTGAAGAGGGGCGAGTCTGGTCTTGACAGGGGCACCAGTATTGGGGTTGGTTGGGTATGGGACAAACGGGATGAAAGGTTCTTCTGACCTGGCTGCCTCCCCTGTGATAAATATAAAAAGAAACATAGACATAGTGCAAATACAATAATTACATAATAACATAGCACAATAGTTTAGTGACAGAGGAAAGAAATGAAACATAACATCAGATGCAAATGTAAAGTCAGTTATAACACCAATGACTATTATTACCAACAGAAGAAAGATACAAAATATGAAATCAATTTTTTTTTGGACAATTTCTGTGCATCATAACAGCATCAGTAAATACTTTTGATATTGCAAGATTTAGCCATACTTAATCTTCCTCAAGTGAACTGCCAAAGAACAACCAAACAACATAAAATACAAGAGCTTTGGACCCTCATGAGGCCCAGCATGTCTGGAAGATCTATGTTTCTTGCTGGTCTCACTCATACATTTGCCTATTTCAAACAGACGGCAAAAAAAAAAAATTGCAATGGTTGCAGCATCTGGCAAGGAAGGGTGAAAACAAAAGCATCTACTCACCTGTGGCCGAATCCACCACAAAGACCAGCCTTGAGGTGATGGGGTCAAAGGACACATTGCCCAAAATCGGCAGCACACGTCCCGTTTGCGGGTGCACAAAATGGTCAGGTGGGACAGGCTCTGCCGTGCCATCTGCCAACAGCATCTGGCTCCCAGGCTTTGGACGGATCAACCCTGTCTTGTCATCCACAGTTACTGCACTTGAGCGAACGTTTCCTGATGGGTCAAAGAGGTCTTCGCGTGTGACCGGTTTTCTGGAACCGCTGACCAGCAGCAGGCTACCTGTGCCCTGTCCCAGAATTCCCCAAGCCCCGACACGCTTACACTCATCTGTGATCTCAGAGGACATCTTTTCGATAAGGATGGCAATACGGTGGTCTATAGCGCTGTGAAGGTTACGGTGGAAGTTGCCTTCAGAGTCAGTTAGCTCTCCCTTCTGGAGTTGGGTGGTGTGCTCAGTCAGAAGTCGAACTGCTTCCCTCAGTGATGCTTGGAAGTTCACCTAAAAACAATGCAGCAAATTAAATCTTAACTCTCTCTCCTTCGTGTCTACTGACCAGCCTTCAACATACTGAAAATTATTTTCCAGATTAAACCCCTTCACTGCTGAGAAAAAGATAACCAAGCCCAACTGCAAAAGACACAGATCCCCCTGAGCTCCCAGTTGTGGAGGACTCATGAGGATCTATATCTTTTCCTGCAACCACAGGGGTGGATCCAGGGGTGTCTCGACAGGGGGGGGGGGGGCCGACAGCCATCCCCCACACACCCCCCCCCCCCCCCATTTTCCAAACTGTGTCATACAAAAGAAATCCAGACCAAAACAGTGACTATAAGGTGATCATAAATTCATAACAAAGAAAGAAACCCGCTTAAAAAGAACAATTACAAATAAGTTGTGTTAAAATTATTCTTTCTTGATGCTTTTCTTTTTGGGATTTTCTTTAAAACTGTACTATAGTGTTGTAACTGTTCTCTCTACGCTTGTTTCTTTTTTTAATTTTTGTTGTTGTTGGGGTTTTCTGAGACAATCATATTTATAGTTTGCAGAAGTTACGATTTTTATTTGTTAAAACGTTTCTTCTTTCATCTCGGGACACATCACCTCTTTTGGCACTTTTTAAAAAGTTTAAAAGGAAGGGCTGATCATATCTACATGCACTTGTCCCCCTCCCCGCCTCCACCCCTCCTCCCTAACAAAACAAGATTAATCGGGCACTTCTGATTCTTATATGGTGTTAATTTTCTCATTGAAAAGAATGTTCTACCCGGAGTTTCTGCAGGAGCAATCACCTTGTGTTTGACAACAACACTACACTACCAAGTACTCCGCCATCTGAGGAACAACACAGCCATTTGTGAAAATTGTGATACTGCTCTATACACCCACAAACCTCCTCCATATGTGGAACACATGGTCAGATTACAGAAAGTCATTATCACTCATGGACATGATGTATACCTCTGACACTGACTGACAATTACTTAAGGGTTAGATCAAGGTTGATCAAAATCAAGACATTTCACACCTCCCCTCTGGTGACACGCATTAATGACCACATTGCTACTCTGATGGACACTTGTGCATGTCCACGGATTGAGCTGTGCAATCTGTGTGAGGCTGGAGACCCACTGTGCTCAGAGAGTGTATGTGATAGGATTAGGGCAATTATACCTATGACACCCGGGCCAGTTGGCTGCTCACCCCAGGGGAGACACTCACAGCGCAGTTGATTTCTCACTTTCTGATCACAGTTGGCGTGTACACAGGCGTAGACTTACACCTAGATGACTGCCATGCATGATGATGCAATACCATTCGTATGGCACAGAAAGAGGTAATACTTTTCATGAGCCCCTGTAACTGAAGGGGCACGTGAAACTCATGCCTGGCTGAGGGACTGATTTGGGCCCCAGTTCAGCAATGATCGGACACTTTTCCACCACTGGGGTTGACCAGCAGTCAGCGGCTTATTGCCAGATGGCTGCCTCAGTCTGAGGATGCAATGGGGATTGTATCGCACAGCAAGAGGCACTGATTTACATGAGCCCCTGTGAGTGCTGGGCACATGGCACTCTATGTCTGCGTGAAGTACTGTGCAGGTAAGTAGTGCCAAGTGAGGATATTTGACTATAGGCCCATAAACACACTTTGCTCACCCACTGATCCCGTGAGATAATTGTAAAATACACCCTACAAGAAAAGAAGAACCATCGAATAGTAAAACACAACTTCCACAAATAACCATCCCAAAAAATTTGTTGTCAGGGCTGATGGGGGAGCCAAGGCCCCCTCGGCCCACCTCGGACAGCTGGAGCCCTTTGGCAATGAATTAACAAAGGAGCTCAGAAACACAATCTGTGTCAAATGGCAGTGAAGGGGTTAATGTACATTTGTTTTAAAGTCTGCTTTCCAACTCACTGGATGTAACAGGCCTTTTCTTTACTATGAGACTTTGAAAAGGTGCACTTGATGATTTAAATGCATGCTGTGCACAGAAGGTGGTCAGGCACCGTAATTTAAGTCGACACAAGATTCCAACTCCTGGGAATGACAAAAAATCCCCACCAAAGCTAGCCCACCAGGACACCCACCTGATGTTTCTCCCTGCCCGCCGCGTCGTCCATCATCAGCTGCTCCTGGCGAGCCAGGATGGATTCAAACTGTAGACCCAGTTCCTTTCTGCGCTCCAGCTCTCTCTCCAGGTCTGACAGCTTGCGATCGTACATGGCAAGGTCATTGTCTGTTGCCAAGGCAGTCTTGCCTCGCAGGTTCATCTTGGCTGCCCACAGACCTGAGAGAAAAAATATTAAATAGATGTTACAACAAAGCTTGTTTTGAACATCCACCCTTATGTAAGATCCACCCTTTGAGCATCCACCCTTATGGGAGATCACCTGACTCTATAGACCATCATTTAGGTGGTTGTAGCCACCTAAATGATGGTCTTTAATGACAGGTGGAACTTTTTGCCCTTTCAGACTTCATATGAGAGAACACATCTTTCAAGACCACAGCACTACCCTTGAATTATCACAGTCCACCATCTACATCTGTAATTTGCCACACACTGGTATTGAAATCAGAACCTATCAATTTCGGCAGCCAGGTCTACTCTTAAGCTATCATGGTCCACGATTTGTAATCTGCCACGGCTGTAAATGAATATACATTAATTACCAGCAAGCACAAGGCTTTCGGGCTAACGTTGGATGCAGCCATCCTGCGTACAGCTGTGTTTTGCCACAGCTGTAATTGAATACATGCTCATTTTCATTATTATATCAATAAGCACAAGGTCATAAGGTCGATGTCAGCCCAATGACCTCGTGCATACAGGGTTTAGACATCTGCACCTTTGAGCGACTCGGTCTGGTTGGCAATGCGCTGGTACATCTGTTTGACGTCATCCTTCTGCTTGCTGATGGTCTGTGTGACGCCGCGTGACTGGCGAGACAGGGTGTCATACAGCTGTTTGGTGGAGAAGCCCTCGAGGTCTACTTGTCGGTCGTAGTCCCAGAAGTCATCCTTCTTCACCTCCACCGCTCCAGCTAAAAACACAGAATGAAACATGAAACTGTGATGAATACACATTCAGGCAGTGGAGGCATATTGTGTTTTGAAATCACTGTAAATTCAACATCAAAGATCCCTAGCCGCCAAATTAGCATGGATACAAAGTGGTTCCGGCAAGAGGCACAGATCCTCATGAGCCCCCGCAACAGCGGGGGCTCATGGGGATCTATACCTCTTGCAGCTGGATGATCAATTTTTCTTCGGCAGTGAAGGGATTAAGTCATTCACGCCTAGTAATAATATCAAGTTGGGGAGGCATGTTTTGAGACTGAGGTGCCCGCTGTGGTATATGGACTGGCTATGATAGTTCAAGGCTAGTGCCAGAACAGCTGGCCACATTTTTATGCTGATACACACTGTAGTGTTCGAATGGTGAATGTGTTGATCCGTGTGCTACCTACTGTGGGAAATGGAATGACTACGAGAGCTCATGAGAGTCAAACAATCAGGCACTATCCAAAAGCTGTAACTATTCAGGCACAAACATTACACACATGTTAATAAAACACTGCCTTGAACTATCATGGTTGATCCATCTCTCGCTTTGGAGTCTTAACTCATTCACAGCCAGCCGCATCCGGATGCACCGCTTATGCCACGCATCTGGATGCGGCTGGCTGCAAATGAGTTAATGGTGTAGGCACTGAACTGTTGTTGAGGTCTTAACACCCTGACTTCATAAATGACCATGATAGTTCATGGTGGTGCCACAACAGCATGGCACTTCAGGCACAAAGTTATTCTGGCACCACCCTTGCTGCTACAAACTCACCATCTAGAACTGCCATCTGTCCAGCAAGATCCTCATCAGGGTCTGGCACACCACCTGTAGCGATCCTCAAATTGCGGTGGTATTTCTTGACTGGGTACACCACAGATCCTTTGCTGGCATAGTCGTCAAAGTTGTAGTGCTGTGTCACCATGCGGTAGAATGGGAACAAGTAGGAAGTCTTTGACCAGCCGTATCTGCGGAACAGCACCTGTAAAGTGTAATACAGTGCATTCAAGCATGACAATAGTGTATAGATACAACAGAAGTAATACATGGGTGATTGTGAAAACAGTAAGGCCATGGTACTAGGAGTCGGGGACATGCAAGCAGACTTTTATTTTGCATGTCTGTGACTTCTCCTGCAATCACAACATGAAATATATGCTTTTCACGTCAATGTAAAAAAGGGTCTGGATTCATGAAAATACAGAAAATAAATGAGATTTTGAAGAAATGTATTCCCTTCTTTCCAACAGCCAAATCTCACCCATGTAAATGTTTAAATAAAAGTTTCACCTGTCTTTAACGGCCATTATATAGGTGGCTACAGTCACCTAAATGATGGTCTTTAATAAAAGGTGATCTCTCATAAGGGCAGTTGCTCAAAACAGGTTGCGCTGTATTTCCTGCTGTGTAAATGAACAAACTAAACATTGTATACCAGCAGGAGTATCATGATGATCATGGACAGGAGTGCAGCGGCCAGCAGGATAAATATGACAGCCCAGTCAGGTGCCTTCAGGATCTCACTGTTCATGGAGATGCCAGTAGCGATGATGGAGCTGGACGTCGTGGCAAAGAATGGACCAGTTGTTGAGCACTGAGCATTCTGAGCCATTACCTTCACGTACTGAAAAAGAAAATAAAACAGGGGATGAAAAATCTCCACTGAAGCTGTCAATTTCTTTATATTTTCCTTTATGTTGTTACTATTCTGATGGCAAAACTTGATTGATGGCTTAGGATTTGAAGCATGCACAGCTGAAAAACTTACTTTTACAACTCTGATTCTTGCTGAATTAAACATCATAATTCATATAGCTTTTTTTTGTTTTGTTTTGCTGGTAAGTAATTATCTAAATAAATACACTGCAACTGCCTCTCTTGCCTCAGTTTGAGAAGGGGTTTCAACCTGAAAATTGAATGAACTTTTGTTTCATTTGTCCTTTCTAAAGCATATTTTTTTCTTTTTTGTCAGTATTTTTTACAGACACTTCACACAGGCCTGGAAAAGCTTAAATGTGTGCTGGCCTGCGATTTGGGACTTTAACTTTAAGGCTCATGCTCACAGACCACCACACCAATACAATAAAGCCTTGACTCTGACTTACCATTTTCTTGTTGATATCTGTGCTGAGGTAGAAAGCGTAGACACCTGGGTCTGTGAACTTGTAAGCAAACAGCGTTGTGGATGTCGCAACTTGTGACTGAGCCTCCAGCAATGCTCGGAATCCACCATAGTCAAAATTGGAATTGGTGTTGTACAAGTTGTTTCTGTAGATTGTAAGATATATAGAGAGTTATAATGAACTGAACAGAAAACAAGTTTACTGCTGGGGTAGTTTAAAAATGATGGGGAACAATTGTCCCAAGACAAAAAGTACTCCATACCAGTGACTGCATAAAAAAAAGAATAAAAAGGAAGAAAAATATGAAAATGAATTTTTCTCTAAAAAGTATTTTTTTCGAAAAATACTTACCGATGACATTACTGTTAGGAATAGTGTCTTAGCTAGCCTAATTTTAGCCAAAATTGGATGTGTACCTATATGGCAGGGGAGGCAACAAGGGGCATCATAAACCTAGCCAGTATCCCGAGTAGCCTCCCTTCCATCCCCATCCGGGCACATGATTCCTGCCAGTCTGTGTACTTAGCTGACGAGAGGCAAGCGGGGCAGGTGGGAGGGTCATTCGAGTAATGTCATCGGTATGTATTTTTCGAAAAAAAAAATACATTTTAGAGAAAAATTCATTTCTTTCCTCAAAACACATTACGGATGACATTACTGTTAGGAAGAATTATGAAGAGGAGGTGGGTGCCGCTTATAACGCCCCTAACCCCCAACTAGGCCCGCCCTCCCAGGAGCAACCTCCCGATAATTTTAGCTAAGAATAGCCAACGGCACCGAGGATGCCGGGAGGGAGTGTTGCGCTCCGGGGATGTTTCCCACCAGCGCCATGTTTCCCGCTGGCCTGGGAGAACCTGAGAGGATCTCGCGCTGTCCGGAGGGGTCCCTCAGGTAGAATCGGGCGAAGTTGACTCCACTCACCAGCGCATGGCCGCTGCAGAGTCTTTCATGGCTCAGTAGCGGTCGAATGCGAGGATGCGGCCATAGACCTCGTGCGCCCTGATGTTCATCCCTTTGGCCGCATCAGGGTAGAGGTCCTGGTAGGCGGCGCGAAGTACGCAATGGAGCCAGGAGGTATACCGTCTGGGATGAGATGTCATCCCCATCTGGAAGCCGGGTGCGTCCCCTGCGTATCGGCTTGGTCAGCACAGGTGTCCACATAAGGCTCTCACTGGATCCTGCTGTCTGTATCCGGGGCAGGTCCTGAATCCCCCAAGGGCCGAATGGTGTGTTGAGGCTAGGAAGCCAGGTCGGGCTGCAGTAGTCCCGCCAATCATCCATACTGCAAGTCTGAGGGTGCGCTGAAGAGCGTGCAGTTCGCTGACCCTGGCAGCTGTGGTGAAGGTCAGTCGGGAGTAGGTCTTCTGTGGCACGTCGGCCGTCCGCACCAACTGGAGCAGGTCGAAATGGTCCAAGACGAGCCCCCATAAGCCCTAGGCAAGGTCCCATCGCGGCAACCGCGAGCAAAGGCGAGACGTGTAGACCGAAGAGCGTCAGAATGCTTGCGAGGTCTGTACAGGCACCAGGGTCGGCCAGTCGGTCCGTGACAGCGATCATGGTCAGGTAGCCCCTAAAGGTGAGAGCGCCAAGTTGGTCGGTGAAGAGCCAGAGGAAGCACTCCACCCCCCGAGGAACCGTGTGGCACATGGGGAAGAGGCGCTCATCACCTGCGTCACCCAGGACTCACTCCTTCCCTTGTAAACTCGATTGGTCGAGTGTCTACAGACTGTAGCGATAGCTCCCACAGCTGCACTTGAGAAGCCTCTAGCGGCAAGGGCTTGCCGCACAACGTCCAAGCATGGAGGAAGAGTTCTCGGGGCTGCAAAGCATCGTGCGTGGGGTGGTGATCCGCAGAGGGGGCCTCACAGCGAGGTTCAGGAGGCCGGAGGTCCACGAGCATGTCCTGCAGCAAGTATCCACAGGACCCGGAGCGCGTTGCAACCTTGAGCTTGGGACTAGCACTGTAGGACTAGCGAGGCGGCGAGGCCGTCCCCAGAGAGGTAGAGAGCGCCGACCGCTCAGGCTAGCGGAACTGGAACAGAGGAGATGAAGCGGAGAAGCAGATCACCCGAACGATTACTTACTTACTTACGCCTGTCAACCCTCCCAGGGTATAGGCCATCGACGAGAGACCTCCAGCGACTCCTGTCCTGTGCTTTTCCTTCGATTTTACTCCAGGTGGTTCCCAGTCTCTTGATGTCTGCTTGGAGGTCTTGATGCCAGGTGTTTCTCGGCCTGCCTCTTTTCCTCTTTCCCTGGGGGTTCCACGACAATGCCTGCCTAGTGATACTGGAAAGTGGCTTTCTCAGACTGTGACCAATCCATCCCCATCTTCTTCTCCCAATTTCTTTCTCTGCTGTTATCTGCTCTGTTCTCTCCCAGAGTCTGATGTTGCTGATCTTCTCTGGCCAGTGGATTTTCAAGATTTTTCTAAGGCAACTGTTAATAAAGATCTGTACTCTGTTGACTGTGGTTTTTGTAAACCTCCAAGTCTCTTCTCCATATAGGAGAACTGCTTTTACGTTTGAGTTGAAAATCCGGACTTTGGTGTGTTGTGAAAGCTCTCTGGAACTCCACACTTTTTTCAGCTGGAGAAAGGCTGCTCTGGCTTTACCGATTCGTGATCTGCATCAGTGCCACCTTTTTTGTCGATGATGCTCCTGAGATAGGTGAAGGACTCCACCTCATCCAGCAGGGTGCCAGCAAGCAAGACTGGTTCTTCCCTGGTTGCGTTCAGCCTCATTGTCTTTGTTTTCTGTTTGTGGATGGTGAGGCCCACCTGGGACGAGATGTCAGCAAGCCTCGTGGTCTTGTCCTGCATTTGTTGATGAGTGTGGGACAGTAACGCCAAGTCGTCTGCAAATTCGAGGTCATCAAGCTGTGTCCACAGTGTCCACTGTATTCCGCTTCTTCTCTGCTCTGTGGTCCTCTTCATGACCCAGTCTATGGCCAGTAGGAAGAGGAACGGAGACAGTAAACACCCCTGCCTGACGCCAGTTCTGACCTGGAGCTCCCTGGTGAACTGCCCTTCATGGATCACGCAACATGTCATGCCATCGTAGCTGCTCTTGATCAGGCAGACGAGCTTTGTGGGTACACCGTAATGTCGTAGCAGTTTCCACAAAGTCTCTCGGTCCATGCTGTCAAATGCTTTCTCGTAATCCACAAAGTTGACGTACAGCGGGGAGCTCCACTCCAGAGACTGCTCCACGATGATGCGGAGAGTGGCAATCTGGTCTGTACATGATCGGTTTTTCCGGAATCCTGCTTGCTGGTCTCTCAGCTGGGGGTCGACGGAGCTCTTCATTCTCTCCAGGATGATCCTGTTGAAGACCTTTCCTGGTACTGACAGCAACGTGATTCCTCTGTAGTTGGAACACTTGCTGAGGTCGCCTTTCTTGGGAAGCTTGATTAGGTACCTCTCCTTCCAGTCAGCAGGCATCACCTCCTCTTCCCAGATCTTTCCAAACAGTGGGTACAGCATCTCTACTGTTGTTTCTAGGTCTGCTTTCAGAGCCTCCGCTGGGATGCCATCTGGCCCTGCTGCTTTGCCGTTATTCAAAAATACCACTGCTCTTCTGATCTCTTCCCGGCTGGGTCTGTCACAGCTGATAGTCTCTGCTGGCTGGATGTCTGGGGGGTCGGGTGAGGTGGGTCTGTTTAGTAACTCTTCAAAATACTCGGCCCATCTGTCAAGTTGGTCTGCTCTGTCTGCAATAGGCTTGCCTTGTCTTTTACTGGTCTTTCTGTATGGCCATACTTGCCTGACAATCTTCTGGTAATGTCGTAGAGCTGTTTCAGGTTGCCGCTGCCTGCTGCCTTTTCTGCCTCTGCTGCTAGGCCATCTGTGTAGGCTCTCTCTTTTCTCCGCTGTGCCGCTATGCTGGGAGTTATACACGCTGATTCTTGTTGTACCAAGCAGATTTCAGAAGAACAGCGTGCGCTATGCTGTGGCAATACACCCAACGTGCTTTCCTCCCCTTTCATCATTTCATCTCAGGAGTGGCTCTTCCGGCACGCCACGCTCAACATCACGGCCTGCGCTAGCCTAGTGCACTCAACGAAGCCAGTACCAGCAAGCGTCAGGCCCCACATTCCAGCCGAATGATGTAATGACAGACACCTCCCAGACGCAGTGACTGTGTTTTTTACTGAACAGCTGCGTTTTTAGAAACCATCGGACTGGTTTCACGTTAATAATGTAGTTCTACTACGTTTGTTTTTAAAATGAATATGAAGTTATATACTAGTTAAGTTCAGTATAATTAAGGTGGTGACTGTTTATGCCGGAGCGACTGTCTAAACACCGGCGCTGTACTATGGCGGCGACGAGCCCCCAGGTGCTGTTTGACCGTTGTTCAGTTTCATGTTGCCTAGATCGGAGATCATCTCCGTATCGACGCGGGTATTTTGTTTCTGTTGTTAACTTGTTTTATGTACTAGTTTTAGCCAAGTAGGAACTTAATAAAGAACATTATAATAGTGTGTTCAGGGGACATAGGGCTGTCTTAGCATTCTGTTTTTGTCAGGGAGGTTCGGGTCGGGATGAGGCCACTGGCGCTGGCCATTAGATGCCTTGGTGACGGGCTTCACCCGTCCGAGTCATTGTCCATTGTGTAGCTCTGTTATTGTAATTTGTGGAATGAGCGAGTGAGTGAATGTAAGCAGCACATGTGGTGGCAAAAATGTGAATTTCCCCATGAGGGATTAATAAAGTATTATTGCATTGTATTGTATTGTATTGTTGTATTGTACTCTGCCCTGATACTCCACTTCACCTCACGGTTGGCTTCCGAGTATTCCTCGTGTGCCCTTGCTTTGGCCGCTCTCGTTCGACTGTTGTTGACAACTGTTTTCTTCTGCTTCCTCATTTCTATCTTCTTCAAGGTCTGTGCCGACAGCCAGTCCTTGTGATGGTGTTTCTTGAACCCCACAGTGTCTTTGCAGGTTGAGTTCAGTGCCTCTCTAACTGCCTTCCACTGCTGCTCTGTGGTGACCGCCTCCTCTTCATTTACTAGCTCCTGTAGCACTTGAAATCGGTTGGACAGCACCAGTTTGAACTCTTCTCTCACTCCCATCTCTCTCAGAAGGCTTACATTATAGCCCTGTCTTCTTGTTGTCCCTGTGCTGCTTTTCTTTAACTTGAGCTTTATTCTTAAGGTAAGCAGATGATGGTCTGAGGCGACATCTGCTCCCCTCCTCACTCTAACATCTTGAAGGGATCTTCTAAATTTCTTGCTAATGCAGATATGGTCTATTTGGTTCTCTGTTGTATGGTCAGGTGAGACCCAAGTTGCTTTGTGTATTCTTCTGTGTGGGAAGATGCTGCCTCCAATGACAAGTCGGTTTAGAGCACAAAAGTCTACAAACCTCTCCCCGTTTTCACTCATCTTCCCTAGTCCCTGTCTCCCCATCACCTCTTTGTATCCGGTGTTGTCCTCCCCTATTTTGGCATTAAAATCACCCATGACGATGATGATGTCTCACTCCGCACATTTTTCCACAGCACTCTGGAGTCGGTTGTAGAACTCTTGTTTCTCTTCCTCGTCACTGTCATTGGTGGGCGCATAACACTGGATGACGTTCAACTTGACCTTTCTCCTAGTTCTAAAGGCTGCTGTGATAATTCTTGGCCCAAGAGGTTCCCAGCCAATCAGCGCTCTCTGTGCCAGTGGTGACAGTATGAATGCTACACCTTCTGTATGGGGGGCATTCTCCTCTTCATGACCTGAATACAGAATCATCTCCCCACTTAACAGCCTTTTCTGGCCAGACTGCGTCCATCTGGCTTCACTGATACCTAGCAGGGAAAGGTTGTACTTTTGCATTTCCGCTGCTATCTGGGTGGACTTCCCACTCTGGTACATGGTCTTGACATTCCGTGTGCCCATGATTGTGTCCCTGGATAGAGAGAGGCAGCTCGGTCCTGAGGCTTCCGAAGACTTCCGGCTTTCACCACAAGACGTCATAAATCTTCTGGAAGAAGAACCTTCCTCCTTCAGGAAAGGAACTGCTGTTTGTCTTTTCGTCGGCGTTTTTGTAGCTATTTCTTTATTTGCAGGGTGGGGAAGCTACCCCCACGCCCCTTACTAGGAGGACCAGGGGTTTTCTGTCGGGGTCTCCTTCCCTTAGACCATGTTGGTTCACGGCACCTTATTTCATTCGGTGCACCCCTCTCACGAGGGACCCCCTATCCACCACCCAGGGGACGCGCCTCAACACCAAATGGTCCCAGCGCGAGGCACCCAAACGATGTCCAGACGGAACATCCACTCTGCACGGAGAAGCTGGCCGTGACGCGCGATGGAGTCGGCAGGTCATGCGGAAGTCCTGGGAAGTCTCTAGCTCGGAAGTGATGTCTCGATCTTCGCACCAACAGAGCCCCTGGCAGAGGAGGAAGTACAGGGAGAGTAATCGCATCCCACCCTGCTTCTGAAAGAAGTCAACTACTTTGGCGCTGTCGGAGAGGACGAGAGGCTCCTGACGTCGCATATGTGATACCCGAAGCTGGGCCACGAGGTCCGGAGGCAGAGTAGGATCTTGGTAACAGGAGAGTGCCCCCAGTGGCGAGACTTGCGTCGACACAAGGGACATCATGGGAGGAGGCGAGAAGAGAGGAACTCCCGTAGCGAGCCAGTCGGGATCCGCCCCCGCGAAGAAGAAGAGGATGTGGCAATGGCCGCACCCGAACCTGAAACTCAAGGTCGCCTGTCGAGGGTCGTCCAGGGAGAAACAGGAGCAGCTGAAGCTGGGGGCAGTAGAGACATCATAGGGAAGTAGGTCCGCTGATGTACTCACCAGTCCCCGACGCCGAAGTCACCGTCTGGCGGAGGACGCCTGCTCTTGAGACAACCACCATGCTGGGTTTGCCAAGTGCTGCCTTCGCCACTCCGCTATGGCATGAGGTCGGACCTGCCCACGTAGACCAGGAAGCCAAGCCTGCCGAGGAGATCCCAAAGTGCATCTCGATCCTTCTCCAAGGAGGACTCCGACCGGTTCCGCAAGAGAAGATCATCTACGGATGTCGATGTGGAGCACGAAGACATCCGTCTGGTCCTGTCTGCTATGAAGTACAGCTACGGTAGAACCTCCGGAGGCTGCGATAGACACCGAAGGGAGCACACGACCCTGATAGATCACGCTGTCGAAGGCAAAGTGGAGGGAAGGGCTGGAGATGGTGTCTGGGGACAAGCACAACGCATTCTTCTCCAAGGAGGTCTCCGACCGGTTCTGCAAGCGACGATCGTCTAGGGATGTCGACGTGGCCACACGAAGATGTCCAGCCGGCCTCGTCTACTACAGCGTCCAGATGCGGTAGAGCACCCAGTGGCTGCAGTAGAGCCGAAGGGAAGTGCGCGACACTGGTAGACCACGCCACCAAAGGCGAGGCGGAGGTAAAGGCTGGAGACGGGGTGTCTGGGGGCGAGCAGAACGCAATCTTATCCAACGAGGTCTCCGACCGGCTCCGCAAGATCGTCTAGGAATGTCGACGAGTCCAGGCTGACAGCCCAGTCCAAAGTCTGTACTGCGGCGCAAAGGCTCGGATGGTCTCCACGCCGAAGGATGGGGCGGTGACGAAATTGTACAGCGTGCTGCGCGTGTCGAATGTCGTAGCCGCTTACCAATGGTCTGAAGGTCGAGGCTGCCGCGCAGGTGTCATCCTGAAGCACCAGTTCACACGAAGTGGTAGCCGGCAAGGCGTCGACCGAGGAGTGGTACGCAGTGTGGTAGGTGGTGACCAGCAAGCCAGGAACCTCCTAACCGCGGTGACTGGAGGGAGTCTCTGATCCTCGATGCGCGGAACGAAGTCCGGTAGAGGCTCAGTCATGCGTAGTCAAGTGCCGTCTCCACAGGCCGACACGCAACATCCCAGGACCGTAGATACACCGTCCTACCGCCCTGGGGTGCCGGCATGAATCCTGTGTTGTCCGCCGAAGCTACTACAAGAATAAAACCAATCATTAACCTACAGCGCTTAACTTACCTTCCAGCTGTAAGCGCTTTACAATGAGTACCCACGATTAAAAACCCATGACATGTGTACACCAAAACCATACTAGTGGCCGCGAGGAAGTAGGAAGCTGACCAGGTGGGGAGGCGGAGTGGCGAGCGACGCCATGGCTGCGCTCATAGTACTCTAAGAGCCACGCGGGCGCCCAAAAGGCCCTAAGTCTCACCCTGTCCTGGGTAAAGGCATCCGTCCCTGGGCTGGACGCCGTACATCTGTGCTGGGCCGGAATGCGTGTGGTGTAACCCATGCAGCCCGAGTCGACCCATCCCGTGAGTGTCAGGTGAGCGGCCGCATACTGATCCCGTAGTTTCGCCCGGGGCAAAGGTACTTATCTCAAGCTAAAGAAAAGCCGCACAGAGACAACAAGAAGACCGCGCTATAATGTAGGCCTCCTGAGAGAAACTGGAGTTAGAGAAGAGTTCAAACTGGTGCTGTCCAACCGGTTTCAAGCGCTACAGGAGCTAGTAAATGAAGAGGAGGCGGTCACCACAGAGCAGCAGTGGAAGGCAGTTAGAGAGGCGCTGAACTCAACCTGCAAAGACACTGTAGGGTTCAGGAAACACCACCACAAGGACTGGCTGTCGGCACAGACCTTGAAGAAGATAGAAGCGAGGAAGCAGAAGAAAGCAGCGGTCAACAACAGTCGCACGAGAGCAGCCAAAGTAAGGGCACAGGGGGAATACTCGGAAGCCAACCGCGAGGTGAAGAGGAGTATCAGGGCAGACAAGAGGGCCTACACAGACAGCCTGGCAGCAGAGGCAGAAAAGGCAGCAGGCAGCGGCAACATGAAACAGCTCTACGACATTACCAGAAGATTGTCGGGTAAGTATGGCCATACAGAAAGACCAGTAAAAGACAAAGAAGGCAAGCCTATTGCAGACAGAGCAGACCAACTCGACAGATGGGCCGAGTATTTTGAAGAGTTACTGAACAGACCTAGCCCACCCGACCCCCCCGACATCCAGCCGGCAGAGACCGACCTACCCATCAGCTGTGACAGACCCAGCCGGGAAGAGATCAGAAAAGCAGTGGCATTTTTGAAAAATGGCAAAGCAGCAGGGCCAGATGGCATCCCAGCGGAGTCTCTGAAAGCAGACCTAGAGACAACAGTTGAGATGCTGTACCCACTGTTTGGAAAGATCTGGGAAGAGGAGGTGATGCCAGCTGACTGGAAGGAGGGGTACCTAATCAAGCTTCCCAAGAAAGGCGACCTCAGCAAGTGTTCCAACTACAGAGGAATCACCTTGCTGTCAGTACCAGGAAAGGTCTTCAACAGGATCATCCTAGAGAGAATGAAGAGCTCCGTTGACCCCCAGCTGAGAGACCAGCAAGCAGGATTCAGGAAGAACCGATCATGTACAGACCAGATCGCCACTCTCCGCATCATCGTGGAACAGTCTCTGGAGTGGAGCTCCCCGCTGTACGTCAACTTTGTGGATTATGAGAAAGCATTTGACAGCGTGGACCGAGAGACTCTGTGGAAACTCCTACGACACTACGGTGTACCCACAAAGCTCGTCCGCCTGATCAAGAGCAGCTATGATGGCATGACATGTCGCGTGATCCACGAAGGGCAGTTCACCAGAGAGCTCCAGGTCAGAACTGGTGTCAGGCAGGGGTGTCTGCTGTCTCCGTTCCTCTTCCTACTGGCCATAGACTAGGTCATGAAGATGACCACAGAGCACAGACGAAGTGGAATACAGTGGACACTATGGACACAGCTTGACGACCTCGATTTTGCAGACGACTTGGCATTACTGTCCCACACTCATCAACAAATGCAGGACAAGACCACGAGGCTTGCTGACATCTCGTCCCAAGTGGGCCTCACCATTCACAAACAGAAAACAAAGACAATGAGGCTGAACGCAACCAGGGAAGAACCAGTCTTGCTTGCTGGCACCCCGTTGGAGGATGTGGAGTCCTTCACCTATCTCGGGAGCATCATAGACAAAAAAGGCGGCACTGATGCAGATGTCAGAGCACGAATCGGTAAAGCCAGAGCAGCCTTTCTCCAGTTGAAAAAAGTGTGGAGTTCCAGAGAGCTGTCACAACACACCAAAGTCCGGATTTTCAACTCCAGTGTAAAAGCAGTTCTCCTATATGGAGCAGAGACATGGAGATTGACAAAAACCACAGTCAACAGAGTACAGACCTTCATGAACAGTTGCCGTAGAAGAATTTTGAAAATCCACTGGCCAGAGAAGATCAGCAATGTCAGACTCTGGGAGAGAACAGAGCAGATAACAGCAGAGAATGAAATTGGGCGAAGAAGATGGGGATGGATCGGTCACAGTCTGAGAAAGCCAGCTTCCAGTATCACGAGGCAGGCATTGTCATGGAACCCCCAGGGAAAGAGGAAAAGAGGTAGGCCGAGAAACTCTTGGCGTCGAGACCTCCAAGCAGACATCAAGAGACTGGGAACCACCTGGAGTAGAATCGAAGGAGAAGCACAGGACAGGAGTTGCTGGAGGTCTCTCGTCGACGGCCTATACCCGGGTAGGGGTGACAGGCGTAAGTAAGTAAGTAAGTAAAGGTACTTATACTGAGCTTGAGGCGGAACACTTCTGTTGGAATGTGGCAGGGTTGGACGGCCGTACTCTAGTCTCGGCGGCAGGCCTAGGCTGACGGGTGGCATCCAAGTCGCGGGAAGCAGTCTGCAGTAGCGGTGGCCTGTCCTGCGAGCGTGGCCGCCGATGAGGTACGGGAGTCTGCTCGGTTCTTCTAACACCCAGTGGCCCGTCTGCCATTCTGAGGGTAGATGGGGCGTGCTATATCGACGTGAACCCAGCTCCTCCCTTTACTTTTAACCAACGAACGGGCGCACGGAAGTCCAGCAGAATTGTCCGGTCGTGAACACCTGTCACTGACCTTCCACCGTGAGGTGGCCTTAGTCGCCTGGTCGGCGCCAAACCCCAATAAATAAATAACTAAATAAATGTACTGACCTTGGAGCAGGATGTCGAAGCTTTGTGTAATCTTGTCGCTTACTTTTCTAAATCCCGCTGCCTTCTGCTCAAACGGTGAAGGGGGGGGGGGGGCATGTAGCCTGTGCGAGCAATGTCACCGTGGCCCAAACTCGTCTCTATCTCACCTGACGAGAGGGCCCTCACCAGTCCAGCCTTTTCGTCTGGCCGAGGGCACTTGTCTTTGTCACTGGCCTCACAGCAGGACGCTATACACTTGTGCTGGACTCGTTCCAAAGTATGCACGTCGTAGGCCAAGCTCGGTGATTCTACCAGCGAGGTGGCGAAGTTCTTCCCCCCTGCAACTGTCCGAATGTTAGTTTCGTAAATGCGAACTATGTTGCTATGGGCCCGTCTCATCTCAATCCTTGTCTGACGAGCGGGTAAGCACTTGTCCAGCATTCTCATCCGTGCTAGGGTACCTCACCTTGTTACTGACCTCTGCACGGGACGCCATACGCCTGTGCTGGACTTGTCTCAAGGGTCTGGGCGTGTGGCAGTTCGTAAAATTAATTTTTCTTTAAAAGATATTTTTTCAAAAAATACTTACCGATGACATTACTGTCTGGAAGTGTCAACTACTTACCCAATTTTAGCCTAAGAACTTGTTGTGTTCCTACACAACCCGGGAGGCACTCGGGGAACCCTAACTAGGGCTGAGAGTAGCCTCCCGTCCTAGCCCAAAAACGGGCACTCACCACGTGGCCCAATCACAATCAGTCAGTGATACTTAGCTTACCAGCGGCAAGCGGGGCAGGTGGGAGGGTCCTCCGAGTAATGTCATCGGTAAGTATTTTTCGAAAAAATATATTTTAAAGAAAAATTAATTTGTTTCTTCAAAAACATTACCGATGACATTACTGTCTGGAAGAATGGCGAAAAGGTGGAGGGTGCCGCGCCCAAGTTACCGCCATAAAGGGCATACGACAGAGCCACACACCCATTCGCCAAACTCCTGACAATTTTAGCTAAGTGCGTACCTACGGCGCTTCCGGCGCCGGGAGGGAGTGTTGCGCTGCGGCGATGTCCCCCACCAGAGCGAGATTGTCTCGCTGGCCTGACAGAAACCTGAGGTAAAAGCGGGCGAAGGTGGATTCTGCCCGCCAGCCCACTGCGGCCACGATGTCTCGAACAGCACAATTGCGATCGAAGGCGACGCTCGCGGCCATGGCTCGTACCTCATGTGTGCGTATCTTGAGCCTCTTTGCAACTGCTGGGGAAAGGTCCTGATAGGCTGACCTGATGACCCAGCGAAGCCAAGAAGAAATCGTTTGCGCTGATATGTCTTCTCTGCTATGTGCCAAGGGTAGAAAGAGGCGTGATCATCCTCGGCGGACGGGTTTGGTACGTCGTAAATATACGCGAAGAGCACACACAGGATCCTGTTGCCTGGTCTCCCGAGTAAAACTTGCATTTTTCAGCGGCCTAATGGTAATCACTAGGGGCGCAGTCAAGGGAGACCTAGTCTTGGCGAGGAAGGCAGGGTCTGTGAGTAGCTGTACAGAACCGTCTGCCCGGAATTGGAGGCAGGCAGGACTTGCCGACATCGCATGTAGCTCGCTTACTCTAGCCGCGGTGGCCAGTGCCAACAGAAAACATGTCTTTCGTGTCACATCCGAGAACATAGCCAGGGAAAGCGGTTCAAACCTGTCCGAGTTCAGCCACGTCAGGACCCAAGGGAGGTCCCATCGCGGAATCAGTGAGCGGGGAACCGGACGCTGCAGGCCGAAGTGTGCCATCAGGTCTGCAAGGTCTTTGTTTTCGCCAGGGTCTGGGTGGCTGAGGTGACGGTAAGTGTCTGCAATCATAGACAGATATCCTCGGATCGTGATGGGGGCTAGGCCTTGGTCTCCAAAGAGCCAGAGGAAGAAGTCAGCGAGCTGTGAAGGAGTCAACTCAGTGGGCATAAGGTGTCGGTCAGTGCACCAGGATTGGAATACTCACCACTTTCCCCCATAAACACGTCTGGTTGAGGGTCTATGGGCTGAAGCGATAGCTGCCACTGCTGCACTCAAGAAGCCTCTAGCGGTGAGGGCTTGCCGCACAATCTCCAGGCGTGAAGGAGAAGTCGCTCCGGGCACGGGTGGAAAAGTGGCTGGCGGGGCTGCTTGAGCATCGTCCTCGAGGTGGGCAGGCAAAGCGGAGGGCCCGTGGCGAGACTGAGTAGATCGGTAGTCCAAGACCTGTTCCAGGAGAACGGGGCTACCAGTAACATGACCGTGTTGCAACCTCTGAGCTTGAGGAGGACTTTGGGAACGAGGACCGTCGGGGGATAAGCGTAGGCGATGAGACCGTCCCACGGAATGGAGAGCGCGTCGACTGCCCAGGCTAGGGGGTCTGGAATCGGTGAGACGAAGAGGGGAAGCTGGTGATTCCACCTCGTGGCAAAGAGGTCGATCATGGGAGTCTCCCAGTGAGCGCAGATCATCTGAAAGATGTCTGGGTGAAGAGTCCATTCCGTGTGAAGTAATTGTCCGCGCCGAGATAGTGAGTCCGCCAACACGTTCAGGTGACTGGGGATGTGTCGAGCTCGGAGGGATAGTCCGCGGTCCTCGCACCAGCGCATCAATCGATAGAGTAGAATGCATAGCTCGGGAGAGTGAGTACCGCCCTGCTTCTGAATGTAAGAAACGACTGTGGTGTTGTCCGAAAGGACTAGGATCTCCTGGTGGCGAATGTGCGTTTCCCATTTCATGAGGGCTTGCCAAACCGCTTGTAGCTCTAGCCAGTTGATGTGTCTGTCTGCTAGATCCGGAGACCAGAGGCCGGATGTCGAGAGGAAACTCGGTAGCAGATGTGCACCCCAGCCGGTGAGACTTGCGTCCACGCAGAGTGAGAGCTGAGGAGGCGGGGAGGCTAGAGGAACTCCGACAGCGAGCCATGAGGTGTCTGTCCAGCGCTGCAGATGTGGGTGAAGGATCTGAGTCACAGGTACCGGAGCGTCTAAGTCGCCGGAGGACGGACGCCAATGAAGCAGCAGGTGTAATTGAAGCGGCCGGGAGTAAAGACGACCGAGGGGAAGGAGATCTGCCGCTGCATTCATCAAGCCGAGGAGCTGAAGCCAAACTCTGGCGGGGACTGACTCCGCCTGTGCTACCTGGGCGGCCAAGGAGGCTAACTTGTGGATCCGAGGCTCCGGCAAACTCACTCTGTTGAGGTCGGTCGCAAATTTCATGCCGAGATGAATAAATCGTTGAGATGGAGATAGGTCCGACTTGCCTGTGTTGACCAGGAACCCCAAACGCGACAGCAACAGGAGCAAAGAATCTCTGTCCGTCCGCAGGGTGCTTATCGATTGATTCCTCAGGAAGAGGTCGTCCAAATAGTTGGAGGTTGGACTGGACGTCGACTGTCTGGTCTTGGCGACGACAGCATCCATAATGCGAGTAAAAACCCACGGGCTGCTGTTGAGACCAAATGGAAGGGCCCGAAACTGGTAGATCACCCCGTCGAACGCGAATCGGAGATACCTCCTGGAAGCCGGGTGTATGAGGACATGGAGATATGCATCGGATAGGTCCAGGCTGACAGCGAAGTCCATCGGTTGTACAGCGGCCCGAAGGGTCCTGGAGGTTTCCATGCGAAAAGTGGGAGCTATGATAAACTTGTTTAGTGCTGATAGATCGATAACTGGGCGCCACTTGTTGCCCGGCTTGGGAACCACAAAAAGGCGGCTGTAAAATGCTGGTGAGTCGATATGACACACTACCTCTGTGGCAGCCTTCTGTAGAAGCGATTCGACCTCTCCGCATAGTGCGATGGCTTTCAGACTGTCCGAAGGAATCTCTGTCCTTACGGGTGAGCGTCTCAGCGGCGGGGGAGAACAAAATGAAATCGAGAGTCCGTCGGTGATGGTGGCGAGTACCCAGGGGTCGTCTGGAAGTAGCAACCTCCACATGTCGCTGAAAAGAGTGAGCCTCCCGCCGACAGGAGGTCCCGGAGCAGACGGCGGGGGGGCTGGAACGGGGACGAATCAGGGAGCCCGCCTGCGCCCACGGCGGCGGGCAGACCTGGGCCAAGCGGGGACAGAGGTCCTAACTGGTCTAGCACGGCCGAAGGCGGGGAACCGCCGGGGTGTCTTGGCGGAAGCTGGAGTGAAGGATGAAGCGGGTCTGGAAGTCCGCAGGGCGCGACCCACGGCCTTGCGGGCGGAGTGAAAGCGTGAGGCTGTAACTCGGCTGGGCCAGCGGTCCGGATTGTCGTCCTTCACCTTCTGCCAGGTGTCACCGAAGAGGAGTGGTCCACCAAGGGGGGCACGACGCAGCTGGGTCTTTAGATCGGGAGGCATACCACAACAGGCGAGTAGTACTGCATCGCGACGCATGAGGTCACAGTTGGATGCTGCCGCCATCGTGTTGACCGATGAGTGATACGCTGCCCGGTTTGCCGCAACCCCGAGGGTGAGAAGGTCACCAAGTAAGGGTGTAAGCGAAGGTTGCCAAGCGTCCTCGATGCGACGGATTAAACCTTGAGTGAGAAGCTCTAGAAAACCAGCACAGGCCAAGGAGTTCCGCACTAGTGATGCCGTCTTATCCAAACCCCGAGGGAGGGTGTGTCTCAGGTGATTGGTACCGCCAAGCTGGGATATTGACTGAGGGTCCAACGATGGAAGCTGACAGCTAAAGGACTGTGAATGTCCCGCATACCAGGATTGGCGGAAGGAGATGTCTAGGTCAGCCGGCCACTTGCGATCAGAGAAGAAAAGATACTCCTGGGAATCTGCCTGTAGGTAAGCGGAAAAGGAATCTCTCAAATCCTTAAAACCAAGGGGCTGCGGTAAAGACTTGAACCTCTTCTGTGGACGGCCAGAGTCGACAAAGGCGGACACCTTCCTCTTGAGTGGGGGGGGACTGGGGACACGCGTCCTCGGGCAGTGCAGCCGTGATGAGTCGAGCTGCTTCATCAATGCCGAGAAGCGTTTCCGTGTGTGACGTAGAAGGGGGTCTAGGCGATGCAGTATCATCCGACACCGTATAGTGAGACGAGGCACTGTCCACACCGAGTAGGCCCGAAACTGAATCCTCCGGGAGAAAACTAAGAGTCTCCTCATCCCGCGTAGGGAGCGAAGTCCGGTGAGGATTGACATTGGTGGATAACGTTCTAGCCACGTCACGACGAGAGAAGGTAGCTGCCGGCGAGCATTGTGTCCTCTGGTGTTGATGTGTAGCTGTCGGCGAGCGTCGCGTCTGCTGGTGCGGGTGAGGTGGGGGTGGGGGCAAAACGTGACCAGGAGACGGGGACCTGGAGTGAGCCAAGCGCCTGTCCCGGTTGGAGCGACTGCGAGAACAGGAGCGGCTGCGAAGATGGGAGTGGCGGCGACGACGGGAGCGACTGCGACGACGCGGACGACTGCGACGATGTAACTGGGAAGAGGTGAAGCTCGGGTCCGAAGCTCGCGAAGGAGACAAACGCAACAAGGACGCTGGTTGGAGGTTGTGACGGCCGTTGCGTAGCATATCAGGGTGCTTCCTCCGATCGTAAGTAACTGCGCCAAAGCATCTAGAATTGTTGGCCGAATGAGATAGGTGAGGACTGTCGGAAGTCCTACGGCGTTTAGACACATGTCTCGGCTGACCTACCTCCATAAGGTAGGCACTCTGCCCTAGTGCTGTCTCTCCGTAAGAGTCAGCGGGCGTATCTTTGCGAGACCTCTCAGGACTGACGGAAAAATGACGGCGTGGATCGCGTCTCTGTAGGCTTGCCTCCGTAAGGCGAGCACTCTGCCCTCGTGCTGTCCCTCCGTAAGAGTCAGCGGGCGTATCCTTGCGAGACCTCTCAGGACTGACGGACAAATGACGGCGTGAAGCGCGTCTCTGTAGGCTTGCCTCCGTAAGGCGAGCACTCTGCCCTCGTGCTGTCCCTCCGTAAGAGTCAGCGGGCTTAGATCGAGTGTGAGTCACAGAAGATGCAGTCCTGTGTGAAGAGCTAAACTCATGTGTCCCACGTGTCGTCCTATCCCGCAGGTCAGATCGAGAGTGTTTAGTTAAAACGCCAGGAATGGTCGGGGGTTCCAAAAAGGGCTGCCGGTCCGTAACCGGCGTCGGGCGCTCACGCCGGTAAAATTTCCACAACTGGGACCAAACTTGTTCAGGCCAGGTTACACAAATCTCACAAGAATGGTCCGATTCGCATCCCATACAAGGAAGGCATAACTTGTGCTTATCGCTAGGCCATTGGAAATCGCCGCACCGCGGGCAAGTAAGGACTTGGTTACTGTAACATAAATCAGACATGACTATCGACCGGGCGCAGGCACGATGAAGCCCCGCCAACGAAACATGAGAGATCGGCGCGAATCTATACGATCGAAGCGTAGCCACAAACTGAAGCCACAAACCGAAGCAGGCACCCGGTCCGGGGCCAGCCAAGGGCTGGGGCCGATATGTTACTTCTCCTGAGATGCGGCGGGGACGGGAAGAGATACATCCATGGCGTCCACGGCACATGAAGGAGGGAAGAGGTCCCAAGTAGATCCGCGCCGAACAGAGCACAACACAACCACAGCAGGGAGCGTCGGGAAGTAAACACAGCGTTTCCGACGGAAGAAGAAGAGTTAGAATTCCGGTAGTGACGCACGAAGACCAGAAGAACAAGTAGACTAAGACGACCGGCCCTTTAAGAACCGGTAAATGTCCTGTAGGCTAAACACGTCTGCTCACAAGAGCTAAGTATCGATGACTGATTGTGATTGGGCCACGTGGTGAGTGCCCATTTTTGGGCTAGGACGGGAGGCTACTCTCAGCCCTAGTTAGGGTTCCCCGAGTGCCTCCCGGGTTGTGTAGGAACACAACAAGTTCTTAGGCTAAAATTGGGTAAGTAGTTGACACTTCCAGACAGTAATGTCATCGGTAATGTTTTTGAAGAAACAAAGTACGTTGTTGACTCGGTGCTTAGATTACTCAGCGAGCTGACAAACAAACCTGTTGACATCCTATGTTGGCCAGGCTCAATGATCCGTTTACCCAGCGAGCTGACGAACATTCTTGCTGAAGGCCTATGTTGGCCAGCTCAGTTTATGTTTTCCCAGCGCGCTGAAGAACATTCTTGCTGAGGCCTATGTTGGCCAAGCTCGGTGTGTCGTTTACCCAGCGAGCTGACGAACATTCTTGCTGAAGTCCTGTGTTGGTTAAGCTCGGTGTCTCGTTTCCCCAGTGAGCTGATGAACCATCGGCTGAAGTTCTCGGCTCGATAAGGTCTGAAGCCACCCGTGTGTCCCAAGTTGCGAGTGTCTGAGCTGTTCCCTCCCCAAAGGTGGTCGGGTCGGTGGAAGGCACCTGCACTCGGACTTGTGTCGTTTGTTCATAGCGACAGAATCCCCAAAGCTGAGACCACTGCTCCTCCAGCCAGGGGGTGCAGACGACGCACGGGTGAGTGGAGGCACAGCTGGAACAAGGTAGGCATACAGCATGCACGTCATCTACCATTGGAAGTCACCACCACGCGTGCAGGTGCGGACTTGCAACTGCAAAACATAATCAAGAGTGACAGGCGAGCGAGCGTGGTTCCCCGAGGCCACACATCCGATGCGTACGCGCGCAAAGCCGAGAATCGAAGTGATGTTACTCCACGACTAGTGCCGACGCACGGCGCTTTCCCTCCCCTTTAGCGCCGGTCGTGGGCACCCATCGAGGTTTTACCTTATCATGTCGGGAAGGCCAGAGGCCAAACAAGGACCGAAGGGACCAACCGTGCCGCCAAAGCGAAGGCTCGCACAACCAACGGAAGAGCCGCATCCCGAAGGTAGCTCCAAGAAGCACCGTGAACACAGTAATCCAAGGCTCGTGCGGACCACGGGAAGTAATCCAAGTCCCCAACACCACAAGACCAGTGGAAGGTCACTCTCAAAACCGACGAAGGTAAACTCCAAGCTAGCACAGCTGCATCAGTAATCCCAGGCGAGCACAGCTCTATCTCTCTTCTTAAACATGGCAGAGTCCAAGCCACAAGGTGACCGGTCACACCATACACAGCCAAGACGCAGAAGCAGAGGTACACAACCTTCCATGGCTAAGCTAAGAAACAGACTGGCAGGAATCCGGTGAGCGGTTGCCCGGATGGGGATGGAAGGTAGGCTACTCGGGATACTGGCTAGGCTTATGACGCCCCTTGTTGCCTCCCCTGCCATATAGGTACACAACCAATTTTGGCTAAAATTAGGCTAGCTAAGACACTATTCCTAACAGTAATGTCATCGGTAATGTGTTTTGAGGAAAGAAATGTATTTTTCTCTAAAAGATTTTTGTTTTGAAAAATACTTACCGATGGCATTACTATGTGGAATATACCCTTTAACTTACCAATAAAATCTGTAAGCTAAAGGGTATATTCCACATAGTAATGCCATTGGTATGGATTTTGAAGAAACAAAGCAAACAATCATTCATTAAAGCTTCTTGTGCATGCAGCCAGCTGTACTGTACTGTACTGGTGGTCACATGCACATGAGGTTTACAAAATAAAAAGATTTTTTTTTTATACTTACACATCATAGATGGGATAGTATGTGTTGCTGACGGAGAAGAACATGATCTGTCCATACTCCACACAAACTGTTGGGTTGGAGATACCTGAGAAAATGGACCCATTCACTGACGAAGTTGCCAACAAGCGACGACGGGAGAATGTGAATCCAACTGTGTCATTTCCGGAGTAGTTGCCTTTTGTGTTGTCTTCAACAAGGGTAAGTAACTGCGTGGAATCTGGGTTGTACACACCAAGGAATCCGCCATCGCTCATTTCCACAAGGGAGGTGAAAGTTTCACTGTTGTCCAAGCTTTCGCATTGGTCCTCGGTGATGGCATTTCTGGCATTGATGATACTTTGAGCACTTGATACTGGGATTTGTTTCTGATAGACAAAGTGTAAATTTGTGTTTTTATTTTAAATGGTAGCTTCTCTTTTTTTTTTTTTACTGAGAAAACATTAACGCAATCTAACTGCAAGAGATACAGATCCTCATAAGCCCCAGTGCCTGCAGGTACTCATTCTTAATCTAGTCCTGTTGCTGAGATCAATTTGTATATAAGTTCCCTGGGTGGTTGTGGCTTCTGGTCATTGAATAAACAAAGATTTCAGAAACAACATCCTGTGGCAGGGATGAGGTTAAAAATGATTGGTGGTGTCTCAGACATGATGGAGGATGAGAAGGGTACCTCAGTATTGAACAACATGCACCCTAGTCAGCTTAGTCATTCTTATGGGAATTCAATGAAAATTCCAAACATTTTTATTCACCATGTTACGTGTTGAGTCGTAGTCGTAGTATGATATCACACCAGATGCACGCACGTAAGGTTCTTTGAAAGAAACTTCACTCAGCTGCAACCTGTCACACGTGGCTTAAGGATGTAGACTACACTGGAGTAACAGTTCCAACAATATCTTATTTCAGCGATGTGATCTTCACACAATGCATTCCCAAATGCACCAAAACTGATACAATGTCTCCTCTGCAAAATGTCAACGCTGGCAACACAATGCGTTTCTCATACAACGCACACCACCGTTACGCTGCGTCTCTCACAATGTACACCCTATACGGGCCACATACCTAAGATAAACTGTGTGTCCCTACAACTGACAATGTATGACAATGTATAAATGTGCTTCCCAGCACAATCTTTTATAGTATAACAACTTTCCAGAATAATCCAACGAATTCACACAACGCAACCAAACAGAACGGAACACGTAACCGAAACTCATAAATATTAATAAAAAAGAACTTTCTAGAATAAACTACAATAGTCTACAAAAATTTGACTGCTAATTTCAGCCTCTATGTTGGGAAATCCCAGTGCGTTATGATGTCTCACAAACGTATGGTAGGCAGATCATGACCTAGACAGAATTTTCCGGAAATTTCACGATCTTTCATAATACAAACTGACTGGCTGCTAACTTCACGCGTACAGAAAACAACTGTGACTAAGAGTATTAGAGCGGCTATAATACTGTGTTACAAAATGTTGCTGACACTTTGACGCCATACATGCGAGGTCACTAGACAGCGCGATTTTGCTCGAACGTTCTGGTTTATTCTCAGCGAATCTACGCATCACAAAAAATCGACCGCTCTTCTCCTTGCGACTTTACTAGAAACTTCCGGAGAATCTTACTGAAAAGGTACGTGATTCATAATCGTGACAAACTCAACAACACTCAGACACTACTGACTCGCACGGCTGACTGCTATGAGGACGTGAAAAACTGGATGACAGCAAACAAGCTCAAACTGAACGACGACAAAACGGAAGCCATGCTGGTAGGAACTCGCCAGAAACTTTCCCAGCTGTCTCCCTCTCTCCACCTTCAACTCGACAGCACCCCCATCTCCCTCTCTGACTCGGTCAAGAACCTTGGCGTTATCCTCGATTCCTCTCTTTCCATGACCAGCTTCGTCTCCGCCACGGCCCAGGCATGTTATTTCCACCTCCGCCGCATCAGTCAGATCAGAAAATACCTCACTACCGAAGCTGCCACCAAACTCGCTGTCTCTCTCATCTTATCTCGCATCGACTACTGCAACTCTCTCCTTTCTGGCCTTCCTCACTCCACCACTCTCACTCTCCAGCGCGTCCAGAACAATGCTGCCCGCCTCGTCCTCAGAAAGAAAAAATCCGACCACGTCACTCCCCTGCTCAAGCTCCTTCACTGGCTCCCCATCCCCCAACGCATCCAATACAAGATTCTGTCTCTCTGCTACAAATCCCTAAACAACTACGCTCCTGCGTATCTCTCCAACTTACTTCACCCCTACACTCCTCCCCGCTCCCTCCGCTCCGCCTCTGACCCTCTCCGCCTCCTCATCCCCCGCACCAAACTCAGCACTTTCGGCCCCCGCTCTTTCTCAGTATACGGTCCAACCACCTGGAACACTCTCCCACTCTCTCTCCGTCAGAAACACTCGCTCTCCTCCTTCCAGTCTGCCCTCAAAACTCATCTCTTTCAACAGTTCTAGCACTATATCACCACACTCCCCAGCCCAAGCTGACCGTCCTAATGTATCTTCACTATTTGTGTTACGTGAGTCATTGTCTAAAGCGTGCGTATGCGTGTGCGAGTTGTGAGTGCGCGCTTAGAGTTATAATTATTATAAGATAAGTGCATTATAAATACCGTAATTATTATTATTATTATAGCTCAAATAAATATCGGATCATTTCCTACGATCAATACATGCATGCAGTCACGAAACAACACAACCACAATTATAACACACCAATACAGCAAATACGATTCTGAATCAGGTTCTGGTTTTAAACTGATAAAACAAAAACAACACACACACACACACACACACACACACACACACTCACTCACTCACTCACTCACTAAAAAGACATCAAAATATTAAAACCTTTCAAGTGCCAAGCCTCTAGAAAAGATCTAAAACTACTGCATGTTCACTGCTGTGTAACTGGGAATACAGATATTAACCCATATCATCCTGAGGCTAAAAGCTTCAAATGTGTACATTGCCATTATGCAAGCTACATTATAGTACTTACAGATAAGGATATAGACCCATGGCTTTAGTTCAAGGGTAGTGCCAGAATAGCCAGAATGGCAATACCCTGGAACTATTTTAGTCAAACTTATTTCACACACTGGTGTATTCCGAATCATAAGGTTAATGAAGCCAACTAGATCCTCATGAGCCAGTTGTGAGAGCTCATGAGGATCCATGTCTCTTGCACTTGGGTGTTTATTTTGTTCCAGTAGTAAAGTGGTTAACTATTTAAAAATCTAAACTCACAAGTGTGTTGTTGTTTTCATCGCGGAGGTGCAGGTACGGCTCAAGGGGATATCCAGCACAGACAAAGGTCATCTTGTACTGTGACTTCTTGCGACACTGCAGGTCACAGATTTCCTCCAGGTCATCGACGTTGCAGAGACACAGTCCCAGCAATCGATCATAGCCGACGTAGTCGCTCACTGAGTTGCACACCTCCTGTGGCAAAATCAATCGCAATCCATAAATCAATCAATCAATCAATATATATTTAAAAGTTCATCTAAGTGCAGGATTTATCCATCTACAGTGGAGTCCGCTTAAAACGAATTTCTGGGGACACGGAAAATCACTTCGTGTTAAACGTATTTCGTGTTAACCAATATGGCCTCAAAATTGATCACGGCCCTCCCGGCAAGGAAAAAGTGTGTAAGAGATGCGTGGATGAATGAGTACGAGGTTAAAAGTGCACATTATCGTACTAAATATGCATACCTTACCTTCAGCTCGCTAGGAAAACACAAGGAAACGTGTACAGCTCACGTATTTAATGTAAAAACCATCAGGTAAAACCCATAGTAAAGTAAAAGCAACATGGGCTGAAGTACGATCTCGCATTGGTAAAAGCATCACGGTCAAAGTCATTTAATAAACGCGATGATTGAAGTCTGTCTTGCATTATTGACAGCCCGTGTAGAGAGACAATCGTGGATCTCATTAATCTTGTTTTTTCACTTCAAGCGTAATCGACTTCTGTTCTACCTTGGGGTAGCCACGAACGGTGGTTAATTGAAATGAGGGAGTGTTGGGTTGTATTTGTACACGAATGATGCATGAATACAGTTCAGAAACTCTAGCCAATGAGAAGACGGATTACAACAACTGAAGGCTATTCAGCCAATCACAGGCTAGAGTTCGTTCTGATCTGTATCATGTGTACTACAGCATGAGAGTGACACGTGCAGTGCCCCTTTCATGAATTGGTTTTCGGTGTTTGAGACTATAATCTGTGTTCGTGTTAAACAGGTGGATAATAGTGAAATTGCTCTGATTGGGAACCGAAAACAGCTTCGTGTTAAGCGAAATTTTGTGTTAAGCATTTCGTGTTATCAGTGAAATTTTAATACAGAATAAGAAGGCCATTGGCCGGGAATGCAAAAACGGTTCGTGTTAACCGGAAATTCGTGTTAAGCGAGTTCGTGTTAACTGGACTCCACTGTATCTCTTGCAACATAAATGCACTGCTCAGCGCATCACTGTGGCTATGCATTTCAAGCCACCTGTGTCTGAAAATAAGAGAACACAAAAAAATAAACAAATAGACAAACAAACAAACAAATAAACTAAAGACTCACAGTTGAACACAGGGTCTCAAACTCAGTATCGCTGAGGCATCGTCCATCCTGGTATCGGTATGTGCCTTCCCCACACAGATCATAGACAGTTTTGGAGCAGTAAATCTCATCATCAATCTGCACCTCCTTGTAGCTCGGTAGACAAGGGCACGTCCGGTCACTCACCTGTTGTCATTCAATATAAGATATGAATTATGACTAAAATGTATCTGATTTACGGATTATGCGAATTAGTGCATCTGCAACAACAAAAAACAGCTATTAACTCATTACATCCTGATGACAAAATTATCAAAATATATTCTGGATATCCTTTGAGGTCTGCGTCACAGTTCTGGAGACAGATCAACCATGATAGTTGTTACGTGGTGGAGTTGTAGTCGAAGTATGATAAACACACCAGACGCACGCACGTAAGAGTTCTTTAAAATAAACCTTGTTCAGCTGCAATCCGTCACACGTGGCTTAAGGATGTAGACAATACTGGAGTAACAGTTCCAACAATATTTAATTCAGCGATGCGATATCCACACAATAATGCACTTTCAAATGCACAAACTACTGATACAAAGTCTCTTCTGCGATGTCCACACTACGACACAAAGTTTCTTATACACAGCGCCTCTCGCAATAAACTACGTGTCTATACTACTGACAAAGCAAGACAATGTACGAACGGGCTTTCCCAGCGCCCTCTTTATAAATACTATCAAATTCCAGAATCTTCTACGGAAAACATACAACTCAACCAATCAGAACGAAACACGCAGCCGAAGCTCATTAACATAAACTTTCCAGATAAACTATAACAGGCTACAAAAACACGGCTGCTTACTTCAGCTCTAAATTCTAGCGTACAATTAAGTCACATAAAAGTATGGTAACCCTATCACCACGTTCCATGATAGCTCAAAAAGGTACAAGAACATTCCCAAAACAAAATAAAGGCTGCTCACTACACGCGCACAGGAAAACAAAAAGTAGCGAAAAATGTTGCGATGCCAACTAACCGACGTGACACTTACGAGGCCACTAGACAGTGCGACCTTCCTAGAACGTTCCGGACTAAACTTAACAAAACGAAATCGGCTCTACTCACGAACAAAAGAAAATCTTACTAAAAAGACACGTGAATCATAACCAAGATAGCTCAAATAAACATCGGATCTTTACCTACGATCAACACACGCACGCTCTCACAGGATAACACAACCACAATCGTAACATTACCCCCCTCTTAAGAATGAAATTTCACAAAAATTTCTTCTCAAATATCAAAAATACGGTTGTGGCTGTGTAAACCTACACAAAACCCTAAACAAATATAATTTCACATCTAAAATCAAATTAAAATAAACGTCTCACAGTTCCTGTAAACAGTCCTGAGCATCAAAATGTTTCATACAAAATGTTCTGGACACAGAAATGTTCATTTAAACTGCTCTGCTCAGGTAATCTGCTCCAAAATTCTGGGAACCTTGGGTTAAACTAAAATAATGTCAAAGTATGTTTCAGGAACATCACCAAACCATAAGTTACAGTTTTTTCCCGGGGTCCTCCCGTTTTTCCCCGAGGTAGTCCTCAACTTGAAGGTGATATAAAGTTTGCCTTCGGGTTGGTGTTTAGCAGGCTTTGTGTATTAGACACTCAGCCTATTTCGTGCCCAAGGGTACTCCCCATTCGTTCTCTCTCTCTTTCTCTCTCTCCGTCTCTCTCTCTCTCTCTTTCTCTCTTTCTCTCTCTCTCTCTCTCTCTCTCTCTCTCTCTCTCTCTCTCTCTCTGGCCTCATCTACTCGCCTTTTCTTTCGCTCGCTCCTGCACGTGCTTGCACACACTCTTGTCTCTCGTGTTCAGGTTCTTTCCGAGTCTCTCTCTTACGCGATTTTTCGTTGACGTCATTTTTACTTTTTCCGCACTTTTGTTCTTCCTTTTCTTTTATTTTACGTCACCTCCTTCAGTTGCCACATTCCTTCTGCCATTGAAGATAAGTAGCGGCTAATCTCTATGTTTGTTTGTTTGTCTATTTTGACAAAGGGTATTTACCCGAAATATTAATAAATTGTGTTGTACCCGTCTTTTCTAAGCGTGTTCCTTTCTCCGTTGGGTACTTCTTTGCATAAGTTACAGTTCACAGTTCAAAAGTCACTGGTCCGGGGTCGAACACTGTCAGCTTAGGAAAAGTGTCACAGTTCATACACACCAAATTGGATCTCCCTTGTTCCTTCGCGATAACAACTGGCGATCTGGCATCCCTGTCGTCTCTCAGGTCCGGCGTCTCTCGAACATTCTTTCTCGGTCCTTTACTCGTGTAGCGAAACAGACGACACGACTCGTCACAAACCGGATTGTCGGATGTAAGATTAACCTCAGGCTGGATGGTGTCTGTTGTCCCTGGGTCAGGTGTAAACCGATGCTTGAATTCTTGAGTCAGAACGTGCAATTCTTCTTCACGTTGAGTCTGGGTCAGATTCTGACCAAACTGGATATCTTCTACATCCTCTTTGTGTCGGAGTTCATTAAGGTCAAACAGGTTCTCGTCGTCTAGTCTTTCGTCATCAGCAAGACGCACCGATTCCACCAATTTTGGTTTGTCTTGACCTCTCTGTAGCTCCACCAGCCTGTCCCTATTCACGACAGCTGCTTCCGTGTTGTCCGCCACTTTTAGAGGGATGGTCTGGTGACTCTTCTTTGCTTGACTTCTTGTGGTAACAGAACATATTTCAGGTCTCCACTCTGGATCTGGATCGTCTGCGTTTCTGGCACCATCAATGTTTCCGATGATGAGGTCGTAGACTGGCATCTTCACGCACAACGCCTTCACATCTCCTGTTAAGTATGGGGTGTCGACACTGACTTTGGCAAGGGGGATAATCCTTACGGTTCCGTCAGCCAAAATGAGGGTGGTCCACTCCTGTAGCTTCTGGTCTTCAGCTACTAGGTCCTCTCTCACGATGATGCAGCTACAATCAGTGTCTCTCAACACTCTCACTGGTGTGTCGCCGACGAATCCTGACACCACCGGCATGTTCGGCACTTCATTCTCAGGCAGCGCGATGTTTGAGACTGGTAAAAATGTAGCTCCATCTCCTACTGGGATGCGTCCATTCTTTTTGAAAGATTCAATCAGCTCTGGTGTCACTCGTGTTTCTCTAGACTCAGTCATTGGATGACGTCACATCATTGGCTAATACAGCGGCAGCTCTGTGTTGAGACGTGGTACTGCTTCTGCCTGCTATCCCACGATCTTGGTTGGATCTTCTGATGTTGTCACCTTGGGGAACATCTTTAGACGGACACCGTATCGCTTTGTGACCTTTCTTTCCACAGAGAAAACATGTCAAGTTCTCCACCGGCTTGTATCTCGGGGTGTCTCTGACATTGTGGATTTCCTCTGCTGGTGCTGACACGCTGTGGCTTACTGGACCCGAACTTCATGTTGTGAGCGTCAAGGTATCTTTCAGCGAAGTCGGCCAGGGCCTTTAGTGACTGGTCTTTTTGCTCTCTGAGGTGGGCGGCCAGGTCCTTAGAACATGCGCTGAAAACTTGTTCTTTGATGATGAGGTCACACAAGTCCTGGTACTCTCTGTTTAAACCAGCCAGCTCTATCCATTTCTCCAGGTAGCTTCTGATTCTTTCAATGAATAGGGTGTTTCTCCTTCTTCAGGCTTGCAGTTCCTAAATCGTCGCCTGTAACCTTCTTCAGTAAAGTCATACTGTCTCAGCATGGCGGCTTTCAACTGTGTATAATCTTCGGCTTCTTCTCTTGGTAAGCGGGTGTAAAATTCAAGCGCTTTGCCAGTTAGAAGTGTGCTCAGTTTAATAGCCCAAGTCTCTTGTTTCCAATTGTTGCTATTTGCGAAGTGCTCGAATCGCTCCAGATAAGCGTCCATCTTATCTGAATTTTCAATGAAAGGTAGAAGTTTTGGCGCACGGGCTGTTTGTTCTCTGCTCGCTAACGCTGTTGCTTCATTAGTTCTCTGGCTCTGTGCCTCTATCTCCATCTGCTTCAGATGAATTTCATGTTGTCGCTGCCTCTCCACCTCTTCTGCTTGAATTTCGAGTTTCCTAATTTCACGCTCTTTGGCTCTTTCTTCTCTTTCCAATCTCTCTTTTCCTTTTTTCTCTCGTCTCTTTTCTTCTTTCTCCTCTCTCTCCAGTCTCTCCTTTTCTTCTCTCTCTCGTCTCTTTTCTTCTTTCTCCTCTCTCTCCAGTCTCTCCTTTTCTTCTCGCTCTAGTCTCTCCTTCTCTCTCTCTTTTACAAACTCGAGGAGTTGAGCTCCTTCGAGTCCACATTCCTTTCCAATTTTCAGGAATGTCTCCATCTCCGATGTCGCCATCTCTGCTTTTCACTGCTGGCTGTTTTCTCCTGCTACCCTTTCCACTGAACCAACTGAAGAAATCTCGTCGGGGTCGCCAAAATGTTACGTGGTGGAGTTGTAGTCGAAGTATGATAAACACACCAGACGCACGCACGTAAAAGTTCTTTAAAATAAACCTCGTTCAGCTGCAATCCGTCACACGTGGCTTAAGGATGTAGACAATACTGGAGTAACAGTTCCAACAATATTTAATTCAGCGATGCGATATCCACACAATAATGCACTTTCAAATGCACAAACTACTGATACAAAGTCTCTTCTGCGATGTCCACACTACGACACAAAGTTTCTTATACACAGCGCCTCTCGCAATAAACTACGTGTCTCTACTACTGACAAAGCAAGACAATGTACGAACGGGCTTTCCCAGCACCCTCCTTATAAATACTATCAAATTCCAGAATCTTCTACGGAAAACATACAACTCAACCAATCAGAACGAAACACGCAGCCGAAGCTCATTAACATAAACTTTCCAGATAAACTATAACAGGCTACAAAAACACGGCTGCTTACTTCAGCTCTAAATTCTAGCGTATAATTAAGTCACATAAAAGTATGGTAACCCTATCACCACGTTCCATGATAGCTCAAAAAGGTACGAGAACATTCAAAAAACAAAATAAAGGCTGCTCACTACACGCGCACAGGAAAACAAAAAGTAGCGAAAAATGTTGCGATGCCAACTAACCGACGTGACACTTATGAGGCCACTAGACAGTGCGACCTTCCTAGAACGTTCCGGACTAAACTTAACAAAACGAAATCGGCTCTACTCACGAACAAAAGAAAATCTTACTAAAAAGACACGTGAATCGTAACCAAGATAGCTCAAATAAACATCGGATCATTACCTACGATCAACACACGCATGCTCTCACAGGATAACACAACCACAATCGTAACAATAGTTCATGGGCAGCGTCAGAACAGCTTGGCACCTGCATGCGCCAAGCAATTCTCACACCACCCTTTACCTATCATAAAGGGCTTTAAAATGGGTTAAACTCATTTAAGTGTGCTGCATCAGGACACATGGCAAACAGCCACATATCCAGATGCAGCACGTCTGAAATGTGTTAATTAAGAACAGTGGAACACATAATGCTCACCCAAAACATTCTTGAAACAACTTGAAAACAAAAATGTCTCACTTGGAAGTCTTGCCCTGGTTTGTTACACCGACAGGTTGACTGCCCCATGGAAGGCTGGCTGGCCAGGGCACCACAGCTGAAGCAGCCGGTCTGTGCCTCATAGGGGTTGAAGTGATTGACAGCACACAAGAGACAGTCACTGACGCTCCCTGCCTCCTCCTTCAGGTTGTAGCGGCCCACTGGGCATGGAGTGGGAGCTGAGCTGTTCTCAGGACAGTAGTAGCCTTCAACAATAAAGAGTTGAAATTGCAGAAAAATAGTCACCATATGAAGAAACGAACGCAGAAGAAGAAGTGTGAAAAAATCCATCACCATACTGGTGCACAGTTGACTTTATTAATTACTCTAAACAATCTCTGAAGTCAAAACTCCCAGTTGTGGTTAGTCCTACTTTACAGCTAAAAAGACAGATCGACCACAATAGTTCAAGGGGGGTGCTGGAGTAGCTCAGCGCCCAAAGGCTCCAAGCTAGACCAGCACCACTCTTGAACTATAACAGGTTGAGCAATATAATAATAATAATAATAATAATAATAATAATAATAATGTACATTTATATAGTGCTTAACTCTTTCCCTACGTAACATTTTCAGTGAGTCAGTTCCCTGTCGACATAGCAGGTAAAAGGATGTCTGTTCCCTGGTGACATACATTTTTGGGGTAGATTGAATTCATTTTCACAGCCTCCCAAGGTAACAACCATAGATAAATTGGGTATCATTGGAAAGAGCATTAAAAGCATTTTTCAAAACTGCATGTGTTTGTGCATCAGTTTAGTGGGAAGTCGAACCAATTTGATTATTATGCAACAGAACAAACATGGCGGAGCAAAAAAAAAATGAGAAAACGTGGTTTTGGTAGCAACATTGTAAGCACATGCAATGAAAAACCCAGATTTACTCACCAACATGGCAGGAAAATGTATTCCACAAGCAAAGAAATCACACAAGAGAACTGTCTCTTCTTGAATGACAATATTACAAGATAAAAATCACTGTTGAAACCATGCTCATGAGGATCGAATAAGCTCATCGTAGGGGATGATCCAAGGCACGTTGTCGGCTACTTTGGCCTTGTTCCGACACCATCCGACAAGGGCATTCACTTTCAGATAACTTAGAAATGGTTGGTGAAACATATTATAGTGGTTGCTTCCCTTAGACCGATAGCTGTGCTTCAGGCGATTTTTGTACAAACACAACGCTAGAATACTAGTGACTCGTCTATAGACGGCATCGAGGCTATAACGTAAGTGCTTCGATGGCTAAGGGTTTGTTTGGGCTAACACTAAACCAGAAGTGATACGTAGGGAAAGAGTTAATCTCCAAATGAATGTTTCTCTAAGTGTTCTAGTGTATCAGGGAAGAAAGGGTTAACCTGTAAGCTAATGTTGTCGTGTCAAGAGGAAATGCTATACTTAACCCATTCAGCCCTGATGCACTACAGCAGGAGATAGATCGACCATGATAATTCAAGGTTAGTGCCAGATTAGCTTGGCGCCTTGGTGCCAAGCTAATCTGGCAATACCCTTGAATTATCATGGTCAATCCATCTCCTGCAACAGGTGCATAGTCGTTAGATGCCGCCTCCAAAATTTGGGGAACACATGTGTCGGGCTGAATGAGTTAAAAAAAATGTCAAGTAACACACAAAAAGCATGTTATTTTCTATTAACCACTCTTACTGTCAGTGATTGTAACGATACTGGTACTTAACAGCTAAACTTCATACCTGCGACAATGTCCAGATAGCTAGGAGCTGTTGTCAAGTATTGGCATGTTCAGTGTTTCAAGTACAAGTCACCAGTCAACAAGAACCACTCCATACTAAAATTAACACATTACATCCTGCGGCTGAATTTTTAAACAAGATGGGATGAACAATAACCCACAAAGTCCCTTCTATATGACATCTGTACTCGCCATCAAATGTCTCTACCTTTTGTCTTTGACCTGATTCTGATGTTGAAATATCTCCTATTGAAAAAGTCGTGCAGATCTGCCAATGCACGAGTGAGCTCTATAAGGGGCGCAGGACATACACATCATTGGTTTATCAAACGTAATTTGTCATGACGTAAGTTTTAGTTTTTACATAATGTTATATTTTATGTGATATGAGTTTCACTTTTGCTTCATAGGCTTGAGAAAATGGTGACAAAACTAGAATTTCACGGTACAATTTCAGTCTTGCTATAATTTGTGTGAAAGCAGGTTGACTTTACCTAGCTACATGATATACTAAGTACATGGTTCACTTGCATGCTCTTCTGAAAGCGCGTCAATGTGTGTGTGCATGTTAGTGAGCGTGCGCACTCCAAACATCTCCAAGAGGCATAGATCCTCATGTGCCCAGAGGGTGCATGAGGATCTATGCCTCCTGGAGATGCGCGCATGTTTGTGTGAGAGAGAGCAAGAGAGAGTGAGAGCACGCGCGAGAGAGAGATTTGCGTCGTATTTAGAGTATTGTGTCAATGTCTGCATGGTGACGGAGTTGCTTCTTTTACGTCACCGCCACTGTCTGACTTTCTCTAGAAGTCAAGGTTTTTCATTGTTTTAATTTTTTTCTGAAAAGAATTAATTTTTACTGAAGAAGGGTACAACACTGGCTAACGAACTCATCCAATGTCTTTCTCCAAACTAGCTTTATCGGGTCACCTGCATACTCTTCTGAAAGCGCGACGATGTATGTGTGTGTATGTGTGTGTGTGTGTGTGTGTGTGTGCGAGTTATTGCATGCATGAACGCGCTCTCCAAACATCTCCAAGACACACAGATCCTCATATGCTCTAGGGCGCATGAGGATCTATGTCTCTTGGAGATGTGTAAGCGCGAGAGCGCGCTAGAGAGAATTACATCATATTTAGAGTATTATGTCAATGTCTGCGTGGTGACAGAGTTGCCTCTTTTATGTCACCGACACTGTCTGACTTTCTATAGAAGTCAAGGTTTTTCACCTCACAAACCAGACAGGTGAGGCTAGTGCTGGTAGAATTGTACACATACCACGGGGAATTACTCAGCGCTGGACAGACAAACAGTTAGATCTCCCCTGCCCCTGCCTATCAGGCACCCAAACGCCAGCCCACAGAAAAATACGCAGGTATAGAACCAGACGATCATCTATATCCCTAAAAGATTCATCAGGTCTAGCTATAACCCATGTCTTTCTCTGGAACTTAGGAAGTAGGCAGGAGAAACACACATACACAAACAAGAAGGTGCACTACTAAATGTGGTCGGGTAAATACCCTATTTTCCTACAGTAGATGCACAAGACAATATACAACAATGTAACGATACAAGTTTTGCCTCGAGTTATAGAATACTCACAAACCAGATAGGTGAGGCTAGTGCTGGTAGAACTGTACACATACCAAGGGGAATTACTCAGCGCTGGACAGACAAACAGTTAGATCCCCTGCCCCTGCCTATCAGGCACCCAACCACGAGCCCACAGAAAAATATGCAGGTATAGAACCAGATGATCATCTACATCCCTAAAAGAATGCATCAGGTTTAGTCTATAAGGGTTTTCACCGTTTTAATTCTTTTCTGAAAAGAAATAATTTTTACTAAAGTTGAAAGGATACAAAGCTGGCTAACGAACTCATCCAATGTCTTTCTCCAAACTAGCTATATCCAAAATTTCAAGTAAATATGACAAAAATTACGGACTCTAATCTGGGTCAACCATCTTCCTATAAACTGTTGTTTATGTCTTAATGAAACATTAAATTACAATATGCTCGGAGGCTCTCTTAGTCACCCCTTTCAGAAAGTATTTTGCCAAGTTTCAAGCTTGTGTGTATAGAAATGTCAGAGATTCTCTTGTTTACATACATATGCACACACATACATACATACATTCGCACATAAGGCGCTATGCGCCAAATGTACGTTCAGCAGCGAGGTTAGCGTAACTAGACATGACGCAATTTGTATCTTGTTACTTCAATTGTGAGAAGTTTAGGCCTGCCTGCCTTTGACATCATGGACATGCTATTAAATTCGCCCCACCGCAACCCGTCCTAAAAAGTCCCTTCTATAAATAGAAGGGACTTAACAAAAATGGCAAAGCCCTCAAGGCTCACGTGCATGACCAATCCATATAATTAATGACCTTTGTGACCTTGACCTTCCCACAGGTCACTGAAATAAGCAAGTGTTCATGTTCTAACATAAGGAAATGGTTGTCATTTCTACCCGCAAAATCTCATGTTTTCGCAAAAATTGAAGCATTTTTCACTTTTGTCAACCTACCATGACCCTTGACCTGTTTAATTACAGGTAGTAAAGCAAATTAGTGTGCATAGAAAGTTCTTATCATCAGCTACGTTTCTACCAAAATAGACATTTTTCACTGGCTGATCTCTTGTGACTCTTGACCCTGCCTAGAGGTCATCCAAGTGAGCATGCACAGGAAGGTCAGCATCAGGTATCTCTGTACCAGGTTTGGGATGGAAGTTGCAAAGTATTTGAGAAAAAACATTTTTTGTCAGAAAATGGCTATTTGTCCAATTTCCTGATCTCTAGTGACCCTTGACCTTTCCAATGGGTCATCCAATTTAGTATGCATAAGAAGGTCAAAATATCAGGTATCTCTGTACCAAGTCTGGATCTGAAGTTGTGAATAACATTTAAGAAAAAACATCTTTTGTCAAAATATGGCTGTTTTTAACCCATTTCCTGTGCTCTTGTGACTCGACCTTTCTGATGGGTCAACCAAATTAGTATGCATAGAAAGGCTTTACCATCATATGACTTTGTTTGGGTTTGAAGTTGTGAACAGTTATAGAGAAAAACTCAGTTTTGTCGAAATACGGCAAATTTTTTACCTATTTCCAGATCCCCTGTGACTTTGACCTTTAAAGGAGATCACTGAAATTGGTATGTTTAGAAAGATCTTGCCACAAAGTATCCTAGGGCCAAGTTTGAAGACTGTGGCTTGAATAGTCTCTGAGAAAATGCCAACGTTAAAGTTTTCCACAGATGACGGCAGACGGACGACGGTGGATGGACAGCGGCAGACGGACGGACGACCAGTGGCCCAGAACACAGACTCACTTTTGCTTTGCACATGAGCCAAAAACTGCTAAATCCATGATCAGGAGATAGATCAAGCATATTAGTTCAAATATTAGCCTGAGGCGCCCTTGAACTATTATAGTCAAATTTATTTCTTGCAATAGTGTATCAGGATGAAAAGGGTTACAGAGTTGGCTGAGATAGACCTTCTTCACAACAGGTGTATAACAGCAACCAAATGTATTCTCGCTCACATGACATGATGGAATAGATAGCTGACACATCAAATCAAAGCTAACCACTAAACTATTCCATTCAACCAGACATTGACTGACAATTACAGTGGAATACATTATAATTTTTTGCACCTTGCTAGACTTAGACGTACCTGGTGGGCACAAGTAAGAGTTGGTGGCATTGGGACCCAAAGCATTGGCAAGTGAACTGCCATTGCTGACTGGGTTGTCAGTTGTGGCTGCACCCAGACACACCACTCCTGCCCGACACGGCTGACAAACCGCACGGTTGGAGTCAGCTCCGTACGACCCAGGCAAGCAAGGCTCGCAAGTGTCTTCAAATGTATGGCGTGGAGACCCGTCGAACTCCTTGTAGCCCAGAGGACACTTCAATGGCTCAATGGCACCTAAACCAGAAAAAAAATCAGTATTCACAAACGGTTTTCATTGCTTATACTTACAGGTCACTCTCAGTATAGCATGCTTTAGAATACTGTGAAATGGGAGACAAGATGGTCAGATCTACTGCTCCCAAGTCAATACTCACTGTGCAAAAGTGTTTTGACTGATGTCAGTCTTAACTGACCTGCTTACAGCTGTGTATAGGCTTTATGGCTCCCAAGTATCACAATATAATGAGGCTGATCTGTGTTCTACAGCGCATCATGTATGCTGGTCTGCAATTTTGGACCATATAGCTACTGAACCTACAGTATAATGTAATGTTTAAAATCACACACCAGCACACAAACAATATATAATAGACATGAGACAGCTGATGAGCCCACCTGCATCAGTAGAGTTGCAGTCATCAATGGCCCCACAGTAGTGGCCCTGAGGACACCAGATGGGGAAACTGGAGGCCTCAGGACAGTAGTAACCAGGTGGGCATGGCACTTGGCCCATCGACATGTTGCAGTAGTAACCTGCACACAGAAACAAAATGTGTGCTGAAAGGCTAATAATCACAAGCTGAAATGCACATGATAAAAAATAGTTAGACTAACTACGATGAAATCAGAAAATGTATTACATTTGATTCTACTTTATGTGATTACTAAATGAATAATTTACAATTCTGCTATACAGCTGCACAAGCTAATAAGTACATACAATATTCACTTTAAAATCCAAATATGTTCGAGATGGCCTTCAAACAGAGAGCAGCAAGTCATCCAGTTCAAGTCATTCCAGGAGTGCTGCATCCAGACATGCAACATTTAGCCACATATCCAAATGTAGCACATCTTAAATGTGATAATCACCTTGTGCATGTAGCTACGTATTAGTATTGTTAGCAGTATCTATCAGTGGCTGCATGAAGAAGGGGTTGAGTATATGACTTTTCATTCTCTTTTTTCTTTATTTTTTTAAATGTTAACATGTTCATTGTCCCATGAACAGGAAATTTGGGCTACCACAGAGTGCCATCACATGATTAATGTAGTTTTTTTCCTGTTGTTTTGCATTTGCATTTTTAACTGACCAGCAGCACAGATAGTCTGGTTCCATGAGCCTGCAGGACAGGCCATGCCAGGGTCACATGGATATCCGTCGAAGGTCATGTTCACATACGGACAGTAGTTGCCTGCCGGACACAAGAAGCAGTCATTGATGTTGCCACCAGCCACGATATCCCTGCAATAGAAAATGAACATGTATTGTGCATTATAATATCACTGGAACGCTACTATTGTGAGATGCCGTCATTCTTTTTCATAGGGGTTGTGCGTGGTTTTGGCGAGGAGATGGTCGTGGAGGAGGGACGGAGAGCTGATTGAAGAGTGACAGATGACTCTGGTCTTTCAGACTTCAGATCAAATAATTTGAATCTCTAAGCCTGTAAGGTTTTATATTAGCCCTTTTGCTGTCAGTAGCACCTTTTGTCAAGGTGCTTCCTACCAACAACCGAAGAGTTAAATTTATCAAAAAGGCTGAGAAAGTAAGTGAATGGAGTCGGGGATTCTGCGAGGTAGGATGAAGCAATTAAGCTGAGCAGCTCTTCAATTCTGAAGGTATACCAAACATCTGTGGCATTCACAAGTTAATTCGTTCAAAGCACCCTACAGCAATAGCTGTGGAAGTGTCGTACAGCCTTGCCGATGGCAACGCCGGATGACACTTTCGCAGCTACTGATGTTGCGCAACTTAAATGATTTAAACGAGGACATGTGTGCAGCAGACATACTGATTTCTGCTTTGGAATGAACTGAGTTGTGTGTATCAAAAAGAAAAAAATACGTTGCAGAAAGTAATTCTCCAGCAATGATTATTTTATGTATCACTGCATCAATTATAGCAGGCCAACAACATGTATCTGCCACACCAGAAAAAGCTGCAAGTAGTTGTACTGCAATGAACACCAATAACTAAATAACTAACCTGTATCTGCCAGCAGGACAGGAGATGGCCACATCAGTAGCATTGACGCAGTAGGAGCCCACAGGGCAAGGTTTCAGCGTGTAATTGGCGATCCCCTCTTCATCACAGAGGTAACCCTCCGGGCATGGCAGACAGTAGCTGATGTCTTTTCCACTCTCTTGATCATTGTAAGTTTTGACTGGGCACTTCAACACACCCTGTCAGACAAACAAAATTACATAATTTGATTCGCCTTCTTGTGCTACAAAATAATGGCTTGACCATGATAGTGCAAGGTTGGCTCATAATTTTATACCAAGCTTGGCGCTTGGCATTTCTCCTATGTTAAAAACACGTAGGGTCGGGGTGTGGCATTAAACAACAAATATATTAAAACAGAAAGGAAAGAAGTAAAAATGCTACATATCTGGCACTCCTGTGCTACCATAAACTGATCAACAGAAGGCTCTATATTATAGTGAGTGCACAAGGCACAGACAGCTACTGCGATGGGAAAGATTTCAAATCTCCCACCATTTTGTCCACAAGATTTTGGGATAAATAGATTCCACATCATTAGTATATAACTATGGTAACAAGGAAACATTTACATCACTTGTCAGCAGGATGACGTCATACCTGTATTCTTATAGTTTATGATTTCTTTGATGCCTCATCCTTGTAGTACATGTATCTTGGAAAACACTAGACTCATGAGACGGCTCTTTATGGGAAGAAGAAAAAAATAATAAGCTAAATCTTTTTAACCAAGCCACTCTGTGGCGTAGATTTTTTTAAAAAAGCATCACGTGTTCAAAATGGAGAACTAATTTGGCTCAAATGACAAAAATGAAACACCCCTAAGAAACAGATCCTCTCACACTGCCGTGTGCGCCATCAGATCTAAATTGGCACTTAGCCTTTTTGATAGCATATGGATCTAAAATATCTTATGCATCACCACCATATCATCCGGCAAGTTTGCGCGTCATCGATTTTTTAATGAATGGACTCAGAGCCTCAGTTCTAGAGCCTAAAACAACAATTGAGGAACCCGCCAGAGTTAGTTCAAGGCTGATGCTAGAACAGCTTATTGACTACAGATCATTATTTGTGCTGGTCTGTAATGTTGGAGCTGATGGCCTAGGGTAGTAAGGTCCAAATTATCAGACTAGAGAACATACATGAATGAACACAACTTCATACACATGATCACTTAAATTGACTGAAAAATTTTAATGGTAATCAGCATAAAAAACCTGCTACAAGCAGTGCCCACTAGTACCATCAGGTTGAAGTACCAGCATTTGTTAAGGTAGCACCCATATTTAGCTCTGTACTTTTGCAACCACCAAGCTCATCTGTCACTACCCTCATGCAATTACAGTCTCTCTCTAGCTTGATATTGCTATCACCATCCTTAGGGGTGGCATTTGCAATCTCATGCTAGACTGAGACTCCATGTACTACAGCAGTCAATTCATTTTGCACTCGAATGTGACATTGCCAGAGGGTACTAAGGTAACCTGGCACCACCCTCACACAATCACAATGAATTCACTTCCCACTGTAGTGTAACACTGTCTTATTACCAGTCAACACCTACAGAATTACCTGTCCAACAGCGCAGTAGTGACCGGGCCAGCAAGGCACAGAGATGGTGGAGTTCTGGGGACAGATACGGCCGGCTGGACAATCCTGACACTCACTCACATCACCAGCACCTTCCTTATCAATGAACTTTAGCGTTGGACAAACCTGAGGGATTGTGGTACCTGTATCAAACACAAACACATTCCCAGTGAACAAAAGATAACTGAGCCAATGTTGGCCACAACTGAGCTGCATGCAGCCATGTACAAGAAACTCTACTTTTTCCTTTCATGTTCCATTTCTTTATGTTTGATGTTTTTTTTAATATTCTACAAATTTATTCGTTTTGTTTCACAGATAACAAGAACAGCAAAGCCATCCTGGCTTGCACATGATACTGATCTGTATCATTTATCTGACCTTGGGTGACCTGACCTTCTGTAACCTTGACCTTTCTGACAGGTCAGTATATGAGTTCTGTTCAGTTCTGTTTAGTTCAGTCAAGACAGGATCTCTGCACTTGGAAAGGCCCATAAGCGCTCCACCCACCCATCGGAAGTCTCACTCATCTCAGCAGGTGCTTAAATGTTAAATGGCCACAGTACCTGCAAAATCCAAAGTCTTGTCAACATATGTGCATTTTTCATGCATGTGTTGTCCTCCTTTGACCCGTCACCTTCATGAGTGGTCAGCCAAATTAGCATGAATAAAAAAGGTCTTACTATCGACTAGTTGTCTGCCAAGTTTGTTTGAAACGTTTGCACAAGTGCCAATCAAAACTTACATTCTATCACAAAATTAGCATATTTCACGCATTTCCTGACCTTTTGTGACCCTTCACCTTTGAGCGGGGTTGCACATGAAGTTTTTATCATCAGGTATCTGTCCACTAAATTTGGCTTTGAAGCCAAAAATAGCATTTGAGAAAAGACAATTTTTGTTGAAAATAGGCAATTTTTGTTACCTATTTATTGACCCACTGTGACCAGGACTTTTGAACAAGGTCACTCAAACTGATACGTTTAGAAATGTTTTGCCACAAAATATCCTGGGGCAAAGTTTGAAGCCTGTGTATTCAATAGTCTCTGAGAAAATCCCAACCGCAAAGTTTACCACCAACAGATGACAGATTGCCTAGTACATACCGAGGTAGACGCACTTTTGCTATCGCGTGTGAGCCAAAAAGGATCTGCGGTCTGAAACACTGTGACACTGACCTTGCAAACAAATTAAATTACTTTTTCATTAATAATAATCCTAGCTGTAAACTGCTTCATTGCAATTCATGAAGAGAATTTCAAAATATGTATTTTTCTCTAAAATGTATTTTTTCAAAAAGTACTTACCGATGGCATTACTATTAGGAAGATACACTTAGCTTACCGTTTGCATCCTAAACATCCGTTGTGTACCCTACACAACCAGGGAGGAGACTCCAGGGAGTCGTTACCAAAAAACCCTGAGTGGCCTCCCTTGCCTCCCTATCTGGTCACGTGCCTGACCATATCCCACCAGCCTTTGCCTTAGCGTAACTAGTGGCAAGCGGGGCAGGAGGGAGGGCCCTTCGAGTAATGCCATCGGTAAGTAATTTTCCCAAAAAATACATGTGACCAGGTACACCCGGCTCTCATAACCCATCTGATGTAATTTTGTTTGTTGCATCACGACTTTGTTTGCAAAAGTGGTGTGTGTCATCATTCAGTGGTTTTCCTTCAATGTAAGGTCTCGCAAGGTATTGCTATCATTGATGCCTGCGTTAGTCCAATCCCTCCGGCTTACTTCTAGACTACTCGGTATTCAGCGTCTATTCAGGGGATGCAACCGCGTCGACCGCCTCGTGGCTTTGTTCTAGCATCCGGTGCCTACAATGGCGATGATAGCTTGTGTTTGTGATGAGGCATTCTAAGTTGAATATATCCTCAATGCCTGTACCGATTGTTTTAAACCAAGATCCATAAGATTCAGCATGATAGTCTCTTTCATTTTGTAATCTATTTCTAGTCCGATCGAGTGTGGGTTAAACATTATTTTGGGAGTTTGCACCTTTTACACCGACCAGGTCGATGGATTAAAGTCGTTTAAAAATTCATAGTTAATTTTAGCTGTCTGTAATCAAATCAATGTCTGATACTAGTGAAACTACAATTGTGGATCTTTCATTAGTATCAAACCGCAAGGTTCTAGGTTCAGTAGTATCAGAGCTATGGTCAGAGAACCTAGTCCACTTTAGCACAAATCTCAGCTTCCCGGCTCCAAAAGCACCAAATTCTGGAAGCACGCGAGTGGTGCTTTCTTTGCGGCCCACGCCTGCCGTATATAAAGCCCCTTCCGTAGCGCGCTTGCGGTCAGTACCTCTCAGCCGTTACTTTGCCACAGACCACTCGCGCCGCTACGAAGATACAACTAGGAAGAACTACAATGTCGACTCCCTCTTAGCTCTGCGCTGTTTCTTCAGTTTCTTCAGTTTCCTACACCTAAATAAAGACATGTCACAGCGACCCCTGTCTTCGACGTTGTTGCCTCCCTCATTTCTTGACCTGATCTTCTAACCCGGTTACAAGTGGCGTCGCCGACAGGATTGAAGAAGTGAGAACGTCGAACAAGAACTGAAGAAACAGCGCAGAGGACAAAATCACCATGGCAGATCAGCAGGAGGAGAGGCTCCAGCCGGTCATCGTGGCCAGCTTCAAGCCAGAAACACTGCCAAGGTTCACCGGCGAGGAGGGCTGCTTCGCTGCCGAGAACTTTGTGGAGGAGGGGCGCCGTAGACTGCAACACTGCAAGCTGCCCCCAGGTGCAGCCATCGAGTGGGTGCTACACTCGTTGGATGGGTGTGCCAGGAGGGAGGTGCTGGACCGCCCTTATACGGACCGTGACAGCCCAGAGGCACTCCTTACTCTGGTTCAGAGTATCTTCGGCGACAAGCGAGACCGAGCTGCAGTCCTCCGGCAGTTTCACGGACGGATGCAGGGGGAGGGAGAAAGCATATATCAATATGCGCATGCTCTCTCGGCCCTGGCCCAGCGTGCAAACAAACTACGTGAAAGCAGCATAGATGATCTTCTTCTGCGCGACAAGTTCACCAGTGGCCTATACCTACCAGAATTAGGCAGGGACTTGAGGCGATACTTTGCTGCAAAACCTGCAGCCACCTTTCTGGAGGCCAAGGAAGAGGCGTTGCGGTGGATGCGGGAGGATGACAACACCCTCCGCATAGATCACATCACTGCATCCCACGAGACAGCGGAAATGGAGGCCCTGCGACGACAACTGGCAGTGGGCACAGCCCAGGCTGAGGAGCTGCAGGCTCAGCCGCAGCAACAATCCCAGTTTACTCAGGAAAGATTTCAGAGTGCACAGCACCGACCCAGTCCCCGTCGCAACCAGGTGCCGAAGTGTTTCGGGTGTCACCAGCCAGGGCACCGTCGTGTCAACTGCCCTATGCACAGCCCCAGGATGCATGGACACGGACAGTTTCAACAATTTCCCTTTTCGATGCCATCTACGGGACTGCCAGCCCAACTGCAACTGTTGCTGTATCACCAAATGCTGGTGTTTCAGTTTTTGTCTTTGATCTTTATGAAATTTATGATGACTGTGCGTGCGGCATTTGTGCCATCCATGACCAGGTTTTAAAATTTTGTCTTCACATTCACTATAACAGTCGGACTTGTGTAGCAAGAGTACCATGACCACTTTGATGTCATTTAGAATTAACTGCGTCCATGTGTTTAGTTGTTTAATTGTGTGTTGTGTGCTGGTGACTGACCGAAATGAGTATTATAGGTATTTGTGTTTTGTGTTATGATGGGTAGGTTGCATTTGATTGCATGATGTGTATTATTGTATGGTGTTTGAGTTTGGCTCTGATAAGTTTGTCTGTTTGGTTCAGCTTATGTATTAGTTTTACGTCTGTCTGTTGAGGAATGGTGAGATGTGAGTGTGTTAAATTATTATGTTGTACCTATGTGTTGATGATTTTGATATTGATATTTTCAAACTGTTGATGCCATCGTGGTTTGTTAGGTGTAGTTATTATTTTTTTTATGTCTGATTATGTATTGTGCTAGTGCCACACAAGTCCATGGTAATGGAAGAGTCAGCCCTGATATAGTCAAGTGAACGTTGGCTGTGTATTATTAGTTAATGTATGATAATTTTGTGCTGTTTTGTATTTTTTTTCATGTGTATCCAAGTCTGCTCCCCAGGCACTAAACTCGTATTAGAACCAGGTCTGCTAGTGCACGGAAACCTGCTTTCGGCCACCATTCCTAGGTACAAATCACACTGGGGAATGGTTGCCCAGAGCAAGTTAGGGTGCCCTGATTTGGCGTGTATTTTATATATATATAGACATATAAACTTGAAAAGTAAGTGTGCTACTGCCACTCACTGATTTCCAATTTGTGCCGAAATTTTCATTAAAGCATCCGGACTACCTAGGACTGTCCATGCTATGTAGTGTGTGTAGTACAGTTACAACTGATCATTTGTGTAGTGCATTATAGTAGATAGTAGAGAAGCTTAGAGGTTGATATTTAGTTCAAGAATGTAATTTTGGTTTGATTAGTGACCTGATCTTCATATGATGGACTGTGGAAGCAAGAATTAAGCTATGAACTGTGGAAGCCGACTAATCATGAAATGGACTTGTGGACATGGACTGATTATGTTCAAATTTATATCAAGCTGAATTATTATGGATGATGTTAACCCCCCAGTATGGACTCTGTTTGCCTGTGGTCATTTTTTTTTTTTGTCTCTTCCATTGGGTTTTGTCTGGTCAGGGTTAATATGTCTTAACTGCAATAATCCTGTCAGATTCTTGCAATGCAAGACCATGGAAGAGATGTATCATTTTTGGAAGTAGCCATTTGTCTATCATAATATGTTGACATAGGAGGGTAAAGGATGTTGTGTTGTTCATTAACCTCAGGTTTGTACGGCCTGATGTTTCTGTTTTTTTGTTCGCCAGCGCGGACGCTGGCACTTTTCGGTGGGCTGAGATGTGACCAGGTACACCCGGCTCTCATAACCCATCTGATGTAATTTTGTTTGTTGCATCACGACTTTGTTTGCAAAAGTGGTGTGTGTCATCATTCAGTGGTTTTCCTTCAATGTAAGGTCTCGCAAGGTATTGCTATCATTGATGCCTGCGTTAGTCCAATCCCTCCGGCTTACTTCTAGACTACTCGGTATTCAGCGTCTATTCAGGGGATGCAACCGCGTCGACCGCCTCGTGGCTTTGTTCTAGCATCCGGTGCCTACAATGGCGATGATAGCTTGTGTTTGTGATGAGGCATTCTAAGTTGAATATATCCTCAATGCCTGTACCGATTGTTTTAAACCAAGATCCATAAGATTCAGCATGATAGTCTCTTTCATTTTGTAATCTATTTCTAGTCCGATCGAGTGTGGGTTAAACATTATTTTGGGAGTTTGCACCTTTTACACCGACCAGGTCGATGGAGAAAAGTCGTTTAAAAATTCATAGTTAATTTTAGCTGTCTGTAATCAAATCAATGTCTGATACTAGTGAAACTACAATTGCGGATCTTTCATTAGTATCAAACCGCAAGGTTCTAGGTTCAGTAGTATCAGAGCTATGGTCAGAGAACCTAGTCCACTTTAGCACAAATCTCAGCTTCCCGGCTCCAAAAGCACCAAATTCTGGAAGCACGCGAGTGGTGCTTTCTTTGCGGCCCACGCCTGCCGTATATAAAGCCCCTTCCGTAGCGCGCTTGCGGTCAGTACCTCTCAGCCGTTACTTTGCCACAGACCACTCGCGCCGCTACGAAGATACAACTAGGAAGAACTACAATGTCGACTCCCTCTTAGCTCTGCGCTGTTTCTTCAGTTTCTTCAGTTTCCTACACCTAAATAAAGACATGTCACAGCGACCCCTGTCTTCGACGTTGTTGCCTCCCTCATTTCTTGACCTGATCTTCTAACCCGGTTACATACATTTCAGAGAAAAATACATTTGTTTTCTCAAAACTCTTACCGATGGCATTACTATTAGGAAGAACAGCGAAAAGGAGGAGGGTGCCGCCCACAATGCAACCCCATAAGCGTTAAATCATCAAGGCTCCCCCATGCGCCCACTCCCAACGATTTCAGCTAGGCATACCTATGGCACCGGGAGGGAGTGTTGGGACGCCGAGATGTCCCCCACTAGGGTCAGGCTGCCCCGCTGGCTGGACAGGTCCCGCAGGCAGAAGCGGATGAAGGTAGATTCAGCCCGCCAGCCTACGCCCGCCACGATGTCCTGCACCACACAGTTGTGGTCAAATGTGATACTCGCTGCCACCACCCTGACCTCGTGTGCCGGGATGCGCATCTTCTTCGCTGTCTCCAGGGCGAGGACTTTTTACGCCGAGCGGATGACCCAGATAAGCCAAGACGAGATCGTCTGCACGGAGATGTCACGTCTGCCCGGAGCCAATGGCAGGAATAGGTGGGAGCGCCCTTGTCTGAGTGGCTTAGATCTGCGCAGGTATATCCGTAGCGCTCTGACCGGGTCCTACTGATGCGACTCCCGGGACTGGTGCATTCCCCTGAGCGGGTGGATGGTTAATACCTGGAGTGCAAACGAAGGTGGCCGATTCTTGGCCAAGAAGGCCTGGTTGGTGAGGAGCTGCACTGATCCGTTGGACCTGAAGTGCAGGTAGGCAGGGCGCACCAAGAATGCATGTAACTCGCTCACCCTGGATGCTGTGGCGAAGTCCAGCAGGAAGCACATCTTTCTGGTTAGGTTGCTGAAACAAGCCAAGGGTAGAGGTTCGAAGAGGTCCAAGTTGAGCCACATCAGCACCCATGCCAAGTCCCAGCGCGGGATCAGCGAGCGGGAGACTGGTCGCTGAAGATCCAGATGCGCCATCAGGTCCAAGAGGTCCTTGCAGGCCCCCGGGTCTGGGCGGCCCAGGTGGCGGTACGTATTCACAATCATGGCCATGTAGCCTCTGATAGTAATGGGTGCTATGTTCTGTTGGAAGAAGAGCCACAGAAAGAACTCAGCCAGCTCGGGCATAGTCAGGGCTGTGGGGGAGAGCCGCTGGGCGGAACACCAGGACTGCAGGACCCTCCATTTACCCCTGTAGGAGTTTCGGGTGGAAGCTCTGTGGGCCGTTGCGATCGCTTCCACTGCCGCACACGAAAAGCCTCTTGCGGCGAGGGCCTGCCGCACAACCTCCAAGCATGTAGGAGCAGTCTCTCTGGGCATGGGTGGAACAGATTCTGCCTGGATTGGTCTGCTTGAGTATCGTGTGAGGGCTGGGGAGCTGCAAGGCGGGGAGGGGGGGGGGGGCCGTAGCCAGGTCCAGGTTGGTGGTCCAGGTCCTGGACCAGCTGAACGCTGAACGGCGCCACCAACAGCAAAACCGTGTTGCAGCCCCGGAGCTTCTGGAGGACTTTGGGCACCAGGACGGATGGGGGGTATGCGTATGCTAGCAGGCCATCCCACGGGATTTGAGAGCGTGTCTACCGCCCAGGCCAGGGGATCCGGAATGAGCGAGACAAAGAGGGTGAGCTGCTTGTTCCACCATGTGGCAAAGAGGTTAATCATCAGCATCTCCCAGTGCGTGCAGATTAGCCAGAAGATGTCCAGGCGTAGCGACCACTCCGTGTGGAGAAGTTGGCCCCACTGGGAGAGGGAGTCCGCGAGGACATTCAGGTGGCCCAGGATGTGTCGCACTCGAAGAGCTATGCCGTGATCTCTGCACCACAGGAGGACTTGGTACAGGAGGATGCAGAGAGAGGGTGAGCATGTCCTGAACTGGTTCTGGATGTAGGCGAGACAACCAGGACCGCTTGGTGACCAAGACAAGACTCCCAGGCGATCAGGGCAAGCCAGAGGGCCTTCAACTCCAACCAGTTGATGTGCCTGCCCGCGTTGACCCATGGCCAGCTGCCCAAGGCTGTGGCGAACTCCGGCAGCAGGTGAGCTCCCCAGCTGGAGAGGCTCGCATCCGTGCAGATGGACAGCAGTGGCGAGGGGTAGATGAGGGGGACCCCCGACGCTGGCCAAGACCGGTCCATCCACCACAGGAAGTGCGGCCGGACCAACGGCGACACAGGGACCGGTTCTGCTAGATTGCCGGGGGACGGGCGCCAGTGGAGGAGCAGATGTAACTGGATCGGCTGGGAGTACAGCCTGCCGAGGGGCAGGAGATCCACCGCCACGCTGAAGAGGCCCAGAAGTTAGAGCCAAACCCTGGCTGGAACCGCCTCCGCACGTGAGATTTGAAGCGCCAGCTCGGCTATCTTCCGAATCCGTGCCTCGGGGAGCTGCACCCGGTTGAGGTCGGTCAGGAACTCCATGTCGAGGTGGGTACACCTGCGAGACGGCATGAGGTCCGACTTGCCCGGGTTCACCAAGAAGCCGAGTCGGCGGAGAAGGGGGAGCAGTGAGTCCCTGTCATCCTCTAGGGTGGCGGCAACCTGGTTCCGGAGGAGCAGATTGTCAGGGCTCGAGGACACCTGCCGGAACCTGGCAATGACACCGTCGACGATCCGGGTGAAAACCCACGGGCTGAGGTTGAGACCAAATGGGAGCACCTGGAACTGGTATACCACCCCGCAGAAGGCAAAGCGAAGATATCGTCGGGAGGATGGGTGCATGGGGACGTGTAGATATGCATCTGCCAGGTCGAGGCTGGCGACAAAGTCCATGGGGCAGATCGACGCTCGCAGGGCTCTGGCGATTTCCATCTGGAAGAGAGGTGTCGAAATGTACCCGTTTAGTGCCAAGAGGTCTATGACTGGCCGCCACTTGCCGCCGAGTTTGGCGATGACAAAGAGGCGGATGTAGAAGGCTGGGGAATCGTGACGAGCGACCACCTCCATGGCCGCTTTCCGGAGATGGGCGGCCACCTCGCATTGCAGGGCCTCCGCATGGTGCTGGTTGCCCGGAAGCCGAGTCCACAGGGGGGAGCGGTGCAAAGGAGGAGGAGAACGAAACGAGATCTGGAAGCCCTCCGAGACGGTCGACAGAATCCAGGGGTCGTCCGGACACAGCGTGCGCTGAGCAGCGCTGTGCGGCACAAGCCTCTAGCTGACTAGAGACCCGACAGCTATTGGCGGGGGTGAGGAGGGGGGAGTCAACGGGCCCTACCGGGCCCGGGTCTCTAGGCGCCTCTGGGTCCGGAGGGGGCGGGTGCGGGGAAGGCGCATGAACGCCCGCGGGGACGGAGGTGGTAGGAGTCGCGGGGTCCTCTTGTAGGGTGGAAGACGTGTCTGGAGGTCTGCAGGCCGTGTTCCACGGCCTTTCAGGCAGACTGAAAGCACAGTCGAGGTGGCGGGAGCTCTGGGCCAGATGTCCTTAGATGCCTCCTTGACCGCCTGCCAGGTGTCCCCGAAGAGCAGAGGTCTACTGAGCCTATCACAGCTGCGTTTTCACTGGCGCGGGGAGGGAGGCGCAATGACTAAGCAGGACGTCTCGCTGCCACAAGTCGCAGTTGGCCGACGTGTGGAACGCTGCCCAGTTCGCCGCTACCACCATGGGGAGGAGGCCATGCAGGGGCTCCAAGGACAAGAGATCCCAACTGTCTTCCAAGCACCATACCACGGACTGTGTCACCATCTCCAGAAACCCAGTGCAGTCTAAGGCGTTGCGGATGAGAGTTGCCGTGTTGTCCAGGCCGCGAGGCCAATGAGGTAGCAAGGCCCCGCGGCCACCTGCCTGCGCCACCGCCGCCGCATCCAGGGCCGGGAGCAGGCAGGAAAACGCATGTGAGTGCCCCGCATACCACCTCTGCTTGAAAGAGATGTCCATCCTGGCCGGCCATCTGGAGTCCACAAAAAAGCCCATGTCGCCAAAGGTGCCTTGCAGAAAGTGCACCGAGAACGTCTTGGAGAGGTCCCGGAAACCAGCTGGCTGAGGGACGGACTTGACCCATTTGGCCTGCTGAGGGGCATCCACCACAGCCGAGGCCTTCCTCATGAGGGGAGGGGACGGAGGGCAGGCATCCACCCGGAAGAAAAGACGAAATCAGCCGGGTGGCCTGATCCAGGGAGAGGACGGTTTGAGACAGCAGGGCTACCAATGCCGACAGTGAAGCAGAGGACAGCAGGGCTACCAATGCCGACAGTGAAGCAGAGGACGACCAAGTGCTGGGGGATGGTGAGGAAAGGACCTCCGCAAACAGGGCCGAAGCAGAATCGTCCGCAGGGGGCAGCTGTCGAGGGGAGCAGTGTGCCGATCCCATAAGAAAGTGGTCCTGACGCCTGCGACCGCTTGCTCCAACAACTGTCAGAAGACCAGGAAGGGGGGGGGGGGGTGTCGGTCAGGAACCAAGAGGAAACCAAGTGCGAACGCAGGGGGGGGGGGGGGGGAGGGGAGGGGGACGTGGGTGATGCCGGTCCCGGTGAGCCGCAGAGTGTGAAGACCGGTGCGTGGCCCAAGGGCTTGATGGGGAGAGAGAGCGCTCCACGTCAGAGGGACGCAATGGACGGGTACTGCACGATGGGAGGGTGGGAGGGGGGGGGGGGAGAGCGAATGAACGAGATGAGTGGGACCTGTACCGGGTATCGTCCGAGCAACCAGAGTCCCAATCCTGCGGGTCAGGTTTGCCGGGCGAGTCCAGGCGATGCCTTTAGTGTGACTGAGGCCGCCATGAGGCCCGCTCGGACGAATTGGATCGGTGGGGCAAAGTAACCACCGGCCTGGCTGGGCGCCATGTGTCCTCCGTCGCATAGTGGGGAAACCAGACACATCGGAGCGGGAGGGCAGCATTCGAGAGGGTGTAGTCGGTCGAGGCCTGTACTGTGGGCCGCACTCGTACAAATCGGAGCAGGGAGGCAGTGTACGAGAGGTCCGAGTCGTTCGAGGCCTGTACTGCGGGCCGCGCTCGGATGCATCGGAGCGAGGGGGGAAGCAATGTACGAGAGGTCTGCATCAATCGAGGCCTGTACTGCAGGCCGCGCTCGGACAAATCGGAGCGGGGAGCAGTGGACGAGAGGGCTGGGTCGTTTGAGGCCTGTACTGCGGGCCGCGCTCGCATGAATCGGAGCGGGGGGGGGGGGGGCAGTGGATGCGAGGGCCGAGTCATCATTCAAGGCCTGTATTGCGGGCCTCACTCAGACGAATCGGAGCGGGGGGGGGGGGGGGGGGGGAGGGGGGGGGGGCAGTGAACGAGAGGGCGTGGTCGATCGAGGCAAATCCTGGGAGTCTGCTCGGACGTATCTGAGCAGGGGGGGGGGGGGGGGTCACTGGCCCTGAAGGTGCTTCTGGCCGAGATGGCTCCGCCTGTAATGGTGCGGCAACTTCCACAATGTCAGGGGAGGTCGCTCCCTTGCATAGAACGCCCATAGCTGGAACCAACGCTCCTCAGGCCACAGGACACAAGCCGCGCATGTCCGCCCCGAAGCACAGCCCGCACACGGGAGGCAGACATTGTGGGAGTCCGTGGGCCACTGAAAATCCCCACAGCGGGGGCAGGTTATCACCTGAGTACTGCAATAGAGAGCAGACATATTCGCCGGTGATAGCGCAAGGCTGCTTAAATGACAACATGTCTATTGTCCCCCGATTAAAAATCTCGACGTCTACGGGGTTCGAACCTGGGTTACCTGCACCGCAGAAGTATCGTACCGCTGCGCCAACATGGCTTTTCATACGTTTTGGTATGGCCCCTTTCTTCTTTATTCTTTGTTTTCGCCTCTTTCTGTCTTTCATACAAAGAACCCCCCCCAACAGAACCACACCAAGCGTGGTATGTCGTGAAATAAACAAGCGCGAAAGGTCACTAACGCGGGCGAAGGGTCCAGCCTAGGCTCATGTCAAAGTAATTCCCGCTACCAGTCCAGGACAAAACTCACTCAGAGTGACCCCGCCCGGGAGAACGCCAACTGAGAAGCGGTCACAAAGGCCTTACCTTGCCATCGCCAGCAAAGCTTTGAGGTAAACCGCCTAGACAAGTGAGGTAAAGTAATCCGAGGGGAAAAACGTAATCCAATGCACAACACCAACACACAGTAATCCCACCATACACAGCCGTAGCTTAACCACGAGGCTGAAAACAACCGGTCACGGTGAGCTAAGCGCAAAGACTGGTGGGATATGGTCAGGCAAGTGACTGGATAGGGAGGCAAGGGAGGCCACTCAGGGTTTCTTGGTAACGACTCCCTGGAGTCTCCTCCCTGGTTGTGTAGGGTACACAACAGATGCTTAGGCTGAAACCGGTAAGCTAAGTGTACCTTCCTAATTGTAATGCCATCGGTAAGAGTTTTGAGAAAACAAACTAAAAAGCAAAAGAATGCCCAAAAATCACCAGTGAACATAACTACATAAATTATACATTTCAAAACATGAAATCAAAACAACAGAAATTACCTGCAGGGCAGTAGAACCCATAAGGACAGAGTTGACCATCAGGGGCATATGAGTTGTTTGGATTCGGTATGCCCATTCCAATTTTACAGTAGTAGCCAGCAGCACAGTCTCCAGCAATACGACCCCCTCCACAATACTTGCCTGTAAAGAGACACGATGATCACATTCTTCTAAAATACTACAGCTATTCGATCCAAAATGTTTAACCCATTTAACTACATTTTGGAGATCTCACCTAACCAATGCGTATCAGCTGCAGGAGATGGATCGATCATGATAATTCAAGGGTAGTGCCATATTAGCTTGGCACGATTGGGCACCATGCTAATTTGTTAATACCCTTGAATTATCATGGTCAATCTATCTCCTGCTGTTGTGTGTCAGGGCTAAATGGGTTAAGAGACATGCTGGATTCAGATACCCAGCGTAAAGCCATGTATCCAGATAAGACACTTCTAATTTGAGTTAAATATTCTATCTATCTATCTATCTATCTATCTATATCCCGTAGTCTTGCCGACCGTTGGGGCACCACTGATGACTTGGCAACCAGCTCCCTCCATTCCTCTCTGTTCTCTGCCATTCTCAGCGTATCGCCCAGCTTCAGTCCTGTCCACTCTGAGATACTGTCCTCCCATCTTATCCTCTGTCTTCCTCTCCTTCGTCGTCCTTGCACAGTGCCTTGCAGGATTGTTTTGGCAAGCCCTGATGAACGCATGAAATGCCCATACCACGTCAGTTTGCGTTTTCTCACAATGGCTAATAAGTCTTCATAGGGCCTGATGGCGTGCCTGATTCTGCTTCCCACTTCCTTGTTTGTGATGTGATCTCTGTATGAAATGCCAAGCAGCCTTCGAAAACATCTCATTTCAGTGGCTTGTATCCTCCTTTCAAGGTCTGCTGTGAGGGAACATGACTCGCAGGCATACAAGAACACTGAGATGACTAAGGAGCGCATCAGTCTGATCTTGGAGCAGAGTGTGATGTTTCTGTCCTTCCATATGGTCTTCAATCTTGTCAGTGCTGTTGTTGTCTGCGCAATCCTGGACAGTATTTCTGGTTTTGATCTTTCATCTGTCACAAAGGCTCCTAAGTATTTGAATTTCTTAACTGTTTCCAGTTTTTGGCCTCCAACCATGATTTCTGTGCCAATGCCACTGGCGTTATTGGTCATCAGTTTGGTCTTCTCTGCATTGATTTCCATCTCATATGCAATGGCTGTACTATCCAGCTTTTCCACCAGCTGAGCTAGCTCCTTCTCTGTTCCTGCAAGGCCATCAATGTCGTCCGCAAAGCGCAAGTTCGTGATTGTTCTGCCTCCAATGCTGACAGTTCCTTCATGATCTTTCAGAGCGTCCGTCACGATTCTTTCCAGGAAGATGTTGAAAAGAGTAGGTGAGAGCAAGCAGCCTTGTCTGACTCCAACTGTAGTCCTAAACCAGTTTCCTATTTTGCCGTTGAAGCAGACTGCGCTAGTGGCCTTGTTGTAAAGGTTTGCTATGACTTTGATCAGGTTGGCATTGATGTTGTATAGCTTCATGGTGGACCAAAGGGCTGCATGCCACACCCTGTCAAACGCTTTCTTAAAATCCACAAAGACATGATAAAGGTTCTGCTGGTGCTGGAGGTATCTCTCACATAGAACTCTCAGGTTGAAGATCTGCTCAGTTGTGCTGCGCCCTGGTCTGAAGCCTGCCTGTTCCTCAGCTATGATTTCCTCTGCCTGTGGCTTCAGCCTGTTCAGTAGGATCTTTAACATGACTTTGCTTGGGTGGAATATAAGACTGATCGTGCGATAGTTCTGGCATTGATGTAAGTTGCCTTTTTTGGGGAGAGTTATTATAAGTGATTGGGTCCATGGTGTGGGCCAATCCCCTGACTGCCAGATCTTATTGCAGATTGTTAGTAATGCGCTTATCATGTCTTCTCCCCCTTCTTGGACTAGCTCTGCGGGGATGTTGTCTGCTCCTGCTGCCTTCCCTTTTTTCAGCGACTTCACTGCAGCCTCTACTTCTTCTCGGAGGATGGGATAGTTGCCATTGTTGGTCACGGGTGGGTTGACAAGTATGCCTGGGTCCCCTGCAGCTCGGTGGTTGTACAAATCTGAGCAGTACTCTGTCCATCTGTTCAGTATGTCTTGGTCTTCCGTAAGACAATTCCCTTCACTATCTTGAATGATCGAGGAGCGTCCTTGTTTTACACTGGTCAGGTCTTTCACCAGCTGGTATGCTTTTTTGCTATTATTTTTGTTCAGGTTTTCTTCTACGTGTTTACACTGATCTTCAATCCACTTATTCTTTGCCTTTTTCATGCTTTTCTTGATATCCTGGTTAATTTCCCTGTATTGTTTAGCTCCTTCTACCTCTGGTTTCTTTTTCTTTAATTCTCGAAATATTCAATATAGTTAAATATTCAATAAACATTAATTGAAGCAAAAGAGATAGCTCAGCACATAGACTCAGGAGGATCTATGCCTCTTACAGACAGACTGAATTGATACCCAAGACTAACATCATCCCAGTATACACAAGGACACAGGGCCAACATTGGCTGCAGTTGGTCTGGGCACAGCTGTCCATGAGTCCTCATGAGACTCTGTGCCTCTTCGAAACTGACAGTACATGCACAACGTACCTGGAGGACACTGAGGACAGTCCTCGGCCTTGGCAAGCCCTGAAGCGACACTTTCCGTGTACGTCCCATTCAGACACAGGATGGGGTCTGCAGTGCCATTAGGACAGAAGGAGTAGGGAGAGCAGGGGATGGGAGTACTGGTGTTGGAAACGCAGTAATAACCCTCTGGACAGGGCCGGCAGTCGATGGACCCATAACTGTCTTGGTAGGTACCTGTATGTAAGAAAAAATCAGTCAGTCGATTGATTTGTGTGCTGGTCTATGATTTTGGACCATACGGCTGCAACACTGTAAGGTCCTAAGTCACAGACCATCACGTGAAATCAGCAAGCTAGTCAGTCAGCCATATTAACAAATAATCCAGCCAGCTAGCTCTTCCATCTTTCATCCATTTATCTCTCTCCATCCAGCCAGCCAACCATAGCCTCTCCATCCAACCGGCCAGCAAATCATCCACGAGTAAACCTGTTATTTGTATTCAAATATTCTTTGTTGCCCTTGACTACAGAAGAGGGATTCTCTTAAATCCTCAAACCATTATAAAACAAAAACGATAAAGAACATTTATCTTTAAAAACATGAAATAAAAGAACATGTTTACCTGGTGGGCAAGAGATTGGATCAGCAGTCTTCACTGGGCAGTAAAACCCAGGTGGGCACAGGTATGAAGATGGTGCAGATGAATTTATGGTGGCAAAGTCTGGACAGTAATAACGCTCTTGACAGACACCAGCAGGACCCAGGCTTGCCTCCATACTGCAGTAGTAGCCAGGGTCGCAGGAATGGCAGTCAGAGACAGACTGGCCACCCGTCTGGTTGCGCATGGTTCCTGTGGGACACATCTCTGGAGTCACTGTGCCTGTGATAAAAAAAAGAGTGAGGAAGCGATGAAAAACGTTGTGAAGCCTAATGCTGTCTGATGTAAAATCAGCATTAAAAAGATACAGCAGTCTTAGTACAATTAAGTTCCTTCACATGAGTCTTACCCATATAACCCCATGACTGCATTTCTAAAAGTTTGGAGGTGTTATCTAATGACTATTAACCAGTTGTAGGAGATGGATCGATCATGATAATTCAAGTGTAGTGTCAGATGAGCTTGGCGCCTTCAGATGCCAAGCTGATCTGGCACTACCTATGAACTGTCATGATCAATCCAACTCCTGCTGCAGGGCGTTGGGGTTAAATGGACTGATTCAATGTTTTTGGGTAAGACATGTGGCAGTAACTTTCTGGGATCTACCAAGGATCTTAACCAATTACATCCTGAGGCTGATTTTTCACAAATTTGCTTACTGTCCCATGAAGGCATAGGGGTCCGACGATGGTGTCTAAATGCAAATCCGCTGAAATGTTGTCTTTGCAGCAGATTTGCATTCAGTCACCATCATCGGGCCCCTATGGATTTCCTGGCTGCACACTGTGTAGATTTGGCAGCCGTTGATTGGCTAATCGGCTAGTTCGAGGGTGGAGCTATGACTGCCAATCACAAACACAACACCTGACCGACGGTCGGGTCGTGACAAGGTATACTAAAAACTCACTGAACAGGTTGCCTAAGAGTGATCAGCCGGCCATAGTTAAGCATGGCTGCACGGTAACATTAGATTCTTTAGTTAAGTTTTAATTCCCTTTTCAATTGTGATGTAACAGAGATTAAACTACCTTTTTCTGACACCAACTCAACACCCCCTCCTTTTTGGCTCATAATGTGTACAGTTACTCGTTTCCGGCCATTGGCTGACTTCAGTAGTAGTAGGCTTATTGATTAATGAGGCAATAAGTGGCAGGCAAACGAAAGTCAACTGCCAGCGACAAATCAGTCAATAACTCAAGGCGGCAGTGCGGATGCTGAGGTGTCGCGGTGCCTTTGCGTCTGACCTCCGATCAAAAGGCAGGGTTGTCACGTTTGGTGCCCTGGCCCTTAGTGGTTTCTCAACTGTGACTGAACCGACTTACAATTCATAGGTTGCCCGATACCAGTTGACATAATCCAGTCAGCCTTTTTTAAACTGAAATTTTGTGACTCCTCCCCAGACATCTGTCATCGCACTTACCAATAACATAACCACTGCCATGTGAGCTCTTCAGACTCATTAGGTGATCATAGGGATTTCCATAGGAACTGCTGCTAACCTGAGCCATCGAGGATACACATTTGCAAGGGAAATAACCGACGTATCAGCACTCTCTTCGAGTTAGTTCCCTTATCAAAATGCCCGTGTCTTTTATCTGTTTTGAGTTTCCAAGAGGGGGAAATAACACAGTGATTAAACTGCGGTATACACATCTAGGAGGTGCTGGTGCTATGAAATAGGCGACTAAGGCATCTAGGTAAGCTTGCTTTCTTATTTACAGCATAATCAACGACTAATTAATTTACCGATTGGCCTGGTCAGCCATGCTGGCTCCAGAGCCCTAAAGTTTCAACCAGGAGACCCATAAGTTTCAACCAGGCTACCAATTCAAGCGATCGATATTTTCAAAAGCCCTAAATATTCAACCAGAGCTGAAAAATCATAAAATTTGCATGTAAATAAAAAGTGGTCGAATATTTAGGGTAATTACAGTACATTATAGATTACAAGCTAGCTCAACCATTTTAGTTTAAGGGTGGTGCCAGAATAGCTTGGCACCTCAGTCAAATTTATTTCTAGCAATAGTGCATCAGGATGAAAAGGGTTAAATCAGTCTGCATTATCTTTGAACATCTCCCACAGCCAGAACACAGTCTTCACATATACTTATATTAAATGCAAATGACATGAATCATTTTACGACATGTAAAATGATTTGTTGAATCATTTTACAAGCAAGTGAGTTGAATCACTTTACAACTTATAAATAATACAACATATTTGCAAAGAACAACACTGTATTCACCTTTCAAGCAGTAGTGCCCAGCAGGACAGGGCATGTTAATGCCATCATTGGGTGCAGGATGAGTGGAGTTCTCGACACACAGGAAACCCGCCAAGCAGAGACCGCTAGGGGTGGCCAGGCCACTCTCATTGCAGAACTGGCCGGATGGGCAGGCAAGACACTGGTCAGCACTGCTCAGTCCCGTGTGGGGGTTGTACGTTCCTGGACACATTCAAAGACAACATTTTATAACTTCTAATATTCTAAAATATAAAAGTATCTCAGCCTCCAACACAGTTATTTCTCCATTTGTCAACTACTCCAATGGTACACATTTTCATTCCACCCTAGTGGTAAACATTTTCCATCATATCTCAGATCAAAGGAGTTTTGGCAGATCTGTAAATCAAATAGACAACTAATACCTACAATTGTTCACCCACTATGCGAGGCTCGACATCACAACTGTTTCAATAATTTTTTCAGCTAACCTAGTGATAAACTTGTTCACACTCTTGAGCATGCAGCCACCAGTACTGTTGGATGTAGGTAAAAGGAGCTTCATTCAGATCTCTTGATGAGTTTCTGGACACAAATCACACTAAACAGCTATAAAACATCAAAACTGCTTACCAATGGGGCAAGGCACTCCATTTCCAGTGGTTCCATTCAGACAGTAATAGCCGGCAGGGCAAGGCAGGGTGTCATTCATTCCCTGGGAGGGGCAGGATGTACCCAGGGGGCACTTTAAGCACTGGCCTGTACAGTGACAAAATGCATTTTTCTTTAAAATAATTTTTTTCGAAAAATACTTACTGATGGTATGACTCTAAGAAATAGTTTCTTAGCTAGTCTAATTTTAGCCCAAAATTGTTGTGTACGAATATGGCCATGATGGCAGGAGAGGGGAGCCATACCTAGGCGGTAACCCAATAGCCTCCCTTCCAATCCCACCACGCATGCACCCAGCGCTTAGCTCGTCAGTCAGTTTTTTTAGCGAGCCAGCGGCAAGCAGGGCAGGTGGGAGGGACCTTCGAGTCATACCATCGGTAAGTATTTTTCGAAAAAATTTATTTTAAAGAAAAATGCATTTGTTTCCTCAAAACACATTACCGATGGTATGACTATAAGGAAGAATCCCGAAGAGGAGGCGGGTGCTGCTATAACGCTCCTAACCCCTCCCCTAGAGGCTACAAGTGGAGCCCCCCTAGGCAACCTCCCGATAATTTTAGCAAAGATACGGCGCCTAGGGCGCCGGGAGGGAGTGTTGCGCCGCCACGATGTCTCCTACCAGCGACAGGCTCTGGCGCTGGCCGGAGAGGTCTCTCAGGTAGAAGTGGGCGAAGGTAGTCTCCGCTCACCAACCCACGGCCTCCACAATGTCTTTGACCGCACAGTTGCAGTCGAATGCCAGGCTTGCGGCCATGGCTCTGATCTCGTGCGCCCTGATGTTCATAAGTCTGGCTGCATCAGGGGCGAGGTCCTGATAGGCAGATCGTGTCACCCACCGAAGCCAGGAGGATATCGTCTGGGCTGAGATGTCCTGTCTACCTGGGGACAAAGGGAGAAAAAGGCGGGTGTGTCCCCTGCATAGCGGCTTGGTCCGGCGCAGGTACACACGTAAGGCTCTCACCAGGTCCTGTTGTCTGGACTCACGGGCGGAGCCTGGGTCTCTCAATGGTAGTATGGTGATCAACTGCGGTGCGGCCAAAGGTGATCGGGTCTTGGCTAGAAAAGCCGGGTCGGGTAGCAGTTGAACCGAACCGTCCGTCCGGAACTGCAAACAGGCGGGGCGGGCTGAAAGTGCATGTAGCTCGCTGACCCTGGAGGCTGATGCAAGGGCCATAAGGAAGCAGGTCTTTTGCGTCACATCTGGTAGTCTCGCCAACTGGATCGGCTCAAAGCGGGTCGAGTTGAGCCAAGTGAGAACCCAAGGCAGGTCCCATCGCGGCACCAAAGAGCGAAGTGTAGAGCGTTGTATGCCGAAGTGGGACATGAGATCGGCAAGGTCCTTGCAGTTACCCGGGTCGGGGCGGCCCAAGTGTCGGTACGTGTCCGTGATCATAGCGAGGTAGCCGCGGATGGTGATCGGCGCTAAACGCTGGTCGGTGAACAGCCAGAGGAAAAAGTCCGCCAGCTGAGGGAACGTCAAATTCGTGGGGGAGAGGTGTAGTTCGGAACACCAGTCGCACAGGACTCGTAGACTCGTCTGGTTGAGATTCTGCGGGCTGAAGCAATAGCATCCACCGCCGCACTAGAGAAGCCTCTCGAGGTGAGGGCTTGCCGCACAATCTCCAGGCATAAGGAGGAGTAGCTCGGGGCACGGATGGTACAGGGCCTGCCGCGGTTGCTTGAGCATCGTGCATGGGGAGGGAAGCCGCAGAGGAGGAGCCATGGCGAGGTTCAGGAGGTTGGTGGTCCACGACTTGGTCCAGCAGAGCGGGGCCACCAGGAACATGATCGCGTTGCCCCCTCTGAGCTTGAGCAGGACCTTGGGGATGAGAATCGTCGGCGGGTAGGCGTAGGCAACCAGGCCGTCCCAGGGAATGGAGAAAGCGTCGACTGCCCAGGCGAGCAGATCTGGAATCAGTGAAAATGAAGAGGGGAAGCTGGTGATTCCACCTCGTCACGAACAGGTCGATCATGGGTGGCTCCCAAGTTGCGCCGATCAACCGAAAGATGTCTGGGCGAAGCGACCATTCGGTGTGGAGAAGCTGGCCGCGTCGAGAGAGGGAGTCGGCTAGCACGTTCAGGTGTCCCGGGATGTGTCGTGCCCGCAGGATGATGTGTCGATCTTCGCACCATCGGAGCACCCGGTAGAGGAGGATGCAGAGGGAGGGAGACTGGGTCCCGCCCTGCTTCTGTATGTAGGCAACAACTGTGGAGTTGTCCGAGAGGATAAGCAGCTCCTGGTGTCGTAGATGGGGTTCCCATGTGAGGAGGGCTTGCCAGACGCCTTCAGCTCCAACCAGTTGATGTGATGGTCCCATATCTCCGGTGACCAGACATCGGAGGCAGTCGCAAACGACGGGAGCAGGTGAGCGCCCCAACTGGAGAGGCTTGCGTCGACGCAGAGGGACAGTAGTGGGGCCAAACAGGAGGTTACCGCCGATGGGCGCCTGGCGAAGCTGGGTCTTCAAGTCCTGAGGGATGGGGCAGGAACGGAGGATCGCATCTCTACACAGCAAGTCACAGTTGGTGGGCGCTGCCATGGTGTTGACGGCGGTGTGGTAAGCAGCGCGGTTCCCCGAGACCACCAAGGCGAGCAGGTCTCCCAGCAGGGCGGAGATCGACAGATGCCACGCATCCTCGACACGGCGAATGATAGCTTGCGTGACCAAGTCCAGGAATCCCGCACAGGCCAGGGCATTATGGATGAGCGTCGCTGTTTGTTCCACTCCGGGGGGTAGGGACTGACGTAAGGTAGCACCCGCGAGGGCCACCGCTGCGGGGTCCGCCAACGGAAAAGGGCAAGAGAAGTACTGTGTGTGTCCCGCGTACCAGGATTGATGAAAGGAGATATACAAACCTGTAGGCCACTTTGAGTCCGAGAAGAAACTCGAAGACCCACCGGCACCTCACGCTAGATGATCGGAAAAGGCATCACGAAGCTCCCGAAAACCTGGCGGTTGGGGCAGAGACTTAAACTGCTTGGTCTGTCGGTCCGCGTCGACAAAGGCAGAAGCTTTCCTGAGGAGGGGCAGTCATCCGCAGGAAGGCAAGCTGCGATGAGACGCGCCGCTTCGTCGAGGGCCCGTAACGTCTCCAACCTCTGTCCAATAGCCGCTGGCGGAAAATCTTCATCATCGTGGATGTGATCAGACGGGGTGGGGCTGGCGACAGGGAAAAGAGCACACACTGAGTCCTCGGGGTTCAGGCTGAGGGCGTCGTCCTCTAAAGGCGCCGCGCGAGGGGCTGTGTCTACACCAAGGCGAGGCATCAGGTTCCTATCGGGGAGGTCCCGGGAGGTGATCGTCGTACTGGGCGGCGTCGCTGTCCCATGGGAATGGTGACGAACTGACGAAGGGTCCCGTGAAACGGTCGATGACGAAAGGGAAGCCCGTTGGCTGGATCTACCTAACAGCCGAGAGCGGGAACGGTGGTCGGTCCTGGGACGCCTGGCGTGGGAGCGTGAGCGGCGTTGTGGAGACCTGGAACATCTAGGCTGGCGAGAAGCTCACCGGTGTGAGGAGTCGTACCTGGACTGCGTCCGCGAAGGTCGGCTAGAAATCGAGAGGTGGGAGGCAGTCTATCGACGAGACGACCTAACCTTAGAGCGCGAACGATGTCGGGAAGCTGAGATCCGCTTGGAACGAGGACGGGGCGTGTCTCGGAGTGTAGCCGTGTCGCGTCGATTGCTTCGTGTCCAGGAACGGGAGCGTGTCCAGCGAGCAGACTTGTCCATTCTAGGAGTCCGGACACTAACACTGGGTTGGAGTGCAGAAGCTCTACGCTGTTCTCTAGCAGCGGGCGAGGGGGCGGGAGCAGCTGGACCAACCTGTGGTGTGAATGGTTCGGCTATCATGTGGGACGTACACATCGGGTCCGTGATGTCTCCCGGAGCTGTGGCTCATACGCGTTCCTTATCTTGTGCCTGTACAGTCATCACCACCGGGTAGAGACCACTCGACTGGACTGTGGCGGCTACCGGTGTCATATCCCGGGGACTAGCCCCTGGCGTACGAGGATCCTTGACCGTACAGCGACCGCTCGACTGGACTGTGGAGGCTGCCGGTTCTAGAGCTCGGGCTCGCGGCCGAAGTCGCGGCGGTGACGGCTCAGACACACGGTGAGGACCACTTGACTGGTCTGTGGTGCGCACCGGTGTTGGATCTTTCCTGCGTGCTGGTGTCGGTCGCTCACGGTGGTAGAAGCTCCAAAGCTGGGTCCACCGTTCTTCCGGCCATGTGGCGCAGACCAGGCATGGGTGAGTGGAGGCAGAACCGGAACAGGGCAGGCAAACCGCATGCTCATCACTCGGCCACTGGAACTACCCACATCGCGTGCAGGTACGGACTTGCCAACTGCAAAACATAATGTATAAATGACCTGCGAGCGAGCGTGCCCCCATGGGCCCGCACGAATCCGCGCGTACGAACGAAGTGAAAGTGCACAGCTGAAGCCAACGCCCGGCGCCCTATCCCAACCCTTGAGTGCCTGACGTAGGCAAAAAACCACGGTTTTTACCTGGCCATCCGAAGAAGCAGGGCACCAACCCAGTTCGAAGACCAACCAGAGCACCGCAGAGTCCAGACCGCACGGTAGAGGCAAGATCGACGGCGAACCGCGACCGGAGTCCACGCAGGCGCCGCTGGCACGACCGGTTCCCGAAGCTAGGAACACCGTCGAGAAGCCGGGAAGTCCAGCAACCCGAGCACACCAAAGAAGGGTGAAAGTCCAGACACACGAGGCGTAGAACATTCTAAGCCCGTCCGGGCCACGAGGCGCGTGAGCACAGTTCAAAATGGCGTCGAACCGGTCCAAGACCCCAACGACGATAGAATCACACAAAGTCCAAGCCTACCACCAGGATAGGCGAAGAAGGAGCGAACACACAACGGCTATAACGGCCGCGTGGCGCGTGGCGCGTGAGCACCGTTCACAAGACGCCGAGTCTACAGGTCTAAGCTCCAAGCCCGACGAAGAAGTCCACACGAAAGTGTCCTAGCCTAACACAAGGAGAGATAGGAGATAGGAGATTTCTAACCCACCCCCCACCCATTTTGTAGTTTTATTATAATAAACTAGCTATTTAGACTAACCAACTTCAATAACATTTTTAACATTTTCAAAGTTCAATCATTAGGATATAAATGATTTTATTATAATCAACTAGCTATTCAGACAAACCAACTTCAATAATATAAACAATATTTTTATTTTCTAACTATTATAATTCCATTTTAGAAATTATTTAATTGATAGGACATAAGAGATTTTCAAACCACCCATTTTATAGTTTTATTATAATCAACTAGCTATTCAGACAAACCAACTCCAATAATACCTTTATTATTTAACTATTATAATTCCATTTCACACGTTTTATAGATTTATTAACAAAACATTAAGACAGATTACAACCTAAATAATTAATGTTTTTTTTGTGTGTTTTTTTTTAATTAACTTTTTTAAGACACTTACAACTGTCAACTAAATTTAAAGTTATCTTTTCATGTTCTTATATGTTAGTTGTAATAAGTTCTTTTAAGTGTCTTAAAACAAGTTCTTACAATAACCTAACATAAGAACTTATAAGTACTTACCCAAGTCATTAAGATACTCAGGCAGATTTTCCAAGTTACAAGGACAACACCAAAGCTTTTTTTAAACATTTCTTTGCGAAGTGTATGACAAAAATAATTGATTAACAAAACTGATCTTTACTTGCTTATAAATCCTTGAACCTTTTTCATAGTTTCTTCTATACCTATCTTTTTTCCTTGTTCTAAAAAAGATTTCTTTAACTCTTCAACATTTACAGCCTGATTATGCATCTTATTCTGTATTTCAGATTTCTGTTGTTTGTAATTGGCCAAATCATCCTGCACTCTCTTAAATTCATTATCATCAATTTCATTATCATTTAAAGCCTTACTAATAATAAGTTTCATACTGCTAAGCTTAGCTTCAGCGAGTGTACTCAATGCTTCATGCTTTTGCAACTTTGTATAAAATCTTTTGTTAATAGCTTCCATACCAAAGCATGCCAGGCTTGTTACAAGACCAATACCTTCAACAGCAATTCCTATAACACTTCCAACTCCAGTAGCAAACAGAGCTATACCTCCTACAGATAATCCAGCTGAAACCACACCCATAGTCATTGATGTGTTGTGTACAGAATTGAAGACCGTTTTATATCGTCTTTTACATCGAGAGTATTTTGCTTGTTCTTCTTCTAAATATTTTAACGCTTCAGTAATATTAATTAAACGGAATGAGTCTGCCTGTAATATTTTATCAGATTGTATTTGAGGATACAGCGGCGGCATTTTAAGTACAAATATCTTTTTAATCTTCTATTTTATTTTGCAACTCTTCAAATGTATACAATTTGCTAGCGTAATAAAACGAAACAAGGTCTATATGTTACAGGTTTATAAAACTTAGATAAACTAGAGTTGTTTTATCAATCACTACCTTAACAGCAGGGACACTACTCGAAACTTCAAAATCTGTATTGATTTTTCTAATAGCAATAACAACCTTTGTTGACTCTGCTACTGAGCTATCCCACGTAAGTTTGATTCCCTGTGCGATATCTGCTTCTTTCACAGCTTCCACAGATCTCATGAGAATTTCAAAAACTATTGTCGCTTGTCTATCTATGGTAAAATTTGCTGGTACAAACGAAATAGAAGTATCTGTTCTACCCTTTCTATTTGTAAGAAGATACCTTCTTTTACCATACTCTTGAAGTTTTAGTTTTTCTCTGCTATTGGTTTCTGCGGAATAGCTTGGCACAAGACTTACAAGCATTGGTTCAGAGTTAACAACTTTTTTAAATACTAGGGCACCTTCATCAGTAAAATAAACATAAGGACTAATAAATACAAACTTTATGTCCCATTTAAGCGGCATAGGTAAAAGAGGAGCAGGATTAGGAATAATTACCCATTTATTACCAAAATATTTTAAACTGTATATTACATTACTTACAGGAGTAGGAACAGTAACATCACGAAGTTGACTAAGTTTAGGAAACTGCCTCTCATCTTCAATTGCCTTTCGTTTGTACAACCCAACAGACACAAGTTCAAGGCCATACACTTCTCCTACCTCACCTTCTTTATCGAAATCTTGCACGTCAGCCAAATCTTTTAACTCTATTGATGGACATGCAACTGGAATAATTTTTGACTTTGGTCCAACACTCATTTTTTTATCAAAAATAAAACTATTTAACTTCCAAAACAACAGTAAAATCATGCATTACAACTGGTTTTTCATCCTGATTAGTTACATATAAGCTCAGTGATTCAAAGAAACTGGCACCTAATTTTTTAAACTGTAAATTAGGAAATCTAATAACTTCACTTTCACAATATGGAGCAGTTCCAGTTGGTAAGCATCTCAACAAATCTGAAGGCTTTCCATTGTATATATTTTCAGTTGTGTTAAGTTCTTTTAAATAAACATTTAGAAATGTGTTTACTGATAAATGAACAGGATATGTTCCAACTATTTTAGTTACAACTGGTGTATAATACCATCCACTAGTACCATTATCTGCAAAACCCATTACCCAATCTACAGGCATTATATTTTTGTCTATTAAACCAAGTAAATATGCAAGTTCACTTGAAAATAAAGGTATACTACCTGCAGGAATTTCTAATTCAACAAGCAAGTTAGCCTGATTTAAAGTTGCTTTAATTTTTAAATTATTTTGAAACCATGTAGCTAAAGTACAAAAGTCATAATACCCAGATGGTATAAAGTGTATATTTTTGTCTAAACCAATATTATTAGTATCTGAATAAATAGCATAAATAGCATAAAAACTTGTATCATCAGTTACATTAAACCACTTTACTGTGTAAAACATTTCATGAATAGCTACCGTCTTGCAACCATCTCGATTATCAATTCCATTATTTAACCACACTGGTTTGCTTGTGTCAATATTTGTTAAGGTTATAAACATTTTTTTTATTATCACATAAAAAAAGCACAATGGAATTTAAATCACCAACAATTGCTACTGTAAATGCATATCAATTTAATGTGGATGCTAAATACAATGTTGCACCAACATATGAACAAAAAACAATTCAACTAAATCAGCTTGATATAGCTTTGTCTGAAGGAGATTTATTTCAAGTAAAAGTACCAAACCCTTATAATCATTACCTAAACCCTCCAATAACAGATGATGCAACTGCAAGAAGGTGGTCATCAAGCCCACTACAAATGTTTCAAAACCAACTTAACTTTGCTATACTATGTTCTACTACTGGATGTGGTGTTTCTTTTACAGAACATTTGAATCACCCAAACAAACTGATTAAGTCTGTCTATCGTTTCCACATGTATTACCAACTTAGAAGAATACTGTCAGAACTGCATACTCCACTGCCAACTGAATCTAGTTTTAACCAGTTTAACAATCCAATGGATTTGAAAGCATTTGAACGGATCTGTAATGAATTTAACATCAGTACAAAGTATGACTTTACACAAAAACTTGATGATCACAAAGGTATGGGAACATTATATTATGCTATGAGTCACAGACAATATCAGAAAGATTACTGGCCTCCCTACTCTTCATTTTCATCAAAATCAGAAGTATGGTTAAGCTCAATTGAACAGAAACAATCTAATGCCTGGACAACATTTATTTTAGATAAGAGTGAAGGGTTTACTCAAGCAGGAGTCGAACGCATTAATGAGTCTATCAGAACATACGTGTGGTGTATTTTAGGATCACAAGCTCAAACTAAATCAAACATTTTAAACGGGAGTGGCAAATTTGAAGCACAAAAACAGTTTCTTGCAAACATGGAAGACTCAATTAATTCAGTGGTAGATCTACCATCAAGCATACAACACTATCAAGACGTACTTAGATATGCCAGATCAAAAGTTGACTTTGTAGTTGGAATTGGGTTATATATGTTACCATCAGACCTTCAACTCCAAATTGGATCAATAACAAATTATAATAATGAAATAGTTGTTGCAGGGAGTGATCAGAAATTAGGACTTAATCAATCTGTAAACTTGAGTCCAACAACCTCTCACATACAACCAGTAACACCACCAGTAACGCCAGTAACACCAGTATCATCACCATCACCTGTACAGATAGTAACACCAGTAATGTCAATAACAGCCCCAGCATCGGCACCGACACCTGAACCGGCACCAGTACAGCCAGTAAAAGACAAAGAAAACACACATGAGTCAGAGAGAACTGCATTGGTAATAGGCCTTACTGGATTAGGAATATTACTTCTTTACCTGTTTCATTAAATAACCTACTATTAACCCTCCTACTGTCACCAAAAAGATCAACACGTGCTCTGCCATAAACCCTACTACCTTTGCCGTAGTACTAATAAGCCAACTGACAACACTGCCTATAATACCTGGCAAAGCATCTGCTGCTTTTACAGCTAATTTTTTAAGCAAGTCTGATATATGAGACAACTGTTTTTTTACCCAAGTCTGTAAATCTTTTGGGTCTGATGGAGTTGGAGGAGATGGAGGTGCTGGACTACTACCACCGCCTGTTACAGCTAAAACTACAGTACTAATAATAAAACCAAGAGCAGTAACTAAACTTGCAATAGTGATACCCTGCTCTCTAAAAAGTGTTTTTAATCTTTCAGTCAAAGTTGTGTCTTCGTGAAGTATTTTTTGAATAGTTTCTCTAATTCTGTTTACCTGTGTTTTAAGTTTTTCTTTTCCAATTTCAACTACTTCTAGCCGCGCTGATCTTTCTGTATACAAATCTTTTAATCTGTGTTGTATTCTTTCTTTCATTTCTATGTCATAATTTTCATCATCAGCTGTATTCAGTTTTTGTTTTTCTCTTTCAATATGATTATCAAGTTCACCTAGTTTGGCTAAATTATTTACAAGCTCACCCCTTATTGACTGAAGTGCTTTATCCAACCCAGCTAACTCCCGCATTGTCAAAGGAGAGTCACCAATTGTTTTTAATTCCTCATTTATTTGCCCTTCTGTAAATGAAGTTTCTTGTATTACCCTGTCTGCTATTTCTGGTAGTTTTGTTATTTCAGTCGTTTCAATTTCTTGTCCAGTTGGCAATTTTGTTTGTACATCATGAAGAGTACTAGCAAGTCTAGGTGGCAACCTTTTATCACCAACACCGAGGTAACGCTGTAGTGCTGCCTCACCGCCAACACTACCTTTAATTGAACCTAAAGTTTTAAACTTAGCTGGATCTTTTAAATAAGTTAATTGTACTTTTCCTTTATCTGTATTTAAATATAAATGACCCTTTTTATCAAGTTCAAACTGATTAGGATCCAAAACTTCTGGACGTTCACCAACACTATCATAAAACGAGTTAACTTTATCTTTTAGCAGTTCATGATACATACTAGAAGTATTACTTGTACCAGACATATCTGTTACACTAGTATCATAGTCATTCATGTCATCCATTTCAATATTATCATGACCAAATCCTCCTGCTGCCATTGTTTTTATTAATTTAATTTTTTGTGCATAATAAAAATGACACAGTCCTACGGATCAAAGTTAGACCCACACAGAAAACTACGTGAACCTCTTGGTGTTAAGGGCATTAGGCAATCAATTGTCATCACTAACAACCCTAGTACTATAGACCAAAACCAAACCCTTATTGTTAAGTTTCCTAACCTAGGTCCCAATGATGTTATTGTTCCTGATACTTCTTACATTGCATTTAATATTGAACTTACTTCAACAACAGATGTAAACAGAACACTAGTTCGAAACATAGGTAGAGCAATTATTAAGACTATTAAAGTTAAACTTGAAGGACAGGAAGTGTTTAGTCTTGACGATGCTGATGTGCTTTACTGTTACAAAGACCTTTGGCTTACAAGTCAAGAAAGAGAAGACCGTATTTATCAAGGTATAGAGGCAGATAATATTACTAAACTCAGAATAAATGCAGGAGACAAATCAACAACATCTGCTGCTGATGTTATTGTGGCAGATACATATGGTAACAGATTTTGCATTCCACTTGAATTTGAAATCCTAACATCACATTTACCTTATTACCAAGGAGCACTAAATGACCGTCTGAGTTTCGAGCTAATGTTTAATGACTACTCCAAAGTTATCAAATCAACTGATATCCATGCATCATACAAGATCACTAACATTTCCTTAGAATATGAAATTGTAACACATACTGAACTAGCCAGACTCATTCGAAATCAGTACCAGTCAAGACTTCCAATTTATTATGATCGTGTGATAAGACACAGTTTAATTAATAAAAACAAAAGTGATCAGATTTGGAACATCAACCTAAACACTCCTGCTAGGTCACTGAAAGGCATTCTTATGTTGTTTGTTCAACCAGCAAATCCATATGCTCCTACTCCAGAAACATTCTATAATCCAAAGATTACTAATTTGTCTTGTACTATTGAAGGCCATCCTAATCAAGTGTATGCTTCAGGTATGCTACCTTATCAACAATATGGTGAGATTCTAAAATATTTTGCAGGTGGAAGGATTAGAGAAAAACCTGCAAACACAGCATCTAAAGATCTGCATCTTTATGACGTAAGAATTGCACAATACCTGGTAGACAAGTATGCACTTTGGCTAGATTTACGTAGTACGGATGATGACTATCTACATGGATCAGGTCGTACTGTTGAAAATGGTAGTGATGGAATCACAATTCAGATACAAAAAAAGGTTGAAACAGCTGGAGCAGTAAATATATATTTGTATCTAATTTTTGATGCCCAACTAAATATTGCAGAAAGCAGACTAAGTGGACACATATATTAAAATTATATTGTGTTTTAAAATGAACTTGATGACACTCGACCCACACTGTGGCTTGTTTTGTGGCGCCACAGGCTGTGGAAAAACTGAATTTGTACTTAATCTATTACAAACAAGATACATTCATCATTTTGAAAACATTGTGATATTTTGTCCAACGATAAAACATAACAAAGCTTATCACAACCGTTTTTTTATTTGGACTGACAACAACATATACTTAGTCGACCCTGAGAAAAAACTGAATGACTACCTGCTTTATTTTTACAAACATTTTGAAGGTCAGACAACTTTATTTATTGTTGATGATTGCTCAGCAGAAAAAGATATTGTCAAAAAGAGAAACACTCTAGCAGAACTTGCCTTTAGTGGCAGACACGCAAACATTAGTGTTTGGATTCTCACTCAAAAATATAATGCTGTACTGAAAGATTTTCGTGAGCAGTTAAAGTTTATCTGTTTGTTTTACTGTAAGGATCGTGACAGCTTTGAAAACTGTCTCAGAGAAAATGATGTAATTCCCAATAAACATGAACGAGACTGTGTAAAAAATAAACTGAAATCGACTAAGCACCTAAAGCTTATTTTAAAGACAGATCAGCCTACTGGGTATGGGTTAGTGAATTAATTTATCTTTTGGGTTTGTCTATAAAAATGACGGACAGACAAAATTGGCCTATTGGTGAAATAATAGATATTACACACTATTTTAAAAATATTAAATATGTAAGCCAGCTTTATAATAGAGAGACACCCGGTAATTTATTTATGATGCCAACAACAGTGTATATGTCTGGTAATATAACTTTATGTGTTGATAATCCATTTATTAAAAAAATAACTGTTGATATTAATACACAATCATTTACTGTTAATGATTATTACAGTAATTGGTTTGGCAAAGTGTGTAGTAATTTAGAAAAAGAGCTATATAAAATAAATTTGTATTTTAACGTTGTTGAATTTAATAAAATGGTATTGCACATACAAAATCAATAATGGTAAACACATGTCTTTGAGTCAGTGTGTAAATAAATCTGTTTATTGTAGGAGTTACAGTCAATAAAGTACCATTTTACATTATGTAATTTTCTATTTATTTTTTTGTCAGACAAATAAAAATGGCGGACAATTTTCAAAGATTAAGAAACGTGTTTTACACAATTGACTTACCTATATCTAATTATTTTAATGTATATCAATCGATAGTAAGGTCTTTTTCTGTTATACAAAATAATCTTCTTTCTGGTAATGTAAAGATTCAAATTGTTGCAAGAATAGAATTTATATTGGAAGATGGAGAAGTTATTGTTTCATATATTTCAACGAGACAACACACACAGTTAATTCGAGAAGAGAACTAGAGAAAGTGTTTACTAAAGCAGTCAAGATATCATCCTATTTTAGGCAAATCATGGATACCACTGCCAACAGAGGTTGCAAATAAAAAGGCTGTAGTCAATATTCAAAACAATGATAATTTATGTTTTATGTGGTGTGTGCTTGCTAAACTTCATTTTGTAAGAGCAAAACCTGATCGTGTATCTAACTATACCAAATTTGTAAATGAACTCAACTTCAGTGGTATAGATTTTCCTGTTAAGATAGAGGACATAGACTTGTTTGAAAACCTAAATCCTGGTATATCTGTAAACGTGTATATATGGGATAATGACTCTGAGAACAAGTTACAACCAATTAGAGTATCACCAATTGCCCCAACCTATGGTCAGTCAGAAGATAAGCATGTTGATATGTTGCTAATAAGCTCAGGTGATAACTTTCACTACACAATTATAAGAAATATGTCAAGACTAATTCATAATCATGTAACAAAACACAATGGAAAACAGGAAGTTTGTAAAAAATGTTTACAAAGGTTTTCTTCTATTGCAGTAGCAAATAAACATGTTTTAAATTGTAGGTCTGCTGATGACGTACAAACAGTACTTAAGTACCCAGAGCCTGGTACTAAAGTACATTTTTGGAACTATAAAAATCAGCAAAAGCTACCGTTTGTAGTGTATGCTGATTTTGAATCACTGGTTGTTCCATATGATGGTCCTGTTCCAGATTCATTACCAAAGACAATAAAGTTGAGTGATCAAGTAGTGTGTTCTTTTGGGTATATTTTTGTTATGTCAGACGGCCAGCATTCAGAACCTGTTATTTACAGGGGAAAAAATGCATCAGCTATGTTTTTGACAGAAATGAGACAACTGTATAAAAAGGTATTTGAGTATTTGAAAAATTGTCAAAAGCCTTTGGTTATGACAGAAGAAGATAAACATAATTTTGATACAGCTGAGACGTGTTGGATTTGTGAACAACCTCTGGGATGTGATAAAGTTCGTGACCATGATCACATAACTGGACGTTACAGAGGAGCTGCACATAACAATTGTAACTTGTTATTAAAAACAGATCCTAAGACATACAAACTGCCTATCTTTTTCCACAATCTCAAAGGATATGATTCACATATTATCATGCAGGCCGTGGACGAGTCTTACAAAAACATTAATTGTATTGCACAGACAACTGAAAAATACTTGACCTTTAGTTTAGATAAATTAGCATTTTATGACTCTATGCAACATTTATCTTTAGGGCTTGCCAGTCTCGCAGAAGGACTTACTGAGTTTCCAATAACAAGTAAATATTTTGAGCCAGACTTGATTAAAAAAGGTGTTTATCCATATGAGTACATCAGTGACTGGGTAGTTTTTGAAGAAAGGAGTCTTCCACCAAAAGAAAATTTTTATTCTACACTAATTGGTAAAGGTATTTCTGACTCTGAATACCAACACACACTTAATGCATGGGAAAAACTAGGGTGTGAAACTATTGGTGACTACCATGACCAATACTTAAAGGCTGATGTCTGTTTGCTAGCAGACGTATTTGAAAGTTATCGTGAAAAGGGTTTGTTATATTACAATCTTGACCCTGCTTGTTACATAACTAGTCCTGGCATGACATGGGATGCATTTTTAAAATCTAGTAAGATAACTATAGACTTGTTATATGATCCTATAATGGGTGAAATGGTAGAACGTGGATTGAGGGGAGGCATTAGTCTAGCAGCAAACAATTATGGCAAGGCCAACAACAAATATCTTGATGACTTTGACCCATCAAAGCCAATGTCATTTATTACATATTTGGATGCTAATAATTTGTATGGATTTGCAATGTGTGAATTGTTGCCATTAAAAAACTTTTGTTTGTATGATTTGTCACAGTATGGCATAAAAAAATTAACAAAATATATTATAGATCGAGGTCAAAATGATGAAAAGGGTTGGATCTTTGAAGTAGACCTGGAGTATCCACACCATTTACATGATTACCATGATTGATTGTACATTGCTTAACGTCCCGACAGCAACAAGGCTTTCTCAGGACGTGCCTGCACTGCTTGTGAAAAAAAAAACTAAACAGAACATTGAATGTATGTCGCCAGCCGGTCAAATACATTAAATAAACCTAACACATGGGGCCTAAATAAAGCTAAGACCATTTAGCAACACACATCCAATATCAAGAGCTACAGGCAGTGCAGACAGTAGGGAGAGTTTTAAAAAGGCAAATACAGGTGAATGGACAAAGGGTAGACAGAAACACATGCCCCAGAATAGAGAGAAAAACCCACCCTGTGGGGCTGACCAGGGTGACCCTGGGAACTAAAAAATACCTAACCCCACCCAAGTCCCCCAGGGCAGACCCGGGTGGGGGGACATGATTACCATAATGATTATCCATTAGCAGTTGAGAAAATGAGTATGACGGGGAAAAAAGAAGACACTAAACTTGTACCCAATCTAAATGACAAATTTAATTACGTTTGTCACTATCGATTGTTACAGTTTTACATCAGACATGGGTTAGTATTAAAGAAAGTTCACAGAGGTATTCAATTTGACCAAAGTGCTTTCATGAAAGATTACATAATGAAGAACACAACCCTTCGTGCGAGAGAAGGTAACACTGCATTTGACAAAGACTTCTTTAAGCTTATGAACAATGCTTGTTTTGGCAAGACAATGGAAAATCCTCATCACCGCAAAGATGTTAGACTGGTTACAACTGAATCGGGTGCAATTAAACTTACAGGCAAGCCACAGTACACAGGGTACAAAGAATTTCATCCATCATTGTTTGCTGTGTCACTCAAAAAAAAGATTGTTAAACTGGACAAGCCAGTATTCATTGGTATGGCAATACTCGAGTTATCAAAACTGTTAATGCTTGAATTTTATTATGATTACTTTAAACCGAAGTATCCTGAGTGCCGTCTGCTATACACTGACACTGACTCTATGATCATAGACGTGCCTACTGAAGACTTTTATGAAGACATGAAAACAGAGTTACACATGTATGACACGTCTGATTATCCTAAAGATCACCCGCTGTTTAGCATACAAAACAAAAAAGTGCCTGGTAAGTTTAAGGATGAACTAAATGGTGTTCCTATAGTTGAGTACGTTGGACTGAGATCAAAAATGTATTCTATACTACATCAAAAGGGTAGTCAGTCGAAAGCCAAAGGAATTAAAAAAAACAGCAATAAAAAATAAAGACATTCGTCATGAACATTATAAGCAAGTATTAGATGGTGCATTAATGCCTGATTATCCAAACAAGACACTAAGATCAAACAATCATAATATTGAAATGATTCAAACATATAAAAAGTCTCTAGCAGTAGGTGATACAAAAAGAGTGTTTCACACTAAGGAAAAGGCTTATGCACCTGGGCATTACAGGCTCAAGTTATCTGAAAAAATAGCTGATAATCTGCTTGATGAACTAATTGATGAATTGAAATTGTTAAAAATGAGTAACAGTGTCTGTGGGAATAATCTGTAATTCTTCTCTAACAAATGCCCTCTTTGGTGCAGGCTCATACAAGTAATATATTGTTGCATTAGCTGAAGGAACTATTTTTTTTATATTATGAACAGATGTAGACCAAATTGGATCAGTTGCCCTACGTCTAACATCATTCTCAGCTTCACCGGGTTGATACAAATATCTCACTTGTTTTGTAAACAAGCTAGTGTCTGGAGGTGTTATTGCTTTTATTTCTGACGGTATTGTTTTCAATTTAATAGCATCAACAGGTTTAGGGTGACCATCATTATTCATTGCTTTTATCACAGACGGTAATCTCTTAACCCACTCAGTGTTACGTGTGTCATGCATGAGTTCCTTAGAATACTGATAGCTGAAAAGTCTCTCTGATAATTGTTTATTGAAATTTTCAACAATTGCCTGTGATCTATGCAAGCCTGGTATGCCTCGTCGCACTAGCACTCCATGCTTTGCAAATAATTGATTAACAGCACCTTTAAATTCACTTCCATCATCAACCTGCACAAGCCTAGGGTATTTTAAAGGACCACGACTATATATCTTTGATAACGCAGTGGCCACTGTTACAGCATTCTTGTCAGTTATTGGTTCAGCGTCTTTATACCTTGAAGCTATGTCAACAACAGTTAATGCATACTTGTATCGTTTCTTTTTTATTGTATCATGCGGTAGAAACAGAAGATCCATTTGATGGGTGTCATTAGGAATAGTGTTTACAAAATGAGGTCTGTTATTTTTCTTGGAGCAGGAAGATATATTTGCCAAATTGCTTGTTTTTTGAGCCACTGTTTTATTTGGTTGACATCTCCACCCACAGCAGCATGTAATTTTTCTACTGCAGTATTCCCTTTCCAGTAGCCAATTGGGGAGTAATATATTTTTGATAGTTTAGAGTCTGCCATTTTTTCTAGCAATATAAACTCCTGTAAAATATACTAATGTCATTCCTACTAAAACAAATATTATTTCTCCATTTCTTTGTTCTGGGCTTGGCTGGTAGTAGTCACTAAGTTTTGGTTGTGGAATAGACATGTCTTCACCAGTTACAAGATAGTATTCTTTGATTGCGTCATCAACATTTGAAAATGTATGCTGTGCGTGACCCTCAAGTTTTAGTTTTTCATTAATAAAATCAAGTTTCTCAATTCTTTGCTTCTCATAATCTTGTTGGGCTTTAGCAAGTTTTTCAGATGCCTCATTGTGGCGCTTCATTTCTTCTGCTGATTCCTCTTTACTAACTTTTGAAAAGATTGATTGATTGATTGTACATTGCTTAACGTCCCGACAGCAACAAGGCTTTCTCAGGACGTGCCTGCACTGCTTGTGAAAAAAAAAAACTAAACAGAAAATTGAATGTATGTCGCCAGCCGGCCAAATACGTTAAATAAACCTACAACATGGGGCCTAAATAAAGCTAAGACCATTTAGCAACACACATCCAATATCAAGAGCTACAGGCAGTGCAGACAGTAGGGAGAGTTTTAAAAAGGCAAATACAGGTGAATGGACAAAGGGTAGACAGAAACGCATGCCCCAGAATAGAGAGAAAAACCCACCCTGTGGGGCTGACCAGGGTGACCCTGGGAACTAAAAAATACCTAACCCCACCCAAGTCCCCCAGGGCAGACCCGGGTGGGGGAACTTTTGAAAAAAAATAGTTTGATCCACTAAAAGCTAATGCGTTAATAACTGCACCACCAATCATGACAGCTATAGTTGCCATATTTTTATTTACATAGAAATATTTTCTGGAATAATTCCTTGCTTGACTAGAAAATCTTTTGTTGCAATCGATGCTGTTATAACAACTACTAGCTTAGCACTGTCTTCGAAGTCTAATTTACTAAGGTCTGCTGATTTCATTTTGAGAAGACTTTTTCCAAGCATAGAATATGCTACTGCTAGTCCACTTATTACAGCAGAGTGATAGACAAGGTTCATTAAGTTCTTTGTGTCGCTCATTTTCTTATGCTATAAAAATTAAAATAATAAATTTATTTACTGCATGTAAAATGGGTCCGCGGCTTTGGGTGTTGCTGGTAATGTGGAGACTTCTTCTTTTATTTTTGGAGTGTTTGATTTTTTGTACACTGTTTGAGTCTGTGGTTTGTATTGTTTATATAATTGGTAACCTACGTAACCAAATCCGACAACAAATCCAGCAACTATATATTTTGTTGTTTCAGGTTTAGTCTCACTTTTTTGGGGGTGTGAGGGTGTTGGTTCTGATGGTAGTGACATGGGTGCTGTTGATTGTGTGTCAGTTACATGAGCCTTTTCTGTTAATGCTTGAAGCTGTAATTTCTTTTGTCTGTTATATTCAGCTAATCTTTTTCCGGCCTCTATTCTACCTGGGCTTTTAGTTTTAGTCACTGTTTGAACCCGTGTCAAGACATGGCTCTGTTGTGGAGTCGTCTCGTCCATTTTCTTCTAATTTAAAATTTATTTTAGAAAAATCAATATGACTACTAGTAACAAGTAAGGTTACAGCAGGTGCAAGGTAATTTCCAAACTTGTAAAACATAAGGCATGCTAATTTTCCGATTGAACTTGAAACTATGGGGTTGCTTTCTAAATCATGTGAAAGGTTGTCACTATCAACGGGTAGAAAGTGACTCACAGCTTTTGTGTATAGGCATATAAGAGATCGACTCAAATCACGGGTCATTAGTGAAGCAATGTGATTTTCATATTTAGCATGAAGTTTGATTAGCTCGTCAGCGGGGAGAGATTCTATGTCTTCTGTCATGTATTGTTTACCAAGAAAAGCTTTTGATTTTCCAGAAACAACAACAGAGAGAAGGCGTTGTTTTTTAAAGTCTAAGTCTTTGTTTTCTACAGCACAAATATCACTTAGAAATAGCAATTCGTCTTGATTCATTTTATAATAAAAAACATTAATTATTTAGGTTGTAATCTGTCTTAATGATTTTCTAAAATATGGAAAGGTGTGATTGTATAATAGTTAAATAATAAAGGTATTATTGGAGTTGGTTTGTCTGAATAGCTAGTTGATTATAATAAAACTATAAAATGGGTGGTTTGAAAATCTCTTATATCCTATCAATTAAATAATTTCTAACATGGAATTATAATAGTTAGAAAATAAAAATATTGTTTATATTATTGAAGTTGGTTTGTCTGAATAGCTAGTTGATTATAATAAAATCATTTATATCCTAATGATTGAACTTTGAAAATGTTAAAAATGTTATTGAAGTTGGTTAGTCTAAATAGCTAGTTTATTATAATAAAACTACAAAATGGGTGGGGGGTGGGTTAGAAATCTCCTATCTCCTATCTCTCAAGGCAGGGAAGGAAAGCTCTTACAAGCCACACAACCAGGCACAGTTTCCAAGCGAAAGAGAAAGACGTACACAACCTTCCTAGACTAGCAAAGTAAAACTGACTGACGAGCTAAGCGCTGGGCGCATGCGTGGTGGGATTGGAAGGGAGGCTATTGGGTTACCGCCTAGGTATGGCTCCCCTCTCCTGCCATCATGGCCATATTCGTACACAACAATTTTGGGCTAAAATTAGACTAGCTAAGAAACTATTCCTTAGAGTCATACCATCGGTAATGTGTTTTGAGGAAACAAATACTAAAGCATCAAAGTGTGTCGGCTCAGCTACAGCAGAACCTGCTTTGAGCACTCAGCGATTTGCAAGAAAGATATGCTTTTTCTAAAGGGCAAGATCTGTCACCTGTCACCAAGACCATCATGAAGGTGGTTGTAGCCATCAAAATAATGACCTTTAACCCTTTGCCTATAGGTAGCAATTTTTGTTGCGATGATTCTTGTAGGAATCACTGCAACAAATAACGCTACTAACATGCAAAGGGTTAATAACAGGTGATCTCTTATCTATAGACAGGTTCTGCTGTATCACACTAATCCTTTAGACTCCATTACAGGAGATGTGTTTTATTAATGACAGTTCAACAGGAGTACCATCTGCAAGATTAGCTTGGCGCATCGGTAGGTGTCAAATTGTAATAAATTGTGTTGTAACTGTCTTTTCTAAACGTGTTTCTTTTTCTGTTGGGTTCTTCTCTGCAAGTAAATGTGGCACTACTTTTTAACTATCACGGCCAACCAATCTCCCACAGCTGGTAAAGTCTGTATAGATACCTTCACAAGTTGTGAAGTCAATACCTCTCCAAGTTCAAGGGCGGTGCCGGAATAGCTTGGCACCTCAGGCATGCTTGGCGCCTCAGGTGCCAAGCAATTCTGGCATCACCCTTGAACTATCATAGTCAAATCTATTTATAAAATAATAATAATTACAGTATTTATAATGCGCTTATTTTATAATAATTATAACTCTAAGCGCGCACTCAAAACTCACGCACGCATGCGCACGCTTTAGACAACGACTCGCGTATCACAAATAGTGAAACACAATATGACAGTCTGCTTGGGGTGGGGAGTGTGGATGTATAGTGCTAGAACTGTTGAAAGAGGTGAGTTTTGAGGGCGGACTGGAAGGAGGAGAGAGAGTGTTTCTGACGGAGAGAGAGTGGGAGAGTGTTCCAGGTGGATGGACCGTATACTGAGAAGGAGCGGGGGCCGAAAGAGCTGAGTTTGGTGCGGGGGATGTGGAGGCGGAGAGGGTCGGAGGCTGAGCGGAGGGAGCAGGGAGAAGTGTAGGGGTGAAGTAAGTTTGAGAGATAGGCGGGAGCGCAGTTATTTAGGGATTTGTAGCAGAGAGACAGAATCTTGTATTGGATGCGTTGGGGGATGGGAAGCCAGTAAAGGAGTTTGAGCAGGGAAGTGATGTGGTCGGATTTTTTCTTTCTGAGGACGAGGTGGGCAGCATTGTTCTGGACGCGCTGGAGAGTGAAAGTGGTGGAGTGAGGGAGGCCGATAAGGAGAGAGTTGCAGTAGTCGATGCGAGATAGAATGAGAGAGACAGCAAGTTTGGTGGCAGCTTCAGTAGTGAGGTATTTTCTGATCTGTCTGATGTGGCGGAGGTGGAAGAAGCATGCTTGGGCTGTGGCGGAGACGAAGCTGGTCATGGAAAGAGAGGAATCGAGGATAACGCCGAGGTTTTTGGCCGAGTCAGAGAGGGAGATGGGGGTGCTGTCGAGTTGAAGGTGGAGGGAGGGAGGGAGCTGGGAAAGTTTCTGGCGAGTGCCTACCAGCATGGCTTCTGTTTTGTCGTCATTCAGTTTAAGCTTGTTTGCTGTCATCCAGTTTTTCACATCTTCGTAGCAGTCAGCCGTGCGAGTCAGTAGTGACTGAGTGTTGTCGAGTTTGTCTTTGTCTAGTAGTTGTGATCGTCAGCGTAGAGGTGGTGGTGTATGTGGTGAGACTGGATGATGTTGGACAGGGGAGAGGTGTAGAGTGTGAAAAGGACCGGGCCCAAGACGGACCCCTGTGGAACTCCGCAGGAGAGCGTGACTGGGTTGGAGGAGACGCCGTCGATGGTGACGGACTGCTGTCTGTCGGAGAGGTAGGAGAGAAACCAGGAGTGAGCAGAGTCAGTGATGCCAAATGAGTGGTGAAGGTGGTGGAGGAGGATAGAGTGGTCTATAGTGTCGAAGGCGGCAGAGAGGTCGAGTAGCGTAAGAAGGGAGATGTTGCCCGAGTCGGTGGAGAGAAGCAGGTCGTTTAAGATATGTAGAAGGGCCGTTTCAGTGCTGTGGTGTTTGCGATAGGCAGACTGGAAGGGACTGAGGAGGTTGTTGTCGGCGAGGTGGAGGTTGAGCTGGTTGAGAACGACCTTCTCAAGAAGCTTGGACAGGAAAGAGAGATTGGAGACTGGGCGATAGTTTTTGAGTTCGTTTGGGTCGAGGTTGTGTTTTTTGAGGAGAGGACGGACGATGGTGGACTTGAAAATATCAGGGACAGAGCCATTCTCTAGAGATGTGTTGATGATGTCGGTAATGAATGGCAGAAGTTTTGGAAGGCCGTCCCAGTAGAGAGAAGCTGGGAGAGGGTCTAGTTCGCAGGTTTTGAGAGGCATGGACTTTATGGTCTTCAGGACTTCGTCCTGAGAGACGGGTCGGAAGGACGAGAGCGGGGTGCCGGAAAAGGGGGTGTCGAGAGGGCAAGGCGGAGAAGGCAGAGTGTCAAGTGTGTTGCGCAGAGTTTGGATTTTGTCGGAGAAATAGGTGGAAAAAGCGGACGGGAGTTCTTCTTTGCTGTGTGTGTTGGGGAGAGTCTTTAGAAATGCCTGGGAGTGTGTTCATGGTAGCATAGAGGGTTTTGGAAGAAGTGAATTCCAGGATTTCAAGCAAATGTGTATCAGGACGAAAAGGGTTAAACTTTTATACAAAATAAAAGTCACCTAATCCAGTGGTAGGCCCATATGTTCCTTTGTCACAAGGTGTCTCAACTACAGCACCCCGTAAGCAGTAGTGGCCAGCAGGACAGATGTATCCGATGATTCCGTCTGTGGGGTTCGGCACGTTGGATCCAGTCAGACAGATGTAGCCTGCTTGACACAGAATGCTGGTCCCTAGAGTGGAAGAAAAATATGTATCTCTCTCAAGAGAAGTCTTAGAAGGCAACAGGTGTCACCTGTCATTAAAGACTATCATTTAGTTGGCTAATGTCCACCTAAATGAAGTTCTTTATTGACAGGTAATCTCTCATAAGGGTGGTCATTCAAAACAGGTTCTGCTGGTATATCATTATTATCATCGCTATTGGATAACATAAACCAACACTTACCATTTTTAGAACTTTCAGGCAGGCAGTAGGTTCCAGGCTTGCATGGCTGACAGTCTGTAGCATTGCTGTTGCCTTCACTGGTGGCCAAGGTTCCTTCAGGGCAAGGGGTGGGGATGTAGCTCCCTTCCGGGCAGTAGCTGCCGATGGGGCAGATTGTATTGTTGGGGTTAGGCTGGCTGTTGCCTCCAACACAGTAGTAGCTGAAAAAAATATTATGGAACAAAGTTGAAATCACATTTAACAGATTCACCATAATTCATCAAGCACTAACTTAATCTGGCACTACCCTTGAACTGGTAATTACTGGTATGGTCATCCATCTCCCATAGCTGGTGCATTATCTTTATAGATGCCCCCTTAACAAAGTTGTCATCATAATTAACGAAAAAAAAAGTTGAATCCTGATGCGAGGGTCTTGGGGCACTTTTAAAGTGAAAAAAAAAATAAATAAAAAATTTAAATCCGGAAATCCGGCTGTAGCCAGAAAAGTCCCACCCATGATGATAGTTCAAGGACAGTGCAAGATGTATCTAGACGCCCAGCTGTTTTGGCGCTACCTTTGAATGATCTTGGTTGCTCAATCTCCTAAATTGATTTGTAGTCTCTAGAGGACAACCTCCACGCTAACAGTTAGGATTGAAAAGACTCATCAGGACTGTGTGCGCGTTTATATAGGCTGGCTGACAGTTTAAGACAACACAGCAGGAGTTGCACTGGCTATTACAGTTTAACACCTATAATGTCAGTGGATGCAGACTGTGTTTTTGAAATCATTGTAAATTCAACTTCAAACATCCCCATTCATCAAAGGTACATGGATACACAGTAGTTTCAGCTAGATGTATAGATCCTCAAGCGCCCCCGCAACTGCGGGGGTTCATGAGGATCTATACCTCTTCCAGCTGGGTGGTGTTTAGTTTTTCTCAGCAGCCAAAAGGTTAAGCACTAATCACAGTAAAATCTACCAACTCACCCTGGGTAGCAAAGACCTTCAGGGGATGCCAGGCCGCTGCTCTGACAGTAGTAGCCAGGTGAGCATGCCTGGCATTCTGACACGTTGACGCGGTGCGTCTTGTTGTTGAAGGTGCCTGGTGGGCATGGGTGCTGGTTGAAGCGCTCAGTCTGCAGTGGGCAGTAGTAGCCGGGTGGGCAGGCATAGCTGTACAGGTTACCCACTGGGGCTAATGTGTTGTCACAGTAGTAGCCTGCAAAGGACGTAAAATACCAAATTAGGCCCTTCATTGCCAGTGGATGCAGATTGTGTTTCCATAATCTGCGTTAACCCTTATCATTCGGAATACACCAGTGTGTGAAATAAGTTTGACTAAAATAGTTCAAGGGTAGTGCCAGAATAGCTTGGCGCCTCTAGACGCCAAGCTATTCTGGCACCACCCTTGAACTAAAGCCATTGGTCTGTATCCTTATCTGTAAGTAGGAAGATTACAAAGTAAAGTAGGTAAAGCACTGTCAGGGGAGAGAAGTGTGCATGATCGACCAGTGATCATAGATCTACTTGGTCAAAGCACACAAAAAAAGATAGGAAAGAGAGGGTGCGCTAAGAAAGTGACTGAAAGCAATGCATATGGAAGCCCCCCCCCCCCCCCCCCCCCCCCGAAGGGGGGCGTATCACATATCCCACTGTTCCAGCCACTCAGTGCATGGAAATTTAAATCTAGGTCCCCCAAGGGAAGTCCAGATATTTAGCCTTAACTGTAAGTACTATAATGTAGCTTGCATATGGCAGTGTACATATTTGGGGCTTTTAGCCTCAGTATGATATGGGTTAATTCAATGCCAAAAAGCCCCAGCCATCCAAGGAACACGTATTTAATCAGACAGTGGTACAGATCCTCATGAGCCCCCTTGACTGCAGGGGCTCAAGAGGATCTATGTATCTAGCAGCTGAATTGTGTTTGACTTTTCTCAGTGCTGATGGGGTTAAATAATCTAATCATCAAATATGTGCTTGCTGTAAGGTCCAGAATCACAGACCAGCACACACCCAATGCGCAAAAGGCCACTGGGCCGACGTTGGCCCGATGGGCAACTATGGTCTAGATCTGTAAGATCCAAAAAATTGCAGACAAGCACATGAACATACCTTTAGGACAGATCTTGCAAGAGAACTGCCCTAACTCGTTCTGGTAAAAGCCTGGGTCACAGCGGCTGGGGGTGGCGGTGGCTGACAGACAATAATGACCCTCAGGACACAGGTACGTGTATGGGTTGGGCACAGTCTGGCCAGGCGGGCAGTAGTAGCCTGAAATTAAAGAAAAGCTTATGGCATGCTGAGTGCATATACACAGATTCTTCTTTATAAACAGGATTTCTATATAAATGATTAAATCTTTGTGTTTGCCAGACAGTTTAACCCACCTGCATCACAGGGTCCAGTGACAGCATGGAGCCCTGTACCATTACAGTAGTACCCTCCATCACAGTCATAGCACTCAGCTGCAGATTGTAAGTTAGTCACTGGGCCGTAGGTGCCGTTTCTGCATGCCTCAGGAACATCGCTTCCCAGGACACAGTAGTTGCCCACGGGGCAGACAACCTGCAAAAAAGGAATAAAAAGAAATATAAAATGGTCATGACAGATGGACAGACCCAGTAAGCAATTGGCCTGTGCACAAGTGCGTGTATGTGTGTACCAGCCCCAAAACTGTTGTGGCTAAATTGGCATGAAATGTTTTACTTCAACTATGTTGGCTGACTTGTCTCCTGAAGTGAAAGCATTAGTATACTTTCTTGTTGTTTTGTTTTGTAGGTTGCAATCTTGCATATTAACACTTTGCCTACTATTGTCAGGAGAATACGAAAATAGTTGGCAATGTAGTGTTGCTTTGTTTGTTTCTTTTTATTTCTTTTCTTTTCTTTGGGGGGAGGGGGGGGGGGGCGTCAAAGTGGGGAATGAAAAGCAGTGGGTGGGGAGGGGGTGTTTAGGGCAGCGAATAGGATGCTCATCGGTCATCGGTCATTGACGCATACAAATTTGAAATGACGCATTGCTCTGTCAGTGAGCCAGTCATATGACTTATTCATTTTTTAAACTATCACTGAGACCCGCAGTCCTCAATGAACAGAGTGCATCCTAGATTAGGGAGGCGGGAGGCCAGCTGCCAACAGTGATGGGTGACACTTGCCCCCTGTCTCGAGCAAATGTAAACAATACTGCAAGCATTGGCCCTGACTAGGTACACGGTCCAATATGATGCAAAACGCCTTCCGCCTGTAAGAGGCAAACATCTTCATCAGTCCCCACAGTTGGTCTCATTGACGCTGATTTTGATCCTCGGAGTCGGTATGAGGGTGCGGCAGCGGACTGGGTCTAGATGTCTGTAGCCAGGTTTTGTTTTTCACGCAGTTCAGCAGTTCATGTATTCATAATAGACGTCTAGAAGCAAAGGAAATGGCTTAACTGTTGTCAGTGCTGCCGGTTCGTAATTTTTGCACAGATGCACCCCCCCCTCCCCCCCCTCCCCCAGTACTCAATAAGATGGGTTTCAAAGTGTACCTTAGTATGTCATCCTGAGATGTTTAAGCCATGTTCCCCCGAAAATCCTTAGGAACACACCAGAGATATAGCCGATGGCGCAAGGGTACCCCCATTCACGCTCTTTGCGGTTGCTAAAGTGAGGTTGAGAAACATTTTCCTCTAAATAAATCAGAGTTCATTCGAAAAGCCCAAATCAGACACTATTATGTTAAGGCACACCTTCTGCGTCCGATGCACACAAAAAAAAAACAGAATGAAAAAATATTGAATCTCTGGCTCACAGTAAGGTATGTGTGCACCCAGTAAACAGCCATTTCCGCAAAAAAGACAAAAATAATGTATCAGATGCCTTCAGACATTTTTTATAGCACTGGCAGTCTATTTTCAGGCTTACATCATTAAAACAGGATGTCACAATTATTATAAACTTAACTAGGTGATTCTATGATCACTGTGAGTGCCCAGTGGTTGATTTTGTATCCCTACCCCAAAGTTGTAAAAATAAACAAAATTAATTATAAAAAATTACTAAATTTATTCCATTTCATTTTGACCTCTCCTTACCTATTAAGTTTCAATAATGTGAGTGTAAAGTGCAAGAAAATAAGGAAAGTCGGCATCCTTTACAGTAAATTCATGGTGAATGATATTCTTTTCCCATTTAAAATTGCTGAATTGGGGAACATACGTTGTTTCTGATGCCCTTAAAAATTCTTTATACAACTGATAGGTCTTTCTTAGGTTTTATTGGTTAGGATAGAGTACCACAGTTACTCCCAACCTGATTTTATGATGTGATGCATTTAGGGGCCACAGTGGCTAAATCTTCTGCCCTACCCCCATTTTACCAGTACACAAAAGAACGCAATATGACCATAACAATTGCTTATGTCATACTCCTCTGTTTAAATATTTTTGTTGCCAGTTTTCATAACAAATTATGCATAATGAGCATACCAATTTGTGATCATTTCATTAATTTCAATGTGACCCATCAATTTAATTGTAACTATTTTTAAGTGGCTGGTCTTTTAGGTGATATTTTACCTAGCATAAGGCGGATCTAGTAAGGTATCCCCTTTTCTTTTCCATTAATTTTATCTAGAAATGTGTAAATATGAATATGCATAATAAGTTTCATGGTTCCTAACAGCCTAAACAATGTTATCAAAATACTTAGTTTCCACATGTCCACCACGAGATCATCACTTCCACCTCCATTTTTTGCCTTCTTTTTCTGCAACGTTCAATTACTTAATGACCATCTTTAAATCTTATATTGTTCTGGCTGCCAATGAGTGAGCTGTCAAGAGGTCAGCAGCAGGAAAATGTTTCTCAACCTCATTTTAGCATCCACGAAGAGCATGAATGGGGTACCCTTGCGCCATCGGCTATATCTCTGGTGTGTTCCTAAGGATTTTCAGGGAACATGGCTTAAACATCTCAGGACATACTAAGGTACACTTTGAAACCCATCTTATTGAGTACTGGGGGGGGGGGGGGGGGGGGGAGGGGGTGCACGGTAAACTCTGCTAGCTTATGGACTATGACAACCACAATCTGTTCTTGCTTTGTTGTTTTCTAGGAGAGGGCGGAAGGTGGGGGTGTCTATCTATGACAATTTGACAAAAATGTGTTGTGGTTGGTGTCCTGGATACTAAAGCTTGAATCAGTACTGCCAGAAAACTGGCTCTTGTTGCTGAGAACCATTGTGCTCTTCACTGTAGCACAGTAATTCAGTGCTTGCACACGTTTACTGAAAAAAACATATTATATGTAATGGAAGTCATTGAAACGCAAACCTGATTACATTAGATTGCAAAATAGCAAAAACTAAATAAAAATCCGAAATTGCCAAATATACATGCGTTTGGTATTTTATACACCAAGTATAACACCTATAGTTGGCTGAGTGATGAATGTAACCAGTGCAAGAGTGAGTTTCTAAAGTCTGCAAGAGGCATAGACGTTCAAAAGTCCTCACCACCTAAGGGTCGTTATGAGAATCTATGCATATTGCTCGAGATTTTATCTGATAGTGTTACTCAAACTGAGGAAGCAGATGCGGACTAAGTAACGATTATAATCCACATCTGCAAGAGGCACAGATCCTCATGAGTCGCCTCTGCCCGCGGGTTCATGAAAATCTACGCCTCTGACTGGTTTCATTCATGCTCAGGTTTCTCAAATTGAGTCTAACTGAAAACAGCCATGACTGTAACCGAATGGCAGGCAAGCACCGCGAAAACGTAAACAGTGAGAGAGTATGCGGGCCAAGTTACCAAGATGTGTTGACAAGTTTGACATCGAAAATGCCGAAATTTTTTTTTTTTTTTTTGACTTATGGATTTTCAAAATGACCTATTGATTTTATGTTCCTCCGGTCATATGACTTATTGACTGCAAAACTCAACCTAATCACTGTTAGGGGGGAGGTTCTTGAGCCAGTTGAGGGAGGAGGTTGGTTGGTTGTTAGTTCGGGGTCTATGTCCTCGAATGGACGGCCCTGGCGGGTGGGTTATCGACAGAGAAATCTATAGTCTATGAAGTACGACCTGAACACTGATTTAGGACTTTCAGGGTAAGGGGGGGGGGGGGGGTGGAGTTGGTGGGGGGGGGGGGTGCGGGGGTGGAGGAGAGGGGGGATGGGGGGGGGAGAGGAGGAAGCAGTGGAGCATTCTGGGGCTGACCCATGTCTTGTTTGTATCAAACATTCACACACAAGATATTTACACTTTCTAACCTGTGTGGGTGATTTGGAGCCAAGAGGACAGTAGTAGCCAGCATTGCATGGCCCAGTAGGGATGGAGAGGCCAGAAGTCTGGCAATAGTTACCAGGGGTGCAGTCAACCATGGCTGGTGATCCCTCAGGACAGTAGTACCCTGGCTGACACTGGCCTCCATGACTCGTGGGCTGAAAGAAAAAGAATCAGAGCCTACAGTTGCAAAATATACACTCAAAACCTGCTGTTAACCCTTTGGCTTACCGTAGAGCTTCTTGCCAAGGTGATTCCTGCAGGACATGAAAGCTCATGGTTAGTACCCTGTCACTTCAATAGCCAAACATGGACAATGTTTTCTTACCTGAAATTCTGATGATCCATTTGTGCAGTACCATCCCGCAGAGCAGTTACCAGTAGGTGCTCGGTTGCCATAGCCTTGACAGTACATGCCCGGTGTACACACCATACAGGCCAAAATATTTTTCTGCTGTGTCAGTGCATTGAAGGTCCCTGGTGGGCATGCACTGTTGTACTGGTCCGTCGTGTTCAAGGGGCAGTAATACCCAGGTGGGCAAATGTTCAAACTGTAGTCTGACGTATTGCTGGGACAGTAGTAGCCCTCCGGACAGTTCTTACAGCCCCTCTGGTTAGTCAGATCTTGGTAAGAGCCAGCAGGGCAGCCAATTGGGAAGTCCGTACCTTTTAAAGTTCAAGAAAATGTTATTGTTATAAGAAGTCATCTGTAGGTTTCAATGTTCTGTTGTCTCTAAATAAGTTAATCCCCTTGTGCATGCAGCCACCAGTATTGTCAAACGGTACGGACGGCTGTGTGCACAAGTTAACTAAATCCTAAAGATACAAGCAAACTATAAACAAAACAAAAACGTCAACATCACATTTACTGCATGATTAAGAAATACTTCCAAAACCATACATGTGCAGGCAAGCCATGCACACATACATTCAGCAGCATACAAAATTCACTTTTCTCTAAAAGGTATTTTTTCGAAAAATACTTACCGATGACATGACTTTATGGAAGTGTCTACTACTTACTCAATTCTAGCCTAAGAACCCGTTGTGTTACCACACAACCCGGGAGGCACTCGGGGAACCCAGAGGGGGGGCCGAGAGTAGTCTCCCGTTACTGCCCATCTGGTTCTGAGTCAAGAGGTGACTAACCAGTTAGGATACTTAGCTCACCAGCGGCAAGTGGGGCAGGCGGGAGAGTCGTCCGAGTCATGTCATCGGTAAGTATTTTTCGAAAAAATAACTTTTAGAGAAAAATGAATGTGTTTCTTCAAAAACATTACCGATGACATGACTTTATGGAAGAATTGCGAAAAACGGAGGAGGGTGCCGCGCCTCAGCACCCCTTAGGGCCAAATGAGCTATCCTCCCTGCCGCAAACTCCCGACGACCCTAGCTAGGTATATACCTACGGCGCCGGTGGCGCCGGGAGGGAGTGTTGCGGTGCAGTTATGTCCCCCACCAGTACAAGGTTGTCTCGCTGGCCTGCCAGATCCCGGCGGTAGAAGCGGGCAAAGGTAGATTCTGCCCGCCAGCCCACAGCAGCCACGATGTGTATGACAGCGCAGCTCCGGCCGAACGCGACTCTCGTAGCCATGGCACGTACCTCCCTGCGGTGAGAGGTCCTGGTAGGCGGACCGTATGACTGAGCGTAGCCAGGAAGATATCGTCTGGGCTGTTATGTCAGTCCTGCCGGGGTTTAACGGCAGAAGAGGCGTGAGCGTCCTCCCCGGTCGGCTATGGTTCGGCGTAGGTACACGCGCAAGGCTCGCACAGGATCCTGTTTTCCTGGTCTCCCGGGGGAAGTTCGTCCCTCGCAGCGGCCATAAGATGATCACCTGTGGTGCGGTCAAAGGAGACCTGGTCATGGCAATGAAGGCAGGGTCCGTAAGCAGCTGTATGGAACCATCCACTCGAACTGCAGGCAGGCAGGGCGCGCTGAAAGTGCGTGTAGCTCGCTAACTCGGGCCACCGTGGCAAGCGCCAACAGGAAGCATGTCTAACGAGTCTCATCCGCAAGCAGGCCAAGGCAGCAGTTTAAATCGGGGAGGCGGTGGTCGGCGCACCAGGAGCACAGTACTCGCCATCTTCCCTCGTAGACGCGTTGTGTTGAGGGTTTGCAGGCTGTAGCAATAGCTTTCACTGCTGCACTCGAGAAGCCTCTAGCAGCGAGGGCTTGCAGCACAACCTCCAAGCGTGAAGGAGTAGGTGCTCCGGGCGGAACAGCGAATGTCACGGTTGCTTGAGCATCGTGCGGGGTGCGGAAAGCAGCAGTGGGGGGTCCGTGGCGAGGCTGAGAAGGTCGGTGGTCCAGGACCGGTTCCAAGAGAACGGGGCGACCAGTAGGACAACCCCATTGCATCCAAGAAGCTTGAGGAGGACTTGGGGAGGAGGACTGTCAGGAGGCATGCATACGCGATGAGTCCATCCCACGGAATGGAGAGTGCGACGACTGTCCAGGCCAGAGGGCCTGGGATCGGGGAGACAAAAGGGGAAGCTGGTGATTCCACCTCACGGTGAACAGGTCGACCATTGGCGTCTCCCACTGCGCGCAAATCATCCGAAAGATGTCCTGGCGGAAGGTCCATTCTGTGTGTAGCAACTGGCCGCGTCGGGAGCGCGAGTCAGCCAAGACATTCAGTCGAGCACGGAGGGAAATGTTGCGGTCCTTGCACCAGTGCATCAGACGGCAGAGGAGCATGCACAGGTCGGGTGAGCGTGTCCCGCCCTGTTTCTGGATGTACGCCACCACTGCCACGTTGTCGGAGAGGACTAGCAGTTCCTGGCGACTGAGTTGTTCCTCCCACGCGATAAGGGCAAGCCAGACTGCTTGCAGCTCCAACCAGTTGATGAGCTTGTCCGCGAACTCTGGAGGCCAGGGGCCAGACGTCGTGAGGAACCGCAGTGACAGGTGGGCTCCCCCACCAGCAAGACTGCATCGCCACACAGGGAGAGTCAAGGAGGCGGAGCGATCAGGGGGACTCCCGAAGCAAGCCACGACGTGTCCGTCCAACGCAGGAGATGGGGGCGAATCAATGGAGACACGGGCACCATGGCGAACAGAACTCCTGAGGAGGGACCCAGAGAGGCAGGAGGTGCAGCTGTAGCAGCCGGGTGTAGAGGCGACCGAGGGGGATTAGATCCGCCACCGCAACGATCAACCAAGGAGCTGAAGCCAGACTCTGGCGGAGGCTGCGTCCTGCTGGGCTACCGGGCCGGCTAAGCGGCCAAGTGAGGATCCGTGGCTCCGGCAAAGGCACCCTGTAGAGGTCGGTGGCGAACTCCATGCCGAGATGGACGAAGGGACGAGAGGGAGGGAGGTCGGAAGTACAGGCGTTGACTAGGAACCCCAACCACGACAACAGCCGTACCAGTACACCCCTGTCCGATGTCCGGTGGCCTCCAACTGGTAGCCCAGGAGGAGGTCGTCGAGGAAGTTCGACGTCGGGCCGGAAGACGGCTGCCGCGCCGAGGTCACCACTGCGTCTATGATGCGGTTGAGGACCCAAGGGCTGAGGTAGAGACCGAACCGCAGCACCCGAACTGGTACTACTCCAGCGCAGGTGAACCGGAGAAACGTCGTAGAGGCCGAGCGAAAGGGACCTGGAGAGAAGCGTCGGGAGAGAAGCGTCGGATAAGTCAAGACAGATGGCGTAGTCCATGAGCTGTATGGCGGGGCCGGAGCCCGCAGGGCGAGAACCACGGCCTAGCAGGCGGCTGGAAGCGATGTGGAGGCGTCTTGCAAGGCCAAAGGTCCGAGAAGGATTTCGGTCTGCCCGGTCGCACCAAAGGGTAGCAGTCACCCAGGGAAGCAAGGTGCAGGTGAGTCCTGAGCATGGGGGGCATTCCGCGGCAGGCCAGCAAACGGCATCCCGCGGCCACAGGTCGCAGCTGGAAGCGGCAGCCAGGGCGTTGACCGACGAGAGATACGCTGCCCAGACAGCCGCTTCCGCGAGAGCTAGTAGGATCCCAAGGAGGGGAGACAAGTAGGGGAGCCAGACGTCCGCGAAGCGGCGGGCGAAGGCTTGGGTCAGGACCTCCAGAATTCCCATGCAGGCAAGGGAGCTACGGACAAGCGCGGCAATCCAGTCCAACCGCAGAGCCAGGCGCGGTAGCGCAGCCCGGGAACCGGGTGGGCGGTCTGATCTACCATGGTCTTTCTCTCTCTCTTGGCTTGACTTCGCGAACGAAGATTCTATAGGGCTTGCCCACGGCGTCTGCAGGCATTTTCGTGACTGCGGAGGCCAATCCGGGACAGGCAGGTTCGACCGCAGTGGCTGCAGGGGAAGGTCTGGTCAGGGTTCTGAGTTACGACAACTCTGTTTTTTCTCCTGAGCCGCTTGTCCTTGAGGTTAGCTCTGCGAGAGTCCTCAAAGGAGACGGCTGCCTTGTGAATGGTGGAGCGCCAGGTGTCACGGTCCGCAGCAAGCGAAGACCACTGGCTGTGGTCGGTTTGGCAGGCACTAAGTGACTTCTTGAGACCGTCTTTGTATCTCTTCTTTGGTGCCCCTCTGTCTCGGTGTCCAGTGGCGAGCTCGCCGAACAGAGTGATGTTGGGTAGGTGATGATCCTCCATCCTGGAGACGTGCCCCGCCCAGCGAAGCTGTGTCCGCAGCAGCAAAGCCTCGATGCTCAAAGTTTCCGCCTGTTCAAGGACCTCGACGTTGGTGACATAGTCACTCCAGTGAATGCTGAGGATGGTACGCAGGCAGCGCTGGTGAAAGCGTTCGAGGAGTCGTAGTTGGCTGCGGTAGAGGGCCCAGGACTCGGAACCGTACAGCAGGGTGGTGAGGACGACAGCTCTGTACACGCTGATCTTGGAGCCTTTTTTCAGCTGTTGATTGTGCCACACCTGCTTGAATAGTCGCCCGAAAGCACTGTTCGCTTTTGCCAGCCTGTTGTCCAGCTCCTTGTCCAGCTTGGCGTCTGACGTGATGATGCAGCCGAGGTAGGTAAACTGGTGTACAGACTTCAGTTCAGACTCGCCGATAGTGATGTGGGGAGGGTGATGCTCTTCCTTGGGTGCTGGCTGATGAAGGACCTCTGTCTTTTTCAGACTGACCTCAAGTCCAAAGAGCTGGGCGGCATCTGCGAAGCAGGACGTAATGCGCTGCAAGGCTCTCTCTGTGTGTGCAATGAGGGCAGCGTCATCAGCAAACAGCAGCTCACGAATCAGTTGGTCTAGGGTTTTCGTGTGGGCCTGAGGTTGAACAGGCTGCCATCGAGACGATACCTGATGTACACTGCGTCGTCATCGTCAAGGTCCACTGTGGCCTGCTTCAACATCATGCTGAAGAAGATGGTGAAGAGGGTCGGTGCCAGCATGCAGCCTTGCTTCACGCCGTTGCGAATGGGGAATGGTTCTGAGAGGTCACTGTTTAGTCTGACCTGGCCTTGCTGGTCCTCGTGGAGCTGGACGATCATGTTGAGGAACTTAGGGGGACAGCCTAGTCGCTCCAGGATCTGCCACATACCTTGCCTGCTCACAGTGTCAAACGCTTTTGTTAGGTCGACAAACGTTACGTACAGCCCTTTGTTCTGCTCGCGGCCCTTCTCCTGAAGCTGTCTCAGCACAAAGACCATGTCGGTGATACTCCTGTTGGCTCTGAAGCCACACTGGCCCTCTGGGAGGTGGTCTTCAGCGATGGCAGGTACCAGCCGATTCAGGAGCAACCTTGCGAGAATTTTCCCGGCAATGGACAGCAAGGTAATTCCACGATAATTAGAGCAGGCAGACTTCTCTCCTTTGTTCTTGTACAGGGTGATGATGACTGCATCACGGAGATCCTTTGGTAGTGTTCCTTTTTCCCAGCAGCAGAGAAAGAGGTCGTGGAGCTTGTTGTGCAGTGCTGGGCCTCCATGTTTCCATATCTCTGGCGGGATTCCGTCAATGCCTGCTGCTTTGCCACTCTTGAGCTGGTGGATGGCTGTGAGGGTCTCTTCGGCGGTGGGTGGTTCGTCCAATTCAACCTTTAGTGGAAGGTGTGGGATTTGGAGGATGACTGTTTCTTGAACAGTGCGCTCAGTGCCGAAGAGGTCCTGAAAGTGTTCCGACCAGTGGTTCAAGATGGAGGTATTATCTGTGAGGAGTGCCTGTCCATCAGCGCTTCGCAGAGGACTTTGTACCAGGTGCCTAGGGCCATACACTGCTTTCAGTGCTTCGTAGAAGCCCCTGTAGTCACCGTTGTCAGCGCAGAGCTGGGTCCTCTGTGCGAGTCTGGACCACCACTCGTTCTGGAGTTCTCTAAGCTTGAGCTGGAGACTGCTGCAGATGAGGCGGAAGGCAGACTTCTTCACAGGGCAGGAAGGCTGGGCTAGGTGGGCCTGGTGGGCGGCTCTTTTTTTTGCTAGAAGTTCCTGGATCTCTACGTCGTTTTCGTCAAACCAGTCTTTGTTCCTCTTTCTAGCAAAGCCCAAGACTTCCACAGAAGATTTTACAATAGCAGTTTTCAGTTGTTCCCAGAGTGTTTCAGGGGAGGAGTCTGCTGGATCAACTGTGTCTTTGAGCATGCGCTGTAAATCGGCCTGAAGGGCAGCTTTCTTGTTGTCACGCTGAAGGCTGGCAACATCAAGCTTTTTCTTGGGGGGGGGGGGGGGGGGCCCTTTCTTGGGTTTCAGCTTGAGGCGGAGCCTGAGTTTGCAGCGAACAAGGCGGTGGTCAGTGTGGCACTCTGCACTGGGCATCACTCTGGTGAGGAGGACGTCACTGCGGTCCCTCTGACGCACTAGGACATATCGATAAGGTGCCAGTGCTTGGAGCGAGGATGCATCCAGGTGGTCTTTTGACTCTCCTTTTGCTGGAAAGTGGTGTTGGTGATGACAAGTTGCTGTTCTGCACAGAGCTCCAACAGTAGGCGACCATTGTCATTGCAGTTCCCAACGCCATGCTTGCCGAGGACACCTTTCCAGGCTTCAGAGTCTTGGCCCACTCTGGCATTGAAGTCGCCAAGGATGATGACTTTGTCGTCTGCAGGGGTGCTCTGCAGGAGGCTGCGCAGGTCTGAGTAGAACTTGTCTTTTTCTGCAGGCTCTGCCAGGAGGGTTGGGGAGTACACACTGAGAAGGGTGACGTATTGCTGGTGTCTCAGTGGGAGGCGCATGGACATGATGCAGTCGGAGTGACCCGTTGGTAGGTTTTCCAAGTTGGTAGGTTTTCCAACTTAGTCGCAATGGGGGTCTTCACCATGAAGCCCACGCATGGTCTTTCTAATGAGGTGACAAAGGTCGCGGTGCCCGGGCCTCAAGGAGGGGGCACCCTGCCGGCTAGGTGACTCTCCGGAGAGGAGAAGTCAGCGGGCTTAGAAGCGGGGGGAAGGTCAGTACCGCCGGAGGGGGGTGGACGGGCGACATAGGTCGCCGCAGGCCAAGCTCAGGGAGGTTGGCGCTGTGCCGGCTAGACGACTCACCGGAGGAGTCAGCGGGCAAGGATGGCGTGGTCACCGTGGCAGTAACAGTCTTAGCACGCGAGCCGTAGTCGCGCGACGTACATTTCCGCAAGGTAGAGCAGCGGCGTGAGAGTCTGGTAGACTGGAGTGGCGTGAGGGCTCTGAACTGCCCGAAGCCAGCGGGCTTTCCTGGAGATGAGTAGGGACCGACAGCGGGCATCGGGTGGTGCGTGGCGCGTCTCTCCGAACCGGGCTCAGTGAGGCAGGCTCTCTGCCGTCAGGAGGCCAAGGCCGGGCGGGCTCCCTCCTGGGAGCGATCGCGTGGAAAGCAGTCCCGCTCCGAGCGCTAGGCTCCCGCGTCCAGTGTGGCATCTTTCCCATAAGGACGGTGCGGTCTCGTGCGGACTGTACGCAGGGCACAGGGGACGGCGCCTCGACTGGAATCGGAGCATACAGGTGCTGGTCACTTGAGTCTGTACCCGCCATAACTGCGACCAGCGCCGCTCAGGCCAGGTGGAGCAGGAGTCGCAAGCGTGGTCGGAGGCGCAGCCGGGGCAGGGGAGACAGACCTGTGGTAAAGTGACGGCCACTGGAACCCCCTGCATGCATGCAGGTCATCAACAGGCCACTGCAACAAACAACACACCGGAAGGCACGAGGGCGCGGGCCTAAGGGACCCCGCCCTGGTAAGGCTAGCCTTCGCAACACAAAAGGGCACAAAACAGCGAGGTACAAGCCTGTCAGGATCTTTCTTATCTTCTAAAAACGTTAAACATTTAGGGCTTAACATCTTTTGTCCACCATGAAGGTGATTTCAAAGATGTGACACCAATAGTGTCTGAATATTCTTCTTTTTTTTTTAATTTTATTTACCCCAGCTGGATTCGAACCCGGCACCTTTCGGTCGAGAGTCAAACGCTCTACCGCCAAGCCATCCAGCTTTGCTCTGGGCCAGCAAAACCACCTCGTAAGCTAGTGGGCGCGGGTTGGGGGGGCCCGCCAAGCTAAGGCTAGCATACCTTTGCGACATACCGTCCTCAAACGAAGACAAGGCGTGGCTAGTCTGTCTGTTCGGCCCGTTTGCCAAAGGTATTTACCCGAAATATATGCATTGTACCCGCTTTTCCAAGCCTGTTCCTTCTGCCGTGGGGTACATCCCTGCATCCCTCGGTCTGGCGAGCAAGGTGGGCGTGGCCACGAGGGTCCCGCCAAGCTAAGGAGAGCATACGACACAACATGTACAACAACTCAAGCATGTGACGATAGGTACAGGCAAGAAGCAAGCGTCAGGCATGGAAACATTACCAACGTAATGGTGGCAGGGCGCGGGCACGTGGGCCCCCCCGCCAAGCTAAGAGGAACATATGATGCAGCATGTACAACAACCCATTATGCACAACAAAAGTCAAGGATGTCAAGACAGGTAAAGGCATGAAGCAAGTGTCTGGCACAGGAACATTACCAACGCAATGGCGACAGGGCGCGGGCACGTGGGGCCCGCCAAGCTAAGGCAACAAACGACACATTACAGACAACAGAGTCAAGCATGTCACGACAGGTACAGGCATGAAGCAAGCGTCTGGCACCGGAACATTACTAGCACAATGGCGACAGGGCGCGGGCCCGCGCCAAGCTAGGGCGAGCATACGACGCATTATGTACAACAAGGTCAAGCATGTCATGACAGGCACAGGCATGAAACAAGTGGCACAGCAAAATTAACGAACGCCATGGCGACAGGGCGTGGGCACGAGGGGCCCCGCCAAGCTAAGCAAGCCATGGACGCATAACATATCCCCACAAAATACACAAGGTACAAGCCAGCAAGCAAGCGCCAAATCGTGCCAGACCAATCAACCGAAAGGTGAGAGAGAGCACGGGCATGTGGACCCGCCAAGCTAAGGGGAGATTTTGGTGCAAAAGTTACAGCGAAAATGAACACTGTCCCCGTTCCTGCTCAAACCGGCGCCCCGCCCGGGAGCCGGCCGAGGACCAAGCCAGCTACCTTACCTTTCCGCCCGAGCGGGGAGGGGGGAGAAGCGTCCATAACAGCCACGGGGGAACGCGGGCGAAGTCTCAGCCAAGCGCACCGAGCAGCCCCACAACCCAAGACGCAGGAGAGGGCAGCAGCTAACGATGAGGGGACCAGCAGACCCACACAGGGCACAGGAAGGGACGACGAAGCAGAAGTCGAACAAGAAGGCAAAGTCAGGAAGACCGGCGACTTACTTACTTACGCCTGTCACCCCTACCCGGGTATAGGCCGTCGACGAGAGACCTCCAGCAACTCCTGTCCTGTGCTTCTCCTTCGATTCTACTCCAGGTGGTTCCCAGTCTCTTGACGTCTGCTTGGAGGTCTCGACGCCACGAGTTTCTCGGCCTACCTCTTTTCCTCTTTCCCTGGGGGTTCCATGACAATGCCTGCCTAGTGATACTGGAAGCTGGCTTTCTCAGACTGTGACCAATCCATCCCCATCTTCTTCGCCCAATTTCATTCTCTGCTGTTATCTGTTCTGTTCTCTCCCAGAGTCTGACGTTGCTGATCTTCTCTGGCCAGTGGATTTTCAAAATTCTTCTAAGGCAACTGTTCATGAAGGTCTGTACTCTGTTGACTGTGGTTTTTGTCAATCTCCAAGTCTCTGCTCCATATAAGAGAACTGCTTTTACATTGGAGTTGAAGATCCGGACTTTGGTGTGTTGTGACAGCTCTCTGGAGCTCCACACTTTTTTCAACTGTACTGGAGAAAGGCTGCTCTGGCTTTACTGATTCGTGCTCTGACATCTGCATCAGTGCCGCCTTTTTTGTCTATGATGCTCCCGAGATAGGTGAAGGACTCCACATCCTCCAACGGGGTGCCAGCAAGCAAGACTGGTTCTTCCCTGGTTGCGTTCAGCCTCATTGTCCTTATTTTCTGTTTGTGAATGGAGAGGCCCACTTGGGACGAGATGTCAGCAAGCCTCGTGGTCTTGTCCTGCATTTGTTGATGAGTGTGGGACAGTAATGCCAAGTCGTCTGCAAAATCGAGGTGGTCAAGCTGTGTCCACAGTGTCCACTGTATTCCACTTCGTCTGTGCTCTGTGGTCATCTTCATGACCCAGTCTATGGCCAGTAGGAAGAGGAACGGAGACAGCAGACACCCCTACCTGACACCGGTTCTGACCTGGAGCTCCCTGGTGAACTGCCCTTCGTGGATCACGCGACATGTCATGCCATCGTAGCTGCTCTTGATCAGGCGGACGAGCTTTGTGGGTACACCGTAGTGTCGTAGGAGTTTCCACAGAGTCTCTCGGTCCACACTGTCAAATGCTTTCTCATAATCCACAAAGTTGACGTACAGCGGGGAGCTCCACTCCAGAGACTGTTCCACGATGATGCGGAGAGTGGCGATCTGGTCTGTACATGATCGGTTCTTCCTGAATCCTGCTTGCTGGTCTCTCAGCTGGGGGTCAACGGAGCTCTTCATTCTCTCCAGGATGATCCTGTTGAAGACCTTTCCTGGTACTGACAGCAAGGTGATTCCTCTGTAGTTGGAACACTTGCTGAGGTCGCCTTTCTTGGGAAGCTTGATTAGGTACCCCTCCTTCCAGTCAGCCGGCATCACCTCCTCTTCCCAGATCTTTCCAAACAGTGGGTACAGCATCTCCACTGTTGTCTCTAGGTCTGCTTTCAGAGACTCCGCTGGGATGCCATCTGGGCCTGCTGCTTTGCCGTTCTTCAAGAATGCCACTGCTCTTCTGATCTCTTCCCGGCTGGGTCTGTCACAGCTGATGGGTAGGTCGGTCTCTGCCGGCTGGATGTCTGGGGGGGTCGGGTGGGCTAGGTCTGTTCAGTAACTCTTCAAAATACTCGGCCCATCTGTCGAGTTGGTCTGCTCTGTTTGCTATAGGCTTGCCTTCTTTGTCTTTTACTGGTCTTTCTGTATGGCCATACTTGCCTGACAATCTTCTGGTAATGTCGTAGAGCTGTTTCATGTTGCCGCTGCCTGCTGCCTTTTCTGCCTCTGCTGCCAGGCTGTCTGTGTAGGCCCTCTTGTCTGCCCTGATACTACTCTTCACCTCGCAGTTGGCTTCCGAGTATTCCCTCTGTGCCCTTACTTTGGCTGCTCTCGTGCGACTGTTGTTGACAGCTGCTTTCTTCTGTTTCCTCGCTTCTATCTTCTTCAAGGTCTGTGCCGACAGCCAGTCCTTGTGATGGTGTTTCCTGAACCCTACAGTGTCTTTGCAGGTTGAGTTCAGCGCCTCTCTAACTGCCTTCCACTGCTGCTCTGTGGTGACCGCCTCCTCTTCATTTACTAGCTCCTGTAGCACTTGAAACTGGTTGGACAGCACCAGTTTGAACTCTTCTCTAACTCCAGTTTCTCTCAGGAGGCCTACATTATAGTGCTGTCTTCTTGTTGTCTCTGTGCGGCTTTTCTTTAGCTTGAGCTTCAATCTTAAGGTAAGCAGATGGTGGTCGGAGGAGACATCTGCTCCCCTCCTCACTCGAACATCTTGAAGGGATCTTCTAAATTTCTTGCTAATGCAGATATGGTCTATTTGGTTCTCTGTTGTATGGTCAGGTGAGACCCAAGTTGCTTTGTGTATTCTTCTGTGTGGGAAGATGCTGCCTCCAATGACAAGTCAGTTTAGAGCACAAAAGTCTACAAACCTCTCCCCGTTCTCACTCATCTCCGAGCCTAGTCCCTGTCTCCCCATCACCTCTTCGTATCCGGTGTTGTCCTCCCCTATTTTGGCATTAAAATCGCCCATGACGATGGTGATGTCTCGCTCCGCACATTTGTCCACGGCACTCTGGAGTCGGTCGTAGAACTCTTGTTTCTCTTCCTCGTCAATGTCATTAGTGGGCGCATAACACTGGATGACGTTCAGCTTGAACTTTTTCTTGGTTCTAAAGGCTGCTGTGATAATTCTTGGCCCAAGAGGTTCCCAGCCCATCAGCGCTCTCTGTGCCACTGGTGACAGCATGAATGCTACACCTTCTGTATGGGGGGCATTCTCCTCTTCATGACCTGAATACAGAATCCTCTCCCCACTTAACAGCCTTTTCTGGCCAGACTGCGTCCATCTGGCTTCACTGATACCTAGCAGGGAAAGGTTGTACTTTTGCATTTCCGCTGCTATCTGGGCGGCCTTGCCACTCTGGTACATGGTCTTGACGAAGACCAGCGAACCGGTCGAAAATCAAAGTCCGGAGGCTAGAGCAAACACGTCTGAATGGTGTGAGCCTAAGTAGACTAACTGGTTAGTCACCTTGTGACTCGGAACCGGATGGGCAGTAACGGGAGACTACTCTCGGCCCCCCTCTGGGTTCGCCGAGTGCCTCCCGGGTTGTGTGGTAACACAACGGGTTCTTAGGCTAGAATTGAGTAGACACTTCCATAAAGTCATGTCATCGGTAATGATTTTGAAGAAACAAACTCACCTTTAGGGCAGTAGTGGCCAATGGGACAGACATGTCCGATGAGTGGGTGCACAGTGCCTGTGGGACACTGGGTGTCATTAAGCATGACTGGGTTGGCCTTGTCCACGCCCGAAACGCAGTAGTACCCCTCACTGCACAGGCCAGATGGTGAAGTCCGGTTGGCTCCTGCAAAAATATGAATGCAGGCACTAGGTCAGAAATTGATTAACAAAAAGGAAAACATATTCTGCATTCTAAACTGTAAACTGGCATGTCTCAAACCCTTTCACTGCTGAGGAAAAACAAACACAATCCAACTGCAAGAACCATAGATCCTCATGAGCTGCTACAGTTGCAAGGGCTCATAAGGATCTATACCATTTGCTGACACCTCTTTGTAAATATGCTTACCGGGCTTGGGTTCCTTGATGTTGAATTAAACAAGATTTCAGAACACCGAAAACAGTGGTAGTGAAGGGGTTAAATGTTTGGGTCTATCCGTCTTTGTACTATCATGGTGGATCCATCTTCTAAAGCTGGCACTGGAATTGAAGGTGGCAACAAAAAAGGTCTACCTTGCAATAAATAAAAAAACTGCGCCCACCTTGACAGTACAAGCCTCCAAGACATGGCGTACACTGCGAAGCCTCAGCAAGCCCTGTGACATTGCTGAAGGTGCCAGCCGGACAGGACTGCCAGTCGTGACCAGTGCCGTTGGGACAGAAGAAACCAGCAGGACATGGCCACTTGGCTGATGAGGCAACCCCAGCGATGGTCAGCTCTGGCACGCAGTAGTACCCTGTAAATGGCAAAAATAAAAGCAATAGCTTGGAACAAGCTCATGAAAAGTTTGGTACTGTTGTGGATATTTTTGTGTATTTGGTTTACATGTTTTTTATGAACTGCTTTTTGTTGCCAGTTTGTGTGTTTGTATGTTTCTTATGATTTCGGTTTCTTTTTTTCTCTTTGTAATTTCTTTCTTCCTCTGTTTGTCTTATTTGTTGTTGGGGTTTTCTTGTTGTTTGCTTGTATGTTTGAGTGTTGTTTGCTTTTGTTGCTTCTATGGTTGGTTGGTTGGCTGGCTGACTCATCCTCACTGAAAGGCTAGCTGGTGGACTTTCTGTTGTTTTTTTAGAGGTAGGACGGATGGGGCATCTTTCATTTCTGGGAGGGAGAGTGGATGTACTGAGGTTTTCAAAACTTTACTTTCACATCAGCATGTGAAAAATGAATTTTCTCTAAAATGTATTTTTTCGAAAAATACTTACCGATGCCATTACTACAATGGAACAACCTATAGCTAGCGTAATTTTAGCCCAAAAACTTACGATGTGTACCTTTAGGGCCAGGGGAGGCCACCAGGGGTGCCGTGACCTGGTACCCGGGTAGCCTCCCTTCCCACCCCCTGCGGGTAACTGCCCGAGCAGCCAAGCCAAACCAGTTCTTTTGTTTAGCTGGCTAGCGGCGAGCGGGGCAGGCGGGAGGGCCATCCGAGTAATGGCATCGGTAAGTATTTTTCGAAAAAACACATTTTAGAGAAAAATTCATGTTTCCTCAAAAACATTACCGATGCCATTACTACAATGGAGAATAGCAAAGAGGAGGAGGGTGCCGCGTAACCCAGACTGAGCTAGCAAGACCCGTCCTCCCCGGCGCAAGCTCCCGGTAATTTTAGCTAAAGGATTACCAAAGGTGCTGGGAGGGAGTGTTGCACCGCCGCGATGTCCCCCACCAGGGCCAGGTTGCCTCACTGACCAACCAGGTTTCGGAGGTAGACCCGGGTGAAGGTCGACTCGGTCCGCCGGCCTACGGCAGCACACTGTCTCGGACAGCGCAGTTGCGGTCGAATGCGACGCTAGCAGCCATGGCTCTGACCTCGTGGGCCCGGAAGTGTAGTTGCTTGGTAGCGTCGGGGCAGAGGTCCTGGTAGGCGGAGCGTATCCCCCATCTTAGCCAGGAAGAGATCATCTGGGCTGAGATGTCTTGTCTACCTGGGGACAGAGAGAGAAAGAGTTGGGTGCATCCCCGGCGGAGCGGCTTGGATCAGCGTAGGTACACGCGTAAGGCTCTCACCGGGTCCTGTTGTCCGACTTCCTTGTTGGGGTCGATCGGCTTCAGCGATCGAACAGTGATCACCTGGGGGGCTGCCAACGGGGACTGGTTCTTGGCCAAGAAGGCCGGGTCCGTTAGTAGCTGCACGGAACCATCCGACCTGCACTGCAGGCAGGCGGGGGCGTGGGGAGCACGTGCAGCTCACTCACTCTGGAGGCTGTGGCTATGGCAAGCAGAAGCGAGCCTTTCGCGTAGCGTCGGCCAGGCTTGCTAGGGGAAGCGGCTCGAAATGCTAGGGTTCAGCCAGGTGAGTACCCAGGGTAAGTCACAGCGTGGGATCAGGGAGAGGAGGGCAGGTGCCGAGGTGGGCCATAAGGTCAGCGAGGTCCTTGCACTTGCCGGGGTCCATTCGGCCCAGGTGCCGGTAAGTGTCGGCGATCATAGCGAGGTAGCCCCTAATGATGATCGGTGCCAAGAGCCAGAGGAAGAACTCGGCCAGTTGTGGGGAAGTCAGATCGGTAGGGGAGAGGCGATGGAGGTCGCACCAGGCTCCAAGTACTCTCCACTTTCTCTCGTAGACACGCAGGGTCGAGGGTCTGCGGACTGAAGCGATAGTTGCCACTGCCTCACTCGAGAACCTCTAGCGGCGATGGCTTGCCGCACAATCTCCAAGCATGAAGCAGGAGTCGCTCGGGGCACGGATGGTAGCGCGCCTGGCACGGTTGCTTGAGCATCGTGCGAGGAGTGGGAAGCCGCAGTGGAGGGCCCATGGTGAGGTTCAGTAGGTCGGTGGTGCAGGATCTGGTCAGCAGAACGGCGCCACCAGCAACAGGATCGCGTTGCATCCCTTGAGCTTGAGAAGCACCTTGGGAACAAGGACTGAGGGAGGGTAAGCAAAGCGCAGAGGCCGTCCCAGGGAATGGAGAGCGCATCGACCGCCCAGGCTAGGGGGTCCGGGACCGGCGAGACAAAGAGGGGGGGCTGCCGGTTCCACCTTGTCGCGAAGAGATCGCTAAGGGGGGTCTCCCACGTGGCGCAGATCCTCCGGAAGATGTCCGGGCGAAGCGCCCACTCGGTGTGGAGAAGCTGACCGCGCCGGGAGAGTGAGTCCGCGAGGACATCAGGTGGCCGGGGATGTGTCTCGCTTGGAGAGAGATGCGGCGATCCTCGCACCAACGGAAGCGCCGGTAATGGAGAAGCAGAGGGAAGGGGGGGCGGGACCCACCCTGCTTCTGTATGTGGGGCGGGACCCACCCTGCTTCTGTATGTAGGACACGATGGTGGAGTTGTCGGAAGGGACGAGCAGCTCCTGGCATCCGAGAGTCAGTTCCCAAGCGAGAAGAACTTGCCACACCGCCTGTAGCTCCAACCAGTTGATATGCCTTACCACAAAGTCCGGTGGCCAGCTGCCGGAAGCCGTGGCAAACGTCAGCAGCAGGTGTGTGCCCCAGCCGGAGCGGCTGGCGTCGACGCAAAGGGACAACTGGGGGGGAGGCGTAAGGTGAGGGACTTCGATCGCGAGCCAGACAGGGTCTGCCCAGCAGAGGAGGTGTGGAACGAGCGAGCGAGGTACCGGAACGGGAGCCTCGATGTCGCCGGTCGAGGGACGCCAGTGAAAGAGCAGACGAAGTTGAAGCGGGCGCGAGTAGAGCCGACCTAGGGGAAGGAGATCCGCCGCCACGCTCATCAGGCCTAAGAGCTGCAACCAGACTCTGGCAGAGACCGTCTCCTTTACGAGGCGAGGTCCGACTTGCCTAAGTTGACTATGAAGCCGAGGCTGTCGAGGAGGGCCAGCTAGGCGTCTCGGTTCTTCTCCAGGGCGGGTGCTGACTGGTTGCGCAGGAGTAAATAGTCGAGGTAGTAGAGGAGGGACTCGACGAAGTCCGCCTGGCCTTGGCGATGACGCCGTCCTTGAGACGAGTGAACACCCAGGGGCTGAGGTTGAGGCCAAAGGGAAGGGCGCGGAACCAGTAAACGACGCTGTCGAACTCGAAGTCGCAATAGCGTCTGGAAGCCGGATGCACGGGCACGTGTAGGTAAGTGTCCGCTAGATCCAGGCGGCTCGAAGCAGGAGGAGGTGGCGTGGGCAGGACAGGGTTCTTATCGCGTGCTCCACCGACTGCCAGGCAGGACCGAAGAGGAGGGGATCGCCGAGCAGGGCCTGTTGCAGCTGTCTCCGAAGGTTCTGCAGGAGGTCGGGCAGGCGGCAAGCACGGTATCCCGATGGAGCAGGCAGCTCGCGGGAGCGGCCATCGTGTTGACAGAAGCGTGGTATGCCGCTCGGTAGGCGGCCGTGGCCAGAGCGAGGAGGTCCCCTAACAGCGGTGAGATCGAGAAGTGCCAGTTCCGCTCCAGGAGGTTAACGACCGCTTGCGTGGCCAGGTCAAAGAAACCAGCACAGGCGAGGGCGTTGCGGATGAGGATCGCCGTCCGCTCCAGGCCGGGAGGGATGCAACGGCGGGAAGCGCAAAGTCCACCAGCTCGCTGCTGAGCGGCAGGATCCACCGCTGGGCAGGCAGTAGCAAGGTCTGTGGCGACCGGCAAACCAGCTGTGCTGAAAGGCGATGTCCAAGTCCGCCGGCCAGTGGGCGTCAGAGAAGAAGAAGGCCGCATCGGAGCCTGAACTCTGCTGCAGGAGGGCGGAGAAGGCGTCACAAAGTCCTTGAACCCCGGGGCTGCGGCAGGGACTAACACCTCTTGGAGGGGCGAACAGCGTCCACGAAGGCCAGGAGCTTCCACGTGGGGGGCGGCGATGGGGGACAGGCTTCTGGGGGAAGACACGAGGCAACCAGGTGTGCGGCCTCATCGAGCGAGGCAAGGGTCTCCACCCTGGTCGTCCGCAACGAAGGCAACAAGGGAGCCGACGGCGAGAGAGCGCGAGAGGAGGTCGAACGGTTGAAGAGCGCCAAGGCAGAATCCTCCGGGGCGATGCTGAGGGAGTCCACATCGACGGGCGGCGCAGGAGGCCGACGCACCAGGGGCTGGGGAGGCGGGCGCCGCCGCGAGGAGGAACGAGACCGGCGAGCGGGTGCGATGGCGCGAGCGGGAGCGGAGAGACTGACGAGTGGAGCGCCCGCGCGAAGGAGAGCGGCGAGCGCGTGGTGGAAGGGGCGAAGGGGAGGGGGAGCGGGGAAAGCAGGGGGAGGGACGCCAGGGAGGGGGGGGAAAGACAAAGGCCGGGAACGAGGAGCAGCACGGCAGACCGATGGGAACACCCGCCGGGAAGGGCACCGACTGGAAGAAGGAGCCTCCGAAGGCCGAGGAGAAGACCGACGAGGAAGGCGAGACGTCCACGAAGCTGAAGCGGCGAGCGAAGCCGGGCACGAGGAGAGACCGTAGAGTGCTTGCGGCGGGAGTTGGAAGATGACGGGCTGCGGGTCCCCGAGGTACGAGGGGGCGTACGCGGGTGAGGGCTGCATCGGGAACAGGCCTCCGAGGGTGGGAGGGCTGAGACTAGGCGGTTGCGAACCCGGGGCCGCACGTCGGGGGTCATACGCAGAAGCCGAGGGGCCGGCGTCAGAGAGAAGCGGCGTCCACTACTGTCGGTGGTCTTGTGAGGCTTGGGTTCCGCAAGGCGGGGCGAGCTAGCTCACTGCGGACCTGGCTCGAGCGAGCTGGTGTGCAAGGAGGGAGAAAGGCGTCCCCCAACGTCGAGAGTTGGGGCTAGTTTGTTTTCCGCAGAGCGGGGCGAGCGGACTCGCTGCGGACCTGACTTGAGAGAGTGGGTGCGCAAGGGGGGAGCCTTGTATGCCGTCCCCCAACGGCATCGTAGGTGCGTCTTGTTGGTTCTGGGGCCGATGCATGCTCGTGGCTGCGGGCGGGAGGCAGTCCTCTGTCACGCCGATAAAAACCCACAGCTGGGCCCATGGTCCTCTACCCAGAGAGCGCAGACATCACAGGTGTGGCCTGAAGCACAGCCAGCGCAGGGGAGACAGACCGCATGCTTGTCACTCGGCCACTGGAAGTCGCCACATCGCTCGCAGGTGCGGACTTGACCACTGCACATAGAGCAAAACTACAAGGCGACTGGTCGTAGCAGAAGGCCATGAGATGAGAACCGCGCACCACTCCTCACCGTTCCCCACTATCCAGCCAAGTAAAAACGAACAAGCAACGATAAGCAAGGGACGCCAGCGCACGCTGCCAGAGGCGCGGGTGCTGGCAAACACTGAGACCTTACCTGGACATCTCGCAGGGGGCAGGGGAAGTAGCACCTGTAGGGCAAGAAGAAGAAGAAGAAGAGAAGCGGCGCCCAAGCGGCTGAAGCCCAGGCTAACGGGGGAGAAGGCTGGGTCCTCGACGAGGGTCCCGGCAGTCCAATCGGCGAACTTGACCGGGGAGGCTGAAGCAGGAGCACACCAGACGTCAGGCGGAGCTCCGAAAGGCACCACACAAGCCGCAAGTCTCAATGCCGGAAAACCGGTGCAGCACAGAGCCCCCACGTGGGGCGAAGGCCGGCTCCACATCCCGAGAGACCGGGAACCGAAAGTCTTCCCGGCAACGAAGTCCCACAGACTTCTTCTTCACTTTCTCTTTCTTTCACAAGTGACACTCCCTTCCTAGACAGGCACATAAGGGCAAGAAAGTTCCAAGGCAAGGCAAAGGCCAGGAACGAAGTCAACTTCCGAAAAAGTCCACAAGTCCTTGAACCATACACAGCCGTAGGAAGCACAGCAGAGGGCTAAGCGAACACGTCTATACGCTGCAAGCTAAAGGAAAAAACTGGTTTGGCTTGGCTGCTCGGGCAGTTATCCGCAGGAGGTGGGAAGGGAGGCTACCCGGGTACCAGGTCACGGCACCCCTGGTGGCCTCCCCTGGCCCTAAAGGTACACATCGTAAGTTTTTGGGCTAAAATTACGCTAGCTATAGGTTGTTCCATTGTAGTAATGGCATCGGTAATGTTTTTGAGGAAACAATCAGTTTTTTTCTGACTCACCTTCGGGGCAAGGCAGACAGGCACTGGCTCCATCGAAATCAACATAGTATCCAGCTGGACAATCCTGTGGTTGAGCACTGTTAGCTGGACAGTGTTTGGCGGATAGGCACACCACTTCTGTCTCAACACTGGAGCCAGTTGGGCAGTAGTAGCCTGTATGACAAATGCAAACATGAACATTGCATCCCTTGAAGCGTGAAGCCGTCAGGTAAAATATTTGCAGGCCAGCACAACAGAGATATGAAATCCAAGCTCTGTGTGCTGGTCTGAGATCAAGGGCTTAGTTGGATAAGTGAACTTCAACCCTGCTCAAGCCACTAAGCAAAGTGCTCTGATATAGCGGAGCACCTAGCTTAGTGGCGTGCATAGGATTTAAGCTCACTCGTGCAACTGAGCTCAGAACCTGAAGTCTCCAAGTCATAAAGTTCAAAATAACAGACCAGCACACAAGCGAAAAGGTGAAAGTGCAGTTGGTCCTCAAATAAACACTCCAGATCACTTACTACAAATTTTGTCACTTCTTACACAAAAACAACTGTTTTCTTCCTTTTTTTTCATAATTTCAACTCTTGCCTGCTTTGCATGGTCCAGACACCATGGTAAGACCAAATCCATTACAGTAGTACCCCTCCAAACAGGGTGTGCACCGAGATGATGCTCCCAGTCCTGTCTGATTGGAGTAGGTCCCATTTGGGCAGTCAGTAGGAGCAGGGGACCCCAAGGGGCAGTAGGACCCTTCAGGGCAGATGACCTCTGTAGACTGGATGGAGCCGCCAGGGCAGTAGAAACCAGGTGTGCACTGACCAACCACCGCTGTCAGACCTGCAATCATCAAACAACATTTGTATGATACAGATCAGCCCCTGTACATCACAGCACCTGGGAGCCATAATGGCAGACCTCGTTTTCATGATCGCACTACTATAGTGCTAAGTTTACACAGACTTATAAAGAATAGCCATTACTAGGTAAGAAAAAGATTTTCGGGCAGACCTCAGCCATAACCCATTACATCCTGAGGCTGAATTTTTTTTAAAATGTACCTATTGTCCTATGAAGGCTACATTACAGATTAGGAGATAGATCAACCATTTTAGTTGAAGGCTGGCCAGGACAGCTTGGCGCCTCATGAGCCACCCTTAAAAATATCATAGTCAAATTTATTTCTTGCAATAGTGTATCAGAATGAAATGGGTTAAGTGGCCTATGCAGAATTAAAGTTGACATCAGCCCGAGGATATCATGCTCGTTGGTCATCCCTGTGGCAGCCTGAGACATGTGGACATCATATCCAAAATCGCAGTATACTGGAGCGCATACTACTGATGTTGACCTGTACATGGATGATGACAATGTGGATGATGCTCATTTGTATAGTGCCTACTAACACATTCTACCCCAGGACCAAAATCCCCAAACTTTGAAGTTGCCCTCTGAAGGACTGAATTACAATTCCAGAGACAGACCGAGAATGATAGTTCAAGGGTGGTGCCAGAATAGATGGGCGCCAAGCTATTCTGGCACCACGCTTGAACTATCATGCTCGATCCATGTCTTGCTGTGGTGTGTCAGGGCTGAATGAGCTAAAGGATGCTGACAGTGCTTTAGTGAGGAGAGATTTCGTCATGAAGAGACAGGACAGAATGGGGCATATCCACTGATAGCGGCAGTGAATCAAGGGACACTGGTGTGATCTATATGTGGATCAATCACAGTATTACAAGCAATAATCTATCATGAAATCCGATATAGCGTAAACAGGTCATGTATGCCAAGTGTATCAACTGGAAAACAAAAGTGCCGTGAGCCAACATCAGCCTTAGTTGGCCCCCCACACGCCTGTGTGTGGGCCAACCAAAGCTGACGTTGGCATGAGGCCCTTTTATTTACTGTGTGCCTTTTCTTCATGAACCTACTATGTAAATTCAGAACCACATCTTACCTGTGCTGTTACAGAAGTAACCAGAGGTACAGTTGAGGCACTCAGAAACCTGAGTCAACAGGAATGTGGGATTGTACGTTCCTTGAGGGCACGGGAATGGCTCTGACGTTCCTTCAGGGCAGTAGGACCCAGCGGGGCACTTATCAGCATTTGCACCTGTTTAAAGTAATTAAACGTATGCTTTTATGAAACACCACTGATTTTGTTTTAAGTAAAGTCAACAAACTGACTTGCACACTCATTTGCGAGCTGGTGTGTGATTTGGACTTAATGCCTTTGATTCATAGAGTCCAAAACCACCAACAGACACACATCTGTTGAAAATGGAAGAATACTGACAACCGTTTCACCTTGAGTAGGAGTGTTAGTCTGTGCGGAACTGCGGCAGTAGTAGCCAGGGGCGCATGGGCGAGGCGGGTAAGTCAGGCCTGTCTGGTCACACGCCATGCCTCCAACACAGTCCGTGCAGTCCAGCTCTTTGGTCAACCCTGAACAAAATTCAACTATTTCAGCTCTGCTACTCGACAACTATGACACAGTTCAAGGGTAGTGCCAGAAAGCTTGGCGCTTCTAAGCACCAAACTATTCTGGCACCACCCTTGAACTATTAAGATCAATTTGTCTCCTGTGGTAGTGTGTGAGGGCTGATCAAGTTGAAGAGTCTCCTCCTGAAAAATGTATTTTTCTCTAAAATGTATTTTTTCGAAAAATACTTACCGATGGCATTACTAATAGAAAGGTACACTTAGCTTACCGATTTCAGCCTAAACCCGTTGTGTGTTGCTACACAACCAAGGAAGTAACTCTAGCAAGCAGTTACCCTGACCCCTGGATAGCATCCCCTTCCTCCTCACGTGACTGGACCGGTCTCGCCAGTATAACTTAGCGTACTGGAGGCAAGTGGGGTAGGAGGGAGGGCGCTTTGAGTAATGCCATCGGTAAGTATTTTTCGAAAAAATACATTTTTAGAGAAAAATATATTATTTCTTCAAAAACTATACCGATGGCATTACTAATAGGAAGAATAGTGAATAGGAGGAGGGTGCCGCCCATAACAACCTACCCCAGCTTGAACACTTTAGCTACGCCCCCTTAGGTGCAACCTCCCAACGATTTCAGCTAAGCGTTACCCATGGCGCATTCAGCGCCGGGAGGGAGTGTTGTGCCACGGCGATGTCCCCCACCAGTGCGAGGTTTGCTCGCTGGCTGGAGAGGTCTCGGAGGTAGAACCGGGCGCAGGTAGATTCTGCCCTCCAGCCCACGGCCGCCACAATGTCCCTCACAGCACAGTTGCGAAAGCGACACTTGTGGCTATGGCTCTGACCTCATGCGCCCTGATTCTCAGCTTATTAGCTCCCTCAGGGAAGAGGTCCTCGTAAGTGGACCGTATGACCCCGCGTATCCAAGTGGAGATAGTCTGGGCTGAGAAGTCATCCCTGCCCGGTGCCAAGGGCAGGAAGAGGCGCGAACGTCCTCGTCTGAGGGGTTTGACCTGCAGAGATAAATCTTTAACGCCCGAAGCGGATCCTGCTGACGGGATGCTCGGGACTGGCCACGGCCCTGTAGTGGCTGAAAAGTTATCGCCTGTGCCGCGGTCGAGGGGGCTCTATTTCCTGCCCAAAAAGGCCGGGATGGTGTGCAGCTGAACCGCGCCATCGGCCCGGAGCTGCAGGTCGTAGGGGCACAGGAACAGTGCATGTAGCTCGCTTACTCTAGACGCTGAGGCAAGAACCAGCAGGGAGCACGTCTTCCTGGGCAGGTCGGCGAACCGTGTCAGGGGCAGAGGTTCGAAGTGGTCCGAGTTCAGCCCGGTTAGTACCCACGGCAGGCCCCAGCGCGATATCGGTGAATGGGTCACCGGCCACTGCAGCTCGAAGTGCGCCAAAAGGTCGGAGAGGTGCAAGTTCCCGGGTCATGCCCATGTGTCGGTACGTGTCTGACACCAACGTCCGGTAGCCCCGGATGGTAATCGGTGCCAAGTCCTGCTCTGAGAAGAGCCACAAGAAGAACTCGGCAAGCTGGGCATCGTCAGATCCTTGGGGGTGAGGTGCCTGGTGGCACACCGGGCTTGCATGACTCTCCACTTCCCCTCATAGACGTTCCGGGTTGAGGGTCTGCGCGCTGCAGCGATAGCCTCCACTGTTGGACCCGCAAAACCTCTTGCGGTGAGGGCGCACCTCCCAACCTCCAGGCATGTAAGAGGAGTCTCTCTGGGAATGGGTGAAAGCACTCCTGCCGGAGTTGCTTCAACATCGTGCGCAGCATGGGAAGTCTCAGGGAAGGATCTGTGGCGAGGCTCAGGAGATCGGTAGTCCAGGTCTAGTTCCAACTGAATGGGGCCACCAGGAACAGCACTGCATTGCAGCCCCTGAGCTTCAGGGGGACCTTGGACACCAGTACAGAGAGAGGATACGCGTATACCAGAAGTCCATCCCAGGGGATGGAGAGAGCATCCACTGCCCAAGCTAGAGGGTCTGGCACTGGTGACACGAAGCAGAAAAAGGTCGATCATGGGCGTCTCCCATCGCGCCCCTATCATCCTGAAAAGGTCTGGGTGGAGCGACTACTCGACTAGCACGTTCAAGTGTCCTGGAATGCATCGCGCTCAAAGTGAAATACCGCAATCCCTGCACCCGACGAGCACTTGATACAGTAGGAAGCATAGGGAGGATGAGCGCGTCCCACCCTGCTTCTGGATATAAGCCACGACTGTAGTGTTGTCGGAGACAACCAGGACCTCCTGATGCTTGAGCCGCCTCTCCCAGGCGATGAGGGCAAGCCACACTGCCTTCAACTCCAGCCAGTTGATGTGTTTGCCGGCCAGCTCCTGGTCCCATCATCCCGCGACTGCGCTGAAGTCCGGGAGCAGTAGTGCTCCCAACCCGAGAGGCTTGCGTCCATTCAGATGGACATGCGAGGAGGGGGAGAGAAGAGGGGTACACCCGTCGTGAGCCACTGTCTGTCCATCTCTGCAGGTGCGGTCAGACTAGCTGGGAAACAGTGACCAAGGCCTCTAGATCGACCGAGCACGGCCACCAGTGAAGTAGGAGGTGCAGTTGGATTGGTCGCGAGTAGAGTCGGCCAAGGGGTAACAGATCCGCCGCCGCACTCATGAGCCCCCGAAGCTGTAGCCACCCTCTGGCCGGAACCCCACTGGCGCGGGACACCTGCAGGGCCAGTTCCACTAACATCTGGACCCGTGCCTTGGTTGAGGTCGGTCCGGAACTGCATGCCAAAAAGGGTAAAACTGTGGGAGGGCGTGAGGTCCAACTTTCCGACGTTGACCAGAAAGCTGAGCTGTTGTAGCAGTGCTAGCAGCGCGTCCCTGTCTGCCGTAAGCGTGGTCACATCCTGGTTCCATAGGAGCAGGTCGTCAAGATAGCTGGTGGTCGGGCTGACGACGACCACCTGGCCCTGGCCACCACCGCATCCAAAATCCTGGTGAACACCCAAAGGCTGAGTTTGAGGCCGAATGGCAGGGCACAGAACGGTAAATCACCCCGCTGAAGGCGAAGCGAAGGGAACGGCGCGCTGAGAGGTGCATGGGAAAATGCAGGTAGGCGTCGGCTAAGTCGAGGCTGACGGCGAAGTCCATGGATCAGACCGATGCTCTTAAGGCTCTGGTAGTATCCATCTGAAACGTTGGGGCAGCGATAAACTTGCTCAACGCCGAGAGTTCTATGACAGGACGCTACCTGCTGTCTGGCTTGGGCACTACCAAGAGGCGGCTGCAGAAGGCTGGCAAGTTGTGACGAGCGACACCTCCGTGGCGCCTTCTGTAGTCAAGAGAGCACCTCCCCTCCAAGTGCATGAGCCTTGATCTGGTCGTCTGGAACTGGAGTCCAGTCCCGGAGCGCTGGGCCAAAGGTCCTTGTTTGCATCCTTAACCGCTTGCCAGGTAGGGCCAAGCAGACGTGTGCCTCCCAGTGGAGCCCGGCGGAGCTGGGACTGCAGCGTCATGGGTAACCGAGGACAGCCTGCCAGCACGATGTCCCGCATCATCAGATCGCAGTTGGCAGCAGCCGCCATCATGCTCATCGAGGAGTGGTACGCCGCCCGATTTGCCACGACAGCTAAGGAGTGCATATCACGCAGCAGAAGAGAGGCATCCAAATCCCAATTCTCCGCCAACGATCTGATGAAAGCCTGCCTGGTCAGCTTCAGAAATCCCGCACAGGCTAAGGCGTTGCACATTGCGCACCAGGGTAGCTGTCTGTCCCAGGCCAAGCAGTGTCCGAAACTTGACGGTCCTGCGGCCTCCTGCCTGTACCTCTGCTGCGGTATCAAGCGAAGGAAGTGGGCAGAAGAAGGCTTGGGAAGGACCAGCATACCACTGTTGGCGGAACTTGATATCCACTCCCCCTGGCCACTTTTCCACGAAAAAGCCTGCGTCCGGCATGGGTCCCTGCAAATGGGCGGAGAACATGTCCGATAGGTCTCGAAAGCCTGGCGGCTGCGGAAGGACCTTCAGTCTCTTAGGCTGGTGTGGAGTGTCTACCCAGGCCAAGGCCTTCTTCTTCAATGGTGGAGCAGGGGGGCAAACCTCCAGCAGGAGAATCCCTGCAAAAATCCGCGCGGCCTCCTCCAAAGAGCATTGGACCTCCCACCTCGGAGCATCGTGGTTGGAGGATGAAGACCGGCTGCGCATTGAAGGAGCGGGAGGGTCCGGGGACAAAGGACGATGGTCATACAGGAACAGGGCCAAAGCAACATCCTCTGGGAGCAGGCGGGGAGCGTCATCCGTGTCTGCCAACTCTGAGGGCTGGGGCTGCAGGGGACAACTAACTTCAGAAGGGAGAGAACCACTGCGCAGAGAGCGCCAGCTCGCCAGGGGAGAGAGGGCGCGAGGACCTGGGTCTAGGGGAGGCCGAAGGGAATCTAGGCGGGAGAAGTGGCGGCCCCGATATCCATCCAAGAAGGCAAAAGGCGGGCTTACCTGACGTCGTGGCCGAGGCGTATGGTCCAGAATCCTGAACCGGCATCCTATCAGAGCCCAGCGGGGTGGGTCGCCTCTCCCACAAGTAGTCCGGTGACTGCTTTGTGAACGGCTATGAGGTCTCACTTCTGCTGGCCGGCACCTAGAGCGAGGCTCCCGCCGTGGGACTGCGGCAGGCTGAGCTTGCTCCCGGCCGGCGCGCGTGGATCCTGGTGCCGCAGCAGCAGAGGGAACGTCCGAGGTGTTGCGGGAAGACCCGCCATCATGAAGAAGTTCCGTCCATGTGGTGAGAAACTGGGGACGTAATCAGCCACAAGCAGCGGCTGTCTCTCCGTCGATCCATAAGCAGCGGCTGTCTCTCCATCGATCCATTTGGCGCTGTCTGCGCCTGTCTCGACCCGCGGTGCCCATAGGCCCCTGCCGACGCATGGTCTGGCGACTGGTCACTTGCGACGCCCCTCCTGGCGCTGGTGGACAAGGACTCAGGCGCTGTAGGAACGTCCAGGCCAGAGGAGGGTCTGTGCGTCTCCCTCTGCCGCTCCCGGAGAGTGCAGGTAAGACCGTGGTAGAATTAAGGGGGTCATCAGTCGGCTTCCCCGTGTCGCTAGGCACCTTCCATTGAGCCGGGACCATGACACGGGAGAGTGTGGTCTGTCTAGACACGTGGGGGCCAGTGGATCTTGTCACTGTGGGAGTAGCCGATCTCGGTCTCTTCCACTGCCACTCCCTGGTGCTGTCAGATGCGGTCTCAGTCGACCTCTCCGGACCAGAGGATCAGGAGGGCTTTGGTGACTCTTGTCACTTACGCTGCCGCTCCCTGGCGCTGTCGGACGCGGTCTCAGGCGACCTCTCCAGACCAGAGGAGGGCTCTAGTGACTCAGTCGCTTGCGATGCCGCTCCCTGGCACTGTCGGATGGGGTCTCCGGCGACCCCTCCGGACCAGATGAGGGCAGTGGCGACCTGTGTTGCTTCCGACTCCACTCCGTGGCGCTGACAGATAAGGCCTCTGGTGACCTATCCAGACCAGAGGAGGGTCTGTGGCGATCCAGACAAGTGGCGCTGGCAGAGGGACATGCGGGGGTAAAGGGTAGGGGCGCCCACAGCGTATGGGGTGTACGAAGTGACGACATCCTCAGAATGTCCGACGTGGCGCGCCTGCACAACTGCCGACGTCGCAGGAGCCGCCGGGGGCAGTAGACCCTTAGGCCTCGACGGCCGCGCGCCGTTAAAAGCCCCACAGCTGTGACCAGCGGTCTCCTCCCATGGTGCACAAGTCCCGCACATCCCTCCAGAAGCACCTCCTGAACAGGGTAGGCACCAAGCGTGTGTGTCACTCAGCCATTGGAAGTCCCCATACTTGGGGCAGGTCTTAAGCTGGTGCGTGGCGCCAAGGCCATGTCAACCGAGCTCACGGTTGCTCATGGCTCTATTCTGAGCTGGACTAAGTCGAAATTTTGCAACACATTTACTCAGAAAATGACAGAGCCTGTCCTAAATTTCCGGTGGCTGGTGGCATTAACTGAAGCCTTACCTCGCCAGCTGTAGCGAAGGCTGAAGAAATTCTGAAAACACTTAATCCCGTGCTGAAGTGAAGCTTGCGCAGACTGAAACTGGCAACCTTATCCCAGGCAGCTAAGTGCTAGACTAAGGAAGGGGATGCTATCCTGGGGTCAGGGTACCTGCTTGCTAGAGTTACTTCTCTGGTTGTGTAGCAACACACAACGGTTTTAGGCTGAAATCGGTAAGCTAAGTGTACCTTCCTATCAGTAATGCCATCGGTATAGTTGTTGAAGAAATAATTGTCCATCAATAACAAAACTTGGGTTGATGATTTGAAAATGACAATAGTGACAAGGTGTGCACTGCTACAATTTCAAACTGACCCGCGAACAAAATGCAACAAACCCGTGTGATTGTTGAATGTGCCCACAGGACAAGGGTACTGCTCTGCGTGTTGTGTTCCATTTGGGCAATAGTAGCCCTCTGGACAGATGTAGGTAGCGAAGGAAATCACAGGACCGAAAGTAGCATTACAGTAGTAGCCAGCTGGGCAGATGTCACAAGATGATTGGCCAGGTAAAGCCTGCAGAAAAAGAAACAGTTGTTTTACATTCTGTGGCTTGGAAACAATATGAGTTAAGGCAAGGAGATACTAGGTAAGTACGACTCAAGCTTTTACCTGGTAAGTGCCAGAGGGACATGCCTCTGGTGATTGGAGACCTCCGATGCAGAAGTAGCCCTCAGGACAGCTGTAGTTTCCGGGTGTGGCTGAGGACTGACCCACAGGGCAATAGTAGCCAGGACTGCAGTCTCCATTCGGGGAACCCAGCCCCTCTATGCCACAGTACTTGCCTGAAATTCATCATAACCCAAGGTTGGAGGCTTTAATCAGCACATCATCAACGATGCAAATACGAATCTATGCATAGAAAAACTGCCAGCCCCTAGGACCGACACACGCCTCAACTGATATCCTAATGGGGTAAAAATGACAGAATAACACTGACACAACTCAAGTCAATGTCAGCTGAAGGAACTTGTGTTTACTGGCAAGTTCAGTCCATTAGTGCCATCAGAAAGGCCATTTCAACCCACAGGTGATAAAATCCAAATACCTGAAGACAAAATACTGATATTAATGGTAACTGAATGAGAGAGTTCCAGCAGATTTCCATAGCTACTGTTGTGATTGAAAGTATTATTTGTGTGCTGGTCTGTGATTTTGGAGCCGTAAAGTCTAAAAACACAGACCGGCACACAAATGTTCTCAATGACATGCCTCTACTTGTGCTGTCCCTAAATCACAGGGGAGCACACAAAAGCTGTCTCTCACCTGGCGTGCAGATCTTGCAAGCTGATAGTGCGCTGCTGAGTATTGTGTCCAGATAGTACCCCATGGGACAGGGCAAGGCAAAAGGACTGCCCTGTGGACAGTAATGGCCCTGTGGACACTTGTCACCTGTCACACCATCAAAAGGTACAGGAGAGGATGCTCCTCCCAAACAGTAGAAACCTGAATTTAACAGAAAACAAAGAACAATAAAATTTTTGGTACAACAACCCATTTTCAAACTTGTTGAACGGAGTATAACTTTTATTATATAGCATAAAACTGGATAGCTGTATCTCAGCACTTTTATAGTAAAGTAAAAAGATGGATAAAACAAAATGCAACATCATCCGGGTCATCAGAAACACTGCAGTTTTCCTGATGACTCGGGTCATGCTGGATTTCTCTTGCTCATCAGTATATAATAGCAAAAGTTCAACACAGAGATAAACAGATTCAGCCAGCACAGCCCAAATGCTGCAAAATGTGGATCTGGCAGTATAACTAAATCAATATTCTCAAATAAAAGCAAACAAATTCACCTGTGGGACTCCGAAGAGTGATCATACAAGATAGTTCAAGGGTAGTGCCAGAATCGCTTGGCACCTTCTAAAGCAACAAACTGACCAGTCACTGCTACTGAACTATCATGCGTGATAGTTATCTTAATTGTTCACACTGAAAGAAACATGTCAGCTCACCTGGGGAGCAGTCAGCAAAAGGTGCCACCAACCGTTCCTGTGGACAATACTTCCCACTGTCACATTCCGTAAAGTTGGCACTTCCAACTGGACAATATGTCCCCATCCTGCACATCCCACCCTCCCCAGGATTTGTGGGCATGGCCTGGGTGGCTCCACCCAGGCAGTAGTACCCTGCACTGCAGTTGGCAGTGGGCGTGGCCAGCCCCTGAGTCTGACAATACATCCCCGGGGTGCAGGACAAGCAGGCTGTGGTGTTAGTCTGGGTGGTGGCGGGATTGAAGGTGCCGACTGGGCATTTAAACTCATCCCCCCGAGTGGTCCCCTGCGGGCAGTAGTGACCAGCAGGGCAGGGGTTGGGCATGTAAGCTGTAGAGTTGGCCAAGCAGTAGTAACCTAAGGAAAGACAAAGTTAAGTTTGTTAACAGGCCCTCATACACCCCACCCACAAACACACAAATTCCGCACATTTCCAAATGTTCACAGCAGTTCTGCCCTCGCGCTGGGACCATATGGCGTTGAGGCGCGTCCCCTGGGTGGTGGATAGGGGGTCCCTCGTGAGAGGTGTGCACCGAATGAAATAAGGTGCCGTGACCCAACATGGTCTAAGGGAAGGAGACCCCGACAGAAAACCCCTGGTACTCCTAGTAAGGGGGTTGGGCGTGGGGGTAGCTTCCCCACCCTGCAAATAAAGAAACAGCTACAAAAACGCTGACGAATAGACAAACTGCAATTCCTTTCCTGGAGGAGGAAGGTTCTTCTACCAGAAGATTTATGACATCGTGTGGTGAAAGCCAGAAGTCTTCGGAAGCCACAGGACCGAGCCGCCTCTCTCTATCCAGGGACACAATCATGAGCACATGGAATGTCAAGACCATGTACCAGATTTGGTTATTTGGTTATTTGGGTTTAACGCCGAGCAGGCAACTAAGGCCATCTCACGGCGGGATGGGTAAAAATCTGGTCAGCCAGACTAAAAGCAAGGTCTTAAGACAAGATGTAAATATAGATTAAAAATCTCAGTCTAAAAGGTCGCACATGTCTTTAAAAGAAATGTCTACAGACTCTCAAAAAGGGCAAATAAAAAATATTCACATAGTCTATGAATGCTCAAATCTTGTTAAAAATATTGCATGCTCGCAAGAAATTGAAGATTTTGTCCGGGGGAACATCCCGGAACAAAACCTTCAAGGAGTCTGCTGTAAAGTGTTTATATCTGGTGTCAATTAGGTCAGCACAATACAGCAAAAAGTGTCGAACAGAAAACTGCTCATCACAGGCAAAACACCATGGACGCTCATCCTGTTTAAGTAAGTAAGAGTGCGTAACATATGTGTGCCCGATGTGGAGCCGAGCAAGGACAGTCTCCTCACGGCGGCTGCCGCAGCGGAAAGGTAGACTGTCAGACAACTTAGGAAGAGCTTCATGAAGCTTGTTCCCTTCCTCTTTGTCCCACTCGGACTGCCACTCGCGGGCTATGTACGCACTAATAACAGGTTTAAAATGAGCGGGAAGTCCGTCCAGATAGCAGCGGAAGTGCAAAAGTACAACCTTTCCCTGCTAGGTATCAGTGAAGCCAGATGGACGCAGTCTGGCCAGAAAAGGCTGTTAAGTGGGGAGAGGATTCTGTATTCAGGTCATGAAGAGGAGAATGCCCCCCATACAGAAGGTGTAGCATTCATGCTGTCACCAGTGGCACAGAGAGCGCTGATGGGCTGGGAACCTCTTGGGCCAAGAATCATCACAGCAGGCCAAGAATCATCACAGCAGCCTTTAGAACCAGGAAAAAGATCAAGCTGAACGTCATCCAGTGTTATGCGCCCACTAATGACAGTGACGAGGAAGAGAAACAAGAGTTCTACAACCGACTCCAGAGTGCTCTGGACAAATGTGCAGAGCGAGACATCACCATCATCATGGGCGATTTTAATGCCAAAATAGGGGAGGACAAAACTGGATACGAAGAGGTGATGGGAGACAGGGACTAGGGGAGATGAGTGAGAACGGGGAGAGGTTCGTAGACTTTTGTGCTCTAAACAGACTTGTCATTGGAGGCAGCATCTTCCCACACAGAAGAATACACAAAGCAACGTGGGTCTCACTTGACCATACTACAGAGAACCAAATAGACCATATCTGCATTAGCAAGAAATTTAGAAGATCCCTTCAAGATGTTCGAGTGAGGAGGGGAGCAGATGTCGCCTCAGACCATCATCTGCTTATCATAAGAATAAAGCTAAAGTTAAAGAAAAGCAGCACAGGGACAACAAGAAGACAGTGCTATAATGTAGGCCTCCTGAGAGAGACTGGAGTGAGAGGAGAGTTCAAACTGGTGCTGTCCAACCAGTTTCAAGGGCAAAAGGAGCTAGTAAATGAAGAGGAGGCGGTCACCACAGAGCAGCAGTGGAAGGCAGTTAGAGAGGCACTGAACTCAACCTGCAAAGACACTGTGGGGTTCAAGAAAAAACATCACAAGGACTGGCTGTCGGCACAGACCTTGAAGAAGATAGAAGTGAGGAAGCAGAAGAAAGCAGTTGTTAACAACAGTGTTACGTGGTGGAGTTGTAGTCATAGTATGATAAACACACCAGACGCACGCACGTAAGGTTCTTTTAAATAAACTTCATTCAGCTGCAATCCGTCACACGTGGATTAAGGATGTAGACAATACTGGAGTAACAGTTCCAACAATATTTTAATTCAGCAATGCGATCTCCACACAATGCAGTTCCAAATGCACCAACACTGATACAAAATCTCTTTCGCAAATATCCACACTGTCGACACAAAGTTCCTCACACAACGTACACCACACTGTTACGCTGTTTCTCTCACAATGTACACCCTATACGGGCCACGTACCTATGATAACTGTGTGCCTCTACAACTGACAATGTAAGACAATGTATGAATGTGTTTCTCAACACCAATCTTTTATAGTGCACCAATTTCTAGAATAATCCAGGAAAATCATACAACGCAAATAATCAAAATAATCTACGTAACCGGAACTCGAAAATATTAATAAAAAACGAACTTTCTAGAAAACTACAATAGGCTACACAAATTTGGCTGCTCACTTCAGCTCCAAATCCTTGGTAAAATGACATCTCACAAAAGTATGGCAGGCAGTTCACAAACTAGTCGGAAACTTCGAGAACTACCACGATCCTTCATAACACACAAGAAAACGGCTGACGGCTTCACGCGCACAGTAAACAACTTGTTGCTAAATGTCGCCAATTTACCAACGTCACACATACAAGGTCACTAGACAGTGCGACCTTTCTAGAACGTTCTGGACTAAATTTAGCATATCATAACGAAGTGAATTCCGCTCTGCGCGACCGAAAGAAAATGTTACTTAAAAAGGTACATGAATCATAACCATGATAGCTTAAATAAATATCGGATCGTTTCCTATGATTAACACATGTATGCTCTCACAGGACAACACAACCACAATCGTAACATTACCCCCCTCTTTAGAATGAAATTTCACAAAAAATTTCTTCTCAAATCTTAAAAATACGGTTGTGGCTGTGTTAAACTACACAGAACCCTAAACAAATACAATTCACGTCAAAATCAAATCAAAATAATCGTCTCACAGTTTCTTTAAACTGTCCTGAGCGTAGAAATGTTCATTCAAACTGCTCTGCTCAGGTAATCCGCTCCAAAGTTCTGCAAACCCTTGATTAAACTAAAATCAATGTCAAAGTTCACTTCTGGATATCATCAAATCATGGGGTACTGTTCACAGTTCACACAGTTATTGGTCCTGGGTCAAAAACTGTCAGGCCACGGAAAGTACAAAAGTCCCCACATACCAAACTAGATCTCTCTGGTCTATTCCCGATGACCACTGGTAATCTGGAATCTCTGTCGACTTCCGGGTCCAGCGTCTCCCCACCATTCTCTCTCAGTCCTTCACTCGTGTTGCGAAACAGACGACACGACTCGTCGCGAACCGGATTGTCGGATGTTAGATTAACCTCGGGCTGGACGGTGTCTGTAGTCCCTGGGTCAGGTGTAAACCGATTCTTGAACTCTCGAGTCAGGATGCGCAATTCTTCTCATTGAGTCTGGGTTAGATTCTGACCAAACTGGATATCTTCTACATCCTCCTTGTGGTGAAGTTTGTTAAGGTCAAACAGGTTTTCGTCGTCTAGTCTTTCATCATCAGCAAGACGCACCGATGCTGCCAATTGTGTTTGTCTTGACAACCTCTCTCAATATACTTCTTCAGCAGATTAGCATGGTAAGTCTTCACCTTGTTGTTGACCTTGACTCTGTAGTCGTTGATGCCAACCACCGTGTCGACAATGTAGGGTCCCTTCCAGTGCATCAGGAGTTTGTTGTTGTCGGTAGGAAGAAGAACCAACACCTGGTCACCTGGCTGGAATCGTCAAGGTTTCGCCTTACGATCATAGTAATGCTTCCCTTTGTTCTGCGCCTTCCCCAGTTCTTCTCGAGCCATCCTGAGGGTATCTTCCAGCTTCTCTCTCAGGTCGAAGACGTACTGGTAGCTGATCTTCACCTCAGGCGCATCGATATCCTTGGTCCACAGCTCTTTCAGGATGTGCATGGGCCTCCTTACAGTCCTGCCATACAGTAATTCAAAAAGGGAAAACCCTGTCGAATCCTGAGGAACTTCACGGTATGCGAAGAGCAAGGCATTGATATATCTATGCCACAACCTTGGCTGCTCAGCACACAGTTTCTTCAGCATAGCCTTCAATGTTCCGTTAAACTTTTCAACCAGCCCATTACACATGGGGTGATAAGGGGTGGTAGTAAGGTGTCGGATGCTCAATAGCCGGTTGACTTTCTCCGTGCATTCGGAGACGAACTGAGTTCCTAGGTCACTCAGGATCTCCTCAGGAATCCCTAAACGGCTGAACATGTCGACGAGCGCCTCTGCCACTGTTGGAGTGTCGATCTTCTTCAATGGTATGGCTTCAGGATAACGTGTAGCGTAGTCCACCAGGGTAAAAATGTAGCGATGACCATCTTCACTTGGAGGGGATATTGGCCCCACCAGGTCTACAGCTACCCACTTGAAAGGCATATCGATCAGTGGCATTTTGTCTAGAGGAACATTGGGCACCTTTCCCTTGGAGATTGTCTTCTGGTATATGTCGCACGACCTGCAGAATCGGGTGACGTCACCTCCCATATCAGGCCAGTAGAAGACGGCTCGGATCCTATCGAGGGTCTTGTTAATTCCCAAGTGTCCTCCCAATATGGAATCATGGGCCAATTTCATCACCTGCATTCTCAAAGGTTCAGGAACTACTACTTGACGTACAGGTTTATCTCCATTGCTGTCGAATATCCGGTACAGGATATCTTTTCTGGTCTCGAAGGTTATCTCTTTTCCCTTTCGCGTCACGGGCTCGGTTTGACCTCAGAACTTGTCAAGCGTGGGGTCGGCTCTCTGTAGCTCCACCAGCCTTTCCTTATTCACCACTGCTGCTTCCGTGTTGTCCGCCACTTTTAGAGGAATGGTCTGGTGACTCTTCTTTGCTTGACTTCTCATGGTAACAGCACATGTTTCAGGTCTCCACTCTGGATCTGGATCGTCTGCATTTCTGGCACCATCAATGTTTCCGATGATAAGATCGTAGACAGGGGTTTTCACGCACAACGCCTTCACCTCTCCTTTCAGGTACGGAGTGTCGACACTGACATTGGCAAGGGAGATAATTCTTACAGTACCGTCGGCCAAAATGAGGGTGGTCCACTCCTGTAGCTTCTGGTCTTCAGTTACTAGGTCCTCTCTCACGATGATGCAACTACAACCAGTGTCTCTCAACACTCTCACTGATGCTTTGCCGACGAATCCTGACACCACCGGCATATTCGGCACTTCATTCTCAGGCAGCGCGATGTTTGAGACTGGTAAGATTGTAGTCCCATCTCCTACTGGGATGCATCCATTCTTTCTCAAAGATTCAATCAGCTCCGGTGTCGCCTGCCTTTCTCTAGACTCAAAGTCACTGGATGAAGTCACATCATTGGCTAATACAGCAGCGGCTCTGTGTTGAGACGTGGTACTGCTTCTGCCTGCTATCCCGCGATCTTGGTTGGATCTTCTGATGTTGTCGCCTCGGGGAACGTCTTTAGAAGGACACCGTATCGCTTTGTGACCTTTCTTTCCACAGAGAAAACATGTCAGATTCTCCACCGGCTTGTATTTCGGGGTCTCTCTGACATTGTGGATTTCCTCTGCTGGTGCAGACACATGCTGCGGCTTACTGGACCCGAACTTCATGTTGTGGGCGTCAAGGTATCTTTGAGCGAAGTCGGCCAGGGCCTTTAGGGACTGGTCTTTTTGCTCTCTGAGGTGGGCGGCCAGATCCTTAGAACATGCGTTGAAGACTTGTTCTTTGATGATCAGGTCTATCCATTTCTCTAGGTAGCTCCTGATTCTCTCAATGAATAGGCCGGGTGTTTCTCCTTCTTCAGGCTTGCAGTTTGAAATCGTCGCCTTTAACCCTCTTCAGTGAAGTCGTACTGTCTCAGCAAGGCGGTTTTCAACTGTGTATAATCTTCGGCTTCTTCTCTTGGCAAGCGGGTGTAAAATTCAAGCGCTTTGCCAGTTAGAAGAGCACTCAGTTTGATAGCCCAAGTCTCTTGTTTCCAGTTATTACTGCTTGCGAAGCGCTCTAGGTAAGTGTCCATCTTATCTGAATTTTCTGTGAAAGGTAGCTTTGGCGCATGGGCTATTTGCTCTCTGCTGGCTAATGCTGTTGCTTCAGAAGCCCTCTGGCTCTGTGCCTCTATCTCCATCTGCTTCAGATGAATTTCGTGTTGACGCTGCCTCTCTGCCTCTTCTTGCTGTTTCTCTGCCTCTCTTCACTGTTTCTCTGCTTCTTCTGCTTGGATTTCGAGTTTCCTGATTTCACGTTCTTTAGCTCTTTCTTCTCTTTCCAATCTCTCTTTTTCTTCTTTCGCTCGCCTCTTTTCTTCTTTCTCCTCTCTCTCCAGTCTCTCCTTTTCTTCTCTCTCTCTCGTCTCTTTTCTTCTTTCTCCTCTCTCTCCAGTCTCTCCTTTTCTTCTCTCTCTCGTCTCTTTTCTTCTTTCTCCTCTCTCTCCAGTCTTTCCTTTTCTTCTCTCTCTCATCTCTTTTCTTCTTTCTCCTCTCTCTCTCCAGTTTCTCCTTTTCTTCTCTCTCTAGTCTCTCCTTCTCTCTCTCTTTTACAAACTCGAGGAGTTGAGCTCCTTCAAGTCCACATTCCTTTCCAATTTTCAGGAATGTCTCCATCTCCGATGTCGCCATCTCTGCTTTTCACTGCTGGCTGTTTAATCCTGCTACCCTTTCCACTGAACCAACTGAAGAAGTCCCGTCAGAGGTGCCAAAATGTTACATGGTGGAGTTGTAGTCGTAGTATGATAAACACACCAGACGCACGCACATAAGGTTCTTTTAAATAAACTTCATTCAGCTGCAATCCGTCACACGTGGATTAAGGATGTAGACAATACTGGAATAACAGTTCCAACAATATTTTAATTCAGCAATGCGATCTCCACACAATGCAGTTCCAAATGCACCAACACCAGGGATGGGCAAGTAGCGAGAGTAGCGACTACATTTTGTAGTTTCGCTACTATTTGGAGTAGTTTGTAACGATCCAAACTACATATTTTAAAAAAGTAGTTGTAAAGCAGCGAACTACTAATTTGTCAGTAGCGAAGTAGCGAAAATGTATCTTTCGCTACACTACTTTCCTTGCCGTGTGACTTGCCGGGATCCCTTTCAGCCAAGCCGAAGCGAGTGGCGAAATTACTGTCTCGCGCGAGATTGATCGCTCGCTCAGCAAATGGAAGCATGATTGTGATTGGCTGATAGCAATAGCAAGCCACGTGACTTTCAAAACTGAAGCGCGCGTCAGTCAGCTCTTTGTTCTTCAAATCAAGCACAGAACGCACAAATTTTTGACCGCAGAAGATGGAGAAACTTCCCACTTTGTTTGAACCGTATCTAGAATTTTTTCATCTCAAAGAAGAAAAGGACAATGCATTTATATTCAAATGCAAGTACGGATGCAAAGAGTATTCAGCGAGCAAGATGACAGCATCCAATCTTAGGCTTCATCTCAAGGTTTGTTGAATTTTTTAGTTTTCCTATTTTGATTTTCTTACATTTATAGGCCTATGAGAAATGCGTCCGGTTTTATTCTATCGGCATTCACCTGGGATGACAAAAGCTATATTAATTTATTTTCATTTACGGAAAGAATTCCATTTTCTTGTTTGGAGTGCTGAACAGTATATACTGATATAGCCTATAAAACATAATGGCGGCTTTTCCGTATTAATCGGTTTTAAATTTAGTAGGGGAGTTGTCCGAGTGAATGCTGATCTATTGTCATCTATTACTAGTATTAGAATTATTAGAATGGCTGGGAACACAACAGGTGAATCATCAATCATGCCCTTTGATCTCTGTACTTTTTGATACAAAACAGAACACAAAGCTTCGGAATTAATTTATATTACAGAAAAGCCTAGAATAAATGCATGATGTTGGCAATGCCTGGCATACTTCATTTTAAAAAATTTTTTTTTTTTTGCATTTATTTATTTTATTTAGCTTAGTCTTTTTGAACACAATTTTTTAATTTACGTTCTGACATTGTGATAAAACGTTTAGACCAAGTTGAGTATGGATGGTCTTGGAAGGGGGTAATGGGAACAAAAATGATATTTGCTACGCCTTTGTATGTTACAAATTTATGAACAAAACAAAGGGGGGAAAATCAAAAGAAAAATAATAATGATAATAATAAATATAATCATAATGATGAAAATAAATAGGTAAGCCTAAGTATTGATGGCTATGATTATAATAATTTGAAATAATACTAAAGATATTGTATATTTAAGAAAAGGTACCTGTGTCACTGAACCACATTACGGACTGGGAAATACTTTCATTTCATTGTTTGGGATAGGCTATTGAATGTGAATTGGAAATAAAATGCTGATTTTTCTGTATAGTATAAAAGTTAAAATTAAAACAGATTTAGTAGGGGAGTTGTTGTCCCAGTAACTGACTGCTGGGTGGGGCTAAAACAAGCATATGCCAAATTATATATTAGTAAGAAATAAATAAACAAAGCTCAAATAGTTATTTAACTGTGTTTCAGAGGAAACATCCTCTCCTTTTGGAGAAAATGCAGAAAGCTCAGGAGAAAACAAGAAAACGAAAGAGGGAGGACAGTGTCGAACAGCCGCCTATCACCAAAATGATCAAGCTGTCCAAGAAGACTGAACTGTCTAAGGAGCAAATTGACAGAGCAGTTGTGGACCTTCTCCTTGGAGACAACATGCCGTTCAGCCTCCTTGATAGCCAGAACTTCAAGGAATTTGTCAGCAAATTGTCCGGCCAGCCAGCAGATGACCTTCTCAGCAGAAAGAAGGCAAATACTCTGTTGTAGGTAAGAACAGTACATTTTGATTGATAACGCATGCCTATTGTCTACCTTAGTAATACACTATGGGATAAGCCTCAAGTGGGGTATATTTAGTTTTACAAAATTATACAGATTAAAAGATACTAAGATGATGAACACTGTTGTTCCAACTTCTCAGTTGCTTTGATTTCTGTTATAGGACAAGATGAAGCAGCTGAAGAAAATAATCATTGAGGATCTTGAAAGAGTTGAGCAAGTGTGTGTCACCGCTGATTGCTGGACTGCTCATCATAGGCAAGTGATACTTTGCTCATATTCATGTTCACCTGTCATAAGTATGACTATGAGTGATGGTAGTTGCCAGATGACTGTTTTTTTTTTTAAGTACATCTTTGTGTCCTTTTAATTTTTGTCGAGTTTTTTTCAGGAGGGGGTGGGTGCGTGAATTTTTTTAAATTAATTTTCAACTAAGCAACTGGTTTTGTTTGTCTTTTTACTCTTTTAGATCATTCCTTGGAGTGACATGCCACTACCTGGAGTACCTGCACGGCTATGAAAGAAAAAGTGCAGCCCTTGCATGTCGGCGCATCAAAGGGCCTCATACATATGATGTGCTGGCTGAGCACTTAGATTCCATCCTCAAGGAATACAAGATCCAGAACAAAGTTCAGCGGATAGTGACTGACAATGGATCAAACTTTGTCAAGGCCTTCAGGTGTGTAACATATAAGTAAAACATGTTATTCTATCATATCTATAAAGCAGCATTTTCTTTTGCATTTTTAAAATTTCAACTGATATAAATTTTCTTTTGCTATTTTGTTTAAATTCATTTATTTGACCTGTATTTTGTCTACATTTTATTTTTCTTTTGCAGAATCTTTGGGCAGACCGGTAGTCCATGCGCAGAAGACCAAAGTGATGATGATGAGGAGCAGGATGAAGTCACTTCATATGACTTTTTGGGGGAGGGGCCATCATCAGGGTCAACAATTGTTCTCCTCCCTCATCTGCGATGTGCAGCACATACCATCAACCTTGTTGCTAGCAAGGATTCTGAGGCGGCTCTCCAGGGCCACACTTTTAAGACCGCTAGCAGGTCAATGTTTGGCAAGGCATCTGCATTATGGACTAAACAGTCCAAAACTGTGCTTGCAGCAGGTAATTTTTTTCATATTTGTCTATCATTGCTTTTATGCATTTGCTTAGCATTTGCAGATTCTGCTTGTTATTCCATATTTATTATATTTGATTCAGTGTGTTTATTATATTTCATTCAGTGAATGAGATCATGTATATTTCGTTTGCTTGTTTGTTTCAGAGAACATCAAGGAAGAGACGGGCAAACAGCTTATCATCCCAAACCAGACCAGGTGGAATTCCACCTTTGATGCAGTTAAGTGCCTCAGTGATCTGTCCCCTGACAGCCTGGGAAAGATCTGCGACAAGTTGGGCCTTGCACGCTTCACCAGCAGGGACCATCTCTTTATTAAAGAATTTGTCATGGTGAGTACTTAACAATGCATTGTATATGTCCAAAAAGTTATACTATGTCTATGACTAAGTGCGAAAAGGTCTGCACATGAAATGGCCATATTTTTTTCATGAATTTTATCTTTTTCTGTTTTAGGTGATGGGTCCGGTTGCAAAGAGCCTCGATTATCTGCAAGGAGAGAAATGTGTAGGCTTGGGTAGCCTACTGCCTCAGCTTGAGACTATGAAGGCCAGAATTGAGCTGGAGAAGTGCAAGCTCAAAATCTGCAGGCCCCTGGCAGATGCTGTTCTCCAAGGGATTGCGATCCGATTCAAGGAGGCATATGAAGACAGGGACACCTTGCTAGCTGCTGTATCGGATCCAAGGTATTGTTTTAATGTGTTCTTCACCTAAGTTATTTCCTCAGAATTTTGCTGTTAAATTAAACATTGATTAATTGCTTTTTTATGGTTAGTGAATTATATACTGTTGCTTTATTTATGGCCTTATGACGATGATTGTAATATTTTTCATTGTCTCTGTTTCAGACTCAAGCTTTCCTGGACAGGAAATGTAAATCTTAAGGAGACAGCGAAGATGCTGCTGACTAATGAAGTGATGTCCTTGAAGCCACCAGCCCAGACAGCAGTCAAGTCTCAAACCGATGAGGACTTCATTCTCTTTGATAATGTCGCTGACGTGGCCGAGTCTACAGCCTACCTGACAGAGGGACTGGCCAAATCCCTGGATGAATTGGACAAGTACCCTGGCGTCAAAGCTGTCTTCCTGAGGACGAACACCTCATTGCCCAGCAGTGCAGCAGTTGAGCGTCTGTTTAGTCAGGCTGGACTTATTTTAACAAAGATTAGAGCCAGAGTTACTGATTCTAACTTTGAGGCAAAAGTGTTGGTTAAGTACAACTCTAAGAAAGGTTTATAAGGAAGTGTCAGTGTTTTCATCAATCATTGAATGATCAATTAACTTCTTTAGCCCATTTATTCTCAACTGCCTATACAACCTTGTGGCTGTATTTATGTTTTATACTAGACATCACTGTCAGTGTATATATAAGCTGCTTTTGTTTTCCTATTTTTGACATTACTGAAAGTTGATTATTTACTTGAACTTCAAAATACTTATCAGACCCAGTTGTGATTACAGATTTTTAAAAAAAGTAGTTTGAAAAGTAGTTAGCTACTTTTTGTAAAGTAGCGTAAAAGTAGCGAACTACATTTCTTCAAAATGTAATTGTAAAGTAGCGAACTACTATTTTTTACAAATGTAACTGTAGTGTAGCGGACTACTTTTCAAAAGTAGTTTGCCCATCCTTGACCAACACTGATACAAAGTCTCTTTTGCAAATATCCACACTGTCGACACAAAGTTCCTCACACAACATACACCACACTGTTACGCTGTTTCTCTCACAATGTACACTCTATACGGGTCACGTACCTACGATAACTGTGTCTCTCTACAACTGACAATGCAAGACAATGTATGAATGTGTTTCTCAACACCAATCTTTTATAGTGCACCAATTTCTAGAATAATCCAGGAAAATCATACAACGCAACCAATCAAAATAATCTACATAACCGGAACTCAAAAATATTAATAAAAAACGAACTTTCTAGAAAACTACAATAGGCTGCACAAATTTGGCTGCTCACTTCAGCTCCAAATCCTTAGTAAAATGACATCTCACAAAAGTATGGCAGGCAGTTCACAAACTAGTCGGAAACTTCAAGAACTACCACGATCTTTCACAACACACAAGGAAACGGCTGACGGCTTCACACGCACAGTAAACAACTTGTTGCTAAATGTCGCCAATTTACCAATGTCACACATACGAGGTCACTAGACAATGTGACCTTTCTAGAACATTCTGGACTAAATTTAGCCAATCATAACGAAGTGAATTCCGCTCTGCGCGACCAAAAGAAAATGTTACTTAAAAAGGTACATGAATCATAACCATGATAGCTTAAATAAATATCAGATCGTTTCCTACGATTAACACATGTATGCTCTCACAGGACAAGACAACCACAATCGTAACAAACAGTTGCACGTGAGCAGCCAAAGCAAGGGCACATGAGGAAGCTAACCGTGAGGTGAAGAGGAGTATCAGGGCAGACAAGAGAGCCTACACAGACGGCCTAGCAGCAGAGGCAGAAAAGGCAGCAGGCAGCAGCAACATGAAACAGCTCTACGACATTACCAGAAGATTGTCAGGCAAATATGGCCATACAGAAAGACCAGTAAAAGACAAAGAAGGCAAGCCTATTGCAGACAGAGCAGACCAACTCGACAGATGGGCCGAGTATTTTGAAGAGTTACTGAACAGCCTCACCCCACCCAACCCCCCAGACATCCAGCCAGCAGAGACTGACCTGCCCATCAGCTGAGCATTGGCATTTTTGAAGAACGGCAAAGCAGCAGGGCCAGATGGCATCCCAGCAGAGGCTCTGAAAGCAGGCCTAGAAACAACAGTAGAGATGCTGTACCCACTGTTTGGAAAGATCTGGGAAGAGGAGGTGATGCCGGCTGACTGGAAGGAGGGGTACCTAATCAAGCTTCCCAAGAAAGGCGACCTCAGCAAGTGTTCTAACTACAGAGGAATCACCTTGCTGTCAGTACCAGGAAAGGTCTTCAACAGGACCATCCTGGAGAGAATGAAGAGCTCCGTCGACCCCCAGCTGAGAGACCAGCAAGTAGGATTCAGGAAAAACTGATCATGTACAGACCAGATTGCCACTCTCCGCATCAGCGTGGAGCAGTCTCTGGAGTGGAGCTCCCAGCTGTACGTCAACTTTGTGGATTACGAGAATGCATTTGACAGCGTGGACTGAGAGACTTTGTGGAAACTCCTACGACACTACGGTGTACCCACAAAACTGATCTGCCTGATCAAGAGCAGCTACAATGGCATGACATGTCGCGTGATCCATGAAGGGCAGTTCACCAGGGAGCTCCAGGTCAGAACTGGCGTCAGGCAGGGGTGTTTGCTGTCTCCGTTCCTCTTCCTACTGGCCATAGACTGGGTCATGAAAAGGACCACAGAGCAGAGAAGAAGTGGAATACAGTGGACACTGTAGACACAGCTTGACGACATCGATTTTGCAGACGACTTGGCTTTACTGTCCCACACTCATCAACAAATGCAGGACAAGACCACGAGGCTTGCTGACATCTTGTCCCAAGTGGGCCTCACCATCCACAAACGGAAAACAAAGACAATGAGGCTGAACGCAACCAGGGAAGAACCAGTCTTGCTTGCTGGCACCCTGTTGGAGGAGGTGGAGTCCTTCACCTATCTCGGGAACATCATTGACAAAAAAGGTGGCACTGATGCAGATGTCAGAGCATGAATCGGTAAAGCCAGAGCAGCCTTTCTCGAGCTGAAAAAAGTGTGGAGTTCCAGAGAGCTGTCTCAACACACCAAAGTCCGGATTTTCAACTCAAACCTAAAAGCAGTTCTCCTATATGGAGCAGAGACTTGGAGGTTGACAAAAACCACAGTCAACAGAGTACAGATCTTCATAAACAGTTGCCTTAGAAGAATCTTGAAAATCCACTGGCCAGAGAAGATCAGCAACGTCAGACTCTGGGAGAGAACAGAGCAGATAACAGCAGAGAATGAAATTGGACGAAGAAGATGGGGATGGATTGGTCACAGTCTGAGAAAGCCAGTTTCCAGTATCACTAGGCAGGCATTGTCATGGAACCCCCAGGGAAAGAGGAAAAGAGGCAGGCCGAGAAACACCTGGCGTCGTGACCTCCAAGCAGACATCAAGAGACTGGGAACCACCTGGAGTAAAATCGAAGGAGAAGCACAGGACAGGAGTCGCTGGAGGTCTCTCGTCGATGGCCTATACCCTGGGAAGGGTGACAGGCGTAAGTAAGTAAGTAACAGCAGTTCTGCAGAGATTACCATTTGACTGCTTACAGCACTATTTAAACCACACATCATTCTTAACCCCTTCACTGACAGTGGATACAGGCTGTGTTTTTGGAATCATTGTAAATTTACTTAAGGAAGAAAATGGAGAGAAAGTGGTTGCAGCAAGAGGCTTAGATCCAGTTGCAGAGGCTCATGAAGATCTATACTTCTTGCAGTTGGGTGGCGTAATTGCTCTCTACAGTGAAGGGGGTGATGTGAGATCATCTTGGTTTTCACATCATTGTTTTCTTTGTTTCTTTTAAATCAGAGTTTATGAGAATCTGCTTCAAGCAGACTGTTTACATACAGATTACAAGCGTCTAACTGCAATCAAATCCACAACAGCATAAGCATGAAAATGTCTCACCAGCAGGGCAGGTTTTGCATGAACTCTGACCCTCTTGATCTTGGTAGTAGCCTGCCAGGCAGCCTACAGGTAAGTCACTGCCAGTGGGACACATGTAACCTTGTGGACAGATATCTCCCACACCTGGTGCAATAAACATTCATAAAAATTAACCCATTTAATCTTGATACAAATCAACAGGAGACAGAATAACTATAATAGCTCAACAGCAGAGGCAAAATAGCTTGAAGCGTTGAGGCCCAAGCTACTCTGACACCACCCTAGCAATGAAGGAGACACCAAGTTATTCTGGCACCATCCTTAAACTAACCTTTTGGCTGTTGGTAACAAAATGTGCAACCAACAGCCAAAGGGTTACCATGCAGAGTAGAACCCAATGGAGAAAGAAACACACTCAGAAAAGGTGGTTACAACACAATTTATTAATATTTCGGTAAATACCCTTCTTCGCTGATAAGTAGCGACTGATCTCTATACTTGTTTGTTTGTCTATTTTGAAGAAGGGTATTTATCCAAAATAGTAATAAATTGTATTGTAACTGTCTTTTCTGAGCATGTTTCTTTCTCCGTTGGGATCTTCTCTGCAGTGCACACACTTGGCGGTCACCTTTTTGGTCTGAAAGGGTTAAATACCAAGATCTTTCTTTCTCCTGAACTGGCATTTAGTCTTTAGAGAGTGGTGTCACGTTGTGTTTATTTTACCACCCCTGAATTATCAGGCTTGATGGTCTTTATAGGACAACTCTAAAATAGTCTGAATTTCAATCTTCATACACAATTTGTTAACTTATTCATGATATGCCGCTCATGGACACATGGGAAATACTCAAGTATCCATATACAGTATGTCTTGAATGAGTTAAATATATTCTTTATTGTCCTGATAATGACAGGGATGACTAATGGTGAATAACTTAAGTAACATAATACATAAGATTCAGAATCAGAATTGTTATTATTGTCTGTTCACATCTTGGTGATTTTAGAAGTCACATAATAATTACCTGTGTGTCCACCTAGAAGAGGGCAGGTAGGAGGGTAGGTGCTGTTTGTGGCATCATTATCTGGGTTGGGCCGATCAACACCAGACTGACAGAAGTAGCCGGCATCACAAAGACCTGAGGGTGCAGTTGAGTTCTTCTCTGAGCAGTACATGCCTCCATCACAGTCTGTGCACTGGGCCATCTGTACATGAACATGGTAAACTACTTAAGAAAAAGGTCTGCTGACAGATATTGTATTAATACAAACAATTTGACTGTGCACTGGTCTGCGATTCTGGGCCTTAAGACCGTAGACTGCAATGTTTATCATCACAGGCAAGTACTCATGACACACGACAAACTGTGTCAAGCATTCTCAGACCTCAGTCCCATTATTGTATGTTTACAGAGGATGTCCATTAAGCAAAAGCCACTGGACCAATGTTGGCTGCAGTCGGCCCACACATGGCAATGCATGGGCCAAAGTGGCTGACATCAGTCCAATGACCTTTTGCATACTGAGTAGTGGACTCTCTTGCAGATTCTGTTAGTTTGTAAGCTCTGTCAAGGTTATCATATATCTTTGCTACTGAACAGCATCAAGGCAATGGAAAAGAAGAAGAAATCATCTGGAAAACTCAATGAAATGAGCATCAATAACTAACAACATATTCTCTATTATGCCACTAGTAGTACTGTCACTCACTAACTCATGAGTATAAAACCTAAATGAAACAAGCAAACTTTTCCACATTGCCAGACTTCCCTGGGTGAAGCCTATCAAAATAATTAAATGTCTACAGGTCAGCCCCATCATACTGGTATGCAAAAGGTCATGGGCCTTAGCTGGCCCATGCACAGCTGTGGGTCAGCATACTGTGGCTGATGCTGGCCCAAGGACGTTTGCTTACTGTGTATCTACTTGGCAGCCACAGATATGATGTTACATCCCATACTGTGATATACTGGAGCATGTAATAGTGAGGCTGACCTGTATTTGTAGTACATGCTCACCTTGTAGAGATTGAGCTGATTGCTGTAGGTGCCAGCAGGGCAGGGCTGCCAGTCCACGCCAGTTCCATTAGGACAGTAGTACCCAGCAGGACAGTTGTAGATTCCTGGTGCCGAGCTCCCAAATGCCACAGGGGTGCAGTAAAATCTAAAAACGAATGACCAAACACAGTTTATCATCAGTGCTCATCACAGTCTTCACAGAGCTCATGTGATCTCAATCTGTAACTCATTCACTGATACAGCAAAGGACACCCATCTGCAAAAGAGCCCCAACAGTTACAGAGGTTTTTAAGATCTATACTTTTTGCTGGCTTCACTTATAATAATAATAATAAGCGCATTAAATAGGCGCTTTATCCCAATTGAAAATCGGCTCAAAGCGCCGCCGCGAACTGAACCCAACAAGCACACTCACGTGAATCACGCGCATTCACTCACACACAGTACATAAACACAGAACATTCACGTGGTGCTAAGGGCTAGCTCAAGCGAGCTACTGTAGTTTTGGAAATTCAAAATCGTTTGTATTTGAAATTTGATTAAGTGGGCTGAAGCTGATACCAAAGTCGTGGGGGAGGAAGAGCCGGAGTACCCGGAGAAAGAACCCCCGACGGTCCGCCCGAATTAACGGTGACACTTACTAGAGGAGAAAAATCCGACGCCGGAACCCGTAATCGAACCTCGCACCTTTAGCATTGGTGGCAGGCGCCTTAACCACTGCGCCACGGACCGCCCCATATATACCCTTATATCTGCAGTCTTCATGCACAGCAGTTTCATTCTATGATAGTGTCACAGATTTCTGGTCAATGGAAGTAAACATGTTAACCCAGTGCATACAAGGTCCTCACTGCTGACCTGCACACAGTTGTGTGTGGGACAACTGAAGCCAATCCTGGACTTAGGATCTTAGCACACTGGGAAGAGATTACAAGGGTACATATAGAAAAGACTCACCTTAAATATCATTATTGTATGTCTGAAATCTGTAGCATTAAAAGTCTCCAAGAACATACAAACCATAAAAATTTACCACTTATCAATCACAAATAGAGCAAGGAAGTTTGGAACACCGAGAGAAGAACGATTTTGTACAGATTGCAATATGAATGTATTAGTTGATGAGTTTCATTTAATCCTTGAATGTCCACAGTTTTCACAACAGAGACTTACATTTATACCTTTGAAATATATTAATGAAGTCGATGTTTAATGTCTGCAACCTACTGTCATCCATGCTAAAAAAAATAAAATCTTGAGTTTTGCAAAGTTTTTAAAGAGTTGGAAAGTTATATAATTAAGAGCCAATTAAGCCACTGAGATGCATTTTGTTGGGTTAAATGTGCGATTTTAATGTGTATATAATGTCAATTCCTGCATGCATTCTATTGTTTCTGTTATTTTTTTACTTTAATGAACATGGAAAACATTCATTTGAGAAGGTGCATGAGCACAGATGAGGTCACGTGGTACACCAACCAGTCAGAATACTTAGCTTGCCAGCGGCAAGCGGGGCAGGTGGGAGGGTCCTCCGAGTCATGTCATCGGTAAGTATTTTTCGAAAAAATATATTTTAGAGAAAAATTAATTTGTTTCCTCAAAAACATTACCGATGACATGACTAATAGGAAGAATTGCGATAAGGAGGCAGGTGCCGTGTACCAAACAACACCCCCCCCCCCCCATAAGGGGTAAATCAGAGCCGTCCTCCCTGTCGTAAACTCCTGACAATTTTAGCTAAGTGCGTACCTATGGTGCCTATGGCGCCAGGAGGGAGTGTTGCGCCCCAGAGATGTCCCCCACCAGAGTGAGGTTGTCTCGCTGGCCTGCCAGATCCCTGAGGTAGAAGCTGGCAAAGGACGAGTCCGTCTTCTAGCCCACGGCTGCCATGATGTCTTTGACAGCGCAGTTCCGGTCGAACGCGACGCTCGTGGCCATGGCTCGTACCTTGTGTGCGTGTATGTGAAGACTCTTTGTTCCCTGTGGGGAGAGGTCCTGGTAGGCGGACCGTATGAGCCAGCGTAGCCAGGAAGATATCGTCTGGGCTGTTATGTCAGATCTGCCGGGTTTCAACGGTAGGAAGAAGCGGAAGTGTCCTCTCCGGACACCTTTGGAACGTCGCAGGTAAACGCGAAGGGCGTGCACAGGATCTTGTTGACTGATCTCTTGGGGAAAGTTCACGTTTCTCAGCGGTCAGGGGAGACCTAGTCTTGGCAAGGAAGGCAGAGTCCATGAGGAGATGTACCGAACCATCCGCTCTGAACTGCAGGCAGGCAGGGCGCGCTGACAGTGCGTGTAGCTCACTAACTCAGGCCGTGGTGGCAAGGGCCAACAGGAAGCATGTCTTACGAGTCACATCTGCGAAGCGGGCCAAGGGCAGTGGTTCAAACCTGGCAGAGTTAAGCCAAGTACCCAGGGTAGGTCCCAGCGAGGAATGAGTGAGCGGGGAACTGGTCACTGCAGGTCGAACTGAGTCATAAGGTCGGCAAGGTCTTTGCATTCGCCGGGATCTGGGTGGCCGAGTGCCGATAAGTGTCAGCAATCATGGACAGGTACCCCCTGATGGTGATAGGGGCCAACCCTTAGTCTCCAAAGAGCCAGAGGAAGAAGTCCATGAGCTGGGGGATGGTCAGTTCGGTGGGGGAGAGGCGCTGGTCGTCACACCAGGAGCACAGGCCTCGCCATTTTCCCTCGTAGACGCGTCTGGTCGAGGGTCTGCGGGCAGTAGCGATCGCCTCCACTGCTGCATTTGAGAAGCCTCTAGAGGTGAGGTCTTGCCGCACAATCTCCAAGCGTGAAGGAGGAGCCGCTCCGGGCACGGGTGGAACAGCGGCTGGCGGGGTTGCTTGAGCATGGTGCTCGGCGTAGGAAGCAGCCAGGGGGGACCCGTGGCGAGGCTGAGGAGGTCGGTAGTCTAAGAGCGGTTCCAGGAGAACGGGGCGACCAACATGACGACCGCACTGCATCCTCGAAGCTTGAGGACTTTGGGAACAAGAACCGTCAGGGGGTAAGCGTACGCGACGAGTCCGTCCCAGGGAATGGAGAGCGCATCAACTGCCCAGGCAAGGGGGTCGGGGATCGGGTAGACGAAGAGGGGAAGCTGGTGATTCCACCTCGTGGCGAATAGGTCGATCATAGGGGTCTCCCAATGAGCGCAGATCATCCGAAAGATGTCCATGTGCAGAAACTGGCTGCGCCGGGAGAGAGAGTCGGCCAAAACGTTCAGGTGTCCTTGAATGTGTCGGGCTCAGAGAGAAATGCTGAGGTCCTCGCACCAGCGCATCAGATGGTAGAGGAGCGTGCACGGGTCGGGGGGGGGGGGGGGGCGCGTCCCGCCCTGTTTCTGTATGTAGGACACCACCGTCTTGTTGTCCGAGAGGACGAGTAGCTCCTGGTGATGCAGGTGAGCTTCCCACGCCATGAGGGCTTGCCAGACTGCTTGCATCTCCAACCAGTTGATGTGTGTGTCCGCCAGCTCCGGTGGCCAGGGGCCGGACATCGTGAGAAACCGTGGCAGTGACTTGCATCGACACAGAGGGAGAGCTGTGGGGGCGGAGAGGCCAGGGGGACTCCCGAGGTGAGCCCAACGCCAAAGATGCATCTGAGTCACTGGCACCCGGGCAGCTATGTCGCTGGAGGACGGACGCCAATGGAGCAGGAGGTGCAGCTGTAGCAGCCGGGAGTAAAGAAGACCGAGGGGGAGAAGATCCGCAGCAGCGTTTATTAAGCCGAGAAGCTGAAGCCACATTCTGGCGGGGACCACATCTTCCTGGGCTAACCGGCCGGCTAGGGCGGCAATCTTCTGTACCAGCGGCTCTGGTAGACGTACTCGGTTGAGGCTGGTTGCAAATTCCATGCCGAGATGGACAAAATGGCGTGAAGGAGTGAGGTCCGACTTGCCTGCGTTGATCAGGAAGCCCTAGCGCGATAACAGGCGACGCAGAGCATCCCTGTCCGTCGTCAGATCAGCCTCCGACTGGTCGCGGAGGAGGAGGTCATCAAAGTAGTTTGACGTCGGACTGGAAGACGACTGTCGGGCCTTGGCCACTATGGCGTCCATGATGCGGGTGAACACCCAAGGGCTGAGGCTGAAACCAAACGGGAGGGCCCGAAACTGGTAGACTACACTGTCGACTGCGAAACGGAGGTATCTCTGGAGGCCTGGTGCATCGGACGTGGAGATACGCGTCAGACAAGTCCAGGCTGACCGCGAAGTCTCCGTGATGCACGGCGGCCCTCAGGGCCCTGGCGGTCTCCACACAAAAGGTCGGGGCCGAGATATGGCAGAGCAGAGAGATCGATGACGGGTCGCCACTTCCCGCCTGGCTTCGGCATGATGAAGAGGCGGCTGTAGAAGGCTGGAGAGTCAGGCCGCCGCACTACCTCTGTGGCAGCCTTCCGCAGAAGGGAGGTGACATCTCCTCGCAGGGTGGAGGCCTTGAGCTGGTCACTCGGAATCTCGGTCCAAAGGGGTGAGCGTCATAGCGGCGGCGGTGAGCAAAAGACAATCCAGAGGCCGTTGGCAATGGTGGAGCGTATCCAGGGGTCGTAGGGAAACAGAGCCAACTCTCGCTGTAAAGGGCTAGCCTCGCGCTGACAGGGAACCCCAAAGTGGTCGGCGGGGGCTGAGGCGGGGATCGGAGGAGGGTCTTGACGACCACAGAGTGCGACCACGGCCTTGAGGGCAGCCGGAAAGCGCGGGAGGGGGGGGGGGGGGCAGCGTTGCGGGACCAGCGGTCAGAGTTGGCGTCCTTCACCAATTGCCATGAGTTGCCGAAGAGCAGGGGTCGTGATGCAGCTGAGTACGCAGATCGGGAGGCATCGCACGGCAGGCTTGAAGCAAAAAATCCTGACGCATCGGCGCAATTGACGACGGCTGCCAAGGCGTTGACCAAAGAATGGTACGCCACCCAGTTGGCCACTTCCGCAAGAGCAAGGAGGTCTCCCAGTAGGGGTGTGATCGACGGATGCCAGGCGTCCTCAATGCGGCAAACGAAGGCTTGGGTCAGGAGCTCCAGGAACCCCGAACAAGCCAAGGTGTTATGGACGAGGGTAGTTGTCCTATCCAACCCGGGGGGAAAGGAAAGTCTGAGCTGAGTGGGGCCAAGGCTGGAGGATCCACTGGAGGGACAGTGGCGGAGAACGACTGGGAATGGCCCGCGTACCAGTCGCGGCAGAAGGTGATGTCAAGTCCGGCAGGCCACCTAAGGTCCGAGAAGTAATCGGTATCGTGACCGGAGGCTTGCTGGAGGTGGGAGGAGAAGGCATCACGAGAAGGCATCCGGATGGCTGGGGGAGGGACCTGAACTTCTTCACTTGATGGCCCGCGTAGACAAAGGCGGAGACCTCCCTCTTGAGGGGGGGGGGGGACGTGGGGCAGGTGTTTGCAGGAAGGGTCGCGGCGATGATCCAAGCGGCCTCGTTGAGGGCCAGCAGCATCTCCGCCCGAGAAGCCGACGGAAGCCTAGGAGAGGCCGTGTTGTCGTGGGAGCGGGGCAAGGGTGAGCGGCTGTCAACGTCGCCCAGTGCCGAGACGAGGAGTAGACTCAGGGCCTCATCGTCCATGGGGCGGGAGGGCGGGCTGGTGCACGGCGGGCGTCTGTAATGGGGGGAGCGACTTCAATGCCGGGAGCGGGGACGATGATCCCTCACAGGCGAACTCCTGGGGGGGCGCCTCCAGGGAGAAGACGATCGGCATCGAGAGTGTCGGGGCGAGGGAACAGTACGTCAGGAGGGAGCGCGCGATGAGGCGGCGCGCAATGACGAGGAGGGTCGGGGGCTGTGGCCGCGATCGTGGTGTGTGGTCCTGTCCTTCAGCAAGAGTGTCTGGAGCTGGTGGCGGAACGGGACGTGTCGGGTCCGTGACTGGACTTTGAACGCTGGGGTGCAAGTCTCTGTTGGCTGGGCTCAATAAGGCGGGCGCTCTGCTGGCATTTAGACTCCTCGGAGGAGTCAGCGGGCTTTCCGAGGAGAAACAAACAAGGACTGCCATGTGCTAAGGTACGATGCAGGGCGCGATGCTGCAGGCCGGGCTCAGTGAGGTGGGCACTCTGCCGGCATTTAGACCCCTCGGAAGGATCAGCTGGCTTGGCAGTGGACGCAGTCCTGTGGTAAGCACCTCTGGCATGTGTCCGACGTGTCGTCCGTTCCAAAAGGCCGGGTTGGGAAGGCGCGGCCACTTCTCCAGAAGCGGAAGGGGGCGGCAAAGGTGCCGGTCGGTTGCTAGCTGGCATGGGGCTCTCGCGCCAGTAGAAACTCCAAAGGTGAGACCACCGTAGCTCGGGCCAGGATGAGCAGACATCACGGAGGGGGTCCGAGGAGCAGCCAGCACAGGGGAGGCAGACCGCATGGTCATCCGTCGGCCACTGGAAGTCGCCACACCGGGAGCAAGTAAGCATCTGGGAGCTGCAACACATACCAGGCATGCTAGGCGACCGAGCGTGGGCACCTGAGAGCATAATACCAGTGACAAAGAGGTGCCTGTGGTCAAATCAACTGCAACACAACACGCTAAAAGGTGAGGGCACAAGGGGCCACACCAAGCTAAGACGAGTGTCGGACGCACAGTGGTACAACAAAGTACAAACGAAACAAAGCGCCGCTGACCAACGGTGGCGCTAACCACCCGTAAACAGCTGGGGCACGAGGGGCCCCGTCAAGCTAAGATGAGCGTCGGGTGCGCAATGGTACAACAAAGTACAAGCGAAATGTAGTGCCGCTGAACAACTGGAGCTAGCCACCCGTTAACGGCAAGGGCACAAGGGGCCCCGACAAGCTGAGCCGAGCGTTGGGTGTCAAGACATACGACGTACGAGTGAGAGAACAAGAAGCCCCAGGCGCAGCTGGCGCCCAGCTCGGGGGCCAGCCGAGGGCTGTTACCGCCACCTTACCTCTCAGACGAAGCGGGGATTGGGGGGGGGGACCTCCATAACACCGGCCCGGCGCAAGGCGGGAAAGCGGGCCACCCAGGCTGGCACAGAAGAGGCAATGGTAGCCCAAGAAAACGAAGCCCTCTCAGCAGGAAACCGGCGGAGGAGAAGCTCTGCTGCACAGGCAATGGAGAACACGAAGTCCGAAGTCGAGCGTAATCAAGAAGACCGGGCATCGGTCGCAGCAAATACAGGTAGAGTCCAAGGCTAAAGCTGAACATGTCTTCACAGCACAAGCTAAGTAGGACGACTGGTTGGTCTACCACGTGACCCAGAACCGGTAGGGCAGGGATGGGAGACAACTCTCGGCCCCTCTGGGGGTTTCCCGAGTGCCTCCCAGGTTGTGTTGTAACACAACGGGTTCTTAGGCTAAAATTGAGCAAGTAGTAGACACTTCCTATTAGTCATGTCATCGGTAATGTTTTTGAGGAAACAAATAGCTATACTTGACATACTTCCTGATCCCCTGTGACCTTGATCTTTGTGAGAGGTCACCCAAATTGGTATGTTTAGAAAGGTCTTGCCACAAAGTATCCATGGGCCCAGTTTGAAGACTGTGGCTTGAATAGTCTCCGAGAAAATGCCAACATTAAAGTTTACCACGGACGATGGCGGATGGACAACAGACAGATGACCACTGGCCCAAAAAAATAGACTCACTTTTGCTTCGCACGTGAGCCAAAAACTCACTTGCTATCAATCACACATGAGCCAAAAGCAAAAGAGATCTTGCTTACCCGTCAGGACAGAGATCACAGCTGGAGGTGCCTGTGGTGCTGGTATAGTAGCCAGGGGGGCAGCTCTGTGGCTCACTTGATCCTTGAGGGCAATGAAGCGCAGATGGACAAATCACCGCATTCATCACACTTGAACCTGTAGAAGATACATAACATAGAACACAGATGTCCGAGAACATGAACATGAAGTTTGTTCTGACTCTGTCCACTGACTCGGGCAACATCTCCCTTCTTACGCTACTCGATCTCTCTGCCGCCTTCGACACTATAGACCACTCTATCCTCCTCCACTGCCTTCAGGACTCCTTTGGCATTACTGACTCTGCTCACTCCTGGTTTCTCTCCTACCTCTCCGACAGACAGCAGTCCGTCACCATCGACTGCGTCTCCTCCAACCCAGTCAGGCTCTCCTGAGGAGTTCCACAGGGGTCCGTCCAGGGCCCGGTCCTTTTCACACTCTAATCTACACCTCTCCCCTGTCCAACATCATCCAGTCTCACCACATACACCACCACATCTATGCTGACGACTCACAACTACTAGACAAAGACAAACTCGACAACACTCAGTCACTACTGACTCGCACGGCTGACTGCTACGAAGACGTGAAAAACTGGATGACAGCAAACAAGCTTAAACTGAATGATGACAAAATGGAAGCCATGCCGGTAGGCACTCGCCAGAAACTTTCCCAGCTCCCTCCCTCTCTCCACCTTCAACTCGACAGCACCCCCATCTCCCTCTGACTCGGCCAAGAACCTTGACGTTATCCTTGATCCTCTCTTTCCATGACCAGCTTCGTCTCCGCCACGGCCCAGGCATGCTAATTCCACCTCCGCCGCATCAGTCAGATCAGAAAATACCTCAGCACCAAACTTGCCATCTCTCTCATCTTATCTCGCATCGACTATTGCAACTCTCTCCTTTCCGGCCTCCCTCACTCCACCACTTTCACTCTCCAGCGCATCCAGAACAACGCTGCCCGCCTCATCCTCAGAAAGAAAAAATGAATTTTTTTTCTAAAATGTACTTTTTTGAAAAATACTTACCGATGGCATTACTATCTGGGAATACACTCTATTGCCTATAGATTTCAGCAAAATTGTGTGTAGCACACAACTGGGGAGGAGACACCGGGGATCCAAGCACTATGACCCCGGGTGGCCTCCCCTTACTACCCTATCCCGGCGAGCACAGGGCGACCTCGTCAGTTTCACACATAGCCACAAGAGGCAAGCGGGGCAGGCGGGAGGGCCATTCGAGTAATGCCATCGGTAAGTATTTTTCAAAAAAATACATTTTAGAAAAAAAATTCATTTGTTTTTTCAAAATACATTACCGATGGCATTACTATCTGGGAGAATGGCGAACAGGCGGAGGGTGCCGTATCTAACCACAACCCAACCACTCCGCCGGCCCCCTCGAGAGAGAACTCCCGACGATTTCAGCTATGATGTGCCTAAGACGCCAGCAGCGCTCGGAGGGAGTGCTGGGCCGCGGAGATGTCGCCCACCCGTGCCAGGGAGTCACGTCAGCCGGATAGGTCTCTTAAGGTAGAAGCGTGCGAAAGTGGAGTCTGAGCGCCAGCCACCCGCTGCCAAAATATCTTTGACCGAGCAGTTGCGGTCCAGGGCTAGACTGGTGGCTACTGCTCTCACGTCATGCGCCCGGATTTGTAAAGGCTCAGCGCCGCGTGGGGAGAGGTCTAGGTAGTCTGACCTAATCACCCACCGCAGCCAGGATGACACGATCTGGGCCGAGATGTGGCGTCTGCCCGCGGACAAGGTAAGAAGAGGCGCGAGCGCCCCCGGCGCTGCGGCTGAGAGCGGCGCAGGTAAATCTTTAGCGCCCGCACTGGGTCCTGTTGCCGCGATCCAGGGGAGAGGTCCGCTCCACAGAGGGGCCGTATCGTTAGCACCTGAGGAGCCGCCGCGGGCGGCGGTTCTTGGCCAGGAAGGACGGATCGGAGAGCCTCTGCGCAGAGCCGTCGGAACGAACCGCAAACAGGCTGGGCGCATCGAGAGCGCGTGAAGCTCGCTGACTCGGGACGCTGTAACGAGAGCCAGAAGGAAACAGGTTTTCCGGGTCAAGTCTGAGAACCGAGCCAAGGGGAGGGGCTCAACCGGTCCATATTCAACCACGTCAGTACCCAGGCAAGATCCCACCGGGGTACTAGGGAACGTGAAACCGGACGTCGGAGTTCAAAGTGAGCCAGAAATTCGACAGATCCTTGCAGGCGCCTGGGTCCGGAAGACACCGGTGACGGTAGATGTCCGCGAACGTAGCGCGGTAGCCCTTGATGGCGACCGGGGCTAAGCCCCGGTCGTCGAAGAGCCACAGGAAGAACTCCGCCAGTTGGTGGGAGGCTAGGTTAGTGGGAGGGTGCCCATGGGAGGTGCACCAGGTCTGAAAGACCCTCCACGTGCCTTCGTACACCTTCCTTGTAGAGAGTCTGCGGGCTGCTGCAATTGCCGCCACTGCTGCATCCGAGGACCTCTAGCGGCGCGGGCGTGCCGGACAACCTCCAAGCGTGTAGGCGGAGGCGTACGGGGCACGGATGGAAAAGCCGCTGACGGGGCTGCTTGAGCATCGTGGAAGGGGTAGGAAGCTCCAGAGGAGGGTCCGTCGCAAGCGCGAGGAGGTCCGTGGTCCAGCTCTTGGTCCAGTTGAAGGGGGCCACCAGCAGGAGGACCGCCGAGCATCCCAGAAGCTTCCGCAGTACCTTCGGAACGAGGACTGCCGGGGGGTAGGGGTAAGCAATCCGGCCGACCCAAGGAATGGGAAGCGCGTCCACTGCCCAAGCGAGAGGATCCAGGACTGGCGAGACGTAGACCGGGAGCTGGCTGCTTCATCTGGTGGCAAACAGATCCACTAGCGGCGTTTCCCAGTGAGAGCAGAGCAGGCGAAAAATATCCGGGCGTAGGGACCACTCCGTGTGGAGCCACTGTCCGCGACGAGACAGGGCGTCCGCCTTCACGTTGAGGTGGCCAGGGATGAGGCGGGCTCGTAGGGCAATGCCTCGATCCCTGCACCAGAGGCGAAGGTGGCACCGAAGAATGCAAAGGGAGGGCGAGTGAGTGCCACCCTGATTCTGTATGTAAGCCACCACCGTCGAGTTGTCGGAGAGCACGAGGACGTCCTGATTGGCCAAGGTCTCCTGCCAACGTCGAATGCCAATCCAACTGCCTTCAGCTCCAGCCAGTTGACGTGATTCCCGAACAGCTCCCGAAGCCAACGCCCGAGGCCGAGAGAAATCCGGTAACAGGTGCGCGCCCCAGCCGGCCTGGCTCGCCTCTGTACAGAGAGACCACCGAGGCGGCGGGGAGTATAGGGCACCCCCGAAGCCAGCCAAGCGAGGTCCGCCCACCTCTCGAGGTGAGGACGAGCCCGAGGCGTGACAGGTACTAGATCCAACAGAGCGCCCGAGGGTCGCCAGTGAAGAAGGAGACGTAGCTGGAGAGGCCGAGCATAAGTCTGCCCAAGGGAAGCAGGTCCGCAGCCGCCCTGAGGAGGCCCAGGAGTTGAAGCCAGACCCTGGCGGTGAAGGAGGATCCCATCCCCATCGAAGTCGCTAAGTCGACTATCTTCTGTCGCCTGGCCAGAGGCAGGCGGGCAAGGTTGCGGTCGGTCAGGAATTCCATCCCCCGATGTAGAAACCGTCGAGAGGGAGAAGAACGGATTTCCCCAATGAGTAGGAAACCTAGACGACGCAGAAGGGAAAGCAGGGCATCCCTGTCCGTCTGGAGGGCTGCGGAGACCAAGTTGCGCAGTAGAAGGTCGTCCAAGTAATTGGAGGCCGGGCTCAAGGAGCGCTGACGGAAATTGGCTATCACGGCGTCGAGCAGTCTTGTAAACACCCACGGACTGAAGTTGAGGCCGAAAGGAAGGGCGCAGAACTGGTAGACGATCCCCCCAAGTCAAACCGAAGGTACCGGCGAAACGACGGATGAATCGGGACGTGCAGATAGGCGTCTGACAGATCGAGGCTGATCGCAAAGTCCATCGGCCGGAGGGCCGCACGGAGTGTCCTGGCCGTCTCCATCCTGAATCGAGGGGCCAAGCATCCTGAATCGAGGCCAAGCTAAGCATCCTGAATCGAGGCCAAGCTGATAAGTCGATAACTGGACGCCACTTGCCGCCTGGTTTGGGAGCTAGAAGAGTCGGCTGTAGAACGCCGGAGAGTCCTGCCGCAAAACCACCTCTGTCGCCGCTTTGGTGAGGAGGGTCGCCACTTCCCCGCGCAGAGCGTCCGCCTGTGTGCCGTCGAGCGGTTCCTGGGTCCACATGGGTGCTCAGCGAAGAGGCGGAGGCGACAGGAACGAAAGTTGCAGGCCTGCGGTAACGGTGGAAAGAATCCAGGGGTCGTCCGGGAACAGCGATCTCCAAGATCGCTGAAGAGCGACAGCCGCCCGCCGACGGGAGGCCCGATTAATGAGGCGGGGGCGGAGGCGGGGGCGAGTCAAAGAGCCCGACCGCGGCCCGATCTACGGGCACCGCGGGGCCAAGAAGGGCGAGGGGCGGGGCCGGCCTGAGTAGCCTGGAATGGACGGGCCCGACCTCGTGAAGATCCGACTGTAGAGAAGGAGGGCCTGAAAGACCGCTGGGCACGACCCCCGCCGTGCGGGGGGCGCGAAAGCGGGTCGAGGCTGGGTTAGATGCAGGCTTGGGCCACAAGTCCTTGGAAGATTCCTTAAAGGTGTGCCAAGTGTCGCCGAACAGCTGAGGACCCCCTAAGGGGGCGTGACGGAGCTGGGTCTTCACTGACAAGGGAAGGTCCGAGCAGAGGCGCAAAAGGGTATCCCTCCTCCAGAGGTCGCATTTGGCAGCCGCTGCCCTGGCGGTGGCGGAAGAATGGTAGGCGGACCGGTTGGCCGCCATCAGGATGGACTGCACGTCACGAAGCGGGGACTGAGCCTCCAGGTCCCACGTATCCTGTAGGCACTGCAGTGCTGCCTGGGTAGCCAGTTCCAAACCCGAGCACGCCAGCGAGTTCCGCGCTAAGGAGGCGATCCTGTCGAGAGGCCGAGGCCACGAGTTCTGGACGAGCCTGCGGCCGCCCGCCTGTAGTAAGGCCGCCACATCCACCGCTGGAAAAGGTAAGGCGAAGGCTTGGGAGTGTCCAGCGTACTAGGCCTGGCGGAAGCTTAAGTTGATTCCCACCGGCGATCGAGCGGCGGTAAAGTATCCCGTGTCGCCGAAAGCGTCGTTACGCAGCTGGGCGGAGAAGCATCGGTGAGGTCCCGGAAGCCGGCTTGCGGGAGGGACTTGCGGCGCTGGACTTGCCTCTGCGCGTCGACCATGGCCGAAGCCTGTCTCTTCGGAGGAGGCGAAGGCGGACAGACGTCGGGCGGTAGGGACTTGGCGATAAGCCTTGAAGCCTCACCCATAGCGTGGACCGACTGTGATCCGAGCGAAGGGCCGGCAACGTCTGACGAGGCGGAGGCCGACGCGACAGCGGAAAAAGGCGGGAAGGAGAACCCGCCGCCGAGTCCTGCAAGAAGATCGCCGAGGCCGAGTCCGACGGATGAAGGCTGAGGACGTCCGTTCCAAACTGATCTTCTCGCGGCAAAGACGAAAGGGGCGAGCGGCTACGAGATTGCCGCACCGCCGCGCGCGAGGCAGACGCAGCCGCCCGCGACGCACGCAAAGAGGCGCGCCGCGGCGACGGAGGGACCGTGGCAAAGCGACGGTCCACCTCGAAGTCGGGATCCGCACGCGGCAGCCGACGTGAGCGACAAACCGCGATCGGAATACCGAGGAAGTGGCCTGGTCACCCCTGGCCCGCCCCGGAGAACCGGTGCGAGGGGGGGGGGGGGGGACCGCCAATAGTCTCCCCTAGCCCGCTCAGGAAAGGCGGAGCGGGGAGGGGACAAATACCGGGCACGCGGCCCCCCCGTCCGATGTGTCGGACCGTGGAGGACGCGCGATGTCACACCGGGCCCGCCTGGTCGATACGAGGCGGGGGGGGGGACAGTCTAGGGTCACGCCAAGCCCGCTCAGGAAAGGCGGAGCGGGGAGGGGACGATTTATGAGCCCGCTGCCCCAGCTCCGAAGCCTCGGAGCGAGGGGGGGGGGGGGCGAGGGTCCAAGTCACACCGGGCCCGTCCGGTCGATACGAGACGGGGGGGGGACAGTCTACGGTCACGCCAAGCCCGCTCAGGCGAAGCGAAGCGGGGAGGGGACCATTATGTGCACGCGACCCCCGCTCCGACTCCTCGGAGCGTGGGGGGCGAGAGTCAACCACACCTCGGGCCCGCCCAGGCGAGACGGGGCGGGCGGGGGGGGGGGGGGGGGGGGGGGGGGGAAGAAAGCGAAGCATGCCTTGCCCGTTCGGAAAATACAGAGCGGGGAGGCAGCATTACTAACGGTCTCGAGTCACGTTCCGAAGCCTCGGTGCGTGAGCGAGAGCATTTCTGATCACGTTTACTCTCTTTCTTATGCTTGCGTTCCGTCACCCGTCCCCGCTCCGGAGACCTAGAGCCGGGGGTGGCCGACGAACGCTCATCTCTCCCAGACCGCTCGCCCGAAGCAGAGCGGGGGGTGGGAACCAAAATGGGCTCAAGCCACGCGCTAACGAAGCAGAGCGTGGGGAGCGTGACTCCGAAACTCGCCTACCCTGCTCCAAAGACTCGGAGAGGGGAGGGAGAACCTGCGAGGTAACGGTACAAGAAGGGGACTTACCTGTGGGCCGGAAAGCCCGATGCGCCGAGGGAAGTACGTCCACCCGTGGAGGATCCCGTGGAGACCGAAGCGGGCGAGGGGACCGGTCACGCCTGAAGAAGTCCCACCTGCGCGAACACCGGTCTTCCGTCCAAGCGGCGCCACCATCACACGTTCCATCCGAAGCACAGCCCGAACACGGCAAGCAAGAGTCGAGTGCATCAACCGGCCACTGGAAGTCCCCGCACGGCGGCAAGTCTTCGACACAGAAGAAGCCATAAGGCCCTAAACCAGCTACGCCGGCGAAGAAAGTCAACCTTGCACAAACCAGCCGGGCACAAGTCACGTGCGTCGTCGAACCCCAAGGCCAAGCCAAGGGTGAACTCACAAGTCAGAGCCGGTAAAACCGATCGGCGCACAGGTCACAATGAGTCCAATTGTCAAAGGAAAAACCACGAATGTAGTGAGTCCAGGGCTGAATCGAAGACTCCAATTCAAGCCCACAGTCAAAAACCACTGAAACCCGTAGAACGGAGAAAGGCAAAAACTCGACCGTCCCCGGTCGAGCTATGAGTGAAACTGACGAGGTCGCCCTGTGCTCGCCGGGATAGGGTAGTAAGGGGAGGCCACCCGGGGTCATAGTGCTTGGATCCCCGGTGTCTCCTCCCCAGTTGTGTGCTACACACAATTTTGCTGAAATCTATAGGCAATAGAGTGTATTCCCAGATAGTAATGCCATCGGTAATGTATTTTGAAAAAACAAATATGGCCACATCACTCCCCTGCTCAAACTTCTTCACTGGCTCCCCATCCCCCAACACATCCAATACAAGATTCTGTCTCTCTGCTACAAATCCCTGAACAACTACGCTCCTGTCTATCTCTCCAACTTACTTCACCCCTACACTCCTTCCCACTCCCTCCGCTCCGCCTCCGACCCTCTCCGCCTCCACATCCCCTGCACCAAACTCAGCACTTTCAGCCCCCGCTCCTTCTCCGTCTATGGTCCATCCACCTGGAACACTCTCCCACTCTCTCTCCGTCAGAAACACTCTCTCGCCTTCTTCCAATCTGCCCTCAAAACTCACCTCTTTCAACAGTTCTAGCACTATACCACCCCAAGCTGACTGTCGTAATGTATTTCACTATTTGTGGTACGTGAGTCATTGTCTAAAGCGTGCGCATGCGTGCGCGAGTTGTGAGTGAGCGCTTAGAGTTATAATTATTATAAGATAAACGCATTATAAATACCGTAATTATTAAAACAAGAAGTCAAACAAGAAAGACAAAGCCCTTATGGCTCATGTGAATGACTAATCTACATCTGTGCATGACCTTAGTGACAATAAGCAAAGCACAGCTGTTTGGCCCAGCGCTAGTACTGCACACTTAGTTTGTTCCAGGCGAGAAACTTGGTCACAGCTGGTGCCGGCGCGCTGAGGCATCGAGTCTCTCAGCTGTCAGGTTCGCTGATAAGCTGGCTTCCTGATAAGCACAGTACAGCAGGGAAAATGATTGCCTCTTGTTTTCCGTGACTTTCTTATTTACCGTTCAAGTGTGTGATGCAAAACAAAAGGCAGTCATTTTCCCTGCTGTATTGCGCTTATCAGGAAGCCAGCTTATCAGCCAGCCTGACAGCTGAGAGACTCGCTGCCTCAGTGCGCTGGCACCAGCTGTGACCCAGTTTCTCAGCACGCCTGAAACAAACTAAGCGGCCGATCTGGGAAAGCCGTGAAAGGGATGGCTGCTGCACCAGCAAAATCCATGTTTTCTCAAAATTTTATCAGTTTTCACACATCTGTCAAAACCTTGTGACCCTTGACCTTTGTGATGCATTGACTAAATTAGTATTTATAGGAAGGTCTTATCATCATCACCTACCTTTGTGCCAAATTTGATTGAAAAGTTTGCAAAATTGTTGATAATAACTACATTTTACACACATTTGCTGACCTCTTGCGACCCTTGACCTTTCTGAGGGCTCATCCAAATTAGTATGCATAGATAGGTCTTATCATCAGGTATCTCTGTACCAAGTTTGGTTTTGAAGTTGTGAATAGTATTTGAGAAAAAACATCTTTTGTCAAAATAATAATAATACGGCTATTTCCTGAGCTCTTGTGACCCTTGACCTTTCCGAGGGATCAACCAAATTAGTATGCATAGAAAGGTCTTCCCATCAGGTATCTTTGTACCAAGTTTGAAGTTGTGAATAGTATTTGAGAAAAATAAATTATGTCAAAATATAGCTATTTTTTACCTATTTCCTATCTCCTGACCTTAACCTTTGTGAGAGGTCACTCAAATTGGTAAGTTTAGAAAGGTCTTGCCACAAAGTATCCTTGGGCCAAGTTTGAAAACTGTGGCTTGAAGAGTCTCCGAGAAAATGCCAACCTTAAAGTTACAATGGACGACGGCAGACGGACAACAGAACATACTCACTTTTGCTTCGCACATGAGCCAAAAAGGTGCAAACTCAAAAATATTAATTTGATTCCACATCAAAATGCTCTTTGAATCATGAACATAATGTCAATCCTCACCAGTAGGACAGTAGTAGCCAGCCTGACAGAGTCCCTGTTCACTGGTCAGTCCAGAGTTCTGACAGTAGTAACCTGCCGTACAGTTGGTGCACTGAGATGTGTCACTCAGCCCTGTTGCATTCGTGTATGTGCCTGCTGGGCATCTGGGAGGTGTATGTGTGCCTGAAAAAATTAAATGAAAAGTAACCGTTTACTTTTTATCAATAAATTAAAATGGGGGGGGGGGGGGGGGGGGGGGGCTGAAGATAATAATAAACATACAATGATAATACAATACAGAGACCAAAACAATACAAAATATAAAAATTTTAGAGAACATGTGAGCTGGTTTGTGATTTTAGACCTTTACATCCTACCACCTTACAATCCAAAATCGCACACCAGTACATATAAGCCTGAAAGGACAGAATAATCCACCTTGCGGACAGTATCTGCCAGCAGGACAAATATCAGGGGCTGAAGTACTGGAGCCCTCCACACAGTAGTAGCCAGCATCACACAGGCCAGTTGGTTCTCTCAGGGCGTAGTTGTCGCAATAATAGCCTGCAACAGCAACAGCAAAGGCAACAATAACCCTTGGCTGCCAGTGGATGCAGACTGTGTTTTTGAAATCTTTGTAAATTCAGCATCAAAGATCCCCAGCCATGAAAGGAACATGGGTACATAGTGGTTTCAGCAAGAGGCCTAGATCCTCATGAGCCCCTGCAACTGCGGGAGCTCATGAGGATCAATGCCTCTTGCAGTTGGGTGGGATTCAAATTTTCAAGTGAAACTTATATTTCATGCATGACAATTTCTATTCCGTTACTGGCCTTCTGCAAGACAAAGAAATATCAATTATTATTGCTAGAAAAGTGTAGATTGTATTCAAAAGTTTGTATGTGATTTAGGACAAAGATGCATGGTTTTTAGCACCAAATAAAATCCAGGACTCAGTTGCACGACATGAGCACACTGCTCAGTGGCTTGTGCAGAATTTAAGCTCATGCATGCATTTGATCCCAGATGTGTACACAGACTTTAAACTAAGGAAGGTCATGAAGACTTTACAGAGACCAGTTCTGACTAAACCTCGATCTGTGGTGAAAAAAAACAAACAAAAAAAAATGAAACCCCAACATCCATACCATCATCCCACCCACAATACACCTATGGCAACATCTATGCCAATATTTTCACAAACAAGCAAAAAAACGCACCTGGTGTACATGATGTGCACTCAGAGACATTCCTGAGCTGTGTATTATTGGAGAAGGTGCCTGGTGGACATTGGTATGGATCGGTAGTCATCTCTGGGCAGTAGTGCCCAACTGGGCACTTGTTAGCATCACTACCCTGCTGTGGGGCAGCTGTTTGAGCACCTGTACGACAGTAGTATCCGGCGCTGCAGGGCAGTAGTGGGTAAACTGTGCCTCCAGGACAGTAGTAACCACCTGAAACACAAATGGTAATTTTTTTTTAACTGCTTCACTGCCAGTGAACGCATACTGTGTCTTGGAAATAATTAAAAATTCAATGTCAAAGATCTCCAGCCATCAAGGAACACGCATGCAAATTGGTTTCAGCAAGAGGCATAGATCCTACAATTCAAAGGGCTCATAAGGATCCATACCTCTTGCAGTCAGGTGGTGTTCAATTTTTCTACACAGTGAAGGGTCTGAGATAACAAAATGCCATGGGAACAAATTTTTCTTGTTTACATCTTATAAACCTTTGCAAAGACAGTGTGGACACATAACTGGAAATGCAGCAAGACATAAACATCCAAATGCAACTGTAGCAAGGGTTCAAGTCAGTGACCCAGAGCTAGTTCCAACGAGCCCTCCAACCAACAACCATTATCGTTCTTTTTGCCCCCCAGTTTGAACCCAAAGTGCTTATCCGGATTGCAAAAGAATATCAGGCTGACACCGGCCAGCCCACAGTTGTGTGCAGGCCTTCTGTGGCCAACATCAGATCTGTCTTAGTGTTTGCTTGGCATAGACTAAAACTGGCTGATTCCTAATCATGTCCTCTGGATAAGAGCTGATGGGGGGGAAAAAAAAAGTATTCAACATTTCATCGGGAACAGTGAGACTGACACAACACACACGAGCTCTGCAAGAACAAATTTAATCATATCCATGCTGAACTTACCAAGGCAGGGGAAGCAAGCAGCTGCTGACTGAAGTCCAGTAATGTTGTTAAAAGTGCCGGCAGGGCAGGGGTACTCTGAGGCCACCCTGGTTCCATTCAGACAATATTGGCCTGAACAACAAGAGATCAGATTAAAACACTTGGTGAAAACAACTTGTATGAGAACATTGATAGGTTTAGCCAACAACTGCATAATAATTTACTCCGGTTCAACTGACAAATTGCTGCATTGGCGATATATGAAAGACAGACAATTTTAACAGATCGATCTCAAGATCCAACTGTGAGACACAGAAGGTTATTGTTAAGGTGCCAGTTTAATCAGGCACTTCTCAAATGTTATCTTGATCCCTGCATCTCTTGCTACTTTCATGTACTGTTTTCAAGTTGATGCTAAAATGCAAGTGATTTAGCTCTGGTAGTGAAACTTGAACATTAAAACGCTGAGCACTGGGGACCAAATTTCAAACTCATGAGTCCTGCTCTGACAGCTAATCACAGGAGACAGGTGGAGCATGATAGATCACAGGTGCCAAGCTATTTTGACACCACCTGTGAACTATCTTAATTGATCAACATTTTTCTGTAGCCAGTTAGGACTGAATCTAAACAGTATCAGCGCTAGCAGGCACAAGGTGATGAATGAATATTACATTCCATACCTTCAGGACAAACATAGGGAGAGTAAGAAATTATGGGCCCAAGTGTGTTGTCACAGAAGAATCCTGCAGGACACTCCTTGCACTGCGCCATGCCCACTTGGTCCTGGTAGTACCCGGAGTCACACATAGTGTAGTTGCTGGAGCCAACAGGGCAGTAGTATCCAGCAGGGCATTCATACGCACTGGGGTTCCTTACAGTCTGACCCTGAGGGCAGTAGTAACCTGTAACGTCGAGATCATTTTGTCACAGTCAGTATTCACATCATGACAGCTCATGCCTTTTGCAAACGGATAACTTCACAGACGAAAACAATTAAACTTTTGTGTAAACACAGAAAGAAGGGCTGGAATCCAGAAGCCACCTATGCAATAATACATCAGAACTTGAGCGACCACACTTATAAGAGATCATCTGTCATCAAAAACCATCCTTTACAGCCACCTAAATGATGGTCACTAACCCATTCAGCCCTGACGCACTACAGCAGGAGATGGGTCGACCATGATAATTCAAGAGTAGTGCCAGATTAGCTTAGCGCCTGTCGGTGCCAAGCTAATATGGCACTGCCCTTGAATTATCATGGTCGATCCATCTCCTGCATCTGGAGCATAGTCATTAGATGACGCCTCCAAACTTTGGGAAATACGGCCGTCAGGCTGATTGAGTTAATGGCAGGTGACACTTTTTGTCCTGACAGACTTCTTGAAAAATCAAATGTCTTGTAAGTGATGGCTGCTCAAAACAGGTTCTAATGTAATGCCAAACTCTTTTTTTTTGCATTTTCAAAGAGTGTGTATGGCTTCTCCTAAACCTCTTGCAGATTTGCTATTTCTGTTCTAGGAGTACTACTACAAACTAACCTGCATCACACTGCCCATCAGGAGCTGACAGTCCACTCTGGTTACAGTACATTCCTGCTGTACACATGACACACCAGGAGATGTTCTGAGCCCTGTAGCTCGGCTGGAAATACCCTGGGGCACAGGGTGCTGGGGACCAGCTGCCAGCAACACAATAGTGGCCAGAAGGACACTGGTCTCCTAAACAAGGAAAAAAATGTGATGTCATCAGTTGTGAGTATGCTTTATACAATGGATTCCTGTTAGCAAACACTTTCAGGTTAATCCCATGACTGCTACTGACGATAGCGTTCAGGTTTTATCAGAAGTAGTCATAGGTTAAAACACATTTAAAATTGAGAAATAAATAAAAGAGACCATACAATTCTGTACTGACACAATCTCATTCTGAACTTCTGCTGAAATAGTGGAAGTGAAGGGAAACCCTAAACAAACTCTAGCTTTTTTGTGTTTTCAGTCTCAGAACTGCACTGCACATTATAAACAGATGCCTGTCACCTAGTTCATTAAATTAAAGTGAATACGTATGTAGTCATACTACTCGTCAGTCATAAGTGATGGTTACTGTATTTGAAAAATAATTGATAAGAATTCATTTGTACTCTGTTCCATTCCGACAGTAGTAGCAAGAGGTCAGATTTTCTCTGTACAGACATTATTGTTCTACAGCTACCATACATTTGTCAGGATGCACTACAGCGGAAGATGGATGGATGATGATAACTGAAGGGTGATGCCAGATTAGCTTGGCATCATCAGGTGCCAAGCTAATCTGGCACAACCCTTCAATTATCATCATCCATCCATCTCCTGCAACTGGTGCATAGTCATCAGGTGATGCCTCCAAAATTTGAGAAATGCAGCCATGGGGTTAAAAGGGTTAAAGTTATGAACTGCCTAACCTCCGGTGCCTGTGGGTCTGTCTGTGGTGGAGTTGCTATCACAGTAGTAGCCAGCCATACAGTCCCCGCGCGGAGCAGCCATTGCATCTACATCACAGTATTGTCCAGGCTCACAGCCCTGTCGCTCTGTGCTGCCTTGTGGGCAGTATGTGCCTGTAAAATCAAATCAAATCAAATCAAATCTTAAGTGGTTTTAATATGCATGTGCTGGTCTGTGAGTTTTAACCTTATAGTTCAAGGCTATAAGGTAATAAATCACAGTCCAGTACACAAATATTTTACTGTAAGGTAAACTTGTTCCTAGGTATAAGCATCCATCTTTTCTTAGACTTTAATGCAAGAGAGGTTTGAAAGCTAACCCTTTAAAAGAATAGTGATATTTTTTCCACATGACATGACTGCAATCGAAGCAAATAATCCACCAGGTCACATCTATTTTACAAGCTTTCTCTCTAGACGAGACAGGATCACTCACCTGCCAAGCATTTGCCTCCTTGAGGAGAGGAGGGCGTGGGTGATGAGGCTCCAGAGGTGCAGAACCACCCTGCATCACACAGCGCTGTGGGTGCGCTCAGACCTGGAGAGGCGCAGTAGGACCCTGGGGTGCATGAGATGCAAGCTGATGGACTGGCTTGACCTGTGGAAAACAGAAGAAATGGCTGTGTACTACTGTGAAAAACGAGAGGAGCTGGAAGTCAACAGTAGATGCTGAACGCTCCACAAGGAGTCATGAGATGTGGCCCATTCACCCCTGCCACACTACAAGAAAATATGGATTGACCATGATAGATCATAGGGTTGTGCTAAGAAAGAAAAAAAACTTGCCACCAAGCAATTCTGGTACCACCCTTGAACTACTATGGTCCAACTTTCTCCTTTAACATCATGTAGTCTTTAGAGGACAACTTTCAGTTTGGGGAATTGTGACTGTAGGGTTTAACAAGCTAATTCATTTGAGAAGGCAATCATGGGTTACGGCTCTGCAATATCATTAAGATAGACTTATATGCGATAACATTTACAAATAGAGGCAAGCAAATCTCTTGCCAGCTTAGGAATGTTAATTTATGGGATGCTTGTATAGATGTGTCCCCCTACTGATGCTGTGAACAAGAAGTCCTCAGACTGGCACCAGCTTTAGCTGTGCATGGGTCAACTAAGGCAACCATCAGCTAAGCGCTGTCACTCTAAACTAACTGTAAGAGGGTGTGTACAGGTGTGAGTGTTTCTTACCTGTAAGGCTGTTGAAAGTGCCAGTGGGACATGGGTACTGAATATCGTACTCTGTTCCATTTGGACAGTAGTAGCCAGAGGGACAGATTTTATCTGTGTAAGTCGTACTGTTGCTCACACAGTAGTATCCTGCAGGACACTCTTTGCAGACCGCCTGATTGTCTTGATCCTGCAAGTGAGACAGAACGTTGGTGAAAACACACTTAAGAGATCAAGAAACGTGCAGAAGACATGAAAATTGTATGTCAGTACATTAAACTTGGCTTATAACAAGGTCTGATGTAACAAACTTCAGATACAGAGGTCCTGACTACAACTTTTTCTATTTAACCCCTTCTCTGCCACTGTACATACATGTTGTTTCTGAAATTTGTTCAATGACCCAAAGCCATAACCCTCCAAGAAATTGGGATACAAATTGGTCCTAGCAAGAGGCATAGATCCTCATGAGCTACAACGACTGCAGGGGCTCATGAGGATTTATGTCTCTTGCAATTTTTCTTGGCAGTGATGGGATCAAAAGCTTACACTATAACAAAAAAAAAAATCATTTGGGTCCCCCAGTATTTTGTTACATTCAAAGTTCACTGTATTTTGTTGCATTACAGAATGTGAAGCTAGGATGTGTGGTCCTTAATGCTTGAGAGAGCACATGTTTTAAAGACCAATTTTTCTTGTAAAACAAGGAGTTGCTCAAAACAGATTCTACTGTGCTAAAGGGAAGATTAAGTGTCTACAAACCCCATGAGAGATCTGGGCTATCCATCAGCAAAAATAGTAATGCCTTCAAACTCCAGAAATTTCAGTACTATGCTTGATCACAGTAAAGAAACACTCACTTGATAGGTCCCTGGGCTGCATCCTACAGGTAGTGCCGTACCAACTGGACATTTGTAGCCTTGTAGACATATGCCCCCCACACCTGTGTGGTTCCCTGTCGGTGTCGGTGTGTCCAAGCCCAATGTGCAGTAATAACCCGCACTGCACGAGCCACTTGGAGAGGTCAGATTGGTGCGGTCGCAGTACTGTCCCCCTGGGCACTGCTGGCATTCACTGATATCCCAAAGGCCCTTGACATCACTGAATGTTCCAGCCGGACATGCTGCCCAGTTACGGCCAGTACCAGCTGGACAATAGAAGCCTTCTGGGCATAGGCTATGACCTGATGTGGAGTTGCCTGGGGTAGACAATATTTCAACTTATTAACACATTCAACCCTCTGCTATACTCCAAACAAAGTGAACTGTCATGCACCACACAAAGGGAACCGTCATGTAAGTCATAACATTCGGCCCGTATCTCTGGATTGTCCTCTAAAAACCACATTTCAGATCAGGAGACAGATCAACTCCCAGTAAGAACAAGGCCATTGGGCCAGTGTCAGCCGCAGCTGCCCCATACACATCATGCGCAGGCCCACTGCGGCCAACGTCAGCCCAATGACCTTTTGGGCTAAGATAGTTCAAGGGCGCTGCCAAATAGCATGGTGTCAAATGAACACTATATATTGTTACGATAAAGTCTTTTAGGCCAACCATGTTAGTATGCAGGTCTGATATCTTGGCTTTATGACCCAAAATAACAGATCAGCACATATCAGTGCTGATCTGGGAATTTAGACCTTTCGGCTCAAGGCTGTATGGTATAAATCCCAAACCAGCACACATTAAAGTACAATTCAAGTACTACTTACAACAAAACCTGCCACAAACAAAATGAACAATCACAACAAAACGTGCCACAAACAAAATGAACAATCTACCAGCAACAACTTCCTCAGGTACGCAGTAGAAGCCAGGTATGCATTCCAGGCATTCGTAAGCCTGCGAGAAGTTCGTGAAGTACCCAGGCTGACAAGGCTGTGGGGTGCTGCTACCCAGGGGGCAGTGAAGACCAATCGGACATGGGGTGGCAGGTGGGTTGGGGACACTATCGCCACCGGGACAGTAAAATCCTGGGTCGCAGTCTCCCACTGGGGTGGAAAGTCCTGCAAAAGGACAATGACAATGATCCTGTACTTAACAACGGTGACAGTTCTGGCTGCATTAACCACTTTTCAAACAATCTTTGCACTGATCTGTGATTTTGGACCTTATGGCTTCAAAATCACATACCAGTAGACATTTATTATTATTATTATACTATCATGAGAAATAGATTTTTTGAAAACAAGCAATTAAGTCTTACAGTTGGAAAGTTAGCAAGAGATTCAGCTGTGAAAAAATATGAATTGTGACAATTCATATTTCATTACAGATTTTATATAATTTTAGATTGTACATGCGAGTATACATAGAAATTGTACATTTCTTAGACTGTACTGTGATTGACATATAATTGCTTTTCACAATCTATGAATCTTGCACCAGGTTTTTGAAAAATTTCTTGTAAAATGAATTTGTTTCTTCAAAAACATTATCGATGACATGACTACATGGGAATGTCTACTTCTAGGCTCAATTTTAGCCTACTTGCCCGTTGTGTGCCCACACAACCCGAGAGGCACTCGGGGAACCCCCCAGAGGGGCCGAGAGTTATCTCCCCATACCCGCCTTACCAGATCCGGTCACGAGACCGTCCAGTCTTGCTACTTCGCTCGTGATGAGAAGACGTAGCTGGCCTGCGCTCTTGCTGCCTCGACCGGTCTTCTGCCTACCGACGCCCGTTGCCGACTTCGTGTGCTCTGCGCCCTCTTCTACCCTGCCGTCTACCCTGCCTTCTCTTCCTGCTTCGTTGAGGCTGCTTGCGGGGATTCTTCTGCTGTCGGTGGACGACGGTTTGCCTACCCTTCCCCCTTCCCTTCGTTGCAGAGGTAAGGTAGCGGTAGTTCCCTTGGCCAGCCCTCGGGCTGAGAGCCGGCTGACTGTTGGGTGCTTCCCTGCTTTCTTTCTTAGTGGTCTTTCTTTCAGTGCGTAGTGCCTGATTAGCTCACGGTCGGTTTTTACCGTTTCACGCCCGTTGGCACGTGGGCCTTGGGCTCCTTGTGTGTTAGCCCGTTTAAAGGCCCTTTAGCCCTCCGAGAGTTCCCCGTTACGCTTCTCCGGGAGCCCGCTTGCGCTTAGCCATTATGCTTTGTGCTCCCGGTGCGGTGACTTTAACAGACCTGTTTACCATTCACATTTGGCGTATTAAAGTACACAATTTTGCTTTGGGGTACACATACATAAAACACGTGTATACAAATACACATTTTGGAGAAACTGACAACTCCCTGGCTTGTGAATAAATACACACAATTAGGCAGTTGAAAGTACACTGACTGCACCCAGGGGGTAAACAGGTCTGCTTTAAGTGGCCGACGGACACCCACTCAGTCTGCCTACCGTGTTCGGGTTGTTCCTCGGGCCGCAGGTGTAAGGTTTGTGCGGCCTGGCCTGAGGTTCTGTGGGCGGACCTTTGGTCCTTCTACCGCCGAGAGAGCGTTCCCGCCTGGCTAACGAGCGTCCGGCGCCCGCTGAGACGTTGGCCGCCCTTACTGTTTCCTCTGACCTCTCCCGCACGGAACGGTCCTCTCGTCGGGGTTCGCGTTCTTTGTCTGACCACAGGACCGCCACTGCTGCCACGCCCGCTGACCCTTCCGGAGGGTCTGTTTGCCGGCTTAGCACCCGTCTCACTGAGAGTGACCAGCAGCAGTCGGCCGTGAGCCATCCGTCGTTGACGAGCCGTCCTCACCACTCTCCCCGCAACAAGCCCGCTGATCCTTCCGGAGGATCGCCTTGCCAGCATAGTGGCCTACTTCCGGAGTATGGCCCGGAGAGACGTCAGCGCCGTCCTTCGCGACGCAGCCGCGACCCTGATCCTCACCGTTCCTCCTCCAGAAACCGACGCTCTCGCTCGCCTCACGAGCGCCGTGAGCGGGATCCTCGCCGCCCTGCTTCCCCGCGCGCGCCTTCGCGCTCCGCGCCGCGCCGGGCGTCGCCTTCATTGCGTCACCGCCCTCGTTGACCCTCCTCGCGTCGTCGGGACTCCTCGCCGCGTGCTCGCCGGGCGCCTTCCAGTCCTCGCTCCCGCGTTTTGGAGAGGTCTCATCCTCGGTCCCGCTCCCGGTCACCTCCTCGATTACCGCCGCGCTCCCCGCTGCCCTCGCGTCCTCTGTCTATGCCGGAGGTTCAGCGCTCTCCTTTGACCTCGCTGCGGTCGGTGGTGGTTCCGGTGCCTTCTCGACGCCCCCTAGAGGACGACGCGCTCAGCCTGCTGCCCGGAGACTCCGTCTCGGCCCTGTTGAACGAGGAAGGTCGCTCGACCTCGCCCGCGGCCCTCGAGGATGCTTCCCCCTCGGCGCTCCCATCTTCTTCCCGGTCAGAGACGCTCTTAGCTCTGGATGAAGCCGCCAGGATCGTGGCCGCGATGCTGCCGGCGGACGCCTGCCCAGCTTCCCCGCCTTTGAAGAGGAAGGTCGCTGCCTTCGTTGACGCGGAGAGGCAGGTCAAGAAGTTTAAGTCGCTTCCCCGGCCACCCGGCTTTAAGGAACTTCGAGACGTCCTTTCGTCGCACCTGCAGCTGGCCATGTCCCAGGAGCCGTTCTTCTTCTCCGACCGTCGCTGGCCCGCGGATTTGGACGTCGTTTCGGCGGGACTGGTATGCTGGCCATTCACAGGCCTTCTCCATCCCTCTGCCTACGCTGGACCCGTCGGCCGTGTTGCTAGCCGGCGGCCCGAGTCTGCTGCGGCGATCCCTGCCACGGGGCCTGGACAAGACAGCGTCCTTGGTCCGAAACACCTTAGCCTGCTCGGGGGTCTTGGAGCTCCTCACTCAAGCCTTGGTCCGTCGGGTGGAGGAATCCTGGCATCCTTCCGTCTCTCCCCTCCTAGGAGACCTGCTGGTCCTCGCGGAGACCGCCAACCGCGCCGCCTACCACTCGTCGGTCAACGCGATGGCTGCGTCGGCCAACTGCGACCTCATGCGTCGAGATGCCCTGCTCCTCGCCTGCAGTACGTTGCCACCGGACCTGCGAGCGCAACTTCGCCGTGCCCCCTTGGGGGGGGGGGGGGGCCCTTGCTGTTCGGCGACACCTGGTCCGCTGTGAGAGACTCCAACCCCGGCCGCTGGCCCAGCAGTGCCCCTCCTCCACGCCGCTTTCACCCCGCCCGCCAGGCTAGGGGTCGCGCCTCGCGGTCTGCTAGACCCGCTGCCCTCTCGGCCCCTGCCTCGGCGCCCGGGCTGGCACCCGCCTTTGGCCGGGCCAGACCCTCCAGACGCCGTGCCCCCGCGTGGACCCGTCCCGGCAGGGGACAGGGTCGCGGGCGGCCCGCGTGACTCCCTGCCGACCTTGCCCCCGCCGACTTCCTCGGGGTCTCCGGTCGGCGGGCGTCTAGCCGATTTCCGCGGAAATTGGCTCACGCTCTTTGGCGACGACCCCTGGATTTGCGACACCATCTCTACGGGTCTGCGGATCGCCTTCCGAAGCCCGCTGCCCTTACGTCGTGCCCCTCTCTGGGCCGAGATTCCCAGCGACCCGCTGAGGGCCGCCGCCTTGCGGGAAGAGGTAGACTCCCTGCTAAGGAAAGCCGCCACAGAGGTTGTCCGAGTCCCCGACTCTCCGGCCTTCTACAGCCGCCTTTTCGTCGTGCCGAAGCCTGGAGGGAGATGGCGTCCGGTCTTCGATCTTTCGGCGCTGAACAAGTTCATTTCGGCCCCCTCCTTCCGGATGGAGACTGCCAGAGCCCTGAAAGCCGCGGTCCAGCCTCTCGACTTCGCAGTCAGTCTGGACCTCTCCAATGCGTACCTGCATGTCCCGATGCACCAGGCCTCCAGGAAGTTTCTCAGGTTTGCGATCGACGGCGTCGTTTACCAGTTCCGGGCACTGCCTTTCGGACTCAACCTCAGCCCCTGGGTCTTCACTCGGCTGATGTAGTCGCCTTAGCCCGACAGTCCTCCTCCAGTCCGACGTCGAACTACCTGGACGACCTCCTTTTGCGCAACCAGTCGGAGACCACGCTAGCCACGGACAGAGATGCTCTCCTGCACCTCCTGGCACACCTGGGCTTCCTTGTAAACGACGGCAAGTCGGATCTCTCTCCCTCCCGCCGGTTTGTGCACCTGGGTAGGGAATCTGCTACTGACCTCAACTCGGTTCGCCTTCCGGCGCCCCGGAACAAGAAGTTTGCGGATCTAGCCGACCAGTTAGCTCGGGAGGATGCAGCCCCCGCCAGAGTCTGGCTTCAGTTGCTGGGTTTGATGAACGCCGCAGCGGATCTTATCCCACTAGGGCGTCTCTACTCCCGGCCGATTCAACTGCATCTTCTTCTCCATTGGCGTCCATCTTCCGGAGACTTGACGACTGCGGTCCCAGTGTCCCAGATGCTCCGTCCGCACCTTCGTCGGTGGACCGACCCTACGTGGCTAGCGTCGGGAGTTCCCCTGGCCTCTCCCCCTCCGCAGATCTCTCTTTGCGTCGATGCCAGCCTTTCTGGATGGGGGGCCATCTCCTGCCGCGGTTCCTCGCGACCTCGGGCCCCTGGCCTCAGACTTGGCACACACCCACATCAACTGGCTGGAGATGCAGGCCGTCTGGCAAGCCCTTCAGGTCTGGGAGGACCTCCTCCGACACCAGGAATTTCTCGTGCTTTCGGACAACACGACGGTGGTCGCTTACATCCAGAAGCAAGGGGGCACACACTCCCCCGACCTGTGTATGCTCCTCTACAGGATGATGCGTTGGTGCGAGGACCGGGGCATTATCCTTCGAGCCCGGCACGTTCCCGGACACCTGAATGTCTTGGCCGACTCTCTGTCTCGCCGCGGCCAGCTCCTACACACGGAATGGACCCTGCGACAGGACATCTTTCGGATGATCTGCGCCCGCTGGGAGACTCCCCAGGTCGACTTGTTCGCCACGAGGTGGAACCACCAGCTTCCCCTCTTCGTCTTCCCGGTTCCCGACCCCCTTGCCTGGGCTGTCGATGAGCTCTCCATTCCCTGGGACGGCCTTGTGGCCTATGCCTACCCCCCCTACCGTCCTCGTTCCCAAAGTCCTCCTCAAACTGCGGGGCTGTTCGGCGATCCTCCTGTTGGTCGCGCCGTTCGCCTGGAACCGCTCCTGGACCACCGACCTGCTCAGCCTCACCGCGGACCCGCCCCTGCCGCTGCCCACCCCGCGGACCATGCTCAAGCAACCGCGCCAGCCGCTGTTCCACCCCTACCCGGAGCGACTCCTCCTTCACGCCTGGAGGTTGTGCGGCAACCCCTCGGAGCTAGAGGCTACTCGGGTGCAGCATTGGAGGCGATCGCTGCGGCCCGTAGACCATCGACCCTTCGAGTCTACGAGGGAAAGTGGCGAGTCCTCTGTTACTGGTGCACCGATCACGGCCTTATGCCCACGGATCTGACTCATCCTCAGCTGGCGGACTTCTTTCTCTGGCTCTTCCGAGACCAAGGCCTAGCCCCCATCACGGTACGCGGTTACCTGTCCATGATTGCGGACACCTATCGTCACCTGGGACGACCCGATCCGGGCGCCTGCAAGGACCTAGCCGACCTTATGGGACACTTCGGCTTACAGCGCCCGACACTCCGCTCGCTCATTCCTCGCTGGGACCTACCCTGGGTGCTCACGTCGTTGAACTCCGCCCGCTTCGAACCTTTACCTTTGGCCCAGTTCGCGGACTTGACACGCAAGACTTGTTTCCTGCTGGCCCTTGCTACCGCTTCGTGTGCGAGCGAGCTACATGCGCTTTCAGCACGCCCTTCCTGTCTGCAGTTCCGTACAGACGGCTCCGTCCAGCTGCTCACGGACCCAGCCTTTCTGGCGAAAAACAGGTCTCCTTTAACTCTGCCTCAGGTGATCACCATTAGGCCGCTGAGAGACCGACCCCGGTCCCAGGAGACCAGGCTACAGGATCCCGTGCGCGCCCTTAAAATCTATCTGCGGCGATCTAGGCCGTCCGCAGGGGACGGTCGCGCCTCTTCCTACCTCTAAGACCCAACCGGCGTGACATTACAGCCCAGACGATCTCTTCCTGGCTCCGCTGCGTCATACGCTCTGCTTATCAGGAGATCTCCCCTCAGGGAGCGAAGAGGCTGCACATTCACGCAAACGAGGTACGAGCTATGGCCACGAGCGTCGTGCTTGATCGAAACTGCGCTGTCAAGGACATCGTGGCACCCGTGGGCTGGAAAACCGAGTCGGTCTTTGCCCGTTTCTACCTCCGGGACCTGGCTAGCCAGCGAGAGAATCTCGCCCTGGTGGGGGACATCGCCGCCACGCAACACTCCCTCCCGGCGCCACCGGCACCGTAGGCATGCACTTCGCTAAAATTGTCGGGAGTGTGCGACGGGGAGAACGGCGCTGTTCTGTTGGGGAGCTTTGGGCGGCACCCTCCTCCTCATCGCAATTCTCCCATGTAGTCATGTCATCGGTAATGTTTTTGAAGAAACAAATTCATTTTTCTCTAAAAGGTATTTTTTCGAAAAATACTTACCGATGACATGACTTGGATGACCCTCCCTCCTGCCCCGCTTGCCGCTTTCGAGCGAAGTATCAGACTGAACGGTCTCGTGACCGGATCTGGTAAGGCGGGTATGGGGAGATAACTCTCGGCCCCTCTGGGGGGTTCCCCGAGTGCCTCTCGGGTTGTGTGGACACACAACAGGCAAGTAGGCTAAAATTGAGCCTAGAAGTAGACATTCCCATGTAGTCATGTCATCGGTAAGTATTTTTCGAAAAAATACCTTTTAGAGAAAAATGAAATTTTCCTCTAAAATGTATTTTTTGGAAAAATACTTACAGATGACATGACTATGCGGAAGTGTCTACTACTTACTCAATTTTAGCCTAAGAACCTGTTGTGTTAACACACAACCTGGGAGGCACTCGGGGAACCCCCCAGAGGGGCTGAGAGTTGTCTCCCGTTACTGCCCATCCAGTTCCGAGTCACGTGGTGACCAACCAGTCGGAATACTTAGATCACCAGTGGCAAGCGGGGCAGGTGGGAGGGTCCTCCGAGTCATGTCATCGGTAAGTATTTTTCGAAAAATACCTTTTAGAGGAAAAATTTATTTGTTTCCTCAAAATACATTACCGATGACATGACTATGCGGAAGAATTGCGATAAGGAGGAGGGTGCCGCGCCCAAACACTGCCGCAGACGGGTTAAGTCAGGGCCATCCTCCCTGTCGCAAACTCCCGACAATTTTAGCTAAGTGTGCGCCTATGGCGCCTGTGGTGTCGGGAGGGAGTGATGCGCTGCGGAGAAGTTTCCCACAAGAGTGAGATCATCTCGCTGGCCTGCCAGATCCCGGAGGTAGAAGCGAGCCAAGGTAGATTCTGCTCGCCAGCCCACGGCTGCCACGCTGTCTTTGACAGCGCAGTAACTGTCGAATGCGACGCTCGTGGCCATGGCTCGTACCTCGTGTGCGCGTATCTTAAGCCTCTTCACTCCCTGTGGGGAGAGGTCCTGGTAGGGGGACCTAGTGACCCAGCGTAGCCAGGAAGATATCGTCTGGGCTGTATGTCAGGTCTGCCGGGTTTTAAGGGTAGAAATGTATTTTTCTTTAAAATAATTTTTTTCGAAAAATACTTACCGATGGTATTACTGAGAGGAAGATATACTTAACTGACAATTTCAGTCTCCAAAATTTGTTGTGTTGCCACACAACCAGGGACGTCCCTCTAGCAAGCAGTTACCTAATCCCCCGAGTGTCCTCCCTATCCTCGGAATAACCTCCCTTCCAAATCTCGCGAGAGGCCGTTATTTCCAGTTCTATCTGAGCTGACATGCGGCAAGCGGGGAAGGTGGGAGGGAAGTTTGAGTAATACCATCGGTAAGTATTTTTCGAACAAATTTATTTTAAAGAAAAATACATTTATTTCTTCAAAATCGTTACCGATGGTATTACTGAGAGGAAGAATTAAAAAGAGGGGGAGGGTGCCGCTTCTAGGGTCAATGCCCCCATGTAACTGCTTAGCTAGACCCCTGGCCGGGGCACACTCCCGACAATTTCAGTCAAGTGTTACCTATGGCGCCGCCAGCGCCGGGAGGGAGTGTTGAGCCACAGCAACGTCACCCACCAAAGCCAGGTTGTGCCGCTGGCTGGAGAGGTCACGCAAGTAAAAACGGGCGAAAGTAGATTCGGCCCGCCAGCCCACAGCTGCCACAATGTCCTTCACGGCGCAGTTACGGTCGAACGCGACACTCGCGGAGACAGCGCGGATCTCGTGTGCCCGAATCCGCAGCCTCTTTGCTCCCGCAGGCGAGAGGTCATTGTAAGCGGAACGGATAACTCCACGCAGCCAAGCGGAGATCGTTTGGGTGGATATATCGTGCCGGTTCGGAACCAAGGGCAAGAAAAGGCGTGAACGACCCCGCTGTAAGGGCTTTGACCGGCGGTGATAGATTTTTAACGCCCGATCCGGATCCTGTTGTTTGACGTCTTGGGGCATGTCAGGACCCCAAAGAGGACGAATAGTGATCGGTTGAGGGGCTGCTGATGGTAGCCGATGTTTTGCCAAAAAAAAAGGAAGGGTTAGTGAGTAATTGAACCGAGCCGTCAGCCCGGAGCTGTAGGCAAGACAGAAGTACAGAGAGACCGTGGAGCTCACTCACACGAGAAGCTGTGGCTAGGGCCAGCAGGAAGCAGGTCTTCCTCGTCAAGTTCGAGAACCGAGCCAAGTGCAGCGGTTCAAAACGAGCAGAGTTGAGCCATGTTAACACCCACGCAAGGTCCCAACGTGGGAGTAGTGATCGGGTCACTGGTCGCTGGAGATCAAAATGAGCCATGAGGTCCGCGATGTCCTTGCAAGATCCCGGATCGGGTCGACCCAAATGGCGATAAGTGTCAGCCACCATAGAAAAATAACCTCGAATGGTGATGGGTGCCAAGCCCTGATCCTCGAAGAGCCACAAGAAGAACTCGGCGAGCTGGGGCATAGTCAGAGTTGTGGGGGAGAGGTGTCGCGGCCCACACCACGACAGTAGAACCCGCCATTTACCCTCATAGACTTTCCTGGTGGAAGGTCGTCGAGCTGAAGCGATAGCCGCCACTGCTGCATCCGAGAAACCTCGAGTGGTGAGGGCACGCTGCACAATTGCCAAGCGTGTAAGAGAAGGCTCTCCGGGCAAGGGTGACAAAGATCCTGCCGGGGTTGTTTTAGCATCGTGGTCGACGTTGGAAACCATAGAGGGGGGTCCGTGGCGAGACTCAGGAGATCTGTGGTCCAGCTCTTGTTCCAAGAGAATGGTGCCACCAGAAATAGGACTGCGTGGCAGCCTCTGAGCTTGAGAAGAATCTTGGGTACCAGGACAGACGGAGGGTACGCATAGGCCAAGAGACCCTCCCAGGGGATAGAGAGAGCATCCACCGCCCACGCAAGGGGATCTGGAACAGGGGAGACGAAGAGGGGAAGTTGTGCATTCCACCTCGTCGCAAATAGGTCGATCATGGGTGTCTCCCAGTGCCAGCAAATCATCCGAAAAACGTCGGGGTGAAGAGCCCACTCGGTATGGAAAAACTGGCCTTGACGAGATAAGGAATCTGCCAGCACGTTCAGCCATCCCGGAATGTGACGTGCCCGTAGCGAAATGCCCCGATCCCGGCACCACACCATAATATGGAACAGAAGAATGCAAAGGGAGGGAGAACGGGTCCCGCCCTGCTTCTGAATATAGGATACAACCGTCGTGTTGTCGGAGAGAACCAAGACCGCCTGGCTGGTCACGCGTGGTTCCCAAGAGATCAGGGCGAGCCACACTGCTTTCAGCTCCAACCAATTGATGTGTCTGCCCACTAAATCTGGTGACCAAACACCCGCTGTCGTGCTGAAGTCCAGGAGCAGGTGAGCTCCCCAACCGGAAAGACTGGCATCCGTGCAGATCGACAGGGAAGGAAGCGGGGACGCAAGGGGAATCCCCGACGCCAACCACGCGGGATCTGTCCACCGAAGGAGATGCGGCCGAACTAAGGGCGACACCGGAACGCAAACCTCCAAATCCCCCGAAGACGGACGCCAAAGAAGGAGGAGATGAAGTTCAATTGGACGCGAGTAGAGCCGGCCAAGGGGAAGTAAGTCCGCCGCAGCACTCATGAGACCCAACAACTGTAACCACAGTCTCGCCGGAGCCATGAAAGCAAGATACATCCGACGGGCCAAAAGAACCAACTTGTCGATCCAAGCTTGGGGAAGGCACACCAAGTTCAAGTCGGTCTGAAACTCCATGCCAAGGTGGAGAAAATGGCGAGATGGCAATAGGTCTGACTTGCCGAAGTTGACTAGAAAACCGAGGTGATGGAGAAGGGAAAGCAGGGTGTCCCTGTCGGTGGTCAAGCAGGTAACATCCTGATTCCGGAGAAGAAGATCGTCGAGGTAGTGGGAGGTCGGACTGAGAGACGACCTCCGCGCGCGGGAAATCACCGCATCCATAATCCGGGTAAAGACCCAGGGACTGAGATTGAGGCCGAAGGGCATGGCCCGGAACTGATACACCACTCCGCGGAAGGCGAAGCGAAGGTATCGGCAAGCTGAAGGGTGTATAGGAACATGAAGATATGCATCGGCAAGATCCAGACTGACAGCAAAATCCATCAGTTGGACGGAGCCCACAGGGCGCGAGTCGTTTCCATATGAAAGGACGGAGCAGTCAAAAATTTGTTAAGAGCGGAAAGGTCTATCACCGGACGCCAACCTCCGTCCGACTTGGGGATGACGAAGAGACGACTGTAGAAAGCTAGAGAATCTTGTTGCTGGACGACTTCCGTGGCGGATTTGAGAAGCAAGGCAGCCACTTCGTCCTGTAAAGCCGACGACTTGACGGGATCGTTCGGAACCCGAGTCCAAAGCAGGGAGCGGCGAAGAGGAGGAGGGCGAAGAAACGAGAGGTGAAGGCCCTCCGAAATGGTAGAAAGGAGCCATGGGTTGTCGGGAAACAGCGACCGCCACTCGTCGCTGAATCGGGATTGCTGCCCGCCGACTGGTGACCCCAGAGAAATCGGCGGGGGCAGGGTGGGAGGAGTCATCGGGCCCTCCCCCGTCCTGGACGCCTGCCGCGACCAGGCCAGGCGTGTGTCGGAGCCGGGAGGGTGCGGGCGCGGCCAAAATGGGAAGGACGGGAGGAACCAAGAGGGACATGGGCAGCGGAACGGGCGGTGGGTCTAAATGACCGCAGGGCGCGACCCGAGGCCTTGCGGGAAGAGCGAAAGCGAGAAGAAAGATGGTGAGCCGTGGGCCAGATGTCCTTATGCGCATCCTTCACGGCTTGCCAAGTGGAGCCAAACAGCAAAGGACCGCCGATGGTCGCCGAGCTGAGCCTTGACTGTCGAAGGTAACCCTGAACAAGCAGCAAGAACGGCATCCCGTCTAATTAAATCACAGTTGATAGCGGCAGCCATCGCATTGGCAGAAGCATGGTACGAAGCCCGATTTGCCACCACCACGAGAGAATGTATCTCACTCAGCGGAGCAGTAGAGTCTTCAAGAGCGCGTACAATCGCTTGGGTAGCGAGATCCAGGAAGCCGGAGCAGGCCAGTGTGTTGCGGATCAGGACAGCAGTTTTATCAAAACCGCGAGGGACCCGGGCAAAGGCAAAGCGGCGTCCCGCCGCATCATCGAGCGAAGGCAAAGGGCACGCAAAAGCCTGAGAGTGACCCGCGTACCAACGTTGGCGGAAGCGAATGTTGACGCCTTCAGGCCACTTAGTATCGGAAAAGAAGAGAGGCTCTTTGAAAGAGCCAAGAGGTAATTGCGCCGAGAACGCCTCTGCAAGATCTCGAAAGCCAGGTGGTTGCGGAAGAGATCGGAAATGCTTAGGTTGAAGGGAAACATCCACCGAAGCCGACGCCTTTCGCTTCAGAGGAGGTGCAGGGGGGCAAGCGTCTGGGGAAAGAACGCGAAGAATGAGGTCGGAGGCCTCGTTCAAAGACCGTCGAGTCTCGACACCCGGAGTGAAACAATCCGAGGACGGAGAACAGCTATGCTGAGAGTCCGCAGGGAAGGGACTCCGAGACGGAGAAAGGTGCGGCAAAGCCCCAAGGTCGCAAGCAGAATCCACTGGATGAAGGCCAAGAACCTCCTCCTGAACCGGCGCTGCCAAGCGCCGAGGGGAACAGGACCCATGGAAAGAGTGACGATCGCGCGGTGTCCAGAGAAAAGATCACCGAGGGACGGATGAGGAGTCCAGGTGCCCAGGTCGCCGAGAATTCCTACTGTCAAATGAAGAAGAAGAAGAAGATGAAGAAGAAGAACGACGCCGTAAGGAAGAGGGCAGATGCTGACGTCTCTCAGGCAAAAGCGGGCGGCGCGCGCCGCGACGAGCAGGAGAACGGGACCGGGACTGTCCCCTCTCTGGAGCACGATGAAGGTGGCGGTGACAGTACGGCGAAGGACGTTCGGAGCGAAGACGATCCACCCGTCGTCGATAGGCATGTCACGAGCGACGGGGGGCAGGAGAATCGCAGGGATCACGGTGACAGGAACGGACGATGGTGTAGGATCCCAGAGAGAAACGTCCGCAATAGGAGAATAAAACCGACGGGAGGAGTGAGAAATACGCCGAGAAAATGTACCAAGTGTGGCACGAGTGCGCGTTGACTGGCTTTTAGCCAGGGCGCGAGGAGACAGTGGTTGAGCCGAAGCGCCGAGCAACAAGTCGTGATGTGACAACAATTGTTAAAGTTGCGACGGAAAAGTGCATGTGGGTAAAGTCACGTCTGGCTGGAGAGGGCACGCGCCAGGGACTGCCGATGGTCGCTGTCTCCTCCCCCCAAAATGATGGGGTTGCCTCCGTTGGAGACCCGTCTTAGAAGGCCGGGTCTGCGGGGCTGGCTGTGAAATACGCTCATGGGAGCGGGGGCGTACATTCTCACCTGGTGTAAAACCACTCACAGCGGGAGGGACGGTGTCTGACACCCGCACCTGAGTGGCAAAGAGCTGCAAGGGTCCTGGCACAGAAGATCGTGATAGCTGTGATGGAATGGGGCTGGGAGCCGGAGACCGTGAGCGCCGAGAAGAAACACCGATAGCGGTAGAGCTGGTGGTGATAGGGCAAAGAGGAGCTTCGTCGGACTGTACAGGGCGCTGACGACAGTAGAACTTCCACATTTCGGACCAGCGATCTTCCTCCCACGAAGCACAAAGATCACAAGTGTGGTCCGATGCACATTCCGAGCACGGCATGCAGCACGGATGCAAGTCACTAGGCCACTGGAAATTTTTACAGTTCGGGCACGTTTTAAGAAGAAAACTGCAACAGTGAACAGAGCGGAAATGAAACGCGCGTAGCCCAGAGGCTACGGAACCGAGCAAACGACCGTTAAAACCGACAAACGAAGACGAAGTCGAAACGAACAGCAAAATGCCGCAAATCCACGGAAATTGCCCCAATTCGCCACAATCGTCGAGGGAGGCAATGTCCGAGGCCTTACCTGGCCATGTTAAGACAAACAAGGCCGAAGGATGGACAAAGAAGTCGATGATAACGGGAGACTGAGAAAGAAGGATCTAAACAAAATGGCAGTCAAGTATAGAACTGGAAATAACGGCCTCTTGCGAGATTTGGAAGGGAGGTTATTCCGAGGATAGGGAGGACACTCGGGGGATTAGGTAACTGCTTGCTAGAGGGACGTCCCTGGTTGTGTGGCAACACAACAAATTTTGGAGACTGAAATTGTCAGTTAAGTATATCTTCCTCTCAGTAATACCATCGGCAACGATTTTGAAGAAATAAAGAGGCGTGAGCGTCCTCTCCAGATGGCTTTGGTTTGCCCTAGGTAGACGCATAGGGCGCGCACAGGATCTTTTTGCCTGGTCTCCCGGGGGAGGAATGTCCCTCGCAGCGGCCGTAATGTGATCACCTGTGGCGCGGTCAAGGAGACCTGGTCTTGGCGAGGAAGGCAGAGTCCGTGAGGAGCTGTACGACGCCATCCGCGCGAACTGTAGGCAGGTAGGGTGCACTGACAGCGCGTGTGGCTTGCTGACTCGGGCCGCCATGGCAAGGGCCAACAGGAAGCATGTCTTACGAGTCACATCCACGAAGCGGGCCAACGGCAGCGGATTGAAACTGGCAGAGACCAGCCACGTCAGCACCCAGGTAAGGTCCCAGCGAGGAAGGAGCGAGCAGGGCACTGCTGCAGGCCGAAGTGAGTCATAAGGTCGGCGATGTCTTACAGGCGCCGGGGTCCGGGCGGCCGAGGTGCCGGTAGGCGTCGGCAATCATGCACAGGTACCCCCTGATGGTGATAGGGGCTAAGTCCTGGCCTCCGAAGAGCCAGAGGAAGAAGTGCACGAGCTGGGGATTAGTCCGCTCGGTGGGGAAGAGGAGCTGGTTCTCGCACTCGGAGCACAGTAGTCGCCCTTTCCCTCATAGACGCGCCGTGTCGACGGTCTGCGGGCTGTAGCGGTCGCTATCACTGCTGCACTCGAGAAGCCTCTAGCAGTGAGGGCTTGCCACACCATCTCCAGGCGGGAGACACTCCGTGGTCGCTTGAGCATCGAGTTCGGCGTGGGTAGCAGCAGGGGGAGGGGGAGGGGTGCATTCCGAGGCTGAGGAGGCTGATGGTCCAGGACCGGTCCCAGGAGAACGGGGCGACCAGCAAGGCGACCGCCTTGTATGCTCGTAGCTTGAGGAGGACTTAGGGAACGAGGACTGTCGGGGGGTACGCATATGCGATAAACCGTCCCATGGGATGGATAGCGTGTCGACTGCCCATGCCAGGGGGTCAGGAATCGGGGCGACGAATAGGGGCAGCTGGTGATTCCACCTCACGGCGAACAGGTCGATAATAGGCGTCTCCCAGACCATGCAGCTCATCTGAACGATGTCCTGGCGTAGGGTCCCCTCCGTGCGCAGCAGGGGCCGCGCCGGGAGAGAGAGTCGGCCAAGACGTTCCGGTGGCAGGGATGTGTCGAGCTCGGGGAAAGCTGCGGCCCTCGCACCAATGCATCAGATGGTAGAGGAGGAGGCACAGAATGGGAGAGACCGCCATGTATCTGAATGTAGGAACCACCGTCACGTTGTCATAGAGGACACGCCGCTCCTGGCGCCGGAGGTGTGCTTCCCACGCGATGAGGGCTTGCCAGACTCAACCAGTTGACGTAACTGTCCACCAGCTCTGGAGGCCTGGGACGGACGTCATGAGGAACCGCGGTAGCAGGTGAGACTCTCACCCGGAGAGAAAAGCATCGAGCCCAAGGGAAGCTGAGGGGGGGAGGCAAGGGAAATCCCGAAGCAGGCCACGAAGTGTCCGTCCCAGGCCGCAGAAGAGGACGAAGCATCCGAGTCAAGGGCAACGGGGCAGCTATGTCTCTGGAGGGCGGATGCCAAGGGAGCAGGGGGTGCTGCTGCTGTAGCGGGAGGCGAGAAGACGGTCAAGTGGGAGTAGATCCGCCGTGTCAATCCACGAAGAGCGGTCCCCGTCAGTCCGTCTGGCGCTCTGCTGCGGTTCACCCGTGTGGTTGAGTCCGTGTCCTCGCCAGACTGTGCGCCTCCGCATCATCCGCCATGCACCGAGATGGGGTTGTCTCGGAGTCCACGGGACGCCGCCTCCACCTGTCGGTCATCACGCGAGTGGTCCCGCCGCTGAAGTCGAAGCTGCATCTCCACGTAAGTGCCATCCTTGCCAACGACTCAGCGATCTGGTGCGGTACGCCGGCGGCTGCGTCGGTGTCCCCGTGAAGGCGCCTCCGTCCAAGGATGTCCGAGAGCCCATGCTGACGTCGAACTGTGCCTGCTGCCGCGCGATCCCTGCCAGACTTGTCCCAAGGACTGATGCCGCTAGCTGGAGTCTGCGAAGCCCGGTACCTAGATGAGGTCCATGTAGCGCCATGCTGGAACTAGACCACCGGCTGGCGAAGAGGAAAGGGAAGATGAGACATCATCACGTGCCGAGCGCCGTTCCGCTGTCATAGAACCTGCGTCTCCGGAGAAGAGCAATGGCTGCCCAACGGTTCGAGGAACTGCTGCACCTAGCTGGAAACTCTGAAGTCCGTTGCTGCGGCAAAGTCCGGTGGCGTGAGGCGCTAGACTGGTCCTCCGATCCGACGGCGAAGATTGAGGAGACGAGAAGACAATCCGATCAAGGTCCCTGCCACGTGTAGACTCCACATGCTCTGACCGTTCCTTCGATCGCAAAGATCGAATCCCTGGAAGTCTGTGCTTTGGGGTTCCACCATCCAATAGCACTCTCCATATGATGGCCCCCCCCGAACTGACCACACTGGTCCTCTCCTGAAGGAGGCTATCAGCGCTAGTGGATCGCCTGTGGCGCCACTCTCTATTACCAGCCGCGGATGAGGGACCCTGGTCGCTGTGAGCCGGGCTCAGAGGGGCGGGCTCTCTGCCGGCTAACGACTCCCTGAAGAGTCCGCGAGCTTCCGAGTAGAGACCACAAGGACGGACAGTGGACACAGGACGGTGCGCGGCTCGTCCCAGGAGGCCGGGCTCAGTGAGGTGGCCACACTGCCGGCTAATGGCTCCCCGTAAGAGCCAGCGGGCTTAGTCCGGCCGGGCTCCCTCCAGGGAGCTGTCGCGTTGAAAGCAATCCCGCTAGAAGCGCTGGGCTCCTGTGTCCAGTGTGGCGTGCAACCCCAAGGGTGGTGTGGTCGCGCTCTTCCCACTTGGCACTGGACTGTGCGAGCTGGGCTCCGAGAGGCGGGCTCTCTGCCGGTTAACGACTCCCCGACAGAGTCAGCGGGCTTTCTACTTGGAGACGAGCGAGGACTGACAGCGGACATGGGACGGCGCATGGCGCATCTCTCCGAGCCAGGCTCAGTGAGGCGGGCTCTCTGCCAGCAAGTAGGTTCCCCGTAGGAACCAGCGGGCTTTGCCCGGGCGGTGTCCCTCCGGGGAGGGGTCGCGTTGAGAGCAGTCCTGCGAGGAGCGCTGGTCTCACGTGTCCGGCATGTAAGCATGCATTCTGTTCACACATCTCTCAATCCCCCATGATCCTTTACCTTGCGCTGAGATGACTAAGTTAGTATGCATAGGAAGATCTTACCATCAGCGACCTGTGTGCAAAATATGAATAAAAAGTTTGCTAAAAAAAAAGGTTGATAAATGTACAATTTTATCACCATTTAGCATTTTACACACATTTGCCGGCCTCTTGTGACCATAGGCCTTCCGATGGCTCATCCCCTTAGTATGCATATATGGGACTTACCATAAGGTATCTTTGTACCAATTGGGTAGAAGTTGTGCATAATGTTCGAGAAAAACAACAAAGGAATCGGAGGAGGCCGGTCGAGGGAAGGACATCCGAGGGGGGCCCGAGCTCGACGAGGCCGAAGAGCGGTGGGGGCTGCAGTCCATGGCAGGGAGCAAAGCGTGGTCCTTCCTGCGCTCGACAAGAGGGGAGCGTGAGCGTTGGGTAGAGCTGGAGTAGCGTGAGGGCTCTGAACTGCCCGAAGTCCTCGGACGCGTGGGTAAAGGTCTCTCCAAGCCGGGCTCAGTGAGGCGGGCTCTCTGCCGGCGAAGCGACTCCCGTAAGAGTCAGCGGGCTTCCTTGGAGACGAGCGAGGACTGACAGCGGACATGGGACAGCGCGTGGCGCGTCTCTCTGAGCCGGGTTCAGTGAGGCGGGCTCTCTGCTGGCAAGTTATAGGCTCCCCGTAGTTAAGAGTGGGCTTTGTCCGGGCAGGCTCCCTCCTGGAAGCGATCGTGTTGATAGCAGTCCTGCTCCGAGCGCTGGGCTCCCGCGTCCGGTGTGGCGTCCATTCCACAAGGTCGGTGCGGTCTCGTGTGGTTACTGTTCCGGGCATGGGAGATGGCATCTCGACTGGAGTAGGATCCCACACTGGTGCCGGTCACTCGCGTCTGTAAAATCTCCATAACTGTGACCAGTGCAGCTCAGGCCAGGTGGAGCAGATGTCGCAAGCGTGGTCAGAGGCACATCCGGTGCAGGGGAGACAGACCTTGTGGTTGTCCGACGGCCATTGGAACCCTCCTGGCAACTGCAACACATAACAGACACAGAGGCACGTGGGCGAGGGCCTGTGGGACCCCAACCAGATAAGGCGAGCCTTCACAACATAATGGCATAAAACAACAAGGAACAAGCCTGCAAGAAAGCATCTGGTCCTGCAACACCTATCAACGTAACCACCTATCAACGTAACAGCTAGTGGTTGCGGGCACATGGTGCCCCGCGAAGCTAAGGCGAGCATACGATGCATCAGGTACAACAAAACACAAGCATGCAGGCAAAAGCCTGGTACTGCAACACCTGTCAACCAGCAAAGCGAGAAGCGCGGGCACGTGGGGCCCCACCAAGCTAAGGCCAGCACTCAACACCGCGTGTCACGACAGGTACAGGCATTAAGGTAGCAACATTTATCAACGTCATGGTGACAGGGCGCAGGCACGAGGGGCCCCACCAAGCTAAGCAAGCCATGGACGCATAATAGTACCCCAAGAACAACAAAGGTACAAGCAAGCAGGTAAGCGCCAAATCCTGCCATCCCAATCACGTGAAAAGTGAGCGAGCGCGGGCACGTGGGGCCCCACCAAGCTAAGACGAATGTTTGGCGCGCAAGCCACAGCAAAGATGAAGAATGATTTGTCTCTGCTCGAACCGGCGCCCAGCCCGCGAGCCGGCCGAGGGCTAACACAGCTACCTTACCTCTCCGCCGGAGCGGGGACAGGGGAAGGAACATCCATAACACCCTCAGCGTGCGAACATGGGGGGCGTCCCAGCAAAAGCACACCAAGCAGCCCAAGCAACCCAAGGTGCAGGCGAGGGCAGCAGCCGAACGAGCAGGGAACAAGCAGACCCACACAGGGCACAGGCAGGGTCGGCAAAAGCAGAAGTCCAACGAGAAATCAAGTCGTGCAGAAGACCGGCGAAGCAGCCGGTCAAACAAGGCAAGGTCTAAGTCCGTAGGCTAAGGCAAACACGTCTGAACGGTGTGAGCTAAGTAGCATGACTGGTTGGTCACCACATGACTTGGAACCGGATGGGCAGTGCCTCCCGGGTTGTGTGGTAACACAACGGGTTCTTAGGCTAAAACTGAGTAAGTAGTAGATACTTCCGCATAGTCATGTCATCGGTAACGTATTTTGAGGAAGCAAATCATGTACTCCCTCACTACTCTCGCCCACACTGACTCCAATTCTCCCTCCCTCCTGAAGAAAGCGACATATAAATTGCAAACTGTACCTGTATCATTACAGTATTTGCCAGGGTCACAAGCAGTGCAGTTGTCAGAAGTGGTCAGTCCCTGTGTGTTGACGTAAGTACCAGCATGACAGGGGGTTGGGATGCCCGACCCCTCTGGACAGTAGTGACCCACAGGGCAGATCAGGTGTTGGGAGTGGTTAGAACCCAGCTCACAGTAGAAACTGGGCAGAACAAAATACAGATTAGCATCAGAATTACAGACACAATATAAGCAGGACCTGTTTTGAGAGATCAACTGTCATTAAAAACCATCATTCTGGTGGCTTGCTGATGATGGTTTTTAATGACAGGCGACATTTTTAGCCCTTCAAGACTTCTCTTGGGAAATCCTCTGTATTTTAAGACCATTTTTTTCTTGCAAAAAAAAAAGAAAGGAAAAACAGGTTCTACTTTCTCTGGTTCCACAGTGGATCCTTGGTGAGCTAAAGGCCCTAGTATCAAACACCAGCCGTACCTTGCACAGCAGTGGATCTGTTTCTCGCTGGGTGTTCCACACCTGAACTGTAATGTAGACTTCAGGGTACAATTCCCAAATTTATTACAATCAAAATCTTAACCCTTCACTGCCAAGAAAAAACACCATCCAACTGTAAGGGGTATAGATCTTTATGAGCCCCTGCAGTTGCAGGGGGCATGAGGATCTATGACTCTTGCTGAAAACACATTTATGTCCATGTTCCTTTGACGCTGGGGATCTTTGACATTGAATTTACCATGATTTCAAAAGCTCAGTCTGCATCCACTGGCAGTAAAGGGTTAACCCTATGGTACCGGTTTCAGGCCACTTTATAAATTTCAAATACAAGCGATCAAAATTCCAGAAACCTCAGTAGCTGAACTGACCCTTCGCACCACATGAATGTCCTGTGTTTGTCTTGTACTGTGTCTGTCTTCAGTGTGAATGCGTGTGTCACGTGAGCATGCGTGTTGGGTGCAGTTCGCGGCGCTCTGAGCCGATTCGCTGAATTGGGAAAAAGCGCCTATATAATAACCGGTATTATATTATTATTAACCCATTCAGCCCTGACACACTACAGCAGGAGATGGGTCGACCATGATAATTCAAGGGTAGTGCCAGATTAGCTTGGCACCTGTCGGCGCCAAGCTAATGTGGCACTACCCTTGAATTATCATGGTCGACCCATCTCCTGCAACAGGTGCATAGTCATTAGATGACGCCTCCAAAATTTGGGAAATACGTGCAGCGGGCTGAATGAGTTAAGACTAAATGTGTTCACAGATACATCAAAGAAGCCAGAAGTAATTAAGCTGCCTACACCTACCCAGCATCACAAGGCCCGCTGACTTGCGTGAGGCCCAGCTGCTCACAGTAGCTTCCAGCAGGACACACCACACAATCAGACTCTGCCTCCAGGCCTGTGGAATTGCTGTACGATCCTTTAGGACACTTCACGGGGTCTGCGGTGCCCACCGGACAGTAGCAACCCTCAGGGCAAATGTTGGCATCAGGACCTGTGGTGGTAATGTCAGACATAATGCAGTGAAAATGTCATAGGACTGTACACTTTAATATGCTGCAGGAACCTTGTAATAATCAAATTTGGTTATATCTGACCTTGTTATAAGTAAAGAAATGTTCCTAACGTTTAATTCAGTAGCGCAATCACAGACCAGTACATATATTAACCATTGGTACGTTTCCATACACATTTCCAAGAAGCATGTCTAATTGGATGCTGGTCCAACATCAGCTGTGCACAAGCCAACAGTGGGCGACGTAGGCCTGAGGACCTTAGCGCACTGGCTTACCTTGGCTAGGAGTGGTGATATTTGCTGACTGCTTGCAGAAGTACCCAGGATCACAGAGGTCAACAGGTGTCACGATACCTGGCATGGGACAGTAGTACCCACCCAGACACGGGGTACAGTCACTCACCACCTGGAGACCTGTAGGTTCATGGAAAAGAATGGAAAGATAGAGACTGCTGACCCAGCATAGGAGAAAACACATAGATAACAGATGAAACAAAGTACCAATGGATCAGGAGATGCTACTCAGTGCGCAAATGGTCCCAGGGTGTTGTCGCACACTGTCAGCCCACACACAGTGGTGCGCAGGCTGACAGTGGGCGAGGTCAGGCAGACTGCCTCTGCTTGCTGGAAGTTGCAACACCTGGTCCATTGGCACACTACATCTCCACATTTTATTTTTGTGAGAAAAAATCTGACAAAGATTACCTGTACTAATACAAAAGATCATACTTTAACCCAAGTGAGATGTGCCAAATATGGATATGGAGCAAATGTATGTCAGTATTTGAAGCTTGCCACATACAAATGTGCAAAAAATGAAAAGAGTATTGGCAGCATGTTGCATACGATTATGTGGAAAAATTTATTTTTCTTTAAAATAATTTTTTTTTGAAAAATACTTACCGATGGTATTACAACTAGGAAAATGGTTTCTTAGCTAGTCTAATTTTAGCCCAAAAATTGTTGTGTACGAGTACGGTCATGATGGCAGGAGAGGGGCGCCATAGCCAAGGCGGAAGCCGGGTAGCCTCCCTTCCGGTTCAACCACGCGTGCACTCAGCGCTTACTACTTCAGTCAGTTTCTTAGCGTAGATCAGCGGCAAGCCGGGCTGGTGGGAGGGACCTTCGAGTAATACCATCGGTAAGTATTTTTCCCCAAAATTTATTTTAAAGAAAAATACATTTGTTTTCTCAAAACACATTACCGATGGTATTACAACTAGGAAGAATCCCGAAGAGGAGGCGGGTGCCGCTATAACGCCCCTACCCCCTGCCATCGAAGCAACTAGAGTCACCCTCCTCAAGCAACCTCCCTCTAATTTTAGTAAAGATACTTACGGCGCCTAGGGCGCCGGGACTAGGCGCCGGGAGGGAGTGTTGCGCCGCCACGATGTCCCCCACCAGCGAAAGGTTCTGGCGCTGGCCGGAGAGGACCCTCAGGTAGAAGCGTGCGAAGGTGGTCTCCGCTCGCCAGCCCACGGCTGCCACAATGTCTTTGACCGCACAGTTGTGGTCGAATGCTAGGCTTGCAGCCATGGCTCTGATCTCGTGCGCCCTGATGTTCTGGTCTGGCTGTATCAGGGGCGAGGTCTTGGTAGGCCAAACGTATCACCCACCGAAGCCAGGAGGATATCGTCTGGGCTGAGATGTCATCTCTACCTGGGGACAGAGGAAGGAATAGGCGGGTGCGTTCCCTGCAAAGCGGCTTGGTCCGGCGCAGGTACACACGTAAAGCTCGCACCGGGTCCTGTTGTCTGGACTCACGGGTGCTGCCTGGTTCTCTTAATGGTTGTATGGTGACCAATTGAGGTGCAGCCAAAGGGGATCTGGTCTTGGCTAGGAAGGCCGGGTCGGGTAGCAGTTGAACTGAACCGTCCGTCCGGAACTGCCAACAGGCGGGGCGTGCCGAAAGGGCATGCAGCTCGCTGACCCTGGAGGCTGAGGCGAGGGCCAAAAGGAAGCAAGTCTTCTGTGTCACGTCCAGTAATCTCGCAAGCTGTAACGGCTCGAAGCGAGGCGAGTTGAGCCAGGTAAGCACCCAAGGCAGGTCCCATCGAGGCACCAGGGAACGCAGAATGGGACGTTGTAGACCGAAGTGGGCCATCAGGTCGGCTAGGTCTTTGCAGGAACCCGGGTCAGGTCGTCCCAGATGCCTGTACATGTCAGCGATCGTGGCCAGGTAGCTGTGGATGGTGATGGACGCTAACCGCTGGTCGTTGAACAGCCAGAGGAAGAAATCCGCCAGATGAGGAACTGTCAAATCGATGGGGGAGAGGCTTAGGTCGTCACACCAGGAGCAGAGTACTCTCCACTTGCCTTCGTAGACTCGTCTGGTCGAGGATCTGTGGGCTGTAGCGATCGCGTCCACTGCCGCACCTGAGAAGCCTCTAGCGGTGAGGGCTTGCCGGACAACCTCCAGGCGTGGAGGAGGAGACGCTCTGGGCATGGATGGTACAGCGCCTGCCGTGGTTGCTTGAGCATCATGCGCGGGGTGGGGAGCAGCAGCGGGGGGGGGGGGGGGGGGGCCGTGGCGAGGTTCAGGAGGTTGGTCGTCCACGACTTGGTCCAGCAGAACGGCACCACCAGGAACAGGATCGCGTTGCACCCTGTGAGCTTGAGTAGGACCTTGGGGACGAGCACCGTCGGCAGGTAGGCGTAGGCTACCAGACCCTCCCAAGAAAAGGAGGGTCCACTGCCCAGGCCAGGGGGTCCGGAATTGGAGAGACGAAAAGCGGGAGCTGTCGATTCCATCTCGTGGCAAAGAGGTCGATCATGGGCGTCTCCCAGGTTGCGCCGATCATCCGGAAAATGTCTGGACACAGCGACCACTCGGTATGGAGAAGCTGACCGTGTCAGGAGAGGGAGTCGGCTAGCACATTCCGGTGACTGGGGATGTGACGCGCTCGGAGAGTGATGTCCCGATCCTCGCACCACTGCAGCACCTGGTAGAGGAGGATGCAGAGGGAGGGAGAGCAGGTCCCGCCTTGCTTCTGGATGTAGGCGACGACCGTGGAGTTGTCCGACAGCACCAGGAGCTCCCGATGTAGAAGACGAGGTTCCCATGCAAGGAAGGCTTGCCAGACCGCCTTCAGTTCCAACCAGTTGATGTGTCGGGACAGCGATTCCCGGGGCCACAGGCTGGAGGCAGTCTCGAACGACAGAAGAAGGTGAGCTCCCCAACCGGAGAGGCTCGCGTCGACGCAGAGGGAGAGGGTGGGGGGAGGCGAGAACAGCGGCACTCCCGTTGCGAGCCAGGTGGAATCCGCCCAGCGCAGAAGGTGAGGACGGAGGATAGTTGGGATCGGAACCGGAGCCTCAAGGTCGGAGGTCGGAGGTCGTCGGCCGCCAGTGAAGGAGAAGATGCAACTGCAGCGGACGGTAGTAGAGACGTCCCAAAGGGATCAGATCTGCTGCGGCACTCATCAGACCCAAGAGCTGAAGCCACTGCCTGGCAGGGATCGTAGTCAACTGGGACACCTGCCGAGCTAGATTCACCAACTTCTGGATACGGGGTTCCGGCAGCCAGACGATGTTGAGGTTGTGCAGAACTCCATGCCTAGGTGCACGAATCAGCGCGACGGAACGTGGTCGGACTTGCCGAAGTTGACCAGGAAGCCCAGCGTCTCGAGGAGCTGAAGCATGGCATCTCGGTCTTCTTCCAAGGCGGACTCAGCCTGATTCTTCAACAGCAACTCGTCCAGGTAGTTGGACGTGGGGCTCGTGGACGTTCAACGGGCTCTGGCTACCATGGCGTCCATGATGCGAGTGAAGACCCAAGGGCTGAGGTTGAGGCCAAAGGGAAGCGCGCGGAACTGATAGACCACACCTTAGAACGCGAAGCATTGATACCGTCTGGAGGCTGGGTGCATGGGGACATGAAGGTACGCATCTGAGAGGTCCAGGCTGACTGCTAAGTCCATGGGATGCACCGCGGCATGAAGGGCCCGAGCTGTCTTCATGCGAAAGTGTGGTGCTATGATAAACTTGTTGAGCGCCGACAGGTCGATAGGACGCCACTTGCCGCCCGGCTTGGGCACAACGAAGAGCCGACTGTAGAAGGCTGGGGAGTCGTGTCGAAACACCACCTCTGTGGCTGCCTTCCGAAGTAAGGCAGCTACCTCAGTGCGCAGGGCGTCCGCTTTGAGCTGGTCTGTCGGGACCAAGGTCCACATCGGAGAATGTCGCAGAGGGGGCAGAGATCGAAAAGAGATCAGGAGTCCTTCTGAGATGGTCTTGAGAATCCAAGGGTCGTCCGGTATCAGCAACCGCCACGCGGCGCTGTGAAGTGCGAGCCTCCCATCGACAGGAGACCCCGAAGCGGTCGGCGGGGGCCGAGTGGAGAGACAGTCAGTGAGCCCTGCCCCGCCCGGGGCAACGGGCACGCTTGGGCCAGGTCCTGGTAGCGGGCGCGGAGGCGGATCCCGGGAGGGGACGGGCGCGGGGAAGGCCGGAAGTCTGGGGAGGAGGCGTCCACCTCTGGTGTAGGGACGGGTGGTGGGTCTGGACGCCCACAGGGCGCGACCCAGCGTCCTGCGGGTAGGCTGAAAGGAGGGTGGAGCAGGTCGGCTGGGCCAGGAGTCCTTATTCGCTTCTTTAACCGCCAGCCACGTAGGACCGAAAAGTAGTTCTCCGCCAAGGGGGGCCTGCCGAAGTTGAAGCCTGAGGTCCTCAGGGAGCGGGCAGGTGCGGAGAAGGGCATCCCGATGCATAAGGTCACAGTTAGAGGCTGCGGCCATGGCGTTGACACAGGTGTGGTAGGCAGCGTGGTTACCGGAGACAGCTAGGGCGAGCAAGTCTCCCAGCAGTGGAGTAAGAGACGGATGCCAAGCCTCTTCTACGCGACGGACGATAGCTTGTGTGAGGAGGTCGAGGAATCCTGCTGAAGCTAGAGCGTTGCAGATGAGATTCGCTGTCTGATCGACGCCGGGCAGAAGAAAGCGACGTGCGGGAGTAGCCGCCAAGGAACAGGCAGAGGGGTCCGGCTTGGGCAGGGCGCAGGCGAAGTTCTGTGTGTGTCCCGCATACCAGGTCTGCCGAAAACACATGTGTAAATCTGAGGGCCACTTGGTGTCCATGAAGAACCCATTGGGGCCCAAAGAGCCCTGTGCGAGGCGAGTGGAAAATGCGTCCTGTAAGCTGGGGAAGCCCAGAGGTTGGGGAAGAAACTTGAAAGTCTTGGAGTGTCGTTCAGCATCCACGTAAGCCGCGGACTTCTTCTTCAGTGGTGGGGAGGACGGGCAGTCTTCCGCCGGGAGGCACGAGAAGATGATCCGAGCCGCCTCATCCAGCGACCAACCTGTGTCCACCCGCCGAAGGCTGTTGATCCTGATCCGTACCGTCAAGGTCAGGGTGAGAAGGACTAGAACGTGAGGGGCTGTCTTCCCATAGCAGGGCCGAAACCGAGTCCTCAGGGACCAGGCTGAGTGCGTCATCCTCTACGCGCAAGGTGCGTGGGGGGGAATCCTGAATGAGGAAGGAGGGAGCGGTCAGGAACCGCCACGGGTCGGGAAGACGTTGAGGCCTTGGGCGAGGACCTTCCCGTCGGGGAGCGGTGTCGAACAGAGCAAACTGGCGACTGTTCCCGAGACGAAAACCGAGACCTGTGCGAGGTACGACGAGGTGACCCGCTGTCCCGTGGGGAGCAGCTGCGGCGGGAGCGGGAACTCCAAGAATGGGAGCGTCGTCGAGAGTGGCGTCTCACCATGGAAGACGAACGTCTAGAGCGAGGAGGAGAAGACGGGCGCGCTCTAAGCGAGGATAATCCCAAGTTCGGGGGGGCGTGACCTGGACTGATGACCAACCGAAGGCGTGTCGTACCTGTAAGACGTCCGAGAGGGCCGGCTAGCACGCGAAGAGCGGGACGTAGACCGTCGGTGCGGAGACCTGTCCCTCGAGCACGATCGGCGGTGAAAAGAGTGTCGGCGATCAGAACGAGACCGGGGAGGGACTTCTCGATGTAACGCAGTCTCTTGCATACTGTAAGCTGAAGAGCGGGAGAGCGTCCGGCGCGTCTGCTCTCCTGGTCGAGGTGTGCGAAGGACCTGTCTGGAGCGCTGATCTCTTGCGTTAGGCGCGCACGGAGGAGGAGGATCCACCATCTTGGAAGCAGTTACCTCCGGGGCTGAGACAGGTACCAGTGTTGAAGTCTGTTCCTGAACGATATCTCGTACCGCCGAAGACGGCGGAACCGGGCAGAGTCCACTATCCGGTTCTGTGGGAGCTGCCAGCTTAGAAGAACGGGCTAGCGACCGAAGTTGACTGTTCTGTTGGCTGGCCAGAACCACTAGTCAGGTCTGTGGAGGATACCAACGGGGCAACCTTGTGCCGAGAAGGGGGTTTGTTTCGATGCTTAGCTTTCAGGGCTTGAGGAACTGCGACCGGGCAGTGGCCACTAAGCGGTACTGTGGAAGCTGCCGGCACAGGAGGACGGGCTCGCGGCCTAAGCTGCGGCGTTGACTGTCCTGTCTCCCGGTAATAGCCACCATGGGACTCACCGGTGTTGCAACCCCTTATCCGTTCTGGTGTCGGCTGTTCACGGCAGTAAAAGCTCCATAGCTGGGTCCACTGCTCTTCCAGCCAGGGGGCACAGACCAGGCACGGATTGGAGGAAGTACAGGCGGAACAGGGAAGGCAAACTTCATGTCCATCACTCGGCCATTGGAATTGTCCACATCTAGTACAGGTACGGACTTGCCAACTGCAAAACATAGTGTCACAATGAAAAGCGAGCGAACGTGCCCCCGCGGGCACGCAATACGAACCGCGGAAACGATACGAAGAAAGTTCATGGCATATGCTGACGCACGGCGCTCTACCCTTCCCCTGAGCACCGGATGGAAGCAGTGACCGAGATTTTACCTTGCCATAATGAGGGAGAAGAGACACGAAAGGACGAGACCACCAGAGAAGGCCGGGCGCCGTCCCACCAAAATGGTGTCGAAGACCGGTTCCCGACAGTTCCAGGTCTGCGAACAGCGTAGCACCCAGCGATGACAGTCACAACCGGTCGGCGAAGAAGGAAGAGTACTGCAAGACACAGGAAGCGAGCAAATCTACCGAAGTCCACGAGGCTAGCCGAGGGCGAAGCGAGAGGGCACCGGTCGAGGCAGGCACTCAGCCGACCGGCCCACCAGTGAGTCAAGTTCACAAGTCGCTGTAACGTCCGAGAAATGGCTTCCTTCTTAAAACTCTTCCTACACCAAGGCTGTAACCACACGAAAGCGTCCAAGCCCCAAGGCTCACAAGAGGGAAACACCCAAACACAAGCTCCACCGAAGAAAAACAGTCCGAACGAAGAGCCACTGACGTGCACAACCTATCTTGGACTAGCAAAGAAACTGACTGGAGTAGTAAGCGCTGAGCGCACGCGTGGTTGAACCGGAAGGGAGGCTACCCGGCTTCCGCCTAGGCTGTGGCGCCCCTCTCCTGCCATCATGACCGTACTCGTACACAATAATTTTTGGGCTAAAATTAGACTAGCTAAGAAACCATTTTCCTAGTTGTAATACCATCGGTAATGTGTTCTGAGAAAACAAAGAAATGATCAAAATGTGTAAGGAAGAGTTAGATTTTCAAAACAGAAATTGTTTACACGTAATTCTGATTTTATATATTTTTGTCATTCTATCTGCTGGCCCCCTAATGTGAGAGCCAACACTGGCCCGAAAACTTATTGTGCATTGGATGTCATGCACCATCGCATCTGTACACACCTGTTCTGTTGTTAAAAGTGCCAATGGGACAGAGGAACTCATTTGCAAATCTCGTGCCGGATGGACAGTAGCTACCCATGGGACACACGGTGGTGGAATTATCCAAGACAACAATCCCTATGGTGTTGTCACAGACGTAGCCACCAGGACACTGCTTGCATGATGCCTGTGTCTCTACATCCTGGTAGGTACCATTTTCACAGCGAATGGGTGCATCACTTCCTTCAGGGCAGTAGTGACCAATGGGACAGCTGATAATAGGAAACAAATTCAGCATGTAGACTCACTATAGCTACACATAAAGCAGTACATCCTAAGAGTTTTTGGCTTCAGTATTCATTCACAATGACACCCCACCCAACCTTGTCACATGTTCCTTATTATTGTTATTTCTATTTCCTAGACTTATAGACGTAAATTTGTACTCATCATAAGAGTTCACAAGATAGCTGGACCATGCTCGTCAAATGGTCATGACAGAACAGCTTGGCATCCAGAGGTGCTTAGCACCTTTCAGCGCCAATCTGTTCTGGCATAACCATTGCTAAAGTGTTCTGGCACCATCATTTGAACTATCATGGTCAATACATGTCTTGTCCTTGGGTGATGAGACTAAATGGGTTAACACAGAAAGCTGGCAACTCTTCTTACTTGAACTGATGGGGTGCTGATGTGTTCTGACCACCAGGACAGTAGTACCCAGGGCTGCAATTTCCAAGGGGAAACTGCCGCCCCTGTCCAGGGCAGTACTGACCAGCAGTACACAGCTTGCAGTCACCAGAGTCATCCTGTCCTGTCGCATCCAGGTAGTAACCCATGTCACATGGCACAGGTGTGTTGCTGCCATTAGGACAGTAGTGGCCAACTGGACAAATGTCTCCTGTAATTTCGTCCATAGGGGTGGAGGTATTGGCTTGAAGCACACAGTAGTACCCTGAAAGTGATGCAGATGGAAAGCATAAAGGATGACAGCCATGAAAACATTATTTATTATTACATGGTATTTATATGGCGCATTTCTCATTTATTTCTTCAAAATCGTTACCGATGGTATTACTGAGAGGAAGATGTACTTAACTGACAATTTCAGTCTCCAAAAATTGTTGTGTGTTGCCACACAACCAGGGACGTACCTCTAGCAAGCAGTTACCTAATCCCCCGAGTGTCTCCCTATCCTTGGAGTAACCTCCCTTCCAAATCTCGCGAGAGGCCGTTATTTCCAGTTCATACTTGACTGCCATTTTGTTTAGATCCTTCTTTCTCAGTCTCCTGTTATCATCGTCTTTTTTGTCCGTTCTTCGGCCTTGTTTGTCTTAACAAGGCCAGGTAAGGCCTCGGACATTGCCTCCCGCGATGATTGTGGCGAATTGGGCAATTTCCGTGGATTTGCGGCATTTTGCCGTTCGTTTCGAATTCGTCTTCGATTGTCGGTTTTAACGGTCGTCTGCTCGGTTACGTAGCCTCTGGGCTACGCGCGTTTCATTTCCGCTCTGTTCACTGTTGCAGTTTTCTTCTTAAAAAAAAAAAAACGTGCCCCAACTGTAAAAATTTCCAGTGGCCTAGTAACTTACATCCGTGCTGCCTGCCTGGCTCGGGATGTGCATCGGACCACACTTGTGATTTTTGTGCTTCGTGGGAAGAAGATCGCTGGTCCGAAATGTGGAAATTCTACCGTCGTCAGCACCCTGTACAGTCCGACGAAGCTCCTCTTTGCTCTATCACCACCAGCTCTGCCGCTATCGTTGTTTCTTCTCTGCAGCTCTTTGCCACTCAGGCGCGGGTGTTGGAAACCTTCCCTCCCGCTGCGGGTGGTTTTACACCAGGTGAGAATGTACGCCCCCGCTCATATGAGCGTATTTCGCAGCCAGCCCCGCAGACCCGGCCTTCTAAGACGGGTCTCCAACGGAGGCAACCCCATTTGGGGGAGGAGACAGCGACCATCGGCAGTCCCTGGCGCGTGCCCTCTCCAGCCAGACGTGACTATACCCAATTGCACTTTTCCGTCGCAACTTCAACAATTGTCGTCACATCACGACTCGTTGCTCGGCGCTTCGTCTCAACCACTGTCTCCTCGCGCCCTGGCTAAAAGCCAGTCACCGCGCACTCGTGCCACACTTGGTACGTCCTCTCGGCGTATTTCTCACCCCTCCCGTCGGTTTTATTCTCCTATTGCAGACGTTTCCCTTCGGGATCCTACACCATCGTCCGTCCCCTGTCACCGTGATCCCTGGGTTTCTCCTGCCCCCCGTCGCTCGTGACACGCCTCTCGATGACGGGTGGATCCCTTTCGCTTCGAACGTCCTTCGCAGTGCTGTCGACGCCACCTTCATCGTGCTACAGTCCTGGTCCCGTTCCTGTTCTCCTGCTCGTCGCCCGCTTTTGCCGGAGAGCTGTCAGCATCTGCCCTCTTCCTTACGGCGTCGTTCTTCTTATTCTTCTTCATATGACTGTAGGAGTTCTCGGCGAACTGGGCACCTGGACTCCTCATCCGTCCCTCGGCGATCTTCTCTCCAGCAACCGCGCGATCGTTACTCTTTCCAAGGGTCCTGTTTCCCCTGGCGCTTGGCAACGCCGGTTCAAGAGGATGTTCTTCGCCTTCATCCGGTGGATTCTGCTTTCGACCTTGGGGTTTTGCCGCACCTTTCTCCGTCTAGAGTCCTTTACCCGCGGACTCTCCGCACAGCTGTTCTCCGTCCTCGGACTGTTTCACTCCGGGTGTCGAGACTCTACGGTCCTTGGACGAGGCCCCCGACCTCATTCTTCGCTCTCTTCCCCCAGACGCCGAAGATGCGGCGGATTTATAGGCTGACGGGCCGAATTGCCTCCCTACACCTCCTCTGAAGCAAAAGGCGTCAGCTTCGGTGGATGTTTCCCTTCAACCTAAGCATTTCCGATCTCTTCCGCCACCATCTGGCTTTCGAGATCTGGCGGAGGCGTTCCCGGCGCAATTGCCTATTGGCACTTTCAAAGAGCCTCTCTTCTTTTCTGATACTCGGTGGCCTGAAGGCGTAGACATTCGCTTCCCCACCGTTGGTACGCAGGTCACTCTCAGGCTTTTGCGTGCCCTTTGCCTTAGCTCGATGATGCGGCGGATTTACAGGTGGGTGAACGCCGCTTCGCTTTTGCCTGGGTCCCTCGCGGTTTTGATAAAACTGCTGTCATAATCCGCAACACGCTGGTCTGCTCCAGCTTCCGCGATCTCGCTACCAAGGCGATGGTACGCGCTCTTGAAGACCATTGGGATCCACACTCTACTGCGCCGCTGCGAGAGATACATTCTCTTTCGGTGGTGGCTAATCGGGCTTCGTACCATGCTTCTGCAAATGCGATGGCTGCCGCCATCGACTGTGATTTACTTAGACGTGATGCAGTTCCTGCTGGTTGTTCTGGGTTTTCTTCGACAGTCAAGGCTCAGCTCCGCCAGGCGCCCATCGGCGGTACTTTGCTGTTTGGCTCCACTTGGCAAGCCATGAAGGATACGCATACGGACATCTGGCCCATGGCTCACCATCTTTCGTCTCACTGTTCCCGACGACCCATGGCTCCTTTCTACCATTTCGGAGCGTCTTCAACTCTCGCTTCTTCGCCCTCCACCTCTTCGCCGCTCCCCGCTTTGGACTCGGGTTCCGAACGATCCCGTCAAGGTGGCGGCTTTACAGGACGAAGTGGCTTCCTTGCTTCTCACATCCGCCACGGAATTCGTCCGGCGACAAGATTTTCTGGCTTTTTACAGTCGTCTCTTCATCGTCCCCAAGTCGGACGGGGTGATAGACCTTTCCGCTCTCAAAAAAAAAAAAAAAAAAAAAAAAAAAAAAAATTTTTTTGCCTGCTCCGTCCTATCGTATGGAAATGACCCGCGCCCTGCGGGCCGCCGTCCAACCGATGGATTTGGCTGTCGGTCTGGATCTTGCCGATACATACCTTCATGTTCCTATACACCCTTCGGCCCACCGATACCTTTGCTTCGTCTTCCACGGAGTGGTGTATCATTCCGGGCGATGCCCTTCGGCCTCACTCTCAATCCCTGGGTTTTTTACCAGGATTATGGATGCGGTGATTTCCCACGCACGGAGGTCGTCTCTCAGTCCGTCCTCCCACTGCCTCGATGATCTTCTTTTCCGGAATCAGGTTGCGACCTGCTTGACCACCGACAGGGACGCCCTGCTTTCCCTTCTCCATCGCCTCGGTTTTCTAGCCCACTTCGGCAAGTCGGACCTATCGCCATCTCGCCATTTTCTCCGCCTTGAAATGGAGTTTCAGACCGACTTGAACTTGGTACGCCTACCCCAAGCTCGGTTAGACAAGTTGGTTCTTTTGGCCCGTCGGATGTAGCTTGCTTTCGCGGCTCCGGCGAGACGGTGGTTACAGTTTTGGGTCTCATCAGTGCTGCGGCGGACTTGCTTCCCCTTGGCCGGCTCTACTCGCGTCCAATTTAACTTCATCTCCTCCTTCTTTGGCGTCTGTCTTCGGGAGATTTGGAGGTTTGCGTTCCGGTGTCGCACTTAGTTCGGCCGCATCTCCTTCGGTGGACGGATTCCGCGTGGCTGGCGTCGGGGGTTCCCCTCGCATCCCCGCTTCCTTCCCTGTCGATCTGCACGGATGCCAGTCTTTCCGGTTGGGGCACTCACCTGCTCCATGACTTCAACACGACAGTGGATGTTTGGTCACCGGATTTGGTGAGCAGACACATCAATTGGTTGGAGCTCAAAGCAGTGTGGCTTGCCCTGATCTCTGGGGAACCGCGCGTGACCAACCAGGCAGTCTTGGTTCTCTCCGACAACACGATGGTTGTCTCCTATCTTCAGACGCAGGGCGGGACCCGTTCTCCCTCCCTTTGCATTCTTCTGTTCCATATTCTGGTGTGGTGTCGGGATCGGGGCATTTCGCTATGTACAGGCACATCACATTCCGGGACGGCCGAATGTGCTGGCAGATTCCTTATCTCTTCATGGCCAGTGTCTCCATACCCGAGTGGGCTCTTCGCCCCGACCTTTTTTTCGGATGATTTGCCGGCACTGGGAGACACCCATGATCGACCTGTTTGTGACGAGGTGGAACGCACAACTTCCCCTCTTCGTCTCCCCTGTTCCAGATTCTCTTGCATGGGCGGTGGATGCTCTCTCTATCACCTGGGAGGGTCTCTTGGCCTATGCGTACCCTCCGTCTGTCCTGGTACCCAAGATTCTTCTCAAGCTCAGAGGCTGCCTTGCAGTCCTGTTTCTGGTGGCAACGTTCTCTTGGAACAAGACCTGGACCACAGATCTCCTGAGTCTCGCCATGGATCCCCGCTATGGCTTCCAACGCTTACCATTTTGCTGAAACAACCCTGGCAGGATCTTTTTCAACCTTGCCTGGAGAGCCTCCTCTTACACGCTTGGCGATTGTGCGGCGCACCTTCACCGCTCGAGGTTTCTCGGATGCAGCAGTGGCGGCTATCGCTTCAGCTCGACGGCCTTCCACCAGGAAAGTTTATGCGGGTATATGGCGTGTTTTTCTATCGTGGTGTGGGCCGCGACACCTCTCCCCCACAACTCTGACTATGCCCCAATTCGCGGAGTTCTTCTTGTGGCTCTTCGAGGATCAGGGCTTGCCACCCATCACCATTCGAGGTTATCTTTCTATGGTGGCTGCCACTTACCGCCATTTGGGTCGACCCGATCTGGGATCTTGCAAGGACCTCGCTGACCTCATGGCTCATTTTGATCTCCGGCGACCAGTGACCCGATCACTACTCCCACGTTGGGACCTTGCGTGGGTGATAACATGGCTCAACTCTGCTCGTTTTTTGAACCGCTGCACTTGGCCCGGTTCTCAGACTTGACGAGGAGGACCTGCTTCCTGCGGGCCATAGCCACATCTTCTCGCGTGAGTGAGCTCCACGCTCTCTCCATACTACCGTCTTGCCTACAGCTCCGGGCTTACGGCTCGGTTCAACAGACAGCAGGATCCGGTTCGGGCGTTAAAAAATCTATCTCCGCCGGTCAAAGCCCTTACGGCGGGGTATTTCCCGCCTTTTCTTGCCTTTGGTTCCGAACCGGCACGATATATCCGCCCAAACGATCTCCGCTTGGCTGCGTGGAGTTATCCGTTCTGCTTACAATTACCTCTCGCCTGCGGGAGCGACGAGGCTGCGGATACGGGCACACGAGATCCGGGCTTTCTCCGCGAGTGTCGATTTCGACCGTAACTGCGCCATGCAGGACATTGTGGCGGCTGTGGGCTGGCGGGCTGAATCTACTTTCGCCCGTTTTTACTTACGTGACCTCTCCAGCCAGCGGCACAACCTGGCTCTGGTGGTTGACGTTGCCGTGGCTCAACACTCCCTCCCGGCGCTGGCGGCGCCGTAGGTAACACTTGACTGAAATTGTCGGGAGTGTGCCCCGGCCAGGGGTCTAGCTAAGCAGTTACCTGGGGGTCTTGACCCTAGAGCGGCACCCTCCCCCTCTTTTTAATTCTTCCTCTCAGTAATACCATCGGTAACGATTTTGAAGAAATAAATGTATTTTTCTTTAAAATAAATTTTTTCGAAAAATACTTACCGATGGTATTACTCAAACTTCCCTCCCACCTTCCCCGCTTGCCGCATGTCAGCTCAAATAGAACTGGAAATAACGGCCTCTCGCGAGATTTGGAAGGGAGGTTACTCCAAGGATAGGGAGACACTCGGGGGATTAGGTAACTGCTTGCTAGAGGTACGTCCCTGGTTGTGTGGCAACACACAACAATTTTTGGAGACTGAAATTGTCAGTTAAGTACATCTTCCTCTCAGTAATACCATCGGTAAGTATTTTTCGAAAAAATTTATTTTAAAGAAAAATACATATTTATAATATAACTCAATGCGCAGAATGTAGCCGTGAACTGAACAAGCACGCTCACGTGAATCACACGCATTCACTCACACACTGTACGTAAACACAGAACATTCACGTGGTGCTAAGGGCAAGCTCAAGCGAGCTACTGACGGTATTTGGAAATCGTTTTGTATTTGAAATTTTATTAAGTTGGCTGAAACTGATACCAAAGTGAAGGGGGAGGAAGAGCCGGAGTACCCGGAGAAAGAACCACTGACGGTCCCCCCGAATTAACGGTGACACTTACTAGAGGAGAAAAATCCGACGCCGGAACCCGGAATCGAACCTCGCACCTTTAGCATTGGTGGCAGGCGCCTTAACCACTGCGCCACGGACCGCCCCCATCCCAAAACCATCTAACAGTGCCGCGTTTTGTTTCCTCCAAAACATTACCGATGCCATTACTACAAGGAATTGTCTCTTAGCTTATATAATTTTAGCCCAAAACTTACGTTGTATACCTATACGACAAGGGAGGCAACCTAGGGCCGCCGTGACCCAGTACCCCGAGTAGCCTCCCGTCCCACCCCATCCGGGTAACTGCCCGGTGCAGATACGCCAGTTTGTTCTCTTAGCTTGTGGAGTACAGTTGTGTGTTAGCCTACTGCAGTTTTCCCTACGGCTGTGTATGGTTCTGCGCCGGTTGTACCTTCGACTTGGGAGACTCAGTTCCCGGCTGTGTGTTACTTGCACTCGGGTGCCTTGAACTGTTGTTATTTGTGTGGTTCTTCTACTGGTGCTTTCTGACAAGTTCGCCTGTTTCCCAGACCTCTGGGACTTATGTCGCAGACTTGGCGCACTAGCCTGACGTGTGCAGCCCTCGGCTCCTCAGTGTGGCACTCCCCCCTTCTGCCTGTCAGGTTTCCCCCCCCCCCCCCAGCCTCTGCGAGATGGCTAGGTATGGTCTCGGTGGTTGCAGCGACCGGCGCCTCTGGAATTTGTTTTTGTTTTTTTTACTCATCGGAGAGTATTCATGCTCGGGTGCACTCATTCCATGGCCCAGCAGTCATGACCGGTCGCTTCTTATTTTTGCCTATGTGTTGCAGTGGTCAGGGCCGCACCTGCACCTGATGTGGCGATTTCCAGTGGCCAAGTGATACGCATGTGGTGTGCCTCCCCTGCTCCAGTTGTGCTTCCGACCGCACCTGTGATGTATATGCGCCCTGGGCAGAAGAGCTATGGTCCCAGCTCTGGAGCTTCTATCGGTGTGAACGACCTATGCCGTCCTGCAGCCTCACGAATCCCTCTGCCCCTGACCGACAAAGAAGCACCCACTCTGCTGTTGGGGGACAGCACAGGAAGGATCCCCCCTTGCGCAATAACTCGCTTGAGTCTGGTCCGCAGCAAGTTCACTCGCCCCGCTCTGCGGAAAACAAACAGCTGCCAAGCCCTGACGTTGGGGGACGGACGACTCACACGGTGACTCCCCCCTTGTGCACCACCTGCAGCGAGTTCGCTCGCCCCGCTCTGCGGAACCTAAGAATCAGAAGGAGAGGAGATCACGCAACGACCCAATGCCCGATCAGCGGCATCGTCTTGCTTCCCATGACAGGCGTCGCTTGGAACGCTCCAGGACGGACACAGCTTCTCGACCTTTGGACGCCCGCTCGCGTGAACGGAGCCCATGCCAACGCATTTCTTCATGGACTGCGGACTCCCGCCAGCAGCCCCGCGTTTCTTTGATCCCGGACCCCCAGCGTCGTCGACCACCCCACTCTACAGTCTCTGGCTGACGTTCTCGCTCTCCCCGCCTGGCGACCAGGTCTGCTTCGGGCTCCGTTGTTTCTTGGACACCTCGCCCTCGGCCTCGGACTCCGCCGCGGGTCTCGGAAGATCGTGCTTCCAGTCGTCGCTCTTCCCGCTCGGTGGCCTCTTCCATTTTCCGTCCGCCGCCATCTCCCGCCGCGCAGCCTGGACCGTCCCCTCCCCTGCCACCCCCATCCCCCTTCCCCGTCACAACATCAGCTACGCTCTCGCCGCGCCTCCCCCCTTGGACGCTCGCCCTTTCGGACTCGCCATTCCCGCTCGCCCCTTTGCAGCCGCTCTCCTCGGATTCGCTCCTCGTCGCAGTGGCGTCCACCGCCTTTGCTCCCTCCGTGCCGCCCTCCCATGCCTCCTCGAGGAGGATGACGCTCTCAGCATTTTCCTGGACGATTCCACTTCAGCACTCCTTCACCGTTCGGCCTCTCCTCCTGCCCGCTCGTCACATGCACCTTCATCGCCGACGGCCCTACTGAGACTAGGTTGGAGATTCTCCGCTCCCTGGATGAGGCGGCACGCCTTGTCGCTTTCCCCCCCTTCCCCACCAGCCAAGAGGAAGCTCTCGGCCTTTGTGGATGCGGATCGTCCGTCCAAGAGGTTCAAGTCCTTGCCGCAACCCCCTGGGTTCCAAGGTCTTCGTGATGCCTTCTCTGCTCTCCTACAGCAGGGCTCCGGTGCTGACGGGGTCTTCTTCTTCTCCGACGCCCGATGGCCGGCTGACTTGGATATCGCCTTTCAAAAGAGTTGGTATGCCGGTCACTCGCAGAGCTTCGCTACCGCACTCTCAGCGGTGGACCCTCCGGCACAGCTACAAGCAGGTGGACTTCGCGCTGTGTGGCATTGCATCCCACCCGGTCTGGAACGGACAGCGACCCTCATCCGCAACGCCCTCGCCTGTCCAGGATTTCTCAACATGGTCACGCAAGCTGTCGTCTCTCGAGTGGAGGAGGGGTGGCACCCATCGATCAGGCCGCTTTTAGGGGACATCCTCACCTTGGCCGTGGGCTTACCACGTTTCCGTTAACGCCCTGGCCGCTGACACGAATTGCAACCTGCTCCACCGGGATGCCATTCTTAACATCTGCCCCGACCTTCCGCCGGACCTACGGAAGCAGCTGCGACAGGCCCCTATCAGCGAACCGCTCCTCTTCGGTCCTACGTGGCAGATTGTGAAGGACACAAACAAGGACCTCTGGCCCACACGCTCCGTCTCCACCCGGTTTCAAGCCGCCCGCAAGGCCGTGGGTCACGCCCTGCAGACCGTTAGACCCTCCTCTCGCCCGCCCTCCAGGCGCGGCCGCCTGCCCCCTCAAGCCCCTGCTGCCGGACGTTCCTGCCCGCCCCCCAACCCTGCCCCCACCCCACCTGGCCCAAGCCCGCCCGTCGCCCTGGGCGGGGTAGGGCCCGCTGACTTCATCCCCGCGCCGACCGCTCCCGGGTCTCCTGTCAGCGGGAGGCTTGCCCTTCGTAGTGACGTGTGGCGGTCGCTGCTTCCCGACAACTCATGGATATTCTCCACCGTTTTCGAGGGCCTCCTGCTCTCCTTACGGACGCCGCCGCCCCTGCAACGCAGCCCTGTTTGGACTTCCGTCCCTTCAGACCAGCTCAAGGCAGCCACGCTACGAGGAGAGATCTCCACGCTGTTGGTAACACGTCACGACTTCCCGGCCTTCTACAGCTGCCTCTTCCCGGTCCCCAAGCCCAGAGGCAAGACCTCTCGGTGCTGAACAGCTTCATCTCCGCGCCGACCTTCCACATGGAGACTGCCAGAGCCCTTCAGGCCTCAGTGCAACCCATGTACTTTGCCGTCAGCCTGGACCTTTCGGACACTTACCTGCATGTTTCTGTTCACCCGGCCTCCAGACACTCTGCGCTTCGCCTTCAGCGGCATAGTCTACCAGTTCCGGGCTCTTCCTTTCGGCCTCAACCTCAGCCCCTGGGTTTTCACCCACATCATGGACAGCTTCATCGCCATGGCCAGACAGACGTCCTCGAGCCCAACTTCGAATTACCTCGACGATCTGCTCCTGCGCAACCAATCAGCAGCCACCTTGGAGAAGAACCGAGATGCTTTGCTGGACCTTCTTGACAGACTCGGCTTCATAGTTAACGTGGGCAAGTCGGACCTCGTCCCGTCCCGCCGCTTCGTTCACCTCGGCATGGAGTTCCGCACCAACCACAACCTGGTGAGACTCCCGGAACCGCGGATACAGAAGTTGGCGAACCTGGCTCGGCAAGTGTCTCAACAGGAGGCGGTCTCCGCCAGAGTGTGGCTGCAACTCCTGGGCCTGATGAGTGCGGCAGCGGACCTACTCCCCCTTGGCCGTCTCTACTCTCGTCTGCTTCAACTGCACCTGCTTCTTCACTGGCGATCCTCGGCTGGTGACATCGAGACTCGGGTACCGGTACTTCCGATGCTCCTCCCGCACCTCTTCCGTTGGGCAGATCCCGAATGGCTCGCGACCAGAGTGCCTCTCTACTCACCACCCCCCCCCCCCTCCAGTTGTCCCTCTGCGTCGACGCCAGTCATGCCGGCTGGGGCGTGCACCTGCTGCCGACGTTCACCACAGCTTCCGGCAGCTGGCCCAAAGACCTCGCAGACAAGCATATCAACTGGTTGGAGCTGCAGGCGGTTTGGCAAGCCCTCCTTGCCTGGGAGACGACTCTCGGTCGCCAGGAACTGCTCGTCCTGTCAGACAACTCCACTGTGGTCTCCTACATACAGAAGCAGGGCGGGACTCGCTCCCCCACCCTCTGCATTCTTCTCTACCAGCTCCTCCGGTGGTGCGAGGATCGCGGCATCTCTCTCCGAGCGAGACATCCCCGGCCACCTGAATGTCCTCGCGGACTCCCTCTCGCAGCACGGCCAGCTTCTCCACACCGAATGGGTGCTACATCCGGACATCTTTCGGATGATCTGTACAACGTGGGAGACTCCTCTGATCGACCTCTTCGCGACGAGGTGGAACCGCCAGCTGCCCCTCTTCGTCTCACCCATTCCGGACCCCCTAGCCTGAGCGGTCGATGCGCTCTCCATCTCCTGGGAAGGTCTCATCGCGTATGACTAGCCTCCCATGGTGCTGGTCCCCAAAGTCCTGCTCAAGCTCAAGGGATGCAACGCGATCCTGTTGCTCATGGCCCCATTCTGCTGGACCAAGTCTTGGACCACCGACCTTCTGAACCTCGCCACAGGGCCCCCTCTGCGGCTCCCCACCCCACGCACGATGCTCAAGCAACCACAGCAGGCACTATACCATCCGTGCCCCGAGCCGCTCTCCCTCTCCTGGGAAGGTCTCATTGCGTATGCCTACCCTCCCATGGTGCTGGTCCCCAAGGTCCTGCTCAAGCTCAAGGGATGCAACGCGATCCTGTTGCTCGTAGCCCCGTTCTGCTGGACCAAGTCTTGGACCACCAACCTTCTGAACCTCGCCACAGGGCCCCCTCTGCAGCTCCCCACCCCACGCACGATGCTCAAGCAACCACGGCGCTATACCATCCGTGCCCTGAGCGACTCCTACTACACACCTGGAGATTGTGCGGCATGCCCTCGCCGCTAGAGGCTTCTCGAGTGCAGCAGCGGAAGCTATCGCTGCAGCCCCCAGACCCTCGACCCTTCGAGTCTACGAAGGAAAGTGGCGAGTCCTGGAGTCTTGGTGCAACGACCGACACCTCTCCCCTACTGTTCTGACATCGCCCCAGCTGGCCGAGTTCTTCCTCTGGCTTTTCGCCGAGCAGCACTTGGCGCCGATCAAAATCAGGGGCTACCTCGCCATGATTGCCGACACATACCAACACTTGGGCTGCACGGACTCCGGCAAGTGCAAAGACCTCGCTGACCTGATGGCCTACTTCGGAATACAGCGGTCGGCCCTCCGCTCCTGATCCCGCGCTGGGACTTACCTTGGGTACTCACCTGGCTTAACTCGAAACATTTCGAACCGCTTCCCCTAGCGATGTTGGCCAACGTAACGCGGAAGACTTGCTTTCTTCTCGCCCTTGCCACGGCCTCCAGAGTGAGTGAGCAGCACGCGCTTTTGGCGCACCCCTCCTGCCTGCAGTTCAGGGCAGACGGCTCTGTGCAGCTACTGATAGACCTGATAGACCCAGGTGATCACCGTACGGCCGCTGAAGAAGATAAGCCTGCACCGGGAAGCCAGACAACAGGACCCGGTGAGAGCCTTACATGTGTACCTGCGCCGAACCAAGCTGCTCCGCAGGGGACGCTCCCGCCTCTTTCTCCCTCTGTCCCCAGGTAGATCTGACATATCGGCCCAGACGATTTCATCCTGGCTCCAATGGGTGATACGCTCTGCCTACCAGCACCTCTGCCCCGATGATGCCAAGCGGCTACACATCAGGGCGCACGAGGTCAGAGCCATGGCCGCAAGCATCGCCTTCGACCGCAACTGTGCTGTCAGAGACATTGTGGCGGCTGTGGGCTGGCGAACAGAGTCGACCTTCACCCAATTCTACCTCCGGAACCTGGCAGGCCAGTGTGACAACCTGGCCCTGGTGGGGGACATCACGGCGGCACAACACTCCCTCCCAGCGCCCTCGGTGCCGTAGGTAACCCTTAGCTAAAATTATCGGGAGTTTGCCCCGGGGAGGGTGGGTCTAGCTAGCTTGGTCGGGTTACGGGCTTTTACGCGGCACCCACCTCCTTTTCGCTATTCTTCCTTGTAGCAATGGCATCGGTAATGTTTTTGAGGAAACAAATGAATTTTTCTCTAAAATGTATTTTTTTGAAAAATACTTACCGATGCCATTACTCGGACGGCCCTCCCACCTGCCCCGCTTGCTGCTAGTCAGCTAAGCGAACAAACTGGCGTATCTGCACTGGGCAGTTACCCAGAGGGGGTGGGACGGGAGGCTACTCGGGGTACTGGGTCACGGTGCCCCTAGGTTGCCTCCCTTGTTATATAGGTAGACAACATAAGTTTTGAGCTAAAATTATATAAGCTAAGAGACAATTCCTTGTAGTAATGGCATCGGTAAGTATTTTTCGAAAAAATACATTTTAGAGAAAAATTCATTTTTTTTCAAACTACTAATTTACTGTATCTCATTCATCAACTTTAAAAACATTAGGTTTTGATGTCTTGCACAACCCTTATATTTTGTTATCTACAGAAAGCAATCATGGCTTCATGTGCCAGCAAACAAGTTTCATGTTAATCTCAATACTGACTTTAAGCACCTTGTGCATATAAACTGTAGGTTATCAGTACTGTTTACAGCCTACATGAACAAAGGGGTTAAGGTAGACACATGGCAAAAACAAATTAGATGGTGGGTCTCTCATGAATTGTAAAATTGTCTACTCTGAGATTATCCCTAGTGACCATCTCCCACCAAATGCTCAATAAAGCTTGCATTTCTCCCACAAAATGACCTTTTAGAAACATTCTGGTTAGCCTATCATTTTACCCTTAAATAGCAACTTCATACCATACCTTCAGGTCAAACTATAGCCATACACCTAGTAGATGTTAAAATTATCTCTGTAAACTGACAAATCCAGTAAGCAAAGGCTACTGGGACGATGTTGGCGACAGTCGGTATATGCACGCCGTGAGCATGGGCATACTCTGGCCAACATCCACCCTGTGACTTCTAGTCTACTGGGAACTTTAATTTCACAAAGTCATACCAGCACTACATAGTCCAGTAGGAACGGCCAAGCCAGCTGTCTCGCAGTATGATCCAGGACTGCATGGTTCAGGAGCGTATGACCCCTCTGGACAGTAGAAACCTGGCTGACACTTCCCTCCCACAGGGGCACTGGGTGTCGGAGAGGAGGAGTTTCTGCTGCAGTACCAGCCTAAAACAGTGTCAAAGGTCACAAAGGTGATGACCTGCGATTTTGGACCATATTGCTCTAGAGCCACAAGTTCCCACACATTGCAACAGTGTTAACACTCTGGCTGTAGGTAACTTGTCCTCATGATTCCTGCAGGAATCATCATGACAAGAACCACTAATGACAGCCAAAGGGTTAACAACGTTTAATTTCTGTAGGAGTACAGTCAGTGTGAAGACAAATCTAACTTCTAGACAAATCATTTGAATAACTTTGTTCCACCACAAACAGTCAACGCACAATGATCGTCTGCGGCTGTAATAGTTTCAAATGGAATGTAAATAAATGTTTATCACAGATGACAAACGAACTGATCGCAAACCCACACAGACTCACTCTGCTACTACAAGTGAGTCCAACATCAGTTTACAATCAAATGGAACATTACTTCAACATTCTCAAAGTTCACTAATGACCCCCTACTGCATGTAGCCACTGTCTACAGTACCAGTGACTGCACGCACTATGGGCTTCAGAATTCTCACTATACACTCAACACCTTACCTGCAGTGCATTTTCCCGTCGGGTTGGTCAGTCCATCAGTCTGGCAGTATTCTCCGCCAGGGCATGGAATACAATCGTTAACATCCCGCGCCATTGTCAGATTGTAGAAGGTGCTAGCAGGACATGGGTACCGAGTCGGTGAAGAGGTACCCTGAGGGCAGTAATAGCCAGACAGGCAAGGTGTGGCAAGGTAAGTGTCTGCTCCTGCAATACAAGAAAGTTTAACGGACAGTCAGCCTCTGTAATCCTTCCATCTGCAAGAAGCATAGATCCTCTTGAGACCCTGCTGATGCAGGGGGTCATGAGGATTTTTGCTTCTTGCAAAGCTGATGCTGAGACGCAGGGGCTCATGAGGACCCATGCTTCTTGCAGAATATGTGTAGCTCAATAATAATAATGTGTATTTATATAGCACTTATTCCAACCTATGCACTAATGTAGTCGGTGAGAATCTATCATTTTTGCTGGAAAACAGCATACCTCAGCAACAAAAGCCCAGCAGTCTGTCTTGTTACAGTAAAGCAGTCACAACATTCAGCTCTAAGGAAAAACGTGACTGATGCTGACCACACCTCATGTTAACCCATATCATACGGACATTAAAAGCTTCAAATTTGTACACTGCCATATGCAAGCTACATTATAGTACTTACAGATAAGGACAATGGCTTTAGTTCAAGGGTGATGGAAGAATAGCTTGGTGCCTAGAGGCGCCAAGCTATTCTGGTGCTAACCTTGAACTATTTTAGTCAAACCTATTTCACACACTGGTGTATTCCGAATGATAAGGGTTAAAGTAGAGTCAGACTGACATCTTTTCATTTATACAGGGATGCTAACATACTTTACAATGGAAGGATAAACAACACCAAACTAAAATAAAATTTAATAAAAGATTACATAATGAAAAATAAATACACAAATAAATAAATAAATAAATAAAATAAATACTGTACCATTTAAGCAGTAGTAGCTAGCTGGACAAGGTAGGCAGGTGGCCAGACCCGAAACGTTACTGTAGCTGCCAGCTCCACAGGGTATTGGATGTGTCGTTCCCACAGGACAGTAGTACCCTACTGGGCATATCCCACCTACTCCCGTCTCTCCTCCTGCACATTGAAACATATCTCTAGGTTTTCTTTTAAATCCACACAACTTCCAACCTGATTTCCGACTAAACAACATGGATTTTGGGAAAACCATCGCAAATGTAGAATGTTTACTATGTTAACTGACAGGTTTCAGATAAATTGCCAACTCAATTTTTAATTAATGCTTTCGACAGTTCCAGACCTGTGCAATTTTCAGTGCAACAATGCTGTATGCACTTTAACATTATTGGCTGGAGAATTTGACACCAGCTAACATAGTGTAACAGAGTGAACCAGATGTTCCTCTGTGTACCTAGGCCGATAGCACTTATGACCATTGCTTCTCGGATTTCACTTGTGTCGACTGTTAGCGATAACGCGCACTGCTCGCGGTGCCTTGCAAAACGCAGCGTTAAGTGTTGTGTACGCGATAGCTCAGTGTACGTGTTGTATTGTATATCAGTTTTGACCGTGTATTGTAACCAAACTACAACACCATTGCTTAGTATTTAGCATGGTTAGATTTGGCCTGGGTAATAGTTTTTGTAATGCATATGTCTTTCGGTTAATTATAACCTATCAGAGTGATAACTGCGATTTAGTAGCCTTTTTGATTTTCTGTGGCACTTCTGAGACCGCTTTAAGAATAAATATAAACTTTCCACTAATAGCCCGTAATTTCAAATCAAATCCAGAGTACAGCTGGTAAAATTTCTTAATATTTATATTCAAAGATTATATTTTTTACATTATGTAGTGCAGAAGATATTCTAGCTCTTAGGGCTGGCAGTACTATAATACAGATTTGCCATTTATATCAGTGCCAGACCCCCGTGGAATTTGCACCGACGCGTGGACTTTGTACCGACGCGGAGATGGCGAGAGCCGCCAGCCGCGTCTCAGTATAAGTAGGGGCTGCTCGCGTGGCAGACTTTCTTTTTTATCAAACGTGCAAGACTCACAGTACCAGTACTTGTGACCGACTTAACTTCTGGCACCGGTGCCTTGGAGGAACTGAAAAACATTTTTTTCTCAACCTAACTGCGCGGGTTTTGGAGACCCTGTACTGCTTTCTGTTTCTGGTTTTGTTTCGGGTAGAAATAAAAGTTTATCTCAACATGACCACGTCTCGGAGTCACTAAGTCCAACCACCACCATCCAATCCTAATTCCCAGTTACTCTCACCCCATCACAATAGTAAGCTAGTATATGGCAACAGGTTTCAGATAAGTATCTGTCAACTAGATTTTTAACATGTTCGACCCGTGCAATTTCTAAAAAAACAAGAAAGGCAAAGCCATTATGGCTCACATGTATGACCGATTTACATATGTGTGAACTTTGTAACAATAACGGCTGGATTCTGCACCAGCAAAATCCATGTTTTCTGAATTTTGTAATCATTTTTCACACACATGTCAACCCCCCATGACCCTTGACCTTTGTGATGAGTCAACTAAATTAGTATACATAGGAAGGTTTTATCATCAGCTACCTTTGTGCCAAATTTAATTGAAAAATTTTACAACGTTAAAGTTTACCAAGGACGCCGGCAGATGGCGGACGAAAGCCGGACAGACGAGTACTGGCCTAAAACATAGACTCACTTTTGCTTTGCACATGAGGCAAAAACACAAAACTTCAAACTTGACTTCTGATTAAACTACCGGGATTTTGGGACAACTTTAACAACTCAATTTTCAACACATTCTCTCAACTACATTTTGAAACATTGGACAGATCTATACTAGCACAAATTAAAAATAAACACACAAAACTTCAAACTTGACTTCTGAATAAACTGCAGATAAACTACAACCATCACATATGTAGAATGTTTATTATATGGCCAACCAACAGGTTTAAGATAAATTGCTAACTCAATTTTTAATGCTTTGCAGTTCCGCACCTGTGTAATTTTCACTCAGTGAAATTTTCAGTGCAACAATGATGTATGCAATTTAACACACTGCCTACTATTGTCAGGAGCATCCAACACCAGCTAACTTAGTAAGCTAGTGTCAGTTTCTCCTGACAGTAGTAAGCAGAGTGATAAACAGGAACCCACTTCTGTACAAGTGGGCTAAATATTTTTTTTAATGAAGAGATGTAATAATTATGCATTAACCTGCAACTTGACATGAGCCATTGACGACTGTGACATTGCCTCCATTAGGCTGTGCTCTATCTGTCCCATACTCGCAATAGTATCCACTGTCACAGGGTCCTGAGGGCGTGGGCAGAGCCAGCTGACCGCAGTAGTGACCCCCTAGGCACTGCTGACATTGTGTGTTTGCTGACAGTCCAGTCTGATTGTTGAATGTGCCAAGAGGACATGGCTGCCAGTCATTACCAGTGCCAGAGGGGCAATAGTAACCCTCAGGGCATTCCTGGATTAGGTCACCATCCAGACAGTACCTGTGTAAGACAACAGACTCAGATGTTCAAAACAATTTATAATTCAGACGTACAGAACAATGTTCAAATGCTTTGGGCCCACGATGGCCACAGTGGGCCCACGCACATCCGTGCGCAGGCCCACTGCGTCCGTTGTGGGCCCAAGGACCTTTGCTTACTGGGACAATGAGTAAATCATAAGGTATAGTGCTCACAAAAGTAAGGGAGACTGAGATGACCTACCAGCCTGCTGGGCAGGTGTAACACTGGTCAGCCTGCGTGTGATTCATGTATGTTCCATTAGCACATGGCACTGGCAGTGAAGAATTGACCGGGCAGTAATGGGCCACAGGACACTCGAAGGTGATGGGTCGAGAAGAGTTTTGACCCTCTGGACAGTAGAAGCCAGCATCACAAGGCCCAGAAGTGGTGTTCAAACCCTCAATGCCACAGTACTGACCCGCAGTACAAGGAGTGCATAGGTCTGATGAGTTGAGGCCCTGGTACGGATTGAATGTACCCTAGAGAAAAACATATCAAATTTATCCATTAGTTTTAATATCACCTGTCATGCAATTACAGACATACACACAAAGTGAATCAAATATTCCCCATCTAATCCATTTCACCACCCCCCACCCCAATCTTATTTCTTCTTTGCTTTACATTTCTGTACCCATTTATTTGTGGATGGAAATTGTACTCAATATTTATTACTTTATGAGCTGCAAATAGTGCACATTATGATATGAAGAGTATTTTCTATGAAATGCACTGACCTCTGGGCATCTAGCTGGAACTGCAGTGCCCTTAGGACAGTAGTGGCCAGTGGTACACAGCTCACTAGTGGGTGAACTGGAGCCTTCCACGCAGAAATACCCAGCATTACATGGACCTGTAAGCACAAATGAATAATTTATCAATTAATGAAAGTTCCAGCCTATAGCAATGTTTCTATGTTTTTGTTGATTTTTTAACCCTTTGACTGTCAGAACTAATGAATTTAATTCTATAGAATGGAAGTCATTCATTCTGGGAGTCAACGGGTTAAGAATGAGTGTGTGTTGGCTAATGCTACAAAAATGCATAAGAAAGACTGAGATGTACCGTAAGTAAAATTGAATGACAAACCTTTATTGATAGTGCCAGTACCATAGAATCTGATTTGAGCGACCATCCTATGAAAGATCACCTGTTGTTAAGGACCATCATTTAGGTGGCATTATTTTATTGACAGATGACACTTTTTTGCCCTTCAAAACTTGCCTTGAGAGATCACCGTTTTCTTTTAAGACTACATTTTTTCGTGCAAAACAGATGGTTGCACAGTGAAAAGTACAAAGCAGTTCTGATGAAAGATCTACCATTACAGATGCAGGGTGATGACAGACAATCTGTGCACTATGCTTGAACTATTATGAACAATCAATAACTTCCTAATGTGCAAAATGGCCATCGGACTGACGTTGGCCACCGCTGGACCACACACGGCCATGCGCAGGCCAAAACAGCCAACATCAGCCAAAATGGCCTTTTGAACACTGGGTTGTTGTAATGCATCTAGGCTAAATGGGTTGACTCATTAGAGACGTGCCGCATCCGGACACAGTTTTATGTCGTGTATCTGGATGTGGTGTGTTTTAAATGAGTTTATGTAGGTGCATGAGAAACTCTTTGAGACATGTTGTGGCAGGAACTAAAAAAGATTTTAAATGCAAAAGATGCCTTCATTCTTATTATGCCCGTTTGTATGAATGACAAAGAAAAGAATGACCGATGATAAAGCAGGACAAACCTTCGTTCTTTGTGAGTCCAGGCGTCTGGCAGTAAAATCCAGGGTTACAAAGTGTGCAGTTAGTGACGTTCCTTAGACCATCTGTGGCACCATATGTCCCTGGTGGGCAGGCAGCAGGGTCAGCTGTACCCTCCTCACAGTAGTAACCTAAAACAGAACGCAGCAATCAACAATAGTAGTGTAATGTCTGAAGTCAAATTCCAGCACCGAACACATTCATCTTTGGACATCATAGCAGAAGAGGGATTGGTCATCATAGTTTCAGGGCAGTGCCACATTTGCTTGGTGCCTGGGAAGGAAAGTGATTGAGGTCTGAGGTGTAAACAGATAACAAGCATAGCCTTGATGTGCCCTGAAAAGCTGTGCTCTTTACTGTCAGGGACAATTTTACTTCAGATCTGTGAAATTGTCATCATAAAGTGCCCTTCAATGGTGGTGGTGGTGGTGGTGGTGGTGGTGGTGGTGGTGAGGGAGGGGAGGGGTGCTTTAGAGGTAAAAAAAAAATGTCCTCACCTTGTGGACAGACATCAGCATCACCAGTCTGATTAGGTGTGGAGTATATAGCAAAGCGCTTGCAGTAATACCCAGGATGGCACACTCCAGCAGGTGTAGTCAGGCCCACCTGGTCACAGTAGTAGCCAGGTGAGCAGGCTATACAGTGGTCACTCTGATTCAAGCCTGTCAAGCTGCTGAACGTACCTAGTGGGCAGGGATACTGGTCTTGTCTTGTTGTGCCTGCAAATGAAACATTTCAAAAACATTAATTCAAATTCAATAAACTTTGATGTCCCATTATTTCTTCCGATCACATCACTGATCTGTGATTATATACATAATATTATATACAAATACAATACTCATTATAACATAACACAACATTTACACAAGCCACACAAACCTTAGCGTTTATTGGTAAACAAGTGAAACAAATGTAATATGATAAATGCTGAATACAGCACTGTGAAAATATAATATCAGTCAACATCATCAATCACCCCTAAAGTTAAAACCCAACAACATGCATAGAAATGTGTTGCCATCAGCTAACTTTATGCCAAACTTGATTGAAAAGTTTGCAAAAACTTTGATAAAAACTACAATTCTAATTTTTTTCAATGGCATTTTTCACACATTTACCAACCTCTTGTGACCCTTAACCTTTCCAAGGGGTCATCCAAATTAGTATGCATAGATAGGTCTTACCATCAGGTATGTCTGTACCAAGTTTGGGTCTGAAATAGTATTTACGAGAAAAAAGAAATTGGTCAAAATATGGCTCTTTTAAACCTATTTTTGGATCATCCCATGACCCTTGACCTTTGTGATGGGTCAACTAAATCAGTATGCATATGGAGGTCTTATCATCATCTACCTTTGAGCCAAATTTCGAACTTGTGAATAGTATTGGAGCAAAAAAAATCTTTTGTCAAAATATGGCTATTTTTTACCTATTTCCTCATCCCCTGTGACCTTCACCTTTGAAAGAGATCACTCAAATCAGTATGTTTAGAAAGGTCTTGCCACAAAGTATCCTTGGGCCAAGTTTGAAGACTGTGGCTTGAATAGTCTCCGAGAAAATGCCAACGTTAAAGTTTACCATGGACGATGGATGACGGTAGACGGTGGATGGACAATGGACAGATGACCACTGGCCCAGAACACAGACTCACTTTTGCTTCATACATGAGCCAAAAATGGGAGATGGATCAGCTATTATAGTTCTAGGGTAGTGCTAGATTTGCTTGGCACATGCCTTTGAACAATCATGATCAATCCTTCTACCATAGTTATAGTACACAATCTTTATCATGCCTACCAAGTTTATGAATTTCACTTCATGAGTGAGTCAAGGACAGCATAAGACATCTGGCAGCATGAACACAAGAGTATGCATGCCACTTGCAGTGCAAAATTTATCAAACAAGCGAACAATATCATGCATTAAATACCTGCAGGACAGTATTGCCCCTGGGGACACTTGATTGTATTGTTGATGACCACTACACCAAAGCTGTTGTCACAGTAATACCCCTCAGGACACATTTTGCAGTCCCATTTTCGCACATCGTCCTGGTAAAATCCACTCGGACACAGGATAGGGGCTGAAGTTCCCCCTGGACAGTAGTGGCCAACTGTACACTCAAAGGAATTGGGTACCACTTCACCCTGAGGGCAGTAGTAGCCTGCGGTGCAGTTGCCTGATGTGGATGTAAGGTTGTAGCTCCCACAGAACTCACCAGGTGTGCAGGGAATGCAGTCTGAGGCCTGGGTTGACAATAAATGTTGACACCAAACTAAAGTGAACGTGAATAGCACAGTTTGACTCTATGACTCCAAGGAATCATGATATACTGAGACTTACCTGTAAGCTTAACCCTTTGGCTGTCAATAGTGCTTTTTGTCACAATGATTCCTGCAGAAAGCACTACCAGCAAAGCCAAAAGGTTAAGAACCTTTACAGTTTATTAAATTCACTAAACTTTTCTTTTATTTGCATACTTCTCTACTTCAAAATGTGACCTCTTTAGTCCTACTTGTCTTCATGAAACTTGTGATAAGTCTCTTCTCACACTCCAGGGGAGTGTCAGAAGAGACTTATCACAAGTTACACTAAAAAAAAGAAATCATATTTTTTTCCGCTTGAAGTCCACCAGTTTGCCTACCCACCTGTGTGTTCTGTGTGGAGGGGCTGTAAGTCCCAGGGATGCAGGGAATTGCAGAAGCAGATCCCTCTGGGCAGTAGAAGCCTGCAGGACACATGTCCCCTGTTGAACCATCTGTCGGTGCTGCTACAGAGGCCATCAGTGCACAGTAATAACCAGCAGTGCAGTTGCCAGTCGGCTCTGACAGACCGTTTGTCTGACAGAATGTGCCTCCAGGGCAAGGGAGAGGGGCAGAGGAACCTGGTGAGAAAACAAGAATAATTCCTTTCTTTTCAAGTAACTTGGACTATTTTACAGCTCAGTGATATGTTCCAGAACTCTTCAAACCCCAAAAATATTCAGCTATCATGGTTCATATACCCCAAAGCTGACAAAGAGATTTGATTCAGCCCCAATGCACTACGATATGACTTCCATCAACCATGATTGTTCAAGGGTGGTGTCAGAATAGCTTGGTGCCCAGAAAGCTATTCTGGCACCATCATTCAACTCCTCATGGTCAGTTCTTCTGCTAAACTGTAATGTGGTCTTCCACTCCCAAATTTGTGAATTTCAACCTGACAGCTCAAAGTGTTAACCCCTTCTCTGTCAGAAATATGTGAAAACCACCCAAATGCCACAGGCAAAGAACCTGATGAGCCCCCTGCAGATGTAGGCAGGCTCATGAGGTTCTTTGCCTCTTGTCATATCCATGCCTGATGGGATTAACACTTTTGAGATGTGTCGCATCCGGATTCGCAGCCTTATGCCGCAAATCCGGATGCGACACGTCTCAAAAGAGTTAATCAGTTTTGAAATTGCCCTGCTTTCAACGACTTAATTTGAGTCCATTGGCAGGGAAGGGGTTAAGGCTTCATTCGTGTCTTACCTTCAGGGCAGTAGTAACCAGGCTGGCATATGCCCCCATTGACAGTATCGTTCTGACTCATGGCTCCTCCGGTGCAGTACCAGCCTGCACTGCAGTTTCCTGTGGGTTGGGAGTTGGCATAACCGGCACAGTACTGGCCCCCTGGGCAAGACAGGCAGTCAGCAATGCTCGTACCGAACTCAGTCGGGTTGTATTCGCCCGGGTCACATCGGTGTTGTGTACCATATTCAGTGCCATTTGGACAGTAGTGACCTGATAAAAAAAATTATGCATGAAATTGTGAGGAATGAAATTGTCATAGGATTATCTGAAGAAAAAAAGCATGAAACCACAGGCAATCAATGGTGCATAAAACTGGTAATTTCTATGATTGTAGACCTGAAAATGCTTCTGCAGCATTTCTTATAGCACACAGTGGCACAAAAATTAAATGAGTCATTTGTACTAAACAAGAATGAAACCCGTTTGTTTCTATTTTATATGTCCCCAGATACTATCTCAAAGTTGTCATGTTATAAAAGTGTGTAAATGATAACCTAATAATGACTTTGTCAGAAAATCTGCAGTTGCAGTGGAACATGAGAATCCATGGCTCTTGCAGTAGACATTGTGCATCTGGAGTTCATGCCTGCAATGCAGGCTCATGACAATTCACATGTTTTGAATACAGCAGCTGAAATCTGACATTCAAACAGCAATCCAGACAATTCACAAAATGGTCAAGCCTATACACCAAGCAAAAGGTCATGGACTGATGTCTGCTGTCATTGGCATCACCACAAGGACCTTTCACTCACTTGGCTACTTACCCATTGGACACGAGGAGTTCAAAAACTGGGTGGCCCCTGCCAGACAGAAATATCCCTGAGGACAGTTCAAACACACTGCTAATCCTTGTTGGTCAGCATAGCTTCCTGCGCTGCATGGTACTGGAAGGTCCGAACCTGTTGGACAGTGGTGGCCGATCGGGCACACGCCACCCACCCCTGTGTGGAATGCTTGCTCAGGACAGGTGCAGTTGATGCCTGCTGTATCGTTTGAGGCACCTGGCATGGATCTGTCAACACCTGATGTGCAGTAGAAGCCTGAAACAGAATGAGACATAAAATAAACATGTACAAGGTTGAAGTAGTCAAGAATTCAATTACACATGGGTACCAAGAAATCCTTCTGAAATGCTATTTTTTTTTCTTGTGTCTAGCACACACATAAATTGCAGTTTGTTAAGTCTCTTCTATTTATATAAGAGACTGTTTAGGATGGGACGAGGTGGAGCGATTTCAAAAGAACACACATGACATCATAGGTGGGCTAGATTAAAACTCTGACAGTGAAGTAACAAGATAAAAATTATGTCATGTTTAGTTACGCAAACCTCGCTGTAGTGTGTGTGTGTGTGTGTGTGTGTGTGTGTGTGTGTGTGTGTGTGTGTGTGTGCGTATGTATGTAAACAAGAATTCATTCAGGGAGTGCCTAGAAGTCCCTCCGAGCATTTTGAAATTGGATGTCTCATTGAAGAGTTAAATGACCGCTTATAGGAAGTTGGTTGACCCACATTAGAGTCAGTTATTTTCATTATATTCACTTGCAATTTTGGATATAGCCTGATTGGAGAAAGACATTGGATGAGTTCGTTAGCCAGCTTTGTATCTTTTGAACTTTTCAGTACAATTAATTCTATGAAGAAAAATGTTAAAAAGTAAAACACCTTGACTTCTGGAGAAAATCAGACAGTGATGGGGATGTAAAAGCAGAAATTTTGTCATCACACAGACATTGATGCAATACTTTAGATGTGACGTGTTGTTTTTTTTTTGTTTTTTTCTCTCACTCTCTCCCTCTCTCTCTCTCTCTTGCAGGACAGTCGCACTATCTCTCTTGCAGGACAGTTTGTAAGAGAGGCATTCACATGCTTAAAACTTTATCCTGAATAAAAACGTTTCATCATCATATCTCTCTCTCTCTCTCTCTCTCTCTCTCTCTCTCTCTCTCTCTCTCTCTCTCTCTCACTTTCTCTCTCACTCTCTGTCTCAAAAAAATGATGCATAGGCCTGTATAGATGCACTGGCAAATTCGTGAAGCTTTTTCAAATATATTTCAAAATCAGAATCAGGTCAAAGACAACAGGTAGAGACCCTTGACAGTGAGTACAGCTCACATATAAAAGGTTTGATTTTTTTTTGATTGTACATTGCTTAACGTCCCGACAGCAACAAGGCTTTCTCAGGACGTGCCTGCACTGCTTGTGAAAAAAACAACTAAACAGAACATTGAATGTATGTCGCCAGCCGGTCAAATACGTTAAATAAACCTAACACATGGGGCCTAAATAAAGCTAAGACCATTTAGCAACACACATCCAATATCAAGAGCTACAGGCAGTGCAGACAATAGGGAGATTTTTAAAAAGGCGAATACAGGTGAATGGACCTCGGGTAGACAGAAACACATGCCCCAGAATAGAGAGAAAAAACTCACCCTGTGGGGCTGACCAGGGTGACCCTGGGAACTAAAAAGTACCTAACCCCACCCAAGTCCCCTAGGGCAGACCCGGGTGGGGGTCACATATAAAAGGGATTTTGTGAGTTATGGCTCTTATATAAAAGAGACTGTGCAGGTTAGGTTCATCCCATCTTGTTTTTTAGCACAGCCACTTCGTGTTACCTACTCTAAGTAGGGGAACATTTGTGGCTTCAGGGTATCATGACAATGTGTGTCTCAATATAAAAACTAGGACCAAATACTCTGAAACAAACAATCAAAATGTTCTCACCCGCAGCACAATTGCCAGATGGAGCAGTGAGGTGTTCGCCCATACAGTACTGGCCAGCAGAACAAGGGAGACACTGACTGACGTCATACAAGCCTGCTGTACTGCTGTAGGTACCGCTCGGACACGCCATCCAGTCAGAGCCAGTGCCTGATTGAAATGAGATCACTATCTAGTGCACACAAGGTTGACATAAACTCTGATCAGTGCCAAGTGAGCAAAATGTCCTCAGGCCTACGTCGCATCGACCCAAGGACCTTGTGCGCATTGGATACTGACTGATACAAATCTGGTCAGAACCAGTGCCAGCTGACCAAAATTAGGTCAGTGTAGTTCAGTTAACTCTTTGCCTACTAAGTAAAGGTCTCTTCTGTACTATGTACTCTGCCACTAATAAATTCTGTTATGGAGTTCATTTTCTGATCCCCTGCTCATGCCAAGCAACGGCTTGTAATGATACAGTCATCACTTGACTCATTCAACCCCAACAGACCACAGCAAGACATGGATCAAACATGATATTTTAAGGGTGGTGCCAGAATAGCTTGGCGCCCATAGGCGCCAAGCTATTCTGGCACCACCCTTGAACTTCATGTTCGATCTGTCTCTAGAATTGTAATACAGTCCTTGAGAGGACAACTTCAAAATTTGGGAATTTTGGTCATGGGGCAGAATGTGTTAAAATAGCCAAGCACATGCACCGCAAGCGAACATTGGCTGGATGGATCTCGCTGCCCAAAGTGTGCTACGGCAAGTTGTCTCATGGGATAGGTAAAGAGTTACTGAGTTCACAACATGCACTGGTTATGGAAACATTTCTGCTGAGATACCATCTTGAACGAACGTTCAAGATGGTATCTCTGCAGATGTGTTCCCAGAACTAGTGTTCAGTTCAGTTCATTCAAGATGAGATATCTGCATTCAGAAAAGGCCCACCCCACCCCTCACACATCTCTCCAGAGAGTTTCTTTTGATACTGTACCAACACAGCACAAAAAGAGACAATAAAGTAATCGCTCAACTGTATAATTTTAACTTCATGATAATCTGTATTACAAACTTGACTGCACAGACTTAGGAATGAGCAGATAAATAGCCAGACACAGCTATATCTCATTACCTTGAGGACAGAAGTACCCAGCAGGACAGGACTGGGCATTGAGGGAAGCATTGGCAGGGGTCACAGGCAGGCAGTAAAAACCTTGCGGACATGGGTCACAGCTGGAGTGGCCGGCCGTGCTGGTGTAGGAACCATCAGGACATTTCTGTAAAGGAAAAGAAATATCATACATGTGCTGGTCTGATTCTGGACGTATGGCTTAGTGATGTAATCACACACCAGCATTTACATAATTAATGAAATATGTCGTAGAAACGTTTTTCTTATTTTTTTTCCTTTCCTTTTTGTATTGAACAAATAAGTTCTGAATATGTAAATCTTCTTCCAAACAAACCTTGTAGATCTCACTGCCATTGGGACACTGCATCCCCTGGGGACACAGGTAGGATGCAGGGTTGGGCACAGACTGACTCCCAGGGCAGTAGTAGCCACCCCAACACAGCAGAGCTGCTTCTGTTTGACCTGAAAAAGGTTTGTTTCGTCTGATAAACAGCCCTGTACAGTTAAGAAGTACCCAACGGAGAAGAAACACGCATAGAAAAGACAGTTACAACACAATTTATTAATATTTCGGGTAAATACCCTTTGTCAAAATAGACAAACAAACAAATAGAGAGATCAGTCACTACTTATCTTCTTTTCAATATTATTGCACAGTTAAGATACATGTAGAACCTCTTTTGAACGGTCACGAAATTTTACGGTCACCTGCTGTTTACGGTCATGATGTACGGAAGATGTTGTGACCGTAAAATTTGGATAGCCGAAATATTAATAGTACCTTAATTGTACAGTCACCTGCAGAATGCTGCCAACGGTCAGTGTATCGAAGCCAAAAACGGCAAAAATACCTGAAATGTACAGTCATGGCCAGACTGGTGTGGTAAAGCGGTCATGTGCAACAGGTCAACGACAGCTCGCTCAACACCTAGCGAGCCGCCACACACTAAGACAAAGCCTAGAGGCCGTGTCACTACGCAATAACAGACATGCCATCGGCTAGGCAGGTGTGTGAAATGTCATGTCCACATCTCTTTTTTGCATCAATTTACTGTGCAGTCACATAATTTTCTGATGTGACCAAAATTTGACTGCTCTTTCGCCCCAGGCGCCAGCTTGACAAAAACTCTCACACGCCCCTTCAGATGAAAGGGTTCATGAGAATTGAGAGCGTATGTGTGCAAACGCACCTAAGTACGCCGACTCATGTGCCCCTGCATACAAGCACCAACGTGCGTGTCTTTGTGTTTGTAATTTTTAGAGACTGATGCATATCCAGAGTATTCACTTCTTCCGGAGATCTATGAATTCCACAGCTCGTGAGTCAAGAAATCGCAGCATCAAAAAGAAATCAGCAGGGATCAGTTAGTACTAAATGAGTGACTTGCCAGTTTCTATGCACCGGCCATAAACCATGAAGTCGGTTCGAACGATTCCATGCTACACACACTGGTGCTTAGCCAAGGAAAAAATGGTGAGAAAAAGAAAAGGGTAACACACAGGGAAAAAGTGCAACACATTTTGCCTCCACTCGGAAATTATTGGGACAATACGGTGAATACATATATACCATGCTAGTGTCCATGCCCCCCCCCCCCCCCCTCCTTAATCTGCCACCTCATTTCCTATTTGTTTAAGACACGAACGTGGCAGAAACACACATCGACATGCATCGCTCTTTCTCCCTCCCTTACGAATACACACAAACACAGTTTTATTTTCTTTCATCACTGAAGATAACAAAACACTGGTGTCACGAGTCATGTATCACACTTCACAGAAGCGTGAAGAGGTCGATGGAGGTCTTAGCTGAGTTTAACAAGCACGCCTAGGTTCATTTCCATCAATCCTCCCGTAAAGGTCACCTGCTGTATAGGATCACTTTTTCTTGGCAAAAGGGATAACCATTCACAGGAGGTTTTACTGTACTTTTAACTCAAACAAGAATGGCAAAGCCCTCAAAGCTCACGAACATGACCAATCCACATAATTACCTTTGTGACCTTGACCTTCCAACAGGTCACTGAAATAAGCAAGTGTTCAACTGTTCTAATGTAACATAAGGAAACGGTTGACATTTGTAACCGCAAAATACATGTTTTCTCAAAATTTACGCATTTTTCACTTTTGTCAACCTCCCATGACCCTTGACCTTTTTGAGTACTTGTTGTGAACGAAAGAGAGCAAGACAGAGGAAAAGATGGGAGGACAATATCTCAGAGTGGACAGGACTGAGGCTGGGTGATATGCTAAGAATGGCAGAGAACAGAGAGGAATGGAGGGAGCTGATTGTCAAGTCATCAGTGGTGCTCCAACGGTTGGCAAAACTACAGGATATAGATAGATAGATAGATAGATAGATAGATAGTGAACCAAACTACTTTGCATAGAAAGGTCTTATCATCAGCTAACTTTCTGACAAATTTGGTTGAAAGGTTTTACAAAAAATCCTGATAAAAACTAAAATTCTACACACACAAAAATATACATTTTTCACATCATTTGCTGATCTCTTGTGACCTCTGACCTTTCCAAGACATCAAAATATGGCTATTTTTTACCTATTTCCTGAGCTCTTGTGACCTTGACCTTTCCAATAGGTGAACCAAATTAGTATGCATAGAAAGGTCTTACCATCAGGTATCTTTGTACCAAGTTTGGATTTGAAGTTGTGAATAGTATTTGAGAGAAAAAAATCAATTATGTCAAAATATGGCAATTTTTTTTACCTATTTCCTCATCCCCTATGACCTTGACCTTTAAAGGAGTCACTCAAATTGATATGTTTAGAAAGGTCTTGCCACAAAGTATCCTTGGGCCAAGTTTAAAGACTGTGGCTTGAATAGTCTCTGAGAAAATGCCAACGATGGCAGACAGACAACGGCGGACAGACGACGGATGACCACCAGCCCAGAACAAAAACTCACTTTTATTTGCATGTAAGCCAATAAAATTAACGACCATGATGAATCACAGTAGCCAAATCAGTTCCATAGTTTCAGAGATATGGCCTGGACAAAGAAATGCTGACAGACGGTAAATGCAGCATACCCCTCTCACCTACCTCTGGAGGGGGATATAATGAATCCAGCCAAAAAACACATCCCCCAGAATGTGGAGATATAACATACATGCTTGTAGAATAACAGGTCATAAGAGTAGTTTTCTTGCAAGCAACTCGTGTTTGAGTCGGGCAAGATGGGCGAGAATGTTCCAGCAGTAAATGTAAGTAGGCCCATGCGCCGGGTAAGGCTGGCAAAAGCGGGTAGTCGAGTCTAAAATCATCCCACTTCTGACACGATTTTCCCTCACAAAAACTCTGCAATGTTCATGAAAGTTACATAAAAATAAAGTATATTCTTTCCTGAGTTGTTCTGTAGCTTTGTTTCTGTGATGTGACAAAAAATAATGGGTTTAAAAAATCCGAGATTGTACCTCACTTTCACACGGAAATATGAATTTTTCTCTAAATTGTATTTTTTTGAAAAATACTTACCGATAACATTACTATTAGGAAACGTACACTTAGCTTACCATTTCAGCCAAAATTCCATGACAAGGGAGGTGACCCAAGGGTGCCATAGCCAGGAACCCTGAGTAGTCTCCCGTACCTCCCTATCCGGTTGCGTGCCCAGTGGTGTCACGCCAGTCTGAAGCTTAGCTTATGAGCGGCAAACGGGGCAGGCGGGAGGGTCCTCCGAGTAATGTCATCAGTAAGTATTTTTCAAAAAAATACATTTTAGAGAAAAATTCATTTGTTTCCTCAAAAACATTACCGATGACGTTACTATTAGGAAGAATAGCAAATAGGAGGTGGGTGCCGCCTAGAATCACGGGCCCACCAGACCTGCCCACCCCGGGGCACACTCCCGACCATTTCAGCTAAGCTAAACGCAAGGCGCCTTAGGCGCCGGGAGGGAGTGTCACACCATTGGCGAAGGCCCCAGCCAGGGCTAGGTTCACCCGCGGGCCCGAGAGGTCACTGCGGCAGCATCGGGCGAAGATAGATCACACCCGCCAGCCCACAGCCGCCACAAGACTTGACGGCGCAGTTGCGGGCGAAGGCGACGCTCGTGGCCAGGGCCCTAACCTCGTGCACCCTGATCTTCAGCTTCTGAGCGTCCTCTGGGGAGAGGTCCAGGTACGCAGACCGGATAACCCCCGCAGAGCCAGGAAGGCATCGTCTGGCTGTGATGTCTGGCCTTTCTGGGGACAAGGCAGAAGGAGGCTTCAACATCCCCTCCGGACAGGTTCGGATCGGCGCAGGTACACACGAAAACCCTCCCTGGGTCCTGCTGTCTGGTCTCCTGGGGTAGGGGTAACCCCTTCAGCGCCGTATGTCGATCACCTGGGGCGCGGTTAATGGGGACCGGGTCTGGGCCAGGAAAGACGGGTCGGTCAGGAGCTGCACAGAGCCACCCGTTCTGCACTGTACGCAGGACGAACCGGTCTTCTGGGTCAGGTCCGCGAAGCAAGCCAAGGGGAGCAGTTTGAAGTAGTCCGCATTGAGCCACATCAGCACCCAGGGTAGGTCCCAGCACGGAATCAGCGAGCGGGAGGGGGGGGGAGGGGGGCCAGGCCGCTGGGGGCTGATGCGTGCCATAAGGTCGGTGAGGTCCTTGCCAGAGCCCGGTAGCGGGCGGCCCAGGTGGAGACACATGTCCGCTATCATGGCCAGGTAGCTCCTGATAGTGATCGGCACCAAGTTCTGCTCAATGAATAGCCAGAGGAGTAGACAGACCTGTGGGGGAGAGGTGCCGGTCTTCGCCCCAGGACCAAAGGACTTGCCACTGTCCCCCATAGACGCGTCTGGTCAAAGGCCTGCGAGCTGTAGCGATATCCTCCACCCCTGCACTTGAGAACCTCTAGCAGCGAGGGTGCGCCGCACAATCACCAGGCATGTGTGGAGAAGTCGCTTGGGGCACAGGTGGTACAGCCGCATCTGTCAGGGTTGCTTGAGCCTCGTGTGCTGGGTGGGGAACCGCAGCACGGGGGAGGGGGGGGGGGGGGCCGTGGCGAGGCTCAGGAGGTCGGTGGTCCAAGACTTGGTCCAGCAGAATGGGGCCACCAGCAACAGCACCGCGTTGGCACCCTTGAGCTTGAGCAGGACCTTGGGACTAGCACCGTGGGCGGATAAGCATCTGCGAAGAGGGCCTCCCCAGAGATGGAGAGCGTGTCGACCACCCAGAGGGGGAGCTGGCGATTCCACTGTCACGAAGGGGTCGATCATGGGCGTCTCGCACTGCGAGGAGATCATCTGAAGATATACGGGTGGAGTGCACACTCTGTGTCAAGAAGCCAGCCGCACCACGAGAGAGAGTCGGCAGGACTATCAGGTGGCCAAGGGTGTGTCACGCTTGGACAGGGATGTTGCGATCTTTGCACCACCAGAGGATCTGGGACAGGAGGATGATGCAGAGGGAGGGGGAGCGCAACCCGCCCTGCTGTCAGATGTAGGAGACCACTGTGGAGGTGTTGGAGAGGACGAGGAGCTCCAGGTGTCAGAGGCGTGTCTCCCACGCGAAGAGGGCTTGCCCAATCGCCGCCAGCTCCAACCCGTTGAAGTGCCTGTCCGCGAGGTCTGAAAGTCAGCGGCAGGAAGCCGTGAGGAACATCGGTAGAAGGCGCGCGTCCCATCCGGCGAGGCTTGCGTCCACGCAGGGTGAGGCCAAGGGAGGGGGAGGAGGGCAGAGCGGCGAGGGATACACCTGACGGGAACCGTCCTGCAGGGGAGACGAAAGCAGAGCATCAGGAAGGCTGGCACCAGGGTTGCGAAATCGCCGGGGAACGGGGCACCAGGGGCGAAGCCGAAGCAGCTGAAGTGGTCGTGAGGAAGCTGGCCGAGAGGTAAGGCATCCGCCGCCGTGGTCATCAGATCCAGGAGCTGAAGCCCGACTCTGGAGGGAACTGCATCCACTTGAAACACCCACCAGACGAAGGTCGCCAGCGTCTGAAACTGAGGTTCCGGAAGTCCCACCACGTTGCAGTCAGCTAGAAACCATGTCCAAGCGCACCACTGGTGGGAGGGTGCGAGGTCCGACTTGCCGAAGTTGACTGGGAGGCCAAGCCGATTGGGTAGATCGTGCAGCGCAACTCTGTCCTGCTCCGGAGCAGATTGTCCCAGTAGTTCGAGGTGGGCTCGAGGCGGCCAGCCTGGCCTGGCGACAACAACGTTCAAGAAGCGAGTGCAGGAATGCGTTGGGCAGGTCCCGGCTGATGGCGAAGTTCGTGGCCTGTACCGCCATCCGCAAAGCTGAGGCCGTCACCAGGCAGAACATAGACGCGGCGACGTACTGTTCAGCGCCGAGAGGACAATGACCGGATGCTACTTGCCGCTGGGCTAGGAGACCACAAAGAGATGGGTGTAGAAGGCAGGGGAACCATGTCGTGCGACTCCTCATGGCAGCCTTCTGCAGCTGGGTGGCGACCCAGTCGCTCCACGCCGATCTGTCGAGACATCGTTCCACAGGGGAGAGCGCCGCAGCAGTGGCGGAGACTGGAGGAGATCGAAGGAGATCAGGAGGCCCTCGGAGCTGGTGGAATGGGCCCAAGGGCCATCTGGGAGCAGCGAGTGCCACGCGGCTGGGCCAGGGGTCCTTGTCGAGTCACCACCTGCAAGCTAGGACTGAAGAGGCGTGCGGCCGCGCAGGGTCTGTTGTAGAAGTGTCTTCACCTTGGCGAGGTACTCGCAGCAGGAATGGAGGACAGCATCACAATGCAGCGGGTCTGTCGTAGAAGCGTCTTCACCTCAGTGAGTAGGTCGGAGCAGGAACGGAGGGCAGCATCATGACACATCAGGTCGCAGTAGGTGGCGGAGGCCATGGCGCCGGAGGAGGCGTAAACGCAGCCCGGTGCCCTTGACACGCCGGACGACCATCTATGTGAACAGCTCCAATCCCGCCCAGGCCAGGGCGCATGGAAGAGGGTCGCAGTCCCGTCCAAGCCACAGGGGGAGTGACGATGCGAAGCTGATGATCCACTCACTGTCACTGTGCCGGGGTAACCACTGCTAGTGAAGGTCCGAGAGGGAGCTGTGTACCAGCATAGGCTGTCCAAGTCTGCCGGGCCCGAGGAGTCACAGAAGAAGCCAGCATCGCTCAGGAGCTCTGCTGCAGGAGCGCGGACACACCTCACCAAGGTCCCGGAACCAGGGACCGGGAAAGGGACTGTGACTGCCTGGAGGGTCAGGAGGCATCTATCCGGGTCGACGCCTTCCTCTGAGCAGGGGGGATGGAGGGCAGTCCTGTGGGGAAGACAGGAAGCGATCAGCTGCACCATCGTGTCAAGGGACCGGAAGTCTCCATCCAAGGGGCCAGGGGGCCACCGGTGACGAGGGCGACTGTCCTCTCTGAGGAGGACCGCGACGGAGTTGCCTGGCAAACAGCTGGGGGCTCGTCAGTGTCGGGGGACACGGGTGGGTGATTCACGCCAGGGCAAGCGCGGGGTCGGTCGAGCCCTCAAGGATAGCAAAGTAGCCAGGCGTGAGAAGGAGGTGGTGCCAGGCCGAAAGTGCATCGGCCGTCTCGTCGAAGATCTGGGTCCTGTGGTGCTGAGACGTAAGTGCCTACGAGCGAGAGGTCCGGTCCCACGGGTGCACGTGTGGGAGGCCGACGGGGGGGGGGGGGGGGGGGGGGGGGGGGGGGTATCCCGGAATCCTAGCGCGATCCTTCCGAGTAACTGCAACTGAGCCTGAAGCCAGTCAGGCTGCAAGGCGGGGCAAACAGGCTGGGGCTGGGTGCTGAGGAGCGGGCGCACCAGTTCCAGTAGCCGCACCCGGTCGGGGGCACCGACCCTCACTGCGGAATGAGCTGATCTATGTCGCGTCTGGGTCGACGTAGCCACTGGGCTGGTACTGAGGAGCGGCGGCGGAGCTGATATTCAGTATCCGCGTCGGAGTCCGGAGCAGATCGGGCCGCAAGGCAGGGGGAACAAGCTCGCTGTGGGCCAGGCTCAGGAGGGGGCGCACAAGGTCCAGTAGCTTCATCCGGCTGGGGGCGCTTGTCACTCACCGTGGTGCGGGACAAACGGTGTCGCTGTGGGACCGGATCCGAGGAGCGGCGGGGTTGCTTCCTAGCATCTGCGTCTGAGCCTGAGAGAACTTGGGCCGGGAGGCGGGGCCAAACAGTTCGCCATTGGCTGGGCTCTGAGGGTCAGGTGCACAAAGGTCCAGCAGTCTCGTCCGGCAGGTGGCGCATATCACTCATCGTGGAGTGGGATGATCAATGTAGCCGTCGGACTGGTTTCGAGGAGCGGGGTTGCCAATTCCGCGAAGCTGCATTTGAGCCCGAGAGAACTTGGGCCAGGAGGCGGAGCGAGCAAGCTCGCTGTGGGCCAGGCTCCCGGCACACAAAGGCCTAGTAGCCTCATCTGGCCCGGAGGCACTTGTCCCTGACAGTGAAGTGGGACGAAGGACGTTGGTGCTGGCCTGGTTCCGAGGGGATGGCAGGCCGATATCTAGTAGCCACGTCTGAGCCCGAGAGAACTCGGGCCGGGAGGCGAGGTGAGCAAGCTCACTGTGGGCCAAGCTCAGGGGAGCAGACGCCCCAGGGTCCAGTAGTCCCGTCCTAGGGGATGGAGGGCCGCCACCCAGTAGCCGCGTCTGAGCCCAAGAGAACTCGGGCGGGGAGGTGGGGCGAGCAAGCTCGCTGTGGGCCAAGCTCAGGGGAGCGGACGCACCAGGGTCCAGTAGTCCCATCTTAGGGGTTGGCGGGCTGCTATCCAGTAGCCGTGTCTGAGCCTGAGAGAACTCGGGCTGGGAGGCGGGGCGAGGAAGCTCGCTGTGGGCCAGGCTCAGGGGAGCGGGCGCACAACAGGCCATTGTCCGGGGACCTGCAGCACGTGTCAGGGCCCGGGTAGTCAGTCCCCCAGCGTCAGAGCGGATGCGCCTTGTCCCATCTGCAGTGGCGGCAGGGGGTGAGATAGCGGGTGGCGGTCTCAGGTCGGCATAGGGCGTTCGCGCCGATATAAGCCCTCAAGCGGAGACCAGTGCTCTTCCATGCAGGAGGCGTAGGTGTCACAGGTGTTACTGGAGGCACCACCGGGGGAGACAAACCGCATGCGTGTCGCTCGGCCATTGGAAGTCCCCACAGAGCGTGCAGGTGCGTACTTGGTAACTGTTACACATAGCCAAGGTGAGAGGCGAGTGAGCGTGGCTCCCCGAGGCCACGCAAAAAGAGTGCATAAGCATATGAAGGCGAGCTCCGTATAAAGAGCAAATTTCACGGCCAGTGACACCGCCCGGCGCCCCCGAGCACTGGTCGAGGGCAACAACCGAGGCCTTACCTTGCCATGGCGAGAGAGGCCGGCAAGGAACCTGATACGAAGGCCGTAGGGTACTGTTACGTGTTAGCCATAGTCGTAGTGGGACAATCACACCAGACGCCCACCCGTAGGGTTCTTGGCAGGAAATCTCACTCAGCTGCCACCCGTCGCAAGTGGCTGAAGGTTGTAGGCCCCTCGTGCTCAGCGGAGAATGGCCCAGCACCTCTCAAATCCAACTGAAGTGTTACGTGGTGGAGTCGTAGTCGTAGTATGATAAACACACCAGACGCATGCATGCAAGGTTCTTTTAAATAAACTTCATTCAGCTGCAATCCGTCACACGTGGCTTAAGGATGTAGACAATACTGGAGTAACAGTTCCAACAATATTTTAATTCAGTGATGCGATCTCCACACAATGCACTTCCAAATGCATCAACACTGGTACAAAGTCTCTTCTGCAATGTCCACACTCCGACACAAATTTTCTCATACGCAGCGTCTCACACAATGTACACCCTATACGGGCCACGTACCTATGATAAACTACGTGTCTCTACTACTGACAAATGCAAGACAATGTACGAACGTGCTTTCGTAGTGCCCTCTTTATAACAATTTCCAGAATCATCTATGAAAATCATACAACACAACCAATCAGAACGAAACACGCAACCGAAACTCATTAAAATAATCTTTCTAGAAAAACTACAATAGGCTACACAAATTTGGCTGCTCACTTCTGCTCCAAATCCTTGGTAAAATGACATCTCATAAAAGTATGGAAGACAGTTCACAAACTAGTCGGAAAATTCGAGAACGTTCACGATCCTTCATAACACACAAAAAGTCAACTTTTGATCTAGCATATCTGAGAACGTCTTGATAACGCTGTATGCTTGACGGGAGATCTACTGTTGAATTAATTGAATCTTCTAAATTTGTGAGAATATCAAAATCTTGCAGGTCAGCCAAATCTTTCAACTCTACTGATGGACACGCAACTGGAATAATTCTCGGCTTTGGACCAAGACCGCTCATTTTTATAAAACAAAAATAAAATTTATTTCACTTCCAACACAACATAAAAATCATGCATGACAACTGGTTTGTCATCCTGGTTAGTTACAGATAAGCACAATGATTCAAAGAAACTGGAGCCCAATTTTTTAAACTGTGAATTAGGAAATCTAACAACTACATTTTCACAATATGGGGTAGTTCCAATCGACACACATTTCAACAAAGTCGAAGGCTTTCCATTGTGAAGATTATCAGTAGTGCTTAATTCTTTCAAATGAACATTTAGCAATGTGTGTACTGACAAATGAACAGGGTATCTTCCAGTTATTCTTAATTTTTTGGGTGATAGTAGACGTCCATCTGATTGTGACCAATCTTCATCTGGATATGTTATTTTTTTACCTAAAAAACCAAGTAATAATAAAAGACTAACTGATGCCAAATATAATGTCGCCCCTACTTATGAACAGAAACACACAACGGAATTTTGGCTGAAATGGTAAGCTAAGTGTACGTTTCCTAATAGTAATGTCATCGGTAATGGTTTTGAGGAAATAAATGCGCTCAGTGCCTCACATACGCATTCCTTCACAACACTGAGAACTGGGTACCTCGCTTTCTCTTCAAAAGGCACCCTGTAATTGCAGTGTAGCTCATACCATTGAAAAGGCAAAACCACTTCAATTCTAACATATAGGGGGCAAAACGAAACGTTTCTTGTTTATTTTTGTATTTGATCAGTAAAAAAATTTCAAAAATGAAAAAGTCAATAACTTTTGTATTTTTCAACATACATTTTAGCCCCAAGCACCACTAGAAAGCGCAATTTCTGCTCTTTTAAAATCTACTATCGGTTATTGTGTAATTTTGTGCTACAGCACCCCAATCTCATTTGCATACAACAACACGTGGTCGGGAGCTGATTCGGCAGACATTCAAACTTTCGTGCGCAGAGTTGGAACTTCGATGTTCACGCGACCTACTGCGCTACAAAGTAAACGAATTGCCTTCTAAACTATTAAAAATAGAATATATTAACTATATTTCATGTTTAGTTGGTTACAAATGCATAAATATATTTTATTCTTGATCATTCATCATCCAGTGAAGCCTCGCAGGCTTGCGAGTAGCCATTCACTGCACGGCCTTGCGTATCATTTATAGCATCTGATTACTTACTTACTTACGCCTGTCACCCCTACCCGGGTATAGGCCGTCGACGAGAGACCTCCAGCAACTCCTGTCCTGTGCTTCTCCTTCAATTCTACTCCAGGTGGTTCCCAGTCTCTTGATGTCTGCTTGGAGGTCTCGACGCCAGGAGTTTCTCGGCCTACCTCTTTTCCTCTTTCCCTGGGGGTTCCATGACAATGCCTGCCTAGTGATACTGGAAGCTGGCTTTCTCAGACTGTGACCGATCCATCCCCATCTTCTTCGCCCAATTTCATTCTCTGCTGTTATCTGCTCTGTTCTCTCCCAGAGTCTGACGTTGCTGATCTTCTCTGGCCAGTGGATTTTCAAAATTCTTCTAAGGCAACTGTTCATGAAGGTCTGTACTCTGTTGACTGTGGTTTTTGTCAATCTCCAAGTCTCTGCTCCATATAGGAGAACTGCTTTTACATTGGAGTTGAAAATCCGGACTTTGGTGTGTTGTGACAGCTCTCTGGAACTCCACACTTTTTTCAACTGGAGAAAGGCTGCTCTGGCTTTACCGATTCGTGCTCTGACATCTGCATCAGTGCCGCCTTTTTTGTCTATGATGCTCCCGAGATAGGTGAAGGACCCCACCTCCTCCAACGGGGTGCCAGCAAGCAAGACTGGTTCTTCCCTGGTTGTGTTCAGCCTCATTGTCTTTGTTTTCTGTTTGTGAATGGTGAGGCCCACTTGGGACGAGATGTCAGCAAGCCTCGTGGTCTTGTCCTGCATTTGTTGATGAGTGTGGGACAGTAATGCCAAGTCGTCTGCAAAATCGAGGTCATCAAGCTGTGTCCACAGTGTCCACTGTATTCCACTTCGTCTGTGCTCTGTGGTCATCTTCATGACCCAGTCTATGGCCAGTAGGAAGAGGAACGGAGACAGCAGACACCCCTGCCTGACACCAGTTCTGACCTGGAGCTCCCTGGTGAACTGCCCTTCGTGGATCACGCGACATGTCATGCCATCGTAGCTGCTCTTGATCAGGCGGACGAGCTTTGTGGGTACACCGTAGTGTCGTAGGAGTTTCCACAGAGTCTCTCGGTCCACACTGTCAAATGCTTTCTCATAATCCACAAAGTTGACGTACAGCGGGGAGCTCCACTCCAGAGACTGTTCCACGATGATGCGGAGAGTGGCGATCTGGTCTGTACATGATCGGTTCTTCCTGAATCCTGCTTGCTGGTCTCTCAGCTGGGGGTCAACGGAGCTCTTCATTCTCTCCAGGATGATCCTGTTGAAGACCTCTCCTGGTACTGACAGCAAGGTGATTCCTCTGTAGTTGGAACACTTGCTGAGGTCGCCTTTCTTGGGAAGCTTGATTAGGTACCCCTCCTTCCAGTCAGCCGGCATCACCTCCTCTTCCCAGATCTTTCCAAACAGTGGGTACAGCATCTCCACTGTTGTCTCTAGGTCTGCTTTCAGAGACTCCGCTGGGATGCCATCTGGGCCTGCTGCTTTGCCGTTCTTCAAAAATGCCACTGCTCTTCTGATCTCTTCCCGGCTGGGTCTGTCACAGCTGATGGGTAGGTCGGTCTCTGCCGGCTGGATGTCTGGGGGGTCGGGTGGGCTAGGTCTCTTCAGTAACTCTTCAAAATACTTGGCCCATCTGTCGAGTTGGTCTGCTCTGTCTGCAATAGGCTTGCCTTCTTTGTCTTTTACTGGTCTTTCTGTATGGCCATACTTGCCTGACAATCTTCTGGTAATGTCGTAGAGCTGTTTCATGTTGCCGCTGCCTGCTGCCTTTTCTGCCTCTGCTGCCAGGCTGTCTGTGTAGGCCCTCTTGTCTGCCCTGATACTCCTCTTCACCTCGCGGTTGGCTTCCCAGTATTCCCCCTGTGCCCTTACTTTGGCTGCTCTCGTGCGACTGTTGTTGACAACTGCTTTCTTCTGCTTCCTCACTTCTATCTTCTTCAAGGTCTGTGCCGACAGCCAGTCCTTGTGATGGTGTTTCCTGAACCCTACAGTGTCTTTGCAGGTTGAGTTCAGCGCCTCTCTAACTGCCTTCCACTGCTGCTCTGTGGTGACCGCCTCCTCTTCATTTACTAGCTCCTGTAGCGCTTGAAACCGGTTGGACAGCACCAGTTTGAACTCTTCTCTAACTCCAGTTTCTCTCAGGAGGCCTACATTATAGCGCTGTCTTCTTGTTGTCTCTGTGCGGCTTTTCTTTAGCTTGAGCTTTATTCTTAAGGTAAGCAGATGGTGGTCGGAGGCAACATCTGCTCCCCTCCTCACTCGAACATCTTGAAGGGATCTTCTAAATTTCTTGCTAATGCAGATATGGTCTATTTGGTTCTCTGTTGTATGGTCAGGTGAGACCCAAGTTGCTTTGTGTATCCTTCATAACATCTGGTGTTATGGCAAAAATAGAAGGTTTCTGTGGATTCACGTGGAAAAATGTTGTAGTATAATTCTTTAAGTATTCAACTATTTCTTTTATTTTCGAGTCATATTGAGTTTTACTAGGTTAATTTAGCAAAAACGCAGGGTGGAAGAATTCAAGAAAAGATTACTCTTACTGACAGCGTCGACAGTAAGTCGAGCAGACGATTTTTGTTTGCACTAACATCAGCAATGAGAGAACTCAGACTGGATGTTAGTTGTGTTTTATTATTCAAAATGTGTTTGTGTACCAAATTTGTATCATTGATGATACATGCTTTTCTTTTTGAAAGGCCCCCACCGGGTCTGCCCTAGGGGACCTTGGTGGGGTTGTCTCCTTTTTAGTTCCTAGGGTCACCTTGTCTAACCCCTGCAAGGTGGGTTCTACTCTTTCGGGGGTTTGTATTTCTGTCTTTCTGGTCCATTCATCTGTATTTTTCTTTTGAAATTCTCCCTCCTGTCTGCGCTTCTTGCAGTTCTTTTCTTCATTTAGCGCAGGCACGTCCTGAGAAGGCCTTTGTCGCTTGCGGGACGTAAAGCAATCTATACTCACTCACCCCCTTCTTTTTGAAAGGGGAGGGGGTGGGGGGAGGGTGCAATTTCTTGGATTTTTCTTGTTTTACCAGCCGCACACAGGTGTTTTAGGTCAGTAATAAGTGTGGCTGCTAACTACAGATTAGTGATTGTATAGTGGTTTTTGTTTATTTTTTTGGTGTTGTTTTTCTTTGGTCAAGTGTAATTCAGGTCTGGTTATGAAATATCATCATGAGGAGTTAATAATACTGCAGACACTGCTGACTGACTCACTGTACTAAATCTGATGGCTGGGTTGTGATAATAGCATATTGGGAGTGGCAGGTTATTGGTCAGAAGTATCTTATCATGTATTTTCCAAAAGCAAACTTACTCATGTTACATGTTTGCAAGCATGTTAAACACTTTGGTGACAAACACTTTGATGTATGAACCATTCATGTGGACCAACTATAGAAGCTGAGATATGACATTCTTGTCATTGTACCTGTTAGGGTTATCCTTGGATGCCCTTTTTACCCTTTGCAAACTTGCATGAATAGTGATGTTATTAGCGCTATAACTTTTACTTGTATTAACTGACACCTCAGGAAAAAAAATAAGCAAACACTATGTAGTAATCTGAGTATACAAAACAAATTTAGAGTCTGTCGGATGATTACTTGAATAATGCTGTGGGCATGAAATGCCCCTTTTGCATGTTACTGTGAGCCATTTTACTTTTTTTGGGTCAACTTTGGGGTCACAACACAAAGCAACATGTGCATGTAGCAATCATGTCTTTATTGTTATGGTTGCATGTATAAATAGTATACTATGTGCAAATATTTAACCAGTAGTCATAAGTAGTCGATAGTTATTTGAGCACAGACTTGGTCTTTCATCTTAAATGATATATTTACTCGGCAGAGCTAAAAATTTAAACCTTCATATCTCGCAAACGGTTAAAGATACACCTATGAAGTTTTGCACCTGTTAAATATTAACATTGTGCATAGGTACATACCATTTTTACCCCAAACAGTTTTATTTCAAATTTTGGCTGGACCCACCTAGTAAATGCCACAGTTCCACAAAAGGCTTAGAACCGCATGAGCCCCAACATCTGCAGGGACTCATGAGGATCAATGCCCCTTGCATACACCACTTAAACCAATATTCGTCATCTATGATCAACTACCTGGATTTGGGCAGTAAAAGCCTCCTGAGCAGTTGGTGCACTGCGAAACATCGTACAGTCCAGTAGAATTGGAGAAAGTGCCAGCAGGACAAGCAGTTGGCAAATCACTGCCGGTCGGACAGTATGATCCCTCGGGGCACTGCAGGAAGTTGCCCACATCAGCTCCACCAGAACAGTAGTAACCTGAAAAACATGTCAACTCCATGACAGACTATGTCTGATCATTCCTACCTCTAAATGACTTTTACAACTTTGTTCTTGTACGAGGCATGGACGATTGATTGGCCATGATAGTTTAGGGAAGTGCCCTTTAAAAAACACCACAAAACTGGTGCTACCTTGAAAAATCAGGGCTGATCCCTCTTTCACTGTGGTGTCTTTTCTAAGAGTGAATGTAATAAAATATGAACTATCATAAACAAAACAAGTCCGTTTATACAAAAGCATCACTAAATGCCTGCAAAACAACCTGTAATTCTCTTGGGACTAGTGTCTCTTGGGACTAGTGGCTCAGCATTGGAAAGGCTGATCACAGTGTTTCCTTGAACCAGGCAACACTGTGATTGTCTTCCTTGAGTTGTACTTTGTCCTTAGCATATGATTCTAACAAAAGATCATCGGGACGATGTTGACCTCAGCTGGCATGCTCACAGCTGTGCGCATGCCAACTAAGGTCAACATCCTCAGGAAGAACTTTTCTCTGTAGCTTTGGCTATGGAGATGTCTGATGCACAGATACTGTGAATTTAGCATACCCCTCAACCACCAGCACCAGCATCCACCCTCTAACACACCCCCTAACCCTACCTCCCCCAATCCCCCTCCCCTATCCCCTTTCATTTACAATGGGGTGATAATCAGATCATTTCTTGAGCCCTCACCTGCTTGGCATTGTGGTCCAGCAGCTGTCATGTTGTAGTCAGGACAGTATTGACCACCAGTACAGTTCCTGCATTCTCTCACACTCTGCCGTCCAACAGATGGGTTATATGTCCCTGCTGGGCATGACTGAGGCGAGGCACTTCCAGTCGGACAGTAGAAGCCCATGGGGCAGATGTCAGCGTCAATGCCTTGCGAAGGTCTGGAGCTGTTGGCACCAAGTGTGCAGTAGTAACCAGCGTCACACAGGCCTGTGGGTTGACTCAACCCTTGGCTGTCACAGTATTGGCCACCAGGGCAAAGCTGGCAGTCTGAGATAGAAGTGCGATGTGTCTGGTTGTTGTAGGTCCCTAGAAAGAACAGAGCACAAAGTTATTCACTAAAACCATCAAGTTAGGCATTTTATTTTCAGGATAAAACTGATGGGCTAACACATGAAACACCTTGTAAAAATTCATACACCTGAAAAAGTTAATCTGATTGCTGTCCATAGTGCTTTTGCTCAAGGTCATTCCTGCGAGAATCACCTTGAACAAACAGTGCTATGGACAATTCAGTTCGTTAAAAATGGGATCCTCTGCACTTGGAAAGGCCCATCCTGCCCACCAAAAGTCTTCCTTTCAACATCATGCCAATATTGGTCAGCTATGAACAGCCAAAGAGTAAAATTCCCAAGCTTAGAAGCTGTCTTCTGAAAGCTGTTACCCTCCAAAAATGACTGCTTCCGAGACAGATAGCCTCTATTTACCAGTACAGTTCAAGGGTGGCACCAATATAGCTTGGCACCCATACCACTACCGCAGAGAGGCACCACGCTATTCTGGTACCACCCTTCATTAATAATCAAGATGAAACCAAATGTTTTGCACTGTGTTGTGGCTGAATGTTTGAATTAAGAAATGTGATTTGTTTTTGAAAAGTGAAATATTAATATTTCCGGCCAACAAGCGGCATGCCAGTGAAAATGACTGTGTGGGGGTGCTGGTTTTTATTTCATTATAATGACTCAAAACTCAGTGTTACCATCATGATATTATGTGTTATAAATGATGTTGATGGACTTTGTCGGAGCGGTGCCCTCTGAACACCGGCGCTGTACTCTATAGCGACGGGCCTCCAGGTGCAGCTTTGACCGTTGTTTTATGTTGCCATGGGAGATTATTCAGTTCCTTTTGATGGTAATTTGTTTCTGTTGTTAACTTGTATTTTTATGTACTAGCCTTAGTCAAGTAGGAATTTAACAAAAGAGCATAATTTTTATACTAGTGTGTTCAGGAGACTTAGGGCTGTCTTAGCATTCTGTTCTTGTCAGGGAGGTTCGGGTCGGGATGAGGCCACTGGTGCCGGCCATTAGATGCCTTGGCGACGGGCTTCACCCGTCCCGAGTCATTGTCCATTTTGTAGCTCTGTTATTTGTAATTTGTGGAAAGTCCGAGTGAGTGAACGTGAGCAGCACCTGCAGTGGCAAGACAATTTTTGCTGTGTATGATTATCTTCTATTACAGCAACAATAAAGTCATCTTGAATCTTGAATTTCAGCCTAAATCCGTTGTGTGAATAAGCACAAATGGGGAGGCGACTCCAGGGAGCACAATTATCAAACGCAACCCCAGGTGGCCTCCCCTCCCTTCCTATCAGGCCCTATGGGCTGTCCCACCAGTTTCACACTAAGCGAACTGGCGGCAAGCAGGGTAGGCGGGAGGGCCCTTCGAGTAATGCCATCGGTAAGTATTTTTCAAAAACAAATATATTTTAGAGAAAAATTAATTTGTTTCCTCAAAACCCTTACCGATGGCATTACTGATGATAGGAAGAATAATGAAAAGGCAGAGGGTGCTGCCCACATACCCCGTGATCGTAACAAGCTTAGTAAGGCGCCGAGGGTGCACTCCCGACGATTTCAACTAAGCGTTACCTATGGCGCTTCCTGCGCCAGGAGGGAGTGCTGCGCCGCCGAGACATTGCCCAGGAGTGCCAGGTTCTTGCACTGTCCTGAGAGATCGCGCAGGTAGAAGCAGGCAAAGGTGGAACTCGATCGCCACCCCACCGCCGACACAATGTCTCACACCGCACAGTTGCGGTCCAATGCGATGCTAGTGGAGACCACTCTGACTTCATGGGCTCATATTTGTAGCCTCTTAGTCCCCTCAGGGCAGAGGTCCTCATACGCAGACCGGATGACCCATCGGAGCCAAGATGAGATGGTTTGGGCCGAAATGTCGTTCCTGCCTCGCCACAGAGGCAGGAAAAGGCGGGTCCGGCCCCCGCCGGTGGGGATGTGTTCAGCGCAGGTAGATCCGTAATGTGCGCACCGGGTCCTGCTGGCGCGACTCCTGCGATCTATCAGACCCCTGAAGGGGTTGGAGCGTAATTACTTGTGCCCCAACCGCCGGCAGCCTGTTCTTTGCCAGGAAGGCAGTGTTCATCAGGAGCTATACTGACCCATTCGCTCTCCACTGTAGACGGGATGGGGTACAGACAATGCGTGGAGTTCGCTGACCCTGGAAGCTGAAGCGAGGGCAAGGAGGAAGCACGTCTTCCTGGTTACATCCGCCAAGGTGGCCAGGGGAAAAGATTTGAACCGGCCCAAATTAAGCCACGTGAGCACCCAAGCAAGGTCCCACCGCAGAAGCAGGGAACGTTGGACTGGTCGCTGCAAATCGAAGTGGGCCATGAGGTCCGCCAGGTCCTTACATGCTGCTGGATCCGGTCGTCCCAAGTGCGTGTCGGCGATCATGGAGAGATAGCCCCGGGTGGTAATGGGGGCCAGACCCTGATCGGTAAATAGCCAGAGGAAAAACTCGGCCAGCTAGGGTGCCAAAAGAGACGTGGGAGACAGGTCTCTGGCCTGGCACCAATCCTGCAACACCTTCCACTTCCCCTCGTAAACCATTAGGGTGGAAGATCTGTGAGCTGCTGTGATAGCCGCCACTGCAGCACCCGAGAAGCCTCTTGTGGCGAGGGCCGCCCGCACAACCTCCAAACGTGTAGTTGGAGCCTCTCTGGGCACGGGTGGAACAGGTTCTGCCTCGGCCGTTTCAGCATCATGTGCGGTGACGGTAGCCGCAGCGGAGGGTCCGTGGCCAAACTCAGAAGGTCCGTCATCCAGCTTCGGTTCCAAGTGAAGGGGGCGACCAGGAAGACGATCGCATTGGCGCCCCGGAGCTTCTGCAGAACATTGGGTACCAACACAGCTGGGGGGGTACGCGTAGGCCACTAGGCCATCCCAAGGGATCGACAGGGCGTCTACTGCCCACGCGAGAGGGTCCGGCACGGGCGTGACAAAGAGGGGAAGCTGGGCGTTCCACCGTGTCGCAAACAGGTCGACCATGGGCATCTCCAATGAGCGCCTATCATCTGGAAGAGCTCCGGCTTGAGTGTCCACTCGGTGTGTAGGAGCTGTCCTCGACGGGAGAGAGAGTCTGCGAGAACGTTCAGGTGGGCCGGGATGTGCCGCGCTCGGAGCTCAATGTCTCGATCTCTGCACCAAAGCAGCAGCTTGTACAGGAGCATGCAAAGGGATGGTGAATGGTTGTCCCCTTGCTTCTGAATGTAGGACACCACTGAGGAGTTGTCCAAGAGGATCAGCACCGCCTGGGGCGTGAGGCGAGGCTCCCAGTGTTCCAATGCCCGGCGCACTGCCTCCAGTTCCAACCAGTTGCTGTGTCTGTTCCGTAAGGCTGGAGGCCACTGGCCCGCAATCTCGTCGAACTCGGGCAGGAGATGTGCCCCCCAGCCCGACTGGCTCGCATCCATACACAGCGAGAGCCGCGGAGGGGGGGGGGGGAGGCGAGGGGTACTCCCGACCCGAACTGGGTGGTGTCAGCCCACCGTAGGAGGTGGTAGGAGGTGTGATCGGACCAGGGGGTCCACAGGAACCGGAGCGACCAGGTCGCCCGAAGACGGGCGCCAGTGGTAGAGGAGATGTAGCTGGATTGGCTGCGAATAGAGCCGGCCGAGAGGAAGCAGTTCCGCCGCGGCGCTGATGAGTCCCAGCAGCTGCAGCCAGGTCCTGGCCGGGCACAAGTCTGCAATGCACATCTGTTGCACTAACAGCGAGAGCTTCAGTATGCGTGCTTCCGTCAGTCTCACTCTGTTCTGCTCGGTCAAGAACTCCATTCCCAGATGGACAAAGGTGCAGGAGGGAGCAAGGTCCGATTTCCCTAGGTTGACCAGGAAGCCCAGTCGCTGCAAGAGTGACATAAAACTGTCGCGGTCCGTCTCCAGAGTAGACGCCACCTGATTTCGTAGGAGCAGGTCGTCCAAGTAATTTGACGTCGGGCTGGAGGAATCCCGCCGGGATAGGGCCACCACCACATCCATGATCCTGGTGAAGGCCCAAGGGCTGAGGTTGAGGCCGAAAGGGAGCACTTGGAATTGGTAGACTATCCCGCGAAAGGTGAAGTGCAAGTATCGGCGGGACGCAGGATGTATCAGGACATGCAGACAGGTGTCGGTGAGATCCAGGCTGATAACAAAGTCCATGAGACGTACTGCCGCTCTCACCGCCCGCGCCGTCTCCATCCGAAATGGAGGGGCCATGATGAACCTGTTCAAAGCCGACAAGTCAATGACCGGATGACACCTGCCGTCCGGCTTGGGAACTAAGAAGAGGCGGCTATAGAAGGCTGGTGAGTGGCGAGCGGCGGAGAGGGGGCGGAAGTCTGAAAGAGATCTGGAGCCCCTCCGAGACGGCGGCAAGTACCCAAGGGTCGTCGGGAAGTAGAGACCGCCACTCATCCCAGAAGAGGGCCAACCTCTCGCCGACTGGGAGCTCTGGAACGGTCGGGGGGGAGGGAGGTCGAGGAGGCAGCGAGTCACTGGGTCCGACTGTGCCTCCGTCGGCGAGCGCCGTAGGGCCAGGGACGAAATGGCTCTGCGAGCCGTGTCCACAGAGGAAGAAGCGAGGGGAGTCTGCGCCACGCAGATCCCGAGGAGCCGGGCACGAGGAGGGTCTGTAATTCCGCAAGGGGCGACCCGCGCTAAAAGCGGGAGGACTCCGTGGAGGCCATGGGAGGCCACAGATCTTTGGACGCCTCCCGAACGGACTGCCAAGTAGGGCCAAAGAGATGGGCTCCCCCTGGGGGGAGGGGGGGGGGCCTGTCGGAGCTGTATTTTGACTGAGGCCGGAAGTCCAGTGCACCGCCGCAGTACCACGTCCCGTCTCATCAAGTTGCAGTTAGCCACAGCTGCTACCGTGTTCGTGGAGGCGTGGTAAACTGCTCGATTGGCAGTCACAGCTAAAGAATGCAGATCGCGTAGGGGATCCGGAGTCTCCAGGGAAGCCCAGAAATCTTCGATGCGGCGGACCACCGTCTGCGTTGCCAGCTCCAAGAAGCCGAGGCAGGCTAAGGCATTCCAAACAAGGAGCTGTCTTGTCAAGTCCCGGTGTTAGAGTCCCTCCCCACGCTCCCCCTACCGCCACTCTGTGCCAGTGCTGCAGAGTCCACCGGCGGGAGGGGGCACAGAAAAGCCTGGGTGTGCCCCACATACCAAGACTGCTGAAAACGGATGTCAACATCCACTGGCCATCGGCGTTCAGCGAAGAAGTTCTTTTCCCTGAACTTGCCCTGCTGCAGGTGGGAGATGAATGCTTCTGCGAGGTCACGAAACAGGGGAGGCTGCGAGAGGGACTTGACGCGCTTTCGCCTGCCGCGAGGCGTCAACCAAGGCAGAGGCCTTCCGCTTGAGGGGAGGAGATGGAGGGCACCAGGTTGGAGGAAGGGAGCTGGTAATCATCCGAGCGGCTGCGTCCAGCACCTTAATGTCTCGGATCCCGCGGGTCAGTGAGGGGCAGAGGGTGAGGAGCTGTGGAGCGAGAGTGAGGACTGCTGCCTGTAGAGAGAGAGGATGCCGTGGGACGATGAGACAGAAGTGCCGACACGGAGTCCTCTGGATGTAGACTAAGGACATCCTCTTCCCACTCTCCACCAGAAAGGTCCGCAAGGGGTGGAGGGGGAGGGTGAGCCTGCGCGTAGGCGGACAGAAGAGGGCAGCACACGGGGGGCCGTGGCCGCGTCGGGAGAAGGGGTCCGCGAACCCGAAAGCCTAGCTGGGCGCTCAGAGGAGGCGGAGCGACGCGAGAAACACCGGAAGCCCAGAGCCAAAACAGCACTCACTTGAGACCGAGGGCGCCGTGGCGGGGCACGGATGCTAGCCCGCGAATCCCCACGCGCCAAAAGCGGGAAGTCCAAGCGGCAAGCGTCCCTCAGTGAACGAGAACGCCGAAAATCGGAGCGAAGATCCCCGTGGCGAGGATAAGAGCTCCCTGAAAGCCGATGGAAGGTCCTCTGCCCAGGAAGAACGACAAGTGACGGAGAGCATCCACGACGCGAGTGTCCATCCGTCCACTGGTGCCATGGCGGTCTGCGATCTGAGCTCCATGCTGCAGGGTGGATAGGCACCTTAAGTTAAGGGCGGAGCTCAAGGGCGAGCGGGCTTCCGGAGCGCTCAGTTCACTGGGCAACGCTCGTGTGCGGTCATTCCATGGTCTGCGATCTGAGCCCCGTGTCGCAGGGTGGACAGGTGCCTTATGGGTGGGGCTCAAGGTTGAGCGGGCCTCCGGAGCGCGCAGCTCACTGGGCAATGCTCGTGTGAGGACACAGGCAGGAGCGCATCGGGCCTGTGAATGCTTCTCTTGTGTGTGTGTGTCGTATCAACGGCCTGGGCCCTGGTCTCGGTCTGGCTGCGGCCAGCTGAGTGGGGCCGTTCCTGCGTCCGTAAGCTTCGATCCCCAACTGGGGGGGGGGGGGGGGGGGGGGGGCGCGAACAGTCAGGGAGTGAGCACACTGGTCAGTAGCGGTCAGCTTTTGCACAGACAGCCGTGCAATGTCCGAGAAAGACCGCTTGCGGGGTCTCGGGGGTCCGGTAGGCACAGCAGCGGAAGTCGCGGTAGCCAAGGGGAGCGGGGCCGGAGGCAACATACTGCGATCCTGGGCAGCCAAGGGTTGGTCCCGTCGATAGAAATCCCAGAGGAGGGACCAATGTTGCTCTTTCCAAGAGTCACAAATCCGGCAGGGTCAGGAAGAGGAGCAGCCTGAACAGGGTAGGCATAGGCCATGATTGTCGCTAGGCCACTGGAATCCCCAGCAGGCTGGGCACGAACGCAGCTGAGCACTGCAATAGACCAACAGAGCACGTGAACGAAAAAAACAGTGAGCGAAAGTTCGTAAATTCGTAACTCTCCCGAGCTGTACATTCCCCAATTATTATGTTTTAAAATTCTCGATAAAGTACCATACTGCTGAGCCATCGCGGTACCTTGCCCACACTAGGAAGGGTGATAAGGATGATAGCACAACCACCGTGCGGCCTGCGTACAACGGCACGCGGTGGCGCAATAAAATGCCCGGACAAAATTTGCACATTTCCCAAGCTGTGGCATTGATGTTTTAGTAATCCTAACTAGGATGGGAGGAAAGGAAAACAGTGGCATTTCCCAAATATTATGTGCAATACTCCGCGCGGCGAGTGTCCCTCACCGCGGCGCGAGGAAGAACAACACCATGAGGCCGGAGACCGTCCGCCATGGCCGATGACTCGGGCACCAAAGAGACCGTACCTCATTGAAATCTCTGTGGGAAGAGAGAGAGTTCAGAAGAAAAAGAAGAAGAGAATTCTTCAGGAAAGAACCACCAACAATCAGTCTGTCGAAGAATTCCGAACCGGTGAAGAGAACAAGTGTAAACAATCACAACGGCAAACGGTGCAACCGACCGGAAGGCAGCTAAGCGTGAAACTGGTGGGTCAACCCATAGGGCCTGATGGGAAGGGTTAGTTAGTTAGTTATTTGGGTTTAAGGCCGAGCAGGCGACTAAGGCCATCTCATGGCGGGATGGGTAAAAATCTGGTCAGCCAGACTAAAAGCAAGGTCTTAAAACAAGATGTAAATATAGCTTAAAAATGTCAGGCTAAAATGTCGCACATGTCCTTAAAAGAAACGTCTACAGACTCTCAAAAAGGGCAAATTAAAAAATTCACAGTCTATGAATGCTCAGATCTTGTTAAAAATATTGCATTCTCTCAAGAAATTGAAGATTTTGTCCAGGGGAACATCCCAGAACAAAACCTTCAAGGAGTCTGCTGTGAAGTGTTTATATCTTGTGTCAATTAGATCAGCACAATACAGCAAAAAGTGTCAAACAGAAAACTGCTCATCACAGGCAAAACACCATGGACGTTCATCCTGTTTAAGTAAGGAGGGGTTAATTTGCAGTTATTAAGCCAGCTGCCCTGTTTAAGCTATGCAGACAAGTATGGCTGCACTGCAGATGGCTAATTATGATTAAAAGTATCATCAAAAATAAATCTCATACTCACCAAGTGGACAAGGGAATTCATTACTCCTGGTGGTGTTATCGGGACAGTAATATCCCACAGAACACCCCGAACTGTTGTACAAAACCACTGGTGCCATGACGTTGTCGCAGAAATAACCAGCCGGGCATCCTTTACACCCAGCCTGTCCATACTCATCCTGATACGATCCTGAGGCACATCTTACCGGATAATCGCTCCCCTCTGGGCAGTAGTGTCCCAAGGTGCATTTAAGAGAGGCTGGACTGGAAGAGTCTTGTGCACCTGAGCAGTAGTACCCAGCAGAGCACGGTCCATCTGGTAAAACATTGCCACTGCCGTCGCAATAGAGTCCCGGTGTGCAGTCTAGGCAGTCAGAGATGGCATCACTGCCTGTGCTGTTGAGGTACGTGCCTGAGGGGCAAAGGACAGGTGCAGGGCTACCTGTCGGGCAGTACGCACCTTGTGGGCAGATGTCACCTGCAATAGAGTTGAAAACAATGTACAACTACTTAAGTAAAAGGCAAAATATAACAATATCTTCAACGTAAAATACCTTTCAAATATGCATGCACATCAATAAGTTCCTCACAAATTTAGTTTTAAAAAATCTTTGTTCTACAACAAAAATCATTGGCAATTCTATTAGACCCCAAGAAATTACCTGGGGGATTGATTTAATGTAATTTCCTAGATTCTAACAGAAATGTCAATGACTTTTTTGCAGTACAAAGAATTTTTAAATCCCTATAAAAGGGGTGAAATAGTTTTTAAACTTAAAATTTTTTTTTTTTTTTTTTAAGTCTGTCAGACCTGTCACATTTCCACTGGTGGGGTTTGGAATGCTGGCACCACCTGAACAGTAATACCCTGAAAAGCACTGTCCTGACGTATTACTCAGTCCAGGTCCTGCGCAGTAATTGCCAGGATCACACTTGATAGGTTGATATGCGCCAGCAGGACAGTAGTACCCTGCCTGACACTGGCTGCCGCCTGTGCCAGTTGGCATGGAAGTGTTGGAGCCTCCATTGCAGTAGTAACCAGCAGCACAGTCGCCTGAGGGCTCAGCAAGTCCAGACTGACCACAGAACTTGCCCCCTTCAACAGAAGGAAAATGTAAAATCATGCAACTCATAAAATGATCACCCCAAAAATGAGGACACTGATTTTTTTTTTTAAAAACACAATGGGAGATTATTCAATCGGCCATGACAGGACAAACATGATTACAGTAGAACCTGTTTTCTTTCTTATTTGCTCTTTAAAAAAAGTGGTCTTAAAAGATTTCTCTTAAGTCTTGAAGGGCAAACCGTGTCATCTGTCATTAAGTGGCTACAGCTACCTAAATGATGGTCTTTAATGACAAATAATCTCTCATAAAGGTGGTCACTCAAAACTGGTTGTGTTGTATTCACGGGTTGTGCCTGATAGCTTGATACCCACAAAAATAGTACAGAGCCAATCAGGCACCGCAAGTAAACACTGATCATAACTCGTACTTTGGACATAGCCAAAATTTAGATTGTAGTTTCACAGCTGAAATATTCTGATGGCTGAACTTACCTGGACACTGGAGGCAGTCGCTAGAAGTGGTGCGTATGGTTAGATTGTTGTAGGTGCCTGCGTCACATGGGTACTGATTCCACCAAAGTGTTCCTGGTGGACAGTAGTGGCCAACTGGACACTCATAGTCCGTGAAGTTGGATGTGGCCACTGGGCAGTAGTAGCCTGGAAAATATAATGCTCGAAAGTGCAGAAAGTGCTGATCAAATGGAAAACTATACACCCTTTTCAAAGCTACGATGTAAGCGGAGCAGATATAATGCATTGGGAGCAAGTCACACACATCTGACAAAGAGTTCTCGGGTTTCATTTCTGATATACATATGTGATGGACATAATGATGCACAGTAGGACCTCAGGCAATGGACGGAGAATGCTTTCATGGCTGACTGAGCTTACACAACTGGCGCTCCGACTCAAGATTAAGCAGTCGCTATACAGAGGGTCAAGTAGCAGTACGGAGTGACAACAGCTAGCAACAAGCATTATACACAGGTGATATTGCATAAAGGGTCAATATACACAAAAAACTAACGGGAGTAAGTTGTAGTGGTAGCTTTGAGCAGGCAAGTTTGACTGTATATGGATACACCGCAAACAGCCATGCATCTATATTCAAGTACAGCACATCTTGAATGAGTTAAACAGAACTCCAGTAACACTGCAATGTGATTCAAAATCTAGAAGTACATCTTTCCTCTAATATCATCTGCCTTCCAATACCAAACTTTAAAAATGCACAATCCACGTGTCCTGCTCACCTGCAGGGCACACTTTGCAAGAATCCAGTCCCTCCACATCAGCGTATGTGCCATTGTCACAGGGCACCGGGACGATACTGAGAATGCCACCTGGACAGTAGTGACTGACGGGGCATATTCCTCCTGTTCCCACCATGCGATCATCATAGCATGTGTTGTTGAAGGATGTTGACTGGTTTGCTCCACCTGGGCTCCCACGATCCACACCTGACTGACACCAATAACCCGCTGAACATCTACCTGTTTTAGTAAATAGAAGCAACACAGCAATTTAACCAAATGACATCACAGCCGTTGCAGCCCTATGCTCAATAGATTAGGAAGTGGATTACAAAGTTACAGTGTACAAAATCACAACTTTAAACTAATCAAATCCAAGACTTGTTACCACCAAAAGAACATATAACACAAGTGTGCTGGTATATGATTTGGACCTTACAGCCTAGAGTTTACATCAATAAGGTCTAACATCACAGACCAGCACACAAATATGGAAAAATTAATTTTTCTCTAAAATATATTTTTTCTAAAAATACTTACCAATGGCATTATTAATAGGAAGATACGCTAGCTAACCTGATTTCAGCCTAAGTCTGTTGTGTGAACAAGCACAACCGGGGAGGCAACTCCGGGGAGCCTGTTTATCAAACACAGCCCCGGGTGGCCTCCTTTCCCTTCCCATCAGGCCCTATGGGCTGACATACCAGTTTCACGCGAAACGAACTGGCAGCAAGCGGGGTAGGTGGGAGGGCCCTTCGAGTAATGCCATCGGTAAGTATTTTTCGAAAAAATATATTTTTGAGAAAAATTAATTTGTTTCCTCAAAACCCTTACCGATGGCATTACTAATAGGAAGAATAACGAAAAGGCAGAGGGTGCCGCCCACATACCCCGTGACAGTAACAAGGTTAGTAAGGTGCCCAGGGTGCACTCCCAAGCATTACCTATGGCACTTCTGGCGCCAGGAGGGAATGCTGCACCGCCTAGACATTGCCCAGGAGTGTCAGGTTCTTGCGCTGTCCCGAGAGGTTGCGCAGATAGAAGCGTGCGAAGGTGGAACTCGATTGCCACCCCACCGCCACCACGATGTCTTGCACCGCACAGTTGCGGTCCAATGCGATGCTTGTGGAGACCGCTCTGACTTCGTGCGCTCGGATATGCAGCCGCTTAGCCCCCTCAGGGGAGAGGTCCTCATACGCAGACCGGGTGACCCATCGGAGCCAAGAGGAGATGGCTTGGGTCGAGATGTCGTTCCTGCCACGCCGAAGAGGCAGGAAGAGGTGGGTCCAGCTCTGCTGGTGGGGTCGTGTTTGGCGCAGATAGATCTGTAAGGCGAGCACATGGTCTTGCTGGCGCGACTCCTGCGATCTATCAGACCCCTGGAGGGGTTGGAGCGTGATTACTTGCACCCCTACCGCCGGCAGCCTGTTCTTTGCCAGGAAGGCAGGGTTCGTCAGGAGCTGCACTGACCCGTTCGCTCTCCACTGTAGACAGGATGGGGCCACAGACAATGCGTGGAGTTCGCTGACCCTGGAAGCTGAAGCGAGAGCGAGGAGGAAACATGTCTTCCTGGTTACATCCACCAAGGTGGCCAGGGGCAGAGGTTCGAACCTGCCCGAATTAAGCCACATGAGCACCCACACAAGGTCCCTCCGCGGAAGCAAGGAACTTTGGACCGGGCGCTGCAACTCGAAGTAGGCCATGAGGTCTGCCAGGTCTTTACACAGTCCTGGATCCGGCCGGCCCAAGCGCCGGTACATGTCGGCGATCATGGAGAGATAGCCCCAGATTGTAATGGGGGCCAGACCCTGATCGGTAAATAGCCAGAGGAAAAACTCGGCCAGCTGGGGTGCCAAAAGAGCCATGGGAGACAGGTCTCTAGCATGGCACCAATCCTGGAAGACCGTCCACTTCCCCTCGTAAACCCTCAGGGTGGAAGATCTAAGAGCTGCTGTGATAATAACGGTATTATTATTATTATTATTATAGCCGCCACTGCCGCACCTGAGAAACCTCTTGCGGCGATGGCCATCTGCACAACCTCCAAGCGTGTAGTTGGAGCCTCTCGGGGCATGGGTAGAACAGGTTCTGCAGCGGCTGTTTCAGCATCGTGCGTGGCGACGGTAGCCACAGCGGGGGGTCTGTGGCCAGGCTCAGAAGGTCCATCGTCCAGCGTCGGGTCCAAGTGAAGGGAGCGACCAGGAAGACGATCGCGTTGGCGCCCCGAAGCTACTGCAGAACCTTGGATACCAACACAGCTGGGGGGTAAGCGTAGGCCACAAGGCCATCCCAAGGGATCGACAGGGCGTCCACTGCCCATGCGAGCAGGTCTGGCATGAGCAAGACAAAGAGGGGGAGCTGGCCGTTCCACCGCGTAGCAAACAGGTCGACCATGGGCATCTCCCAATGGGCGCCTATTATCCGGAAGAGCTCTGGCTTGAGTGTCCACTCGGTGTGCAGAAGATGTCATTGACGAGAGAGGGAGTCTGCGAGCATGTTCAGGTGTCCCGGGATGTGCCGCGCCCGGAGCTCGATACACCAAAGCAGCAACTGGTACAGGAGCATGCAAAGGGATGGCGAATGGGTGCCCCCTTGCTTCTGAATGTAGGACACTACCGTCAAGTTGTCCGAGAGGATCAGCACCCCCTGGTGCGTGAGGCAAGGCTCCCAGTGTTCCAATGCCCAGCGCACCGCTTCCAGTTCCAAACAGTTGCTGTGTCTGTTCCATAAGGCTGGCAGCCACTGCCCCGCAGTCTCGTCGAATTCGGGCAGGAGATGTGCCCCCCCCCCCCCCCCAGCCCAACCGGCTCACGTCCGTACATAGCGAGAGCCGCGGGGGGGGGGGGGGGGGGGGGGGAGGCGAAGGGCACTCCCGACCCGAGCCAGGTGGTGTCCGCCCACTGTTGGAGATGTGGCCGAACCAGGGGGTCCACAGGAACCGGGACTACCAGGTCGCCCGAAGACGGGCGCCAGTGGTGGAGGAGATGTAGCTGGATCACCCGCGAATAGAGCCTGCTGAGGGGCAGCAGTTCTGCTGTGGTGCTGATGAGTCCTAGCAGCTGGAGCCAGGTCCTGGCCGGGCACGTGTCCGCGATGCACATCTGCTGCGCTAACAGCGAGAGCTTGAGTATGCGTGCTTCTGTCAGTCTCACCCTGTTCTGCTCGGTCCGGAACACCATTCCCAGATGGACGAAGGTGCGGGAGGGTGAGAGGTCCGATTCCCGTTGATGACCAGGAAGCCCAGTCGCTGCAAGAGTGACATAAGACTGTCCCGGTCCGCCTCCAGAGTAGAAGCCACCTGGTTCCACAGGAGTAGATCGTCCAAGTAATTGGACGTCGGGCTGGAGGAATCCCGCTGGGAGAGGGCCACCACCACATCCAAGATCCTGGTGAAAATCCAGGGGCTGAGGTTGAGCCCAAAAGGGTGCGCTTGGAATTGGTAGACTATCCCACAAAAGGTGAAACGCAGGTATCGGAGGGAAGCAGGATGTATCGGGACGTGCAGATAGGTGTCGGCGAGATCCAGGCTGATCGCAAAGTCCATGGGAAGTACGGCCGCTCTCACCGCCCACGCCGAAAAGGAGGGGCCATGATAAATTTGTTCAAAGCCGACAAGTCGATGACCGGACGCCACCTGCCGCCCGGCTTGGGAACCAGAAAAGAGGCGGCTGTAGAAGGCTGGTGAGTCGGGGCTTGTGACGACCTCCATGGCAGCCTTCCGAAGCAGGGAGGCAACCTCATCCGACAAAGCATCGGCTTTCCCGGGATCAGCAGGAGACCGGGCCCAGAGTGGCGAGCGGTGAAGAGGGGGCAGAAGTCTGAAAGATATCTGGAGCCCTTCCGAGACGGTGGCGAGTAACCACGGGTCGTCGGGAAGCAGAGACCGCCACTTGTCCCAGAAGAGGGCTAACCTCCCGCCGACCGGGGGCTCCGGAACACTCGGGGAGGGGGGGGGGAGGGAGGGGGATGAGGAGGTAGGAAGTCACTGGGTCCTCTCGCGCCCCTGGCGGCGAGGGCTGCAGGGACCAGGGGCGTAGCGGCTCCACGAGCCGCGTCCACGGAGGAAGAAACAAGGGGGGTCCGCGCCGCGATGATCCCGCGGAGTCGGTCGCAACGAGGGTCTGTAATTCCGCAAGGGGCGACCCGTGGGCCTGCGGATGGTAGAAAAGTGGGAGGGCTCCGTGGAGGCCATTGGAGGCCAAAGATCCTTGGACGCCTCCCTAACCGACTGCCAGGTCGGGCCAAAAACAAGGGTCCCCCCCCCCCCCCAGGGGGGCCTGTCAGAGCTGTATCTTGACTGAGGCCAGAAGCCCAGTGCACCGCCGCAGTACCGCGTCCCATCTCATCAAGTCGCAGTTAGCCACAGCTGCTACCGCATTAGTGTAGGCGTGGTAAACTGCCCGATTGGAGGTCACTGCTAAGGAATGCAGATCACGTAGGGGATCCGGCGTCTCCAGGGAAGAGCAGAAATCTTCAATGCGGCGGACCACCATCTGCGTCGCAAGCTCCAAAACGCTGAGGCAGGCTAAGGCATTCCGCACAAGGGTTGCCGTCTTGTCGAGCCCCGGGGTAGCATCTCTCCCCGCGCTACCCCTACCGCCGCTCTGCACCAGCGTCCACCGATGGGAGGGGGCACGAAAAAAACTGGGAATGACCCGCATACCAAGACTGCTGGAAACGGATGTCAACATCCGTGAGCCATCGGCGCTCGGCGAAGAAGTTCCTTTCCCCCAACTTGCCCTGCTGCAGGTGGGAGTTGAACGCATCTAACTAGGTCACGAAACAGGGGTGGGGGCGTTGAGGGAGGGACTTGACGCACTTGGCCTGACGCGAGGCGTCGACCGAGGCAGAGGTCTTCTGCTTGAGGGGAGGAGACAGAGGGCACCAGGCTGGAGGGAGGGAGCTGGTGATCACGCGCGCGGCCACGTCCAGGGCTTTAATGGTCTCGGATCCCGTGGTTCCATGAGGGGCAGAAGGTGAGGAGCTGTGGCGCAAAGAACGAGGACTGCTGCCCGCGGTGAGGGAGGGCGCCGTGGGACAATGAGAAAAGAGTGCCGAAGTGGAGTCCTCTGGATGTAGACTGAGGACATCATCTTCCCACTCCCCGCCAGAGAGGTCCGCGAGGGGCAGGGGGAGTGCGCGCAGGCGGACAGTAGAGGGCAACACGTGGAGGGCCGCAGCCACCCCGGAAGAAGGGGTCCATAAACCCAAAGGCCAGGCGGGTAGCTCAGGGGAGACAGCGCGACGCGCGGTAAGCTGGGAGCCCGGAGCCAAAACGGCACTCACCTGCGACCGAAGGTGCCGTGGCTGTGAAGGGAGGCAGCCAGCCCGCGACGTACCAAGAGGGGAAAGTCCACTCGGCAAGAGTCCCGCAGCAAGCGCCGTGGCGAGCGAGAGCGGCAAACGTGGTGGCGAAGGTCCCCGAGTCGAGGGTCAGGGCTCCCCGAATGCTGGTGGAAGGTCCTCCGCCCGGGAAGAACGACGAGTGACGGTGAGCGTCTGCGACGCGAGTGTCCGTCCGTCCATCCGCTGGTGCCATGGTGGTCTGCGATCTGAGCCCCATGCCACAGGGTGCTTAGGCGCTGTATGGGCGGGGTTCAAAGGGGAGCAGGCCTCCGGAGCGCACAGCTCACTGGGCAATGCTCATGTGAATGCCTCTCTCCTGTGTGTGTCATATCATCGGCCTGGGCCCTGGTCTCGGTCTGGCTATGTCCCTGCGTCCATAAGCTTCGATCCCCAAATGGGGGGGGGGGGGGTGCAAACAGTCAGGGAGCGAGCACTCTGGTCAGTAGCGGTCAGCTTTCGCGCAGACAGGCCCCCCAATGTCCGATAAAGCCCGCTTGTGGGGTCTTGGGGGGCCGGTAGGCACAGACGCGGCAGTCATGGTAGCCGCAGGGCGAGGAGCCGGAGGCAGCATACCGCGATCCCGGGCAGCCAAGGGTCGGTCCCATCGATAGAAGTCCCAGAGGAGGGACCAGTGTTGCTCCTTCCAAGAGTCACAAACCCTGCATGGTCGGGAAGAGGAGCAGCCCAAACAGGTTAGGCATAGGTCATGATTGTCGCTAGGCCACTGGAGCCCCAGCCAGGCCGGGCACGAACGCAGCTGAGCACTGCAACAGACCAACAGAGCACGTGAACGGAAGCGCCCGGAAACGAACGTCCGTAATTTCGTAACTCTCCCAAGCTGTGGCATTCCCATTTTATTATGTGCCCACACTAGGAAGAGTGGTAAGGATGATAGTGCAACCACCATGCAGCGAGCGTCCCTTGGCGCGTGGTGGCGCGAAAAATGCCCGGATGAATTTCGTACATTTTCCGAGCTGTGGCATTCATGTGTCCTATGTATTATGAATCCTAACTGGGACGGGTGGTAAGGAAAACGGCACAATGCCCCTCGCCATGCGGTGGCGCGAGGAAGAACAACACCATGAGGCCGTAGACCGTCCGCCATGGCCGACGACTCGAGCGCCAAACGAGACCTTACCTCATTGAAGTCTCTGTGGGAAGACAGAGAGCTCGGAAGAGAAAAAAAAAGAAGGGAATCCTTCAGGCAGGGCCATCACCCACAAACCAGTCTGTCGAAGAATCCGAAACAGGTGAAGAGAATCAGCGAACAATGCACAAAAATCACACACAGCAAACCAGTGCAACCGACCGGAAGGCAGCTAAGCGTTGAAACTGGTGGGTCAGCCCATAGGGCCAGATGGGAAGGGGGGGGGAGGCCACCCAGGGCTGCATTTGATAAACAGGCTCCCCGGAGTCGCCTCCCCGGCTGTGCTTATTCACACAACAGACTTAGGCTGAAATCAGGTTAGCTAGCGTATCTTCCTATTAGTAATGCCATCGGTAAGGGTTTTGAGGAAACAAATTATTGCACACCTGCCAGTTTTCATACTTGCAACTGCTTAAAATGAATTTTTTTCTAAAATGTATTTTTTAAAAAAATACTTACCGATGGCATTACTATATGGAATACACTCAGTAGCCTATAGATTTCAGTCTAAGCCAAGTTTTGTCCCCTACACAACTGGTGAAGAGACACTGGGGATCCACCCTATCCGGTCACGTGCCATAGGGCGAAAGCCCACCAGTTTCACACTTAGCCAAAGCAGCAAGCGGGGCAGGAGGGAGGGATATCCGAGTAATGCCATCGGTAAGTATTTTTCCCAAAAATACATTTTAGAAAATTTTTTATTTGTTTTCTCAAAATACATTACCGATGGCATTACTACGGAAGAATCACAAAGAGGAGGCGGGTGCCGCCCCGTTACCCTCAGAAATTAACACCCCCGCAGGCCCACAAGAAGAACCTGACGATTTCAGCTAGGATGTACCTAAGGTGCCTGCGACGCGCGGAGGGAGTGTTGGGCCGCGGACGTCACCCACCAAGGCCAGGGAGTCACGCTGGCCGGATAGGTCGCGGAGGTAGAAGCAGGCGAAGGTGGAGTCTGCACGCCAGCCTACTGCTGTCACAATGTCCTTAATTGAGCAGTTGTGGTCAAAAGCTACGCTTGTGGCCACTGCTCGTACCTCATGCACACGGATCTGTAACCGTCTATCCCCGTCCGGAGAGAGGTCTTTGTAGGCCGATCGAATCACCCACCGAAGCCAGGACAAAACTGTTTGGGCCGAAATATCCGGCCTGCCTGGAGAAAGCGGTAGGAACAGGCGGGAGCAACCGAGGCAGCGCGGCTTAGCGCGATGCAAGTAAATCTTCAGTGCCCGGACCGGAACCTGTTGCCGAGACCCGCTGGAAAGATCCTTCCCTCTGAGCGGACATATGGTCAGCATCTGGGGCACAGCCGAGTGTTACGTGGTTGAATCGTGGTAGTAGAAATGATAACTACACCAAGCGCACACACGTAGAGTTCTTTTAAATAAATCTCATTCAGCTGCAATCCGTCAACCGTGGCTTAAGGATGTAGACAATACTGGAGTAACAGTTCCAACAATATTTTATTACAGCGATGCGATCTCCACGAAATGCGTTCACAAATGCACCAACAATAGTACAAAGTCTTCTCAGCTTTGACACAATGCGTCTCTCATACAATGTACATCACCATTCACTGCATAACTCCGTTACTGACAATGAAGCATGATATCTTGCGCACTCTCTCGCAATGTCAATACACTCTTCGATACACTGCAATTATACAACTGAACACTGTACCGACGCTGTTACATCGCAATTTTACAACTGAACAATGTACCCCGGGTGCTTCCTAGCACGACTCTTTTATAGTGGTATGTTTTCTAGAAAAATCAAGCAAAATCGTACAACACAGCCAATCAAAACACAGTACGTATCTAAAACTCAAAGGTACATTCACACTGGAATATTCTATAAACGTCTGGCTACTATTCAACATCTATTTTAGGAAAATCTCCGGCGCGCCATGACGTCACACAAAAGTAGGCCAGACAGGTCACGACCTTGCACGCTCTAACTGGTAAACACGCGAACAGTGCATCAGCACCGAAAGCCAAGCGACACGCGTGCAGTAAACAAATGAATATCCGAGCGGCTTCTAGACCCTTCCTGAGTCAACTCCGTGCGGCAACAGATAATCAACACCGCACTATTCGTAAACGAAAGTGAAATTCACTGAAAAGGTACGTGATTCGAAATCATGATAGCTCAAATAAAACATCGGATCGTTTCCTATGATTTATGCACGCACGCTCTAAAAAAACAACACAACCACAATCGTAACACCGAGGGCGGTCGATTCTTGGCCAGGAAGGACGGGTCGGTGAGCAGCTGAGCTGAGCCATCCGCTCGAAACTGCAAACACGCGGGGTGAACTGGAGAAAACATGTTTTCTGGGTCAAGTCAGTGAACCATGCCAAAGGCAGGGGCTCGAAGCGATCCGAATTTAGCCACATCAGTACACAGGCGAGGTCCCATCGAGGTATGAGGGAACAAGAGACTGGAAGTCGGAGTTCAAAATGAGCCAACAGGTCCAAGAGATCTTTGCAGGCGCCCGGATCCCGGAGGCCCAAGTGGCGGTAAGTGTCTGCAAGCATGACGCGATAACCCTTGATGGTAATAGGCGCCAAGCCTTGGCTGTCGAAGAGCCACAGGAAGAATTCCGCCAGTCGGGGGGTAGTTAAATTCGTGGGGGGAAGCCGCTGGGTGGCGCACCATGACTGGAAGACCCTCCACTTGCCTTCGTAGACCTTCCAGGTAGACAGTCTGCGGGCTGCCGCAATCGCCACCACTGCCGCATCTGAGAAACCTCTAGCAGTGAGGGTTTGCCAGACAACCTCCAGGCGTGTAGGAGGAGTCACTCCGGGCACGGCTGAAAGAGCACCTGCCGGGGCTGCTTGAGCATCGACGGTGGGGTGGGGAGCTCCAAGGGCGGGTCTGTCGCTAGAGCGAGCAGGTCCGTGGTCCAGCTCTTGGTCCAGCTGAAGGGGGCCACCAACAGGACAACTGCGGAGCATCCCTGCAATTTCCATAGGATCTTCGGCACCAGTACTGATGGTTGGTAGGCAATACGCGATCAAGCCATCCCAAGGGATGGAGAGCGTGTCCACTGCCCAGGCGAGCGGGTCCGGAACGGGAGAGACGAAAATCGGTAGTTGGTTGTTCCACCTGGTGGCAAACAGGTCGACTAGAGGCGTCTCCCATCGCGAGCAGATCAGGCGAAAGATGTCTGGGCATATCCCATGCCTGTAGCCTTCTTCAAGCTATACAAGCAAGACTTCACAAGTATAGTCCGTTTGAGCAAAGCTTACCTCATGTTTTTTGCAAATATCATTTGAAAACAGATGATTTCAAGACGGCTCTCAGAAGAAAAGACGATCTACCAAAGTTGGTCCTGATTTATTTTAAATTTCCTTTTGTCAACAATATTGGTTATTAAACTGCATGATGATATATGCCTTAGTTTAGTTATGTGCCTTGTTCATAGTATTCTTGGCACCATTACTGATTACCTGTTTGTTTATTCCACAGGTACTGCTTTCTGGTTTCTGTTTCTGGTAGCAATAAAAGTTTAATCAACATGAACGCGTCTCTGTGCCAATAAATCCAGCCATCCAACATTCCATCAATATTTTCAAATCGTCCAATTCGTCACCCCATCACATATATATATACAAGTTATAAAACTAACCTGACACTGCTGTTAAGTGTTCGCCATCACAGTACATTCCAGGTGTGCAAGGTTTACACTGACTCTCCTCATACAGTCCCTGCACATTGCTGTATGTGCCCCTGGGACATGCCTTCCAGTCCAAGCCAGTGCCCTCGGGGCAGTAATACCCTGCAGGGCATGGTGTACTGAGGCCAGCCAGCTCACAGTAGTAACCTGCAGGGCAAGAGTAGCACTGGGTGGCATGTGTGTGGTTCACCTGCAATACAAAAATATTTAAACTGAATGAATGAATGAATAAATGAATGAATCATTAATCGATCAATCAATCGAATTAATGATTCATCAGTCAATCGATCCATCCATCCGTCCATCAATCCATCGATCCATCCATCAATCAAGCCATCCATCCATCAATCAGTAAATCAATAACAATCAATCTATCAGTTATTCAATCAATAGTAAATCAAAATTTTCCTGACTTACATGACTGTTGTTTCTGCAAGGCAAGGCTTGTGATGAGCCGGTGGGACAGAAGTGGCCTGTGGGGCAGTAGTTCAGGGCTGGCTCCTTGTAGATTGACCCTTCGGGGCAGTAGTAACCTAAAACCAATATCAATGTAGATGTAAGAGTAAATGCACTGAATCCTAAAAAGTTTATTACACAACCCAATATCAATGTGGATGTAAGCCTATACATACACCAATGCATGCACGCACACACAGACACCCATGCACACTTACACACCTTTGACCTATCAAGGCCTATTTACCTTCCACCAATGATACACAAATTCCAGTACAAAACAGACTTTGGGGTCGACATCACCCACTGTTGGCCTGCAATCAGCTGTGTGTGGGCCAACTGTGGCTGACATGGTCAAATGGCATTCTGCTTATCACAACTGCCTCCCAAGCTGTAAAAGTCACATTTAGATGTGAATGAGATGCACACGCTTCAGTAACATTAATAGACTTGATGCAGCACATAATACACACCTTCACCACAAAGGCCAGTTGGTGCAGTCAAGCCATCAGTTTCACAATAGTAGCCACCAGGACACGCATCACAGCCGCTCTCAGCAACAACATTTGTCTGGTTCGAGTAAGTACCTGAAATATTGAAATATAAAAAACATATCAAGTACCTTGAAATATGAATTTTTCTTTAAAATGATTTTTTTTTCGAAAAATACTTACCAATGGTATTACTGATAGGTAACCTTACCTAGCTAGCCTAATTTTAGCCAAAATTTGGTTGTGTCCGTATAAGGGAGTGTTGGCAGGTGAGGGGCGCCATAGTCCATGCAGTAACCCGAGTAGCCGCCCTTTCACCCCATCTGGGTACGAGCTCACCCGATATTCCTCAGTATAGTTTCTTAGCGAATTGGCGGCAAGCGGGGCAGGTGGGAGGGACCTTCGAGTAATACCATCGGTAAGTATTTTTCGAAAAAAATTCATTTTAAAGACAAATTCATTTGTTTCCTCAAAACACATTACCGATGGTATTACTGATAGGAAGAATTCCGAAGAGGAGGTGGGTGCCGCTATAGCGCCCCAAACAAAAGACACTGGCCCTCAGCCCTCTCAAGCAAACTCCCGATAATTTTAGCTCAGATACCTATGGCGCCTATGGCGCAGGGAGGGAGTGTTGCGCCGCTGCGATGTCTCCCACCAGCGAAAGGTTCTGCCGCCGGGCGGAGAGGTCCCTCAGGTAGAAGCAGGCGAAGGTAGTCTCAGCTCGCCATCTCACGGCCGCCACAATGTCCTTGACAGCGCAGTTGCGGTCGAATGTGAGACTTGCGGCCATGGCTCTGATCTCGTGCGCCCTGATGTTCATACGTTTGGCTGCATCAGGGGCGAGATCCTGGTAGGCACAGTGAATCACCCATCGGAGCCAGGAGGCGATGGTCTGGGCTGAGATGTCACGTCTACCTGGGAACAGAGGGAGAAACAGGCGGGTGTGTCCTCTGCGCAGAGTCTTGGTCCCACGCAGGTACACACGTAAGGCTCTAACCGGGTCCTGTTGTCTGGTCTCCCGGGTGGAGTCTGTCACTTGTAAAGGGCGAATAGTCATCATCTGTGGGGCGGCCAAAGGCGACCACGTCTTGGCCAGGAAAGTCGGATCAGGTAGCAGTTGCATGGATCCATCTGTCCAGAACTGCAAGCAATCTGGGCGTGTTGACAGCACGTGAAGTTCACTGACCCTGGAAGCCGTGGCTAGGGCCAACAGGAAGCACGTCTTCCGCGTCACGTCCGGCATGCGCCCCAACTGAAGAGGTTCAAAACGGTCTAAGTTGAGCCACGTAAGCACCCATGGTAGATCCCATCTCGGTACCAGCGAACACAGTGCCAGGCATTGCAGACCAAAGTGGGCCATCAGATCGGCGAGGACTTTGCAGCTACCAGGGTTGGGCCGGCCCCAGTGCCGGTAGGTGTCGGCAATCATGGCGAGGTAGCCTCGAAGAACTCCGCCAGCTGGGGCATCGTCAAGTCTGTGGGGAAGAGAAGGTTGTCAGCACACCAGTCACACAGCACTCGCCATCTTCCCTTGTAAACTTGTCTGGTGGAGGGTCTGCAGGCTACAGTGATAGCATCCACTGCCGCACTAGACAAGCCTCCGCTGGAGAGGGCTTGCCGCACAATCTCCATGCGTGGAGGACACGTTCTGTGCACGGATGGTACAGCGGCTGTCGCGGTTGCTTGAGCATCGTGCGTGGAGTGGGGAGCTGCAGAAGAGGGCACGTGGCGAGGTCCAATAGGTCTGTGGTCCACGACTTGGTCCAGCAGAAGGAGGCCACCAGGAACAGGACCATGTTGCAGCCACGGAGTTTAAGGAGGACTTTGGGCACCAGCACCAACGGAGGATAAGCGTAGGCAACGAGTCCGTCCCAGGGGATGGATAGCGCGTCAACTGCCCAAGCTAGCGAGTCTGGAACCGGCGAGATGAACAGCGGTAGCTGGCGGTTCCACCTCGTCGCAAAGAGGTCGATCATGGGAGCCTCCCACCTGGTCCCGATCATTCTGAAGATGTCCGAACAGAGCGTCTACTCGGTGTGGAGTAACTGGCCGCGGTGCGAAAGAGAGTCGGCTAGAACATTTAGATGTCCCGGGATGCCTCTCACACGAAGAGCGACGCCCCGATCCTCGCACCAGTGGAACACCTGGTAGAGAAGGATGCACAGCGAGGGAGAGCGTGTCCCGACCTGCTTCTGTATGTAGGCGACGATGGTGGAGTTGTCGGACAAGACGAAGAGCTCCTGGCACCGGAGTTGAGAGTCCCACGTCATAAGGGCCTGCCACACCGCCTTCAGCTCTAACCAGTTGATGTGTCGGGACTGAAGATCTGGAGGCCAAAGACAGGAGCCTGTGGCGAACATCAGTAGTAGGTGAGCCCCCCAACTGGTGAGACTTGCATCGACACAGAGGGACAACTGGGGGGGAGGCGGCGAGTAAAGTGGGACCCCCGTAGCGAGCCAGGCGGGGTCCCACCAGTGCAGGAGGTGAGGACGTAGCATCGGGGGCACCGGGACCAGGGAGTCAATGTAGTCCTTCGAGGGTCGCCAATGTAGGAGCAGATGCAGCTGCTGCAAGCGGCAGTAGAGGCGTCCTAGGGGAAGGAGATCCGCCACAGCGCTCATCCGGCCCAGGAGTTGTAACCACAACCGGGCAGTGACGGTGTCGTCTTGAGCTACTTGCCGCGCCAGATTTCCCAACTTCTGGATACGCACCTCCTGGAGCCGCACTTCGTTGTGGTCGGTTCGAAACTCCATCCCCAGGTGTATGTAGCGGCGCGAGGGCGAGAGGTCGTATTTACCAGCATTGACAAGAAACCTGAGTGTGCCGAGCAGAGCGAGGAGCGCCTCAGGGTCCTTCTCCAAGGCGGAGTCTGCTGGGTTCCTCAGGAGGAGATCGTCAAGGTAGTTCAACGTGGGACTGGACGACGTCTGTCTGGCCCTGGCGACGACAGCGTCCATGATCCAGGTGAACACCCATGTGCTGAGGTTGAGGCCGAAAAGAAGCGCGCGAAACTGGTACACTACACCGGCGAAGGCGAAGCGAAGGTAGTGTCTGGCCGCAGGACACATGGGGACGTGGAGGTATGCATCCGAGAGATCGAGATTGATGGCAAAGACCATGGGCTGCACTGCGGCGCGAAGGGCTCGAGCGGTCTCCATGCGGAAGGACGGGGCGACTAAGAACTTGTTCCGGAGAGGTCGATGACTGGGCGCCACTTGCTCATCCGGCCCAGGAGTTGTAACCACAACCGGGCAGTGACGGTGTCCTCTTGAGCTACTTGCCGCGCCAGATTCCCCAACTTCTGGATACGCACCTCTGGGAGCCGCACTTCGTTGAGGTCGGTTCGAAACTCCATCCCCAGGTGTACGTAGCAGCGCGAGGGCGAGAGGTCATATTTACCAGCATTGACGCGAAACCCGAGTGTGCCGAGCAGAGCGAGGAGCGCCTCAGGGTCCTTCTCCAAGGCGGAGTCTGCTGGGTTCCTCAGGAGGAGATCGTCAAGGTAGTTCGACGTGGGACTGGACGACGTCTGTTTGGCCCTGGCGACAACGGCGTCCATGATCCAGGTGAACACCCATGGGCTGAGGTTGAGGCCGAAAGGAAGCGCGCGGAACTGGTAGACTACACCGGTGAAGGTGAAGCGAAGGTAGTGTCTGGCCGCAGGATGCATGGGGACGTGGAGGTACACATCCGAGAGATCGAGATTGATGGCAAAGACCATGGGCTGCACTGCGGCGCAAAGGGCTCGAGCGGTCTCCTTGCGGAAGGACGGGGTGACTAAGAACTTGTTCCGGAGAGGTCGATGACTGGGCGCCACTTGCCTCCCGGCTTGGGAACCACGAAAGGCGGATGTAGAAGGCTGGAGTGTTGTGTCACGTCACCACCTCCGTGGCGATCTTCCATAGAAGAGCGGCGACCTCGTTGCGAAGCGCGTCAGCCCTGAGCTGATCTGAAGTCACCACAGTCCAGAGAGGGGCGAACAGCGCAGTGGGAGGGGGGCGACCGGAACGAAGTTGTAGTCCTTCGCAGACGGTCGACAGGAACCACCGGTCATCAGGAACAGCGATCCCCAAGCGTCGCTGTGGCGTGCAAGCCTACCGCCGACAGGAGACCCGGGAGCGGATAGTAAGCGGCCCGGTTGCCAGAAACTGCCAAGGTGAGGATGTCGGCCAAGTGGAGAGATGGAAGGATTCCAGGCCTCCTCAATGCAACGGATGATGGCCTGCGTCACCAGGTCCTGGAACCCCGTAGAGGCAGGAGCCAGGGTCCCATCATGGGGTCGTCTCTCGCCTCTCAGAGCTGCGTCTGGAGCATGCTCTCGTCTCCATGATCAGTGTGTGGTCGTGGTACGTCATCACTGACCTGGGATCGTGATGTGGAATGCGTAGCAGTCCTGTGGTGCTCGTGGTCCCTGGATGTAGCAGGCTCGTGCCTGTCTATCCTGTCTCGGGAGCTAACGCCAATCCGTGTAGGGAGCTTGTCTGGCCGAGGATGCTCATCACTGCCCTGCGATCGAGAAGCCGAGCGCTCGTCTCTAGGGGCGAGATCCCGTCGCTCATGTGCCTCGTGTCTCTCTTCCCGAAGCACCGAGCGTGGCACCTTCTCCCTGTCCAGTTTGCGTTCTGCCATCTGGTCCAGTGCTAAGATCGTCGTAAGAGTATCTGCCAATGTCTGCCCGGAAGTAGTAGGATTGGTCCGATTCATCACGGTCATGGGTGACTTAAGAGCCCCATCCATGGTATTCTGCGCAGTAGTTGTTGTACTGTTCCAATTCATCACGCTCATGGGTAACTTAGTAGCCCCATCTGTGGTATTCTGTGCATTAGTCGTTCTTCTGGTCTGATTCATCACGGTCATGGGAAATTTACTGGGCCCATCCGTGGTATTCTGCGCGGTATTAGTCGTACTGGCCGAATTCATCACGGTCATGGGTAACTTAGTAGCCCCATCCGTGGTATTCTGCGCATTAGTCGTTCTACTGGTCCAATTCATCATGGTCATGGGAAATTACTGGGCCCATCCGTGGTGCTCTGAGCGGGAACTGATGGCCGCTCTCGGGTAGGTGTCAGGCGTTCACGGCGGTAGAATCCCCACAGCTGGGACCATCTCTCTGCCAGCCAGGGGCTACAGCCAGAACAGGGCAGGTAGACTGCATGCTCGTCACAGGGCCACTGAAAATCGCCACATTGCGTGCAGGTACGAACCTGGTAACTGCAACATACAGGCCACAATGAGGGATGAGCGAGCGTGGCCACCGAGGCCGCGCACAAATAATTACGCACGCGAGGGTGAGAACGAACTCAATCAAGTGCACAGAGTGTGCCGGCGCTCTTCTCTTCCCTTGAGCGCCGGTTGAGGGTAGTAACCGAGATTTTACCTGGCCATAACGGTGTGAGAAGCAAACCCACGCCGGTCGAAGCAACGTCCTGAGGCGCCATGGGTCTCCCAAACACCACCCTGTTCAAGGCCGTCCACAGGCACGCTAAGTCCAAGTCCCGCTGTACAGGCCAAAGTTCGAAACAGTACAAGGCACAAAGTGAGCTCCAAGCTAGCACAATCCAAGTGAATTCCAAGCTAGCACAACCGGCGCAGTCAAGTCCCAACGAGCACAGTTCAGTAAGACACAAGATGACCGGTCACCGTGACACAGTAAGATCCGGAGCGATGTACGAACACAACCGTCTACAGGCTAGCTAGGAACTAAACCGAGGAATATTGGGTGAGCTCGTACCCGGATGGGGTGAAAAGGGAGTCTACTCGGGTTACTGCCTGGACTATGGCGCCCCTCACCTGCCTACACTCCCTTATACGGACACAACCAAATTTTGGCTAAAATTAGGCTAGCTAGGTAACGTTTCCTATCAGTAATACCATCGGTAATGTGTTTTGAGGAAACAAATACACGCATAGAAACATATCAACACAGCTTTTATTTTCTATTTACAAATTCATCCTTCTTCTTGTTTGTTTTGTGTTATTTCACACAAAAGTTAGCTACAGTTATCTCAGCATACCATCTAACTTTCTTGTGACTTACCTTTTGGACATGGATCAGGAATGTCGTTTGTGCCATTACAGAAGTACCCAGCTGGACAGTCCATCTCTATGGCACTGGTTGAGCTCTCTGGGCAGTAGTAGCCTGCTTGGCATGGGCCACTTGGTTCTGTGAGGCCTAGGGCACCACAGTAGTAGCCTGCAATGAAATGGAAAATATAACAGTGAAATACTTTAAACACCTTCAGTGCCAGGATAAAGCAAATATCACCCAAGCACATGAGACATAGATCCTCATGAGCCCCCACATATGCAGGGGCTCATGAGGATCTATGCCTCTTGCAAATACCACCTTGTATTTATGTTCTTTGGAGAGCAGGGGCTCTTTGGCATAAAATTAACAAAGATTTCAGAAACACAATCTGCACCCACCAGCATAAATGGGGCAGGGGTTGTGATTATTACATTTCTGGGTGTAAATAATGCATTTCTGAGAGGTGTCTGCATACACACACACATCTTTGAGACAGCCACCTATCTGCATAAATGGTTGTTAAAAATAGTGGGCCACAAATAAGGCATGCCCCTGTGATTGGTCTACAAGTGATCAAAAGCAGCAGTGACAATGAAACATTTCATGTTGACCTCCTTTCACAAGTGAGAATTCATCCTACGCCTAGTCATCCTATGTTATGATTCTTTTTTTTTTTAAAGTAAGTTCACACTTCTATTATTTATTCATTTTTACTGACCTATACACAAAACTGAAAACAATAAACCCCTGAAGGGGTTCAGAGAAAGACAACATAATTCCACAATATAGAAAAAGGCAGAATTCTGCGTACAGGTGGTGAAATCTCTTACAGATACACTAAACAAACAGACATTTTAAAGAAACCTGTGTAATTTGGGTGAAAGTGTTAGATCTTTATCCACAAGGTTGTGGATCTGAACCCAGGCAGAGTCAAAATTTGTTCAGATTATTTTTGATGCATCACCTTTGAAATCATCTCTTTGGTGGTCATAGACATTATCTCCAAAACATGTAACAGATGAAGTTTTCCATATCTTAAAAGTGTCAACCTGCCACCTGACCAACTCACCTGCAGTACAGTTGAGGCACTGGGAGACATCAGTCAGAAGTGTCATGTTGGAGTAGGTCCCCAGCAGACATTTTTGGGGTGAGGACGTCTGCTGTGGACAATAATGTCCGGCTGGACACTCATCTGCATTCACACCCTGCTTGGGTGTGCCTGATTGTGCATACTGCATACAGAAATATCTGCAGAAAACAAAAATGTTTTGTATGAACACATGGAGTCCGGAGGCTACAATTCCCAAACTTGAGAGTTGTCCTTTAAAGACTGCATTACAGTTCAGGAGACAGATCGACCATCAAGTCCAGTGGGTGGTGCCAGAGGGCGTCCCGCAACAAATATGTGATGATTGTGAAATGCGGTTAAACACAGCGAGACAGCTTTAGAAGTGAAATAGGTTACATACCCTGCATTACAGATTTTGTTGTAGCCAGTCTGTGCCTCCTGATCACAGTAGTATCCTCCAGGACAGGGCTGGCAGTCGGCAGAAGCCTGGACTCCGGTGTAGTTGCTGAATGTCCCACGAGGACAGCGATACTGTGTGGCATACTGGGTGCCACTGGGGCAGTAATAACCTAGGAAAATAACACCCAGTAAGCAAAAGGCCTACAAGCCAAATGTGGCAAATATGTGTCTGATAAGCTGTTGCATACTGCACAGCTCCTTAACCCTATGGCTGTCAGTAGCACTTTTTGTTGTGGTAATTCCTGCAGAAATTGTGACAAAAACTGCTACTGATAGCCAAAGGATTATATGTTCAGCAACAAGAGACATTTGATGTCACTGTTGTCACTGGTTGTTAATCAACTTAAAATTGTGCATGCAGCCATCAGTTCAGATGGTGAATGCTAATCAGCCTAACTACCTTGTGCTTACAAATAAATCAATCAGATTTTACGTCACCTCCTTCAGTTGCCACATTCCTTCTGCCATTGAAGATAAGTAGCGGCTAATCTCTATGTTTGTTTGTTTGTCTATTTTGACAAAGGGTATTTACCCGAAATATTAATAAATTGTGTTGTACCCATCTTTTCTAAGCGTGTTTCTTTCTCCGTTGGGTACTTCTTGTGCTTACAGCCACTGGTACCATTAACAGATTAACCCTTTAGTGCGTGCAGCCACTGGCACTGTTCACAGAACCTGTGGCTGCATACACAAGCAGGAGACGCTCTACAGCAGGAGATGGAACAAACCATGATAATTCAAGGGTAGTGCCAGATTAGCTTGGCACCAGCATGGCCAGCTAATCTGGCACTACCCTTTAGTGCATGCAGCCACTGGCACTGTTCACAGAACCTGTGGCTGCATATACAAGCAGGAGACACCCTACAGCAGAAGATGGCTCGACCATGATAATTCAAGGGTAGTGTCTAGTGTCAGATTAGCTTGGCGCCGGCAGGCGCCAAGCTAATCTGGCACTACCCTTGAATTATCATGGTCAATCCATCACCTGCAGTTGGTACTTAGCCATTAGGTGACACCTCCAAACTGTAACGAAAGCGGGAATGGGGTTAAAAGGCTTAATGTTGATTTTGCTTTCATGTGGGTGAATGGGCAGACAAAAATAACTACCCCGATCAAACTTCCTTAAACAAACTTGTGCAAGTCAACTGCTGGGGTGCAATGTATAGAAGGTGCCCAGTAGTGAAGGTACTACCTACGGGCATAAGTAGTGCCTACAGCAGGTAGGCAGCAATACATGGAACAAAGCGCCCTGCGAAGGCACTGCCTACGCTGCTGCCTACGGTAGGGCTGCTATTCCGAGGCCTACAGCCACTAGGAAGTACTTACCGCATGTATAGAAAGATGGCCACGCCCGTGCTGTATGTAATGCACAACCGGCGGAGAGCCATACGAAGAGAGCGAATATTCCGCGATCGAACCCATCCATTGGAGGTATATGACGACGAAAAAGTCTACAAGAGATTTAGATTCCCGAGAAACTTCATTTTTCAACTTGCTGCTGAAATCGAAGACCAAATCAAGCATGAAGTGCCGAGAAAAGGGTGCCTCTCCCCAGTGTTGCAAGTTTGTCTTGCACTGCGTTTTTACGCCTCGGGAACCAACCAGACGGTGAATGGTAATGAGAGACAGATTTCGAGAACACCACTTCAGCATCGGGGGGAAAAAAGAAGCTTACACCAAAGTAACCTTCATATTACTTTATTGCTTAAATATTGATTGTGTAACCGCCACTGTTTGTAACAGTTTCTCGTTACCAAACGTGTAAAGGTTTAGTTAACTAGAAGGTGCAGAATAAGGGAAGCAACCGCTGAAAGTGTTTGTGATTCAATTTTTGATTATTTCCCTTTGTTATATGATTCACTTTTTATTCACCATTTAGAGAGCGATCCAGTCTAAAAATATAATACAAGTTTAGTCTTTTATTTGTGAAAAGTTAAAGATACAAGTAATGTCAAGCATATTAAGAATAAAAAGATGTTTGGTGTATAATTACGTATCCTTCCACTGGTACTCTGTGGAGTTCTGGGAACTTGATTCCCATACCCTGGTGCCTGCAAGATTTAGTTCCTCTGTATGTGGTTAATTGTTAATTTGATTGGAGCGCACATACATTATTTTTTCAGGTTTACTTTATTTTCAGTTGTTATAGACGGAATGCGCTCAGTTAATGTTGCAGTCAGTCAAGAAATTTAGTGGGCATCTAGTTGCAGCTTAGTACCCTAGTCCCCCAGACTTAAAGAAGTTAGAGAAGTTCCTGCTAGTCTGCAAGTCGGCTGTGCTTTTCCGTTCCTCCGGTGTGGTTGTTTCGACCAGGTTGAAATCTTAAACCAGGTAGGACACATGTTGCATTTAATTGATTTTGTTATTATGAATGTAATTTGTTTGTAAACATGCGTTGTTGTGTCCTCTTTAACTAAAATGTAGTTGTTTAAAAATACTTTTAGACTTTGTCTGAAGGTGTTAAAGGTCGCTTGAATGAGCAAAAAGAAACCTATTTTTTCATTTACTATTGCATTTATTGGTTTTGGAAATAAGCTTGTGACCCATGCAGTTTTAATGCAGATTTTATTCGCCTATGTGTTAATGCTGTGTAGAGGAAGTTTTCTTTGTTCCCCTGGGGAAAGTAATAATTGTTGGTTGGAACCGGCCGGCAGCAAGACTCCTTTGTGTGAAGTCTTGGAATGCGGTCGGGGTCGGCATTCCAGAGCGGTTTTTTGCCTAGGGGACGCCGCAGGCGCCAAATATGCTAATGAGGTTGTCCTCACGTGGTATACTGACGTCATCACCAAAAAAAGGTTTCCTTGGGAACGCATCTTCCGGTATAAACAAACCGAGGAATCAGACCTGAGTATGATTCTAGGATTGCATGTTTATGTGGAATTGTTGTGTCTGTAGTTGTTTTTATGTATGAGTAATAAGATACTTTGAACTATATAACTCACGATTGAGACCTACAGTGGATTTGCGATCTAAAGTTTTGATCTGTAATAAGGACAGATTGGACTTAGAACGAATGACGATGGAAGTGTATTGAAAAGCACCAATAGCTGGCAGTGTACACTGTTAAAGCTAGTTAATAACAATTAATTGTTAATTGTTGAAAATTTATACTAGATGTGGGGATTTTTGTAAGATTTCCCAGCGCACACATTTGGTGTAAATTATATCGCCAGATCGGAAGATAGTCATGGAGTGCAGATGACTACAATAATTGTGTTTTATGTAATAAATTTACTGTTACATATATAGGATCTCAGTGAGCATTGATTACATTCTATAGTTCTAAGTATCCGTCCATGATAACCATGGGACAAAATATGTGTTTATTAGTTGTCAGTGTGGATGTGTTTGGGATTGTGTGTTTGTTATGATGTGACTATATTAGCATTAAAATTGCAGTTGTGTGTAATGTTTTAAAGATGAGAATTGAACTGTGATTAATTGTGTTGTATTATTGTAAAATTAGGTTAATGGTAGATAAAGCATTTATTTTTCTTTTCTTCAGGGTTTCTTGGACCAGATTGACTCACAATAAACACCAAAACTTAGCTCTGCCATCTCAGAACACTGACTTCACATTTTCCTGTTGATAGCCTGAACCTCGTATAGAAATTCTTTTGGCATTTTTTGTAATAGATTTTTGAGTTATTGATTGATTAGATTAGTGGTTTTTGGTTTAGTGTAATACATTTTTGGTTGACGTTTCAGTGAGTTAGTAGTAATAAAAGATGAGTGTTTTCAACTGCAATTGAGGACTTCAGTGTTTTATTTTTTCCCATATCGCTATATATTTTTTGTATCTTTTTTTTTCTCGTCTTTCCCTACTTCAATCCGCCCAGTACCTGTTGTGCCCCGTCCATGTGTACACATTGTACTGCATGTGGATCGTGGGGGTTACAATTACTTAAGCATACACTATGACTATGAGAGTACCATGCCAGACAGAGATATATGTGACCCATCATGACAAAGTGAGTCTTAACTCGCAAACATTACTTTAGCAGGAGAGGTATCTCTTGCTAAGGAAAACTAGGATAATGACATGACTATCTTTAAACTGACTTTTCTCAAAATGGCTGCCAACCATTTGACCCATTTTAAACCTGTATAACTTCCTCAATTGGCATACTAGGCTTATGCATAATATATTAAATAAAAGGTCAGAAATTGTAGATTTTGAAAATAATAATAAGTAAAACAAATCCAAATTACCAGTTAAGACTCATTTTGTCGTGATGGGTCACATGTAGCCAATTTTATCCCCAGACACAGATAAGTAAGTTTACAACTAATAATGTAAATGCTTATTTATTCTGTTGAGAACTTGTAAAATAAAATTATTGCCACTAACATAAATTCCAATAATTTTGGAATACATATTAATGGCCAAGTCTGTGTTGAACCTGTAACCAACTGCAGGATATAGATTCAAAACAGCTGAGCATGAAGTGTACTGTGTTATAAACTAATTGATATACCGTCTTCTTAACTGAAAGAATTATTGTGAGATTTTACATTCATTAACTCTGGTAAGTTACATGTTGACACGCTGCACACACACACACACACACACACAGTAAAACAAAATTATTCATTGAACAATAATAGTTAAATGATGACGGAAAAAATTATTCAACAAAAATAACACATCACAGGCCGAGTGGTCAGTGTTTGTTTAACAAGCATCTTTCCTGTATAGGCGTCCGCCATACGCCATACGCCTACTTCCGCGCCTGCGCATTGCAGGGGCTTCCCCTGCGATATAATTAACTTGTGGGACAAGGTTGAACCTTCGTAGTCACAAGCTAGTGACTAGCAGGTTGGTTCCATGCATTGCTGCCTACAGTAGGTGCTTCCTACTCGGTGGTTACTACTTACGAAGGTAGTGCTTAGCGTGTGCAGTAAGTTCCTTCTATACATTGCACCCCTGATGTCAGCCCGACAACCTTTCCTGTACAACAATGCTCAACTGTACCCAACAACAGACCAACAACTTTTCACTTCATGCTTCCTGACAGTACAACACAGTACCTTCAGGACAGATGGAGCTGTTGAAAAAAACGACAGGTGCGAAAGTGTTGTCACAGAAGAAGCCAGCGGGGCAGGTCTTGCATGAACCTTTGCCCATCTCATCCTGATATGTCCCGCTGCTGCATCGCACTGGCATGTAGCTGCCACTAGTACAGTAATGGCCTGGAAAGTTCAAATGAACAGCATGAGGACACTGAGACAATATTCATGTCTTTGCCTGCGAATTTCTAACTCAAACAGGTGTCAAACATTTTGCCGGTGTGTGATTATGCACCTTATAGCTTGAAGCTCCTTTATCTCTTCACTGCCAGAGGACATGAAGTATGGTGTTGAAATCACAGTAAATTGAATGATAAATAATGTTATTTGTCCAAGGATCATGGGTATAAATGGGTCCAACAAGAGCCAAAGAACATCATGAGCCCCCCACATCTGCAGGCACTGATCAATTCAAGGCACACTGGCATAAATGGGGCCAGCAAAAGGTAAAGAACCTCATGAGCCCCTGCATCTGCGGGGGCTCATGATGTTCTTTGCCTCTTGCATGTGGGTGTTGTTCAGGATGCAGCCACATATCCATACAAGGCACATCTTGAATGAGTTAAAAATATAATCAGACACTCTACGCCATTACCCTGAGGACAGGTGTACTCAGCAGGTGAGGAGATGTTCATGCCAGCAGGACAATAGTACCCAGCGTCACAAGGTCCATCCACCTGGTCATTTCCGTAGCCACTGCAGTAGTTACCCTGGGTGCAGGCCTGGCAGTCGCTCTCCTGTCGAGCACCTGTGGTGGCCAGGTAGGTACTGGGTGGACAGTAGGTACCGTTAGAGCTTCCTGCTGGGCAGTACTGGCCAGCTGGACACACGTCACCTGCATAAAAAAATATATAGTGGAATTCATTTACAATGACTATCAGGTCAGATATATCACCTCAGATTTAGCTGTTTTCTCCAGAGGTCTATATCACACTTTTGCTATGTTCAGTAGAACGCGTTTTGAGTGACCCTTATAAGGGATCACCTGTCATTAAAGACTATCATTTAGGTGGCTTTAGCCACCTAAATGATGGTCTTTAATGACAGGAGAGATTGGACTTCTCTTGAGGGAGCACCTGTCTTTTAAGACTACAGGGTGGTTGCTAAAAAACAGGTTCTACTGTAACAAACTATTGATATGAAGTAACTACACATCTTTACCGCTGAGCGGGTTTGTCAGTATCAGGCTAGGACTTAAAATACACACCATACACAGAGCCCACAGGGGTATGTGTGGGGGAGCCTGCCAAACAATAGTAACCAGCGCTGCAGTTTCCAGTAGGCAATGGCAGCTCTGAAAACAGATGACGGCCAAATCACAATGAGTGCACATGTGACAAATAAACGCACAGCAACAGATGGGTGAAACACACTATCAATGATGGGGTTGTATCTTTAAACAAGCTCAAGATGACAGTGTCATGCAGTTTGAGGGCGCTAAAAGATACATTGTCGAGAACTTGTACGGGCATGGATCATCTCAAGCTTTTGACAGTGATACAAAGGTTCCCTCAATTTGAGAAACACCAGGTGGATGTGCAACAAACATAGTTTTGCATGCCCATGGGACATGAAAGAACATTGCACAAGGACTTTTTTTTTTTTTTGCACCCATACCGTAACTGAATCAGGGGTTGAATTCAAGCTTGCAAATGTTTATTTCAGTTGGTTTTAAAAAGCTGCAAGATGGCATACAAGAGATACATACACACAATATAAACAATGACGGTCATAATCAGTTTTTGAACAGTGTTTCAGGATGTGTAAATCCCCGGAAAAGAATCTTTAACCTCTACTGGAATCATCGCGACTAAAACCACTACCAACACCCTAAGGTTACATGAAGAAGAAGAAATTTACATACCAACACCCAAGCAGTACCTTCCGGGTGTGCACGGCAACTTTACAGCGCTGCCCTTCGGACAGAAGTAACCAGCAGTACACTGTCCCCCCTGGAGAGTATCGTTCGGGCGGGCAGACTTGGCATCACCTGTACAGTACCACCCAGCGTCGCACTCATCAGTAGGCATGGCTAGACCTTGTGAGCCACAATACCATCTGTAGTGAGAAAATGTAGATAAACGCATCTGAGAAATAGGACTGAGTTTATGACATAACCAGAGAAGTGCAGCAGAAGATTAAACACATGCATATTGTGGCAAATCTTCTTCTGAAATAATCAGTGTTACAGTGGTTTTGCAGTAAACTTCCCTTATAACAAGGCTGGAATATTACAAAAGCAGAACCTTCTTTGAGTGGCCACCCTTATGAGAGATCACCTGGCGTTAAAGACCATCATTTAGGTGGCCTGAATGATGTTCTTTAACCCTATGCATTCGGTATCATTTTTTGTCGTGACAAAAACCACTACTGACTCGCAAAGGGTTAATGACGTGACACATTTGGCCCATCAAGACTTCTCTTGATAGAGCACCTCTTTTAAGACCACTTTTTTTTTTTGCAACAAGAAAGGCAAAGCTCTTATGGCTCAAGTGTATGATCAATCTACACAAGTCTGACAATAAGTAAAGGGACGGCTTCTACACTAACAAAATCCATGTTTTCTCAAAATTTAATCAGTTTTCACACATCTGTGAAACCCCCTTGACTTTTGCGATGAGTTGAATAAATTAGAATACATAGGAAGTCTTATCATCAGCTACCTTTGTGCCAAATTTCATTGAAAAGTTAGCAAAAATGTGGATAATAACTTCAATTATTGGCATTTTATACACATATGTCGACCTCTTGTGACCCATGACCTTTTCCGAGGGGTCATCCAAATTAGTATGCATAGATAGGTCTTACTATCAGGTATCTCTGTACCAAGTTTGGGTTTGAAGTTGTGAATAGTAATTGAGAAAAAAACATTTCTTGTAAAAATATGGCTATTTTTTACCTATTTCCTGAGGTCTTGTGACCTTTGACCTTCCAAGGGGCCATCCAAATTAGTATGCATAGATAGGTCTTACCATCAGGCATCTCTGTAGCAAGTTTGGGTTTCTAAGGAATCAACCAAATTAATGGGTAGACCATCAAAGCCGATGATGTCGTCATTGTGCATGACTTCTATTTGTGGGTGCGGGTGTGGCTGGCCAAGCCAATCCTGGAGCCACACCTGCGAGGGCAATGGAGGCACTGGAACGTAGCTGTAGGGAGAGTCGACGCTGTCTTTCTGCGAGCTCTGTCACTGGTGATCCGTTCGCGTTGATTTTGTTCAAAGAGAGTGCAGGCTTTCCTGGTGGCGGCACACCAGCCAGATCTGTCTTGTGCTTGTGCTTCAAGTTCCTTAACCGGGAAGATGCATTACTTGAGGCTGTCTTTTATGCAGTCTTTGAAGCATTTCTTTGGCCGTCCTTGCTTCCTGTGGCCTTTTGAGAGTGCACCATACAGGAGTTGGCATGGCATACGAGAATCATCCATGCGTATGACATGACCTGTCCAGCGAAGTTGTGTCTTTAAGATCAAGGCTTCAACACTCACTAAGCCAGCATTGTCCAGGACTTCCAGGTTTGTCACCATTTGATGCCCATGAGTGAGCGGAGGGATCTCATGTGGAAACGTTCAAGCTGCTTGAGGTGCTTTCTGTACAGCGTCCATGACTCACAGCCGTAGAGGAGGCTGGGGAGGACTACTGCCTTGTAGACTTTGATCTTGGTGGAGAGCTTGACGTTGTTGTTATTCAACACACGAGTGCGCAGACGACCCAGGGCTTGGCTGGCTTTTGCTGATCAACCAAATTAGTGTGCTAATCAACCAAATTAGTGTGCGTATAAAGGTCTTACCATCAGGTATCTTTGTACCAAGTTTGGGTTTGAAGATGAGAATAGTATTTGAGAAAAAAATAATAATTATGTTCAAAAATAATTATTTTTGATATATTTCCTGATCCCTTGTGATCTTGACCTTTGTGAGAGGTCACTGAAATTGGTATGTTTAGAAAGGTCTTCCCACAAAGTATCCTTGGGCCAAGTTTCAAGACTAGCTTGAATAGTCTCCAAGAAAATGCCAACGTTAAAGTTTACCACGGACAACAGTGGACGGACGATGACGGCGGATGGACAACGGACGGAAAACGGACCACTGGCCCAGAAAATAGACTCACTTTTGCTTCACATGTGAGCCAAAAATGGTGGCTACTCAGACCATGCTTTTTCAAAGATTCAGACCACACTTTTCTATCATAGAGCGATCTCGTGTTTTAACGTGTCAGGGTACACTGTGTCAAAACATGTTCAGTATGTGATTGAGAATTCTAAATCATGGGGACACCCTACTGACCCTGGAGAACATGAAAGACACTGTGTGGAAACTGTGGCCCCTGTGATGTTCAGGAATGTTCCTCGTGGGCATGGGTTCTGGTAGGGCAGTTGGGCCTTGGCCACACACCAGTGGCCCTGGGGGCAGGGAAACGGGTCACTGGTGTTGACAGGGCAGTAGTGACCCACAGGGCAGTCCAGGCATGAAGTGCTTCGGGTTGTGTTAGTGTACTTTCCTGCTGCACATGGGGTCGGGGCTGCAGAGCCAGCCAGACAGTAGTAACCTGAAGAGGTAGTAGAAATAAACATGAGATCCCACAATCATAACACATAGAAGAAATAAAAACTTCCTATAGTTCACTACCAAGAAAGCTAAAACTGATTATGTTGTACAGTGGAGTCCGCTTAACACGAATTTCTGGGGACACGGAAAATCACTTCGTGTTAAACGTATTTCGTGTTAACCAACATGGCCTCAAAATTGATCACGACCCTCAAGGAGAAAGTGTGTAAAACGTGTGCGTGAATGAGTACGACGTTAAAAGTGCACATTATCGTACTTTATGTGCATACCTTCAGCTCCCTAGGAAAACAAAAGAAAACGTGTACAGCTCGCGTATTTAATGTAAAATCCATAGTAAGTTACAATCCATCAGGTTAAAGCAACACAGGCTAAAGTACAATCCCGCATCGGTAAAATTGTTGTGTTGGTACACGAATGATACAACATGAATACAGTTTAGAAATGCTAGCCAATGAAAAGACGGATTACAACAGCCGAAGGCTATTCAGCCAATCACAGACTAGAGTTCGCTCTGATCTGTCATTTGTACCACCACAGCGCGAGAGCGACATGTGAATTGGTTTTCGGTGAATGGAATCTGTGTTTGTGTTAAACATGTGAATAATAGTGAAATTGCCCTGGTTGGGAACCGAAACCAGCTTCGTGTAAAGCGAAATTTTGTGTTAAGCATTTCGTGTTATCAGTGAAATTTTAATACAGAATAAGAAGGCCGTCGGCCGGGAATGCAAAAACGGTTCGTGTTAACCGGAATTTCGTATAAAGCGAGTTCGTGTTAACTGGACTCCACTGTATTACAAACTACAAAGATGGCAAGTTTGAAAATAACAAATCTTGACAAACCTGGTGGGCATTCATCTCCGTAAGTCTGGTTGACAGGTGTTGCTGTAGGAGATCCCCCAGAACAGTAGTACCCTGCAGTACAAGCACTACCTTCAGCTGTCATGTTGAGATGGGGACAGTACTCGCCAGCAGGGCATGGGGTACACTGGGCTTCGCTCTGCAGCCCCCTAGATGGTCTGTTAGAAAACAATTTCACTATACAGTAAACTGTGGACATAAAACCAAGCACTTTTTAAGTCTCTTCTATTTATAGAAGAGACTTTTAGGATGGGTCGCAGTGGAACAAATTCAAAAGACTGCCCTGATGAAATAGGCGGGCCGGTTTGAAAATGAGAACTAAAATAATCAGATTAAATTTACATCATGTCAATTTACACTAACTTTGCTGCAGAACATAATTTTGGCGCAAAATGCCTCGCGCACGCGCGCGTGCATGCGTGCGTGCACGTGTGTGTGTGTGCGTATCTATGTAAACACGAGAATCTCCAATGTTTGTGTATGTACAAGCTTGAAACTTGGGGAAATGCTTTGTTTAAGGGGTGCCTCCAATCATATTAACATTGGGTGTCACGCAGAAGGGTTAAAAGACTGTTTATAGACAGTCAGTTGTACCACATTAGAGTCCTTAATTTTTGTCATATTCAAATAAAATTTGGGATATAGCTAGACTGGAGAAAGACATTGGTTGAGTTCATTAGCCAGCTTTGTATCTGTTTAACTTTTTCAGCAAAAATTAATTCCATGCAAAAAAAATGTACAAAATAAAAAACCTTGACTTCTGGAAAAAATCAGACAGTGACAGTGATGTAAAAGCAGAACTTTCATCACCATGCAGACATCCACGCAATACTCTAGATATGACCTCTCTCTCTCTCATGCACACACATGCACACACACATCGATGCCTGTCAGAAGAGCATGCGTGTGTACAGTAGAATATCATGCATCTAGGTAGAGTAAACCTGACTTCACACAAATTATAGCAAGACTGAAATTGTACCATGAAATTCTAGTTTTGTCACCATTTTTCTCAAGTCTAGAAGGCAAAGTGAAACTTTTATCACGTAAAATATAAAATTACATAAAAATTAAAATTACATCATGACAAATGACATTTCTAAACCAATAACGAGTATGCACAGTGCCCCTTTTGAAGCTCACTGATGCAGTGGTACATCTGCGAGGCTTTCTTAAAAGGAGATCTATTTCAACATTAGAATCAGGTCAAAGAAATAGGTAGAGACTCTTGACAGCAAGCACAGTGAGCATATATGTGGTAGAGTGATCTTTGATCATGCAGTTAAATAGAGGAATGGAAGTATTCAGTCAGTATTTTCCAATGATTATGATCTGTAAGTTAAATAAATGTTAATTTATGGTTAAAGCCAAATAGGTTGTTAATTCCTAGTTAGTATTGTCTTTTTAGATCTTTTTCTCTTTTAATCTACTTCATTCCATTCTCTTGTTTTATAAGGTGGTATGGATAGACTGCACTGCATACCAGATAGGTTTCACTGTAAATTAGAACAGTTTAGTCAGTGGAAGCCTAGATGTATATTGTGCCTAGTTCTAGCCTAAATGTATAAGTATTGCTGCCTGACTCTGTGTTTGGACAGCATGTAGCTATAAGCGCTCCAAGAATCCAGTGCACCTTGGGTGGTAGGATTGTCATGAGTTTTCAGTCAGGTGCACGAGCTTTGACTGAACTGCTGCTGTCACATTTTGGGGCAGTCAGACACAGCAGTTTTGTTACTTGACTGCACCTGGTCATATGGTCATTATATCCATCTTTAACACTTTGCTAAGGTAGGTTGAATAGCTAAATGTGTTGTTTGTTAATGTAACAGAATATGGCATTAACTTTAAAATGTTGTTGTTGCATTTTATGTTATTTTTACTTGAATGTCTGTTTTTATAATTCTTTGCTAAGAGCTGATTTGTACTGTACATTCTTTTTGTAATTTTAGTTGCTTGACAATAGCTAGAATGTATGTTCAAGCTATAGCGTCGTATGTATATTTATGGTAGTTTGATAATAGCGTTCAAGCTATATTGTATATGATATATACTTATGACCTGTAATGTTTGCTGCAGGGTGGCTTAAGGCATTGATCTAATGCCTAGGCTTAATGCCGTGAATTGACTCGCAATAAAAGTATGTTCTTGAAGTGAGCCTCTTATCGACCCTCACGGAAGCGAAGCCAAAGTGGTGTGAGTGCGTGCGAATGACCCCACACACCCCCCTACAACATATAAAAGGGACTTTGTGGGTTATGGCTCTCATACAGAAGAGACTTTGTGGGTTATGGTTCATCCGACCTTGTTATTGTTGTCATATTTTGAGTTTGTTGTAAGCAGAATTTGTTAGAAAATCTGGAGTTTCAACCTTAGGGCTCAATGTGTTAAATAAATCTCTGGGAGACTGTCAACAACTTACTGAGAACCACTCATTTCTTCTGAACAACCACGGACTAAGGATGTATAGTAGCACACAGCCAGCTGGAAAGCAGAAGATGGTCGTGAATAGTATTTGAGAAAAAAACATCTTTTATCAAAATTTCTTGAGCTCTTTGACCCTTGACCTTTCCCAGGGATCAACCAAATTAGTATGTATAGAAAGGCATCAGGTATCTCTGTACCAAGTTTGGGTTTAAAGTCGTGAATAGTATTTGAGGAAAAATAAATTATGTCAAAATATAGCTATTTTTACCTATTTCCTGATCCCCTACGACCTTGACCTTTATGAGAGGTCACTCAAATTGATAAGTTTAGAAAGGTCTTGCCACAAAATATCCTTGGGCCAAGTTTGAAGACTGTGGCTAGAATGGTCTCCAAGAAAATGCCAATGTTAAAGTTTACACAGATGCCGGCTGACGGACGACGGCGGACGGACGGATGACCACTGGCCCAGAACATACTCACTTTTGCTTCGCACGTGAGCCAAAAATATAACATGAACACATTGACCATTCTCAACGAATATTCATGAGGTGAAGGTCGCATCGAAAGCGAGGCTATATGGGGAACATGTGGGAGGGGCAGACAGTACTTTCATGGCGATAGAGAAGGAGCCGTCGAAGCGCAGATCGAAACACCATTGCGTTGTTCCTGTGTGCACATCAAATAGAGCACAGAATATTGAAAACGCGAGACTTTTATTTCATACTTTTCCAAAAGCAACTAAAACTCAACGGAGGAAGGGGTGGTTGATCAGAATTCATCTGCTCGTGTGTGGGTGCATGTGAGTGTGTTGGGTGTGAGAGAAATTTGCATGTATAGACTTTATGGTCTACAGCAGAAACTGTTTTGAGCGACCATCCTTGCAGCAGATCACCTGTCTTTACAGACCAAAATTTAGATGGCTGCGGCCAGGGTGACACTGTTTGCCCTACAAGACCTCTCTTGAGAGAGCATGCTAGCAAAAATTGTGATTGTCAGAACAGGTTCTGCTGTGTTAACATTTATTTTTGTTGTTGTAAAATTTAAGTTAGGTGCCTGTTCTCACGTGTGTATGTGTGCGTGTTTTGCTATAGAATGTCATTGTATTAAAGTTTTGGCTTACAATCTTGATCGGAAAACAGGGGATCTGCTGTGATAGCTTAAGGGTATTGTCTGATCAGCTTAACACATGAAAATACCATGGCACTACCCTTCAAATGTCATAGTTGACCCCTTTATATGATTGAGTAGTGCTGCCAAACTCACACACACACACACACACACATACACAGAGTGATGAATGTCATACATTTTATTCTGCTGCAGTCTTCTGACTTCGACAATTTTAACCCTTTAGCTGTCAGCAGCGTTTTGGTTGAAATGATGCCTGTGAAAAACACTTCTGAAATTGCTACCAACTGCGAAATGGTTAAGAGAGGACAAACACTTGTACATAGTGTTAACCCGCTAGCTTATTTATCTTCCTGACGCACACCCACACATGCTTGAATTCACCAAACTGGAAACATTGAGGAAGGGGGGTGGGGGGGGGGGGCAGCATGGGACAACACCAAGTAGGTCCACAACCGATAATTTAATTCAAACTGTGTTGTTTTTCGCTGGCTAAATTCACAAAATATAACCGAGTTGACCCCTCCAACAATGTTAATGTGCTGTCAAATGTTTGAAAAAAAATAGTGTGCACTCAGTATGTTACAAGTTCCGTGTAAGCTTTGACTAAACACTCATATATCTCAAATGTGTAGAAGAAAATCCTAAAACCACAATCTTCTGAATGCTCAATCTGCTGACAAGTTTTTTCGAACACAATTCAATCAAGCTTCAATGCAAATGGCTGTGATTGGTTTACAGGGGAGTGATTTTTATATGTGGTCAGATATTTGCTAATGCTCAAAACACGGCATAATTCTAAGGCCTCGACGTTCTGCGCTTTCACTCGCCATGTTGCTGTCGCGCGTCTAGCCACAGATGGCCTCATTTTCGCGCATGCGACCTTTTGACCCCAAGCTCATTAAGAATCGTCCATGACTTCCTCACAAAGTTACAGGCAAGGACTAACCAAAATACACAAAGACAAAATTTCACTCACCCATAAGTCCCAGCAGGGCAAGACGTTGGGTAAGTGCTCCCAGCTATGCAGTAAGATCCCTTGGGACAAATGCCATAGTAGGCGTTATCGGTTTCTGGTGGTGTGGCTTCTCGTGCACCCTCCAGGGCCCAGTGGCCCGCACTTACAAGTCCAGTCGCATTTTTCAAACCTAAGAAAATTAAAAACCATTGTTGTTATAATAATAATAATATTAATAATGAAAATGTAACCTCCTAATAAACTTTAGATGGCAACAAAACACCAAACAATGACATTCATGTAGCATACACTTTTTTGGGTCTTTTTACACTAAAAACAATTGCATAGACTGCACACCATGTAAAGTGAAAACACGTTTTAATACAGTCATCCTTAACCCCTTCACTGACAGTGGTCACAAACTGTATTTTTTAAATCTTTGTTGGTTTGACGCCCAACAGCCACAGCTGTCCAAGGAGCATGGATACAAAGTGGCGTCAGCAAGAGACACAAATCCTCATGAGCTTATGCACCTACCGGGGCTCATGAGTATATATACCAATGGTCAAAACGTAAGGGCCACCCCACTTTTTTGTGTCATTGTTTATCGTCACAAGTACGCTAATAAAATACAATGTTCTATCGATCCAAATGGGTTAAAAGTTGACCTTAGACAGTCCACTGTACAGAGAACAATAGACTACAATTCGTCAATTTCCACCAACGTGTCAAATGCACGTGAAACATCGTCAGTTTTTGTGAAAAGCAGTGCAATATTGGCAAGCGTACCAAAGGCAGGCAGGAGGAAAACGTGATGCATGTGCTAAAGGGGTCAGTCGTGAACACTGAGCACTTTTGTTTCGCTACAAATACTGGTACAGTAGGGGCATAATTGTCACTTTCCTAACCATGCCACCACGACGAAGCCTAACGCCAGTAGATCAAGGCCGGGCGATAGCATGGCTGCAGGATGGAATTTCCGGACGAGAAGTTGGGAGACGTCTTGGGGTGTCCCATTCAATGATCCAGAGGCTGATGGCACGATTCCAAGAAACTGGATGGGCAGAACGGCGATCCTGCTCAGGACGCCCGTGCTGCACCAGCAGAAGGGAGGACAGATACCTCCGTGTGGCAGCTCTGCGCGACCGAACTGTCACGTCAACCACTCTGTGACGTCAACTGATGCAAGCTGCAAACATTAACGTCAGCAGAAGCACAGTCTGCCAACATCTGCGTGAAATTGGCCTGGCTTCATGCAGAGCAGCAGTGAGAATACCCCTCACTCCAGCTCATCGCAGAGCCCGGGTTGCCTGGTGTCGTCAACTTGTGAGGTGGAACAGACTCCAGTGGACTCAGGTTCTGTTTACTGATGAGTCACGGTTCACTGTGTCCTTCAACGATGGCAGGGTGAGGGTCTGGAGACGCCAGGGCGAGCGATTCACGGATGGATGCGTCCAAGAGGTGGATCACTATGGAGGAGGCTCAGTCATGGTCTGGGCAGGCTTCAGCAGGGAAGGCAGGACCCCCCTCCACATCATCCAAGACATCTTGACTGGACTGCGCTATCAGGATGAGATTGTGCAGCCCCTCATCCAGCCAGCTCTCCAAGCCATAGGCGACAATGCTGTTCTGCAGGACGACAATGCTCGACCTCATCGCGCCTGTGTGGTGGATGAGTACCTTGAGCAACGGGGTATCATGAGGATGGAGTGGCCAGCTCGTTCACCTGATCTGGCTCCCATTGAGCACCTCTGGGATGTGCTGGGGCAGCGTGTAGTCAGCAACCACCCCCCACCTCAAGGCGTCCCCCATCTGACTCAGTTCCTGCATCAAGAGTGGAAAGCAATCCCACAACATGTTCTCCGAACCCTGGTGAACTCCATGCATCGACGCTGCATTGAATGCTTAGCTACACTACTGACTGGACCAGTCTTGTAAGACTTTTCAAATGAGGGGTGGGTGAACATTCTAATGTACTGCTGTTGTTACAATTGCTTTATTTCCTCAAAACTTAAATAAAATTGTTACTGAATAAAATTCATTTTTCTCTAAAAGGTATTTTTTCGAAAAATACTTACCGATGACATGACTTTGTGGAAGTGTCTACTACTTGCTCAATTTTAGCCTAAGAACCCGTTGTGTTCCCACACAACCCGGGAGGCACTCAGGGCCCCCCAGAGGGGCCGAGAGTTGTCTCCCGCTCCTGCCCTACCGGTTCCCGTCATGAGACCAACCAGTCAGATACTTCGCTCGAAAGCGGCAAGTGGGGCAGGTGGGAGGGTCCTCCGAGTCATGTCATTGGTAAGTATTTTTCGAAAAAATACCTTTTAGAGAAAAATGAATTTGTTTCCTCAAAAACATTACCGATGACATGACTTTGTGGAAGAATTGCGATGAGGAGGAGGGTGCCGCAAAAAAACTCCCTAGGGGTAAAACAGCGCCGTCCTCCAAGTCGCAAAACTCCCGACAATTTTAGCGAAGTGCATACCTACGGCGCCGGTGGCGCCGGGAGGGAGTGTTGCGCCGCGGCGATGTCCCCCACCAGAGTGAGATTCTCTCGCTGGCCTGCCAAGTCCCTGAGGTAGAAGCGGGCAAATACAGATTCAGTCTTCCAGCCCACGGCTGCCACGATGTCCTTGACAGCGCAGTTTCGATCAAACACGACGCTCGTGGCCATGGCTCGTACCTCGTGTGCGCATATGTGCAGCCTCTTCGCCCCCTGCGGGGAGAGATCTTGATAGGCGGAGCGTATGACCCAGCGGAGCCAGGAAGAGATCGTCTGGGCTGTTATGTCATTCCTGCTGGGTCTCAGAGGTAGGAAGAGGCGCGAACGTCCTCTGCGGAAGGCTTTAGATCGACGCAGATAAACTCTAAGGGCGCGCACGGGATCCTGTTGCCTGGTCTCCTGGGACAGGGGGTTGTTCCTTAGCGGCCGTAAGGTGATAACCTGAGGCGCGGTCAGAGGAGACCTGTTCTTGGCAAGGAAGGCAGGGTCAGTGAGTAGTTGGACGGACCCGTCCGCTCGGAACTGAAGGCAGGTAGGACGCGCCGAAAGCGCACGTAGCTCGCTCACCCGTGAGGCGGTAGCAAGGGCCAGCAGGAAGCACGTCTTGCGTGTCACGTCTGCGAAACGGGCCAAAGGTAGGGGTTCGAATCAGGCGGAATTCAACCACGTTAGAACCCAGGGTAGGTCCCAGCGGGGGAGGAGTGAGCGGTGAGACGGGCGCTGGATGCCGAAGTGTCCCATAAGGTCGGCCAGGTCTTTGCAGGCACCCGGGTCTGGGTGACCGAGGTGTCGATAAGTGTCAGCGATCATGGACAGGTAACCCCTCACAGTGATGGGGGCTAGGCCTTGGTCTCGGAAGAGCCAGAGAAAAAAGTCCGCAAGTTGAGGATTAGTCAGTTCCGTGGGGGTCAGGCCGTGGTCGGAGCACCACGAACACAGGACTCACCACTTTCCCTCGTAGACTCGAATGGTCGAGGGTCTGCGGGCCGAAGCGATCGCCTCCACTGCTGCACTCGAGAAGCCTCTAGCTCCGAGGGCTTGCTGCACAACCTCCAGGCATGAAGGAGGAGCCACTCCAGGCAAGGGTGGAACAGCGGCTGGCGCGGTTGCTTGAGCATGGTGCGAGGGGTGGGAAGCAGCAGGGGGGGGGGGGGGGGGGGGGGGTCCGTGGCGAGGCTGAGAAGGTCGGTGGTCCAGGAGCGGTTCCAGGTGAACGGTGCGACTAACAGGAGGACCGCCGAGCAGCCCCGCAGCTTGAGGAGGACTTTGGGTACGAGGACCGTCGGGGGGTAAGCATAGGCCACAAGGCCCTCCCAGGGGATGGAGAGCGCATCAACAGCCCAGGCAAGGGGGTCGGGAATTGGGGAGACAAAGAGGGGAAGCTGATGGTTCCACCTTGTGGTGAACAAGTCGATCTGGGGAGTCTCCCAACGGGCGCAGATCATCCGAAAGATGTCCTGCCGAAGGGTCCATTCCGTGTGTAAGAGCTGGCCGCGGCGAGACAGCAAGTCAGCTAAGACATTCAGGTGTCCGGGAATGTGTCAGGCCCGAAGGGAAATGTCCCGGTCCTCGCACCAATGCATCATCCGGTAGAGGAGCATACAAAGGTCGGGGGAGCGTGTGCCACCTTGTTTCTGGATGTAAGCCACCACCGTCGTGTTGTCTGAGAGAATGAGCAGCTCCTGGTGTCGGAGGAGATCCTCCCAGAACTGAAGGGCTTGCCAGCCGGCCTGCATCTCCAGCCAGTTGATGTGAGTGTGCGCTAAGTCCGAGGGCCAGGGGCCAGAGGTCGAGAGGAACCGAGGAAGGAGATGAGCGCCCCACCCGGTGAGGCTCGCGTCGACACAAAGGGAGGTCTGGGGTGGAGGAGAGGCCAGGGGAACTCCCGACGCTAGCCAAGAGGATTTGGACCACCGTCAAAGATGAGGAAGCAACATCTGAGGGACCGGAACCAACTTCGTTAAGTCACCGAAAGCCGGGCGCCAATGCAGAAGGAGATGCAGCTGTATCGGCCAGGAGTAGAGACGACCTAGGGGAATAAGGTCCACTGCAGCGTTCAACAAGCCCAGAAGCTGAAGCCAGACTCTGGCGGGGGCTGCATCTTCCCGTGCTAACTGGCCGGCTAGGGTCGTAATCTTCTGAATCCGAGGCGCAGGAAGGCACACCCTGTTGAGGTCGGTCGCAAATTCCATGCCCAGGTGCACAAAGTGGCGGGAAGGAGCGAGATCCGACTTGCCCTCGTTGACCAGGAAGCCCAAGTGTGCCAGGAGGTGCAGCAGCGCATCCCTGTCCATCGTGAGCGTGGCCTCCGACTGGTTGCGTAGGAGGAGGTCGTCTAGGTAGTTCGACATCGGACTGGAGGAGGACTGTCGGGCCTCGGCAACTACGGTGTCCATCAGACGGGTGAAAACCCAAGGGCTCAGGTTGAGTCCGAAAGGGAGCGCGCGAAACTGGTAGACCACACCGTCGATTGCAAACCGGAGGAACTTCCTGGAGGCCTGGTGCATCGGAACATGCAGGTACGCATCGGAAAGGTCCAAGCTGACTGCGAAGTCTAGAGGCTGGACCGCGGCTTTCAGGGCTCGGGCAGTCTCCATCCGGAAGGAGGGGGCCGTAATATACTTGTTCAGCGCCGAGAGATCGATAACCGGTTGCTATCTCCCTCCAGGCTTCGGGACGACGAACAGGCGGCTGTAGAAGGCTGGGGAGTCGGGGTGTCGGACAACCTCCGTGGCGGCTTTCTTCAGCAGGGAGGAGACTTCACCCCGCAGGGCGGAGGCCTTCAGCGGGTCGCTGGGGATCTCGGTCCACAGGGGGGAGCGGCGCAAGGGCGGCGGACTGCGAAAGGCGATCCGGAGGCCGTCTGAGACAGTGTCGCAAATCCAGGGGTCATTGTGAAAGAGCGCGAACCAATTTCCGCGGAAAAAGGCTAGCCTCCCGCCGACCGGAGACCCCGAGGAGGTCGGCGGAGGCAGGGGCGGGGTGCAGTCAGGCGGCCCGCCCGCGACCAGGTCGCCAGGCAGGACGGGGCCAAGCGGGAGCACGGGACCTGGAGGGTCTAGGACGGCCAATGGCAAAGGAGGGGGCCCGCCCGGGGGCCGAAGCGGGGGCTGAGGAGGCAGCAGGTCTAGACGTCCGCGAGGCGCGACCCCTAGCCTGGCAGGAGGACGGAAAGCGGCGGGGAGGGGGCACTGCAGGGCCAGCGGTCGGGGTTGGAGTGTCACTGAACAGTAGGGGCCCACCCAGCAGAGCACGACGAAGCTGCGCGTGCAGCTCAGGAGGCATCCCCCGGCAGGCAAGCAGGAGGGCGTATCGACGCATCAAATCACAATTCGCCGCCGCAGCCATAGCGTTGACCGACGAGTGGTAGGCGGCGTGGTTGGCGACCTCCGCTAAGGCCAGCAAATCACCTAGGAGGGGCATGACAGCAGGGTGCCAGGAGTCCTCCACACGACGGATCAGGGCTTGGGTGAGGAGCTCAAGGAAACCGGCGCAGGCTAAGGTGTTCCGGACCAGGGACGCCGTCTTATCCAGGCCGCGGGGGAGGGAACGTCGGAGAAGGGCGGGGCCGCCAGCTTGAGACAGGGCCGGGGGGTCCACAGCAGGGAGAGAGATGGAGAAAGCCTGGGAATGGCTGGCATACCAGTCCCGACGGAAGGCAATGTCCAGGCTGGCCGGCGTGACGTGGTAAGTTGAAGGTGAGCTGAGACGGCATCTCGCAACTCCTGAAAGCCGGGCAGCTGGGGAAGCGACTTGAATCTCTTGACCTGACGCTCCGCATCCACGAAGGCGGAGACCTTCCTCTTCAGGGGGGGAGGCTGGGCAGGCGTCAGCTGGTAACATCGACACGATGATCCTGGCCGCTTCGTCCAAGGCTAAGAGGGTCTCCGCACGGGAGGAAGATGGAAGAGCCGAGGGGGCAGCGTCATTGAAGTCAGCGGGCGAGAGGGAGCGACTACCCTCGTCCAACAGGGCCGAGACCGAGTCCTCGGGCAGCAAACTAATGGTCTCCTCCTCCAGGGGACGGCGAGAAGGCGGGCGGGTGGCCGTGACAGCCGAAGACCGAAGTGTAGGCAGGGAACCGACTGGGAACCCGCGGGAAGCCCGGGGACGAGCAGGAAGCGACGACAGCGGCGGCGGACGATGCGGCGAACGCAAGTCGGAGCGAGGAAGGGTCCTGTTCAGCGAGCGAGAACGAAGTCGGGAACGTGGACGGCGAAAGGCCGGAGGGGGGCGTGGCGAGGGAGGCTGACGAGGGGAGGAGGGCCGATGATGGTGGCGGTGACGAACGCGTCGAACGGCGCGAAGACGAGCGCGAACGCGCACGTGAAGAGGAGGGGCGGGGGGAGCGGCAACAATCCCAGTGGGAGGAACGATCTTTCTGACGGCGCTCGAGGGGCGAGCGCGAGTGTCTCGAACTAACTGAGGAACGGGAGGAGTCGGGGGCGCGACTGTGTCACGCAGGCTGAGGCTGACGTCTCTGCTGGCCGGGCTCAGTGAGGCGGGCGCTGTGCCGGCGTCCAGATCCTCCAGAAGGATCAGCTGGCTTATCGGAGAGAGACTTGTGAAGATGGCCGGTCAACGTGGGACGGCTCGGGGCACACTGCTGCAGGCCGGGCTCAGTGAGGCGGGCGCTCTGCCGGCAAACAGACCCTCCGGAAGGGTCAGCGGGCATGGCAGCAGTGGCAGTCCTCTGGTCAGCTGGCAAGGTAGACACCCGACGAGGATTCCGTTCCGTGAGGCCAGGGCGGGAAGGGGCGGTCGCTACAGTAAGGGCAGCAGGAGTGGAAACCGGTGCCGGGCGTGAGGTAGCTGGCTGTGGTCACTCTCGCCGGTAAAAACTCCAGAGGTCCGACCATAGCATTTCAGGCCAGGCCACACAGACATCACAAAGGTGGTCCGAGGAGCAGCCAGCACAAGGAAGGCAGACCGCATGGTCATCCGTCGGCCACTGGAAGTCGCCGCATTGGGAGCACGTAAGCAGCTGGGCTCTGCAACACACAAACGGCATGACAAGGTCGGCAATGCAGGCAAGGGGCACCGAGCCAAACAAAGGCACTCCGGACGCCGTGACAGCCCCCAAAGGGCCTTTAAGCTGGACGAACGGAACGTGGGCGCCAGAGGGCCCTACGAAAAACCAGCGTCTAAGAGGCAAAAAGTCTACTTGTAAGCTAACGAGGCACAACAAAGGAGAGGGTAGGCGAAGTCCCGCGAGGAGACTCGCAATGAAGGCTGTCTAAGGCGCCGGAATGTAAGCTCGACAGCTGGCATAAATGCCGTAACAACAACGAGAAGGAAACCCCAAAAGGCAGCCGGCTCTCAGCCCGAGGGCCGGCTGGGGGTAGCTACCGCTACCTTACCTCCGAGACGAAGTGGGACCGGGGGGAAGGGTCGCCATATACCCGTCACAGCACGGAGGAGAGCAGCGGAAACCCAGAACAGCGCAAGAAGCAGAAGCAGGCAGCAAGAAGGCAGGTCAGCGCTAGAAGCGGTGGCAGAGCACACGAGAGAAGTCGGCAACGAGCGTAGGCAAACACGAAGACCGGTCGAGGCAGAGCAGGAGCAAAGCCAGACACGTCTTCTCTGCACGAGCGAAGTAGCAAGACTGGTTGGTCTCATGACAGGAACCGGTAGGGCAGGAGCGGGAGACAACTCTCGGCCCCTCTGGGGGGCCCCGAGTACCTCCCGGGTTGTGTGGGAACACAACGGGTTCTTAGGCTAAAATTGAGCAAGTAGTAGACACTTCCACAATGTCATGTCATCGGTAATGAGGAAACAATTTGCAAAGTATTAAGTAATGACTCCAAGACTTGTTACATTGTTTGTGTGGTGTTGTCTGCAATGAAAAGTAGCCCTTACGTTTTGACCATTAGTATATGTCTCCTAAGGCTGTATCATGTTCACTTTCTCATGCAGTGAAGGGGTTAAAACACCACAGCGAGAGGCAGATCAGCTATGATACCAGTAGTTTATATTTGTTATAGCTAGTCCACTATTCAAAATTATCTTTTGGCTGTCAAGTCGCGCTTTATGTTCGAGGTCACGCCTTCAAGAATCACCTTGACTAAAAATGTGACCACCAGCCAAAGGGTTAACTAATTTCTTTCTTACTTCAACAGCCCAGTAGCGAAGAAGAAAGAGATAAAATAATTATATTTATAAACTCATAATGCAAGAAACACCCCGACAAAAAGCGCGACTGACAGCTAAAGAGTTAAGTTAACTTCCTTTTCACTTCAAAGGCCCACTAGTGAAGAAGAAAAAGAAGAAGACAAAAAAACATAAACGGATGGACGCCCTACCTGTGGTTCCGCAAAAGTAGCCACCATTGCACGGGCTACACTCTGATGAAGCATTAAGTCCTGGTCTTGAGCCATATGTGCCGATAGGACAAGGGGTAGCACTTGTCACAAGTGTGGTGCTTGTACTTTCAGGGCAGTATGAGCCTGTATAGACAGAGAAACATACATTACACATACATGTACACATTTATTTGTTTCAAGCTGACTGAACTTGCAAGGCTGTAGGAGCATGCACAGATACAAGAAAGTCGATACAACACATGTTCAACTCAAGGCCACAAGGTTCAAAATCACAGACCAGTAAGAGTTGCAGGCTTAAAGGTCCATGAAATATTTTGTTTCACTCTTCAAACAGTTTTTTTTATGAAAACTCCACAGAGACACAAAACAAAATGATCAAAACAGATGCTCATATCCGACAGTAAAAAGGACATATAATCCCAAAGACACCAAACAGAGCTCTTTCAAGTCAAGTGAGTTTGATATACAACTTGAAAAAATCCAAGTACAATCTAATAAGTAACTCTGCATTTAACAAACTGGCAGGAAACCCATTATTTTTGGTTCAAGTGCGATAGCAAAAGTGAATATGTGTTCTGTGCCAGTGGTCATTCGTCCGTCGTCCATCCCACATCCGTTGTCCATCTGCTGTTGTCCATAATAAGTGGCATTTTCTCGGAGTCTATTCAAGCCACAGTCTTCAAACTTGGCCCAAGGATACTTTGTGGCAAGACCTTTCTAAACATACCAAATTCATTGACTGAAGTTCAAGGTCACAGAAGGTGATACTTTGACAATAGTTGATTTTTCTTAAATACTATTTTTAACTTCAAACTCTAACTTGCTACTGAGATACCTGATGGTAAGACCTTTCTATGCATGCAAATTTGGATGACCCATCAAAAAGTTGAAGGATCACAAGAGGTCATCAAATGCGTGAAAACAATGTTTCGGTAGAATTTTAGTTTTCATTAGTGTTATCGCAAACTTTTTAATCAAACTTGGCCCAAAGATAGCAATGTTTTTTGTAAAATTGTAATTTTCATTAGTGTTATCGCAAACTTTTTAATCAAACTTGGCCCAAAGATAGCTGATGATAAGAAATGCCTATGCATACTAATTCTGTTTACCACTTGCAAAGTCACGGGAGTTGCCAACTTTGTTAAAATGAATTTTTTTTCTAAAATGTATTTTTTTTTAAAATACTTACCAATGGCATTACTATATGGAATACACTCTAAAGCCTATCGATTTCAGCCCAAAGTTGTGTCCGTTACACAACTGGGGAGGAGACACCGGGGATCCAGACATAGGGGCCCTGGGTGGCCTCCCCTACAACCCTATCCTGGCATGCGTAGGGCGAATTCCTGTCAGTTTCACACTTAGCCAAAGAGGCAAGCGGGGCAGGAGGGACGGCTGTCCAAGTAATGCCATCGGTAAGTATTTTTCAAAAAAATACATTTTAGAAAACAAATTCAGTTGTTTTCTCAAAATACATTACCGATGGCATTACTATATGGAAGAATAGCGAAGAGGAGGAGGGTGCCGACCCTAAAGCCCAGAACTTAACCCCCCCCCCTCCCCCCCGCAGGCCCAAAAGGAGCACTCCCGACGATTTCAGCTAAGACGTACCTAAGGCGCCTGCGGAGCTCGGAGGGAGTGCTGGGCCGCGGAGATGTCATCCACCCTGGCCAGGGAGTCAGGCTGGCCGGATAGGTCTTGGAGGTAGAAGCGAGCGAAGGTGGAGTCTGCACACCAGCCTACCGCCGTTATAATGTCCTTAACCGAGCAGTTGCGGTCCAGGGCCACGCTGATTGCTACTGCTCTCACTTCATGCGCCCGGATCTGCAAAAGTCGATCCCCGTCAGGGGAGAGGTCCTGGTAGGCCGACCTAATCACCCACCAAAGCCAGGACAAGACCATCTGGTCCGAAATATCGGGCCTGCCTGGTGACAGAGGGAGGAAGAGGCGGGAGCGCCCCGGCGGCGCGGCTTAGAGCGACGCAGGTAAATCCTCAGCGCCCGAACCGGGTCCTGTTGACGCGACTCACAGGAAAGGTCCGTCCCTCTGAGCGGATGTACGGTCAGCATCTGGGGAGCTGTCGTGGGCAGGCGGTTCTTGGCCAGAAATGATGGGTCGGTGAGTAGTTGCGCAGATACATCGGAATGAAACTGCAGACAGGCGGGACATATCGAGAGCGCGTGAAACTTGCTCATGCGGGACGCTGTGGCGAGAGCCAGAAGGAAACATGTTTTCCGGGTCAGGTCGGAGAACCGTGCCAAATGCAGGGGTTCAAAGCGGTCCGTATTTAGCCACGTCAGTACCCAGGCAAGGTCCCACCGAGGTAAGAGGGAATGGGAGACCGGACGTTGAAGCTCAAAGTGACCCAACAGGTCCGAGAGGTCTTTGCAAGCGCCGGGATCCGGAAGGCCCAGGTGACGGTAAGTGTCTGCGATCATGGCGCGGAAACCCTTGACGGTAACAGGGGCTAAGCCTTGATCATCGAAGAGCCACAGGAAGAAATCCGCCAGTTGGGGGGTAGTTAGATTCGTGGGGGGGGAGCCGCTGAGCGGCGCACCAGGACTGAAAGACCCTCCACTTGCCTTCGTACACCTTCCGTGTGGACAGTCTGTGGGCTGCTGCAATCGCCGCCACCGCTGCATCCGAGAAGCCTCTAGCGGCGAGGGCTTGCCGGACAACCTCCAGGCGTGTAGGAGGAGGCGCTCCGGGCATGGGTGGAAGAGAGCCTGGTGGGGCTGCTTGAGCATCGTGGGCGGAGCAGGGAGCTCGAGGGGCGGGTCTGTCACTAGTGCGAGTAAGTCCGTGGTCCAGCTCTTGGTCTAATTGAAGGGGGCCACCAGGAAGAGAACCGCGGAGCATCCCCGAAGTTCCTTCGGCACCAGGACAGACAGGGGGTAGGCATACACGACCAGTCCATCCCAAGGAATGGAGAGCGCATCCACCGCCCAGGCGAGCGGGTCCAGGACTGGGGAGACGAACACCAGAAGCTGGTTGTTCCATCTGGTGGCAAACAAGTCGATTAGAGGCGTGAGCAGATCAGGCGAAAGATGTCTGGACGCAGAGACCACTCTGTGTGGAGCAACTGTCCGCGGTGGGACAGGGCGTCTGCGACCATGTTGAGGTGGCCAGGAATGTGGCGGGCTCGAAGAGCGATGCCCCAGTCCCTGCACCAGAGAAGGAGGTGGTAAAGGAGGATGCACAGGGAGGGCGAGTGCGTGCCCCCCTGGTTCTGTATGTAGGTCACCACCGTCGAGTTGTACGAGAGAACGAGGACCTCTTGGTCGATCAGCGTCCCCTGCCAGAAGTTGAGGGCCATCCAAACCACCTTCAGCTCTAGCCAGTTGCTGTGCTTGTCCGCAAGGTCCCAGGGCCAAAGGCCCGAGGCCGAGACAAAGTCCGGTAACAGGTGAGCGCCCCAGCCAGATTGGCTCGTGTCGGTGCAGAGAAACCACCGGGGCGGAGGGGAGTGTAGAGACACGCCCGTCGCCAGCCACGCGAGGTCCGCCCACCTCCGGAGGTGTGGACGGGTCAGCGGAGTAACTGGGATCTGATCCGTCAGGGCGCCAAACGAGGGACGCCAGAGGAGGAGAAGGTGTAGCTGCAGTGGGTGGGCATAGAGCCTGCCGAGGGGTAACAAGTCCGCTGCCGCGCTGAGTAGTCCCAGGAGTTGAAACCAGACCCTGGCCGTGAAGGAGACCCCTACCTCTATTTGATAAGCGAGTTCAGCGATCTTCTGCCGCCGCACCAAAGGCAGGTGGACTAAGTTGAGGTCGGTCAGGAATTCCATCCCCAAGTGCAGGAACTGGCGAGAAGGGGTGAGATCCGACTTGCCCGGATTGACGAGGAACCCGAGTCAGCGCAAGAGAGAAAGGAGGGTGTCTCTGTCCTCCTCGAGCACTGAGGCAATCAGGTTGCGTAGCAGCAAGTCGTCCAAGTAGTTGGAGGCCGGACTCAGAGATCGCTGGCGGAAGAGGGCCATCACCGCGTCGAGGAGTCTCGTGAAGACCCAAGGACTGATGTTGAGGCCGAAGGGGAGGGCTCAGAACTGGTAAACGACACTACCAAAGGCAAACCAGAGATACTGGCGAGGCGAAAGATGAATCGGAACGTGAAGATAGGCGTCTGACAGATCGAGGCTGATCGCGAAGTCCATCGGCCGGACGGCTGCGCGGAGAGTCCTGGCTGTCTCCATTCGAAAGTGAGGAGCCGAAATGAACTTGTTTAGCGCCGACAAGTCGATGACTGGCCGCCACTTGCCCCCTGGCTTGGGAACGAGAAAGAGGCGGCTGTAGAACGCCGGCGAGTCTTGTTGAGAAACCACTTCTGTCGCTGCTTTGTCCAGTAAGGCCTTTATTTCTCCGCGCAGAGCGTCTGCCTGGGATCGGTCGACCGGAGCCTGGGTCCACAAGGGGAACCTGCGTAATGGAGGAGGGGACTGAAACGAAAGCTGGAGGCCTGAGGAAACAGTCGTGATGATCCAGGGGCCGTCTGGGAACAACAGTCTCCAATGGTCGCTGTAGTTGGCCAACCGCCCGCCAACTGGAGACCCGAGAACTGTCGACGGGGGTGGAGGAGGGGTAAAGTCAGCGGGCCCGACCGCGCCCCGATTTAGGGGCACCGCGAGACCAAGAGGGGCGGGAGGCGGGGAAGGATCCTGAAGGGGGTGAGCCCTACCGCGGGAACCGCCGGCTGGAAGCGAGGTGGGTCTGGAAGACTGCCGGGCACGACCCCCGGCCGGACGGGTAGCGCAAAAGTGAGACGAAGCGGGGGCGGAGGCAGGACGGGGCCACAGGTTTTTGGTAGCTTCCTTAACTGTCTGCCACGTATCACCAAACAGGAAGGAACCGCCGAAGGGAGCCTGGCAGAGCTGCGTCTTCACCGTCTTGGGGAGATCCGTGCAGAGCCGCAGGAGTGAATCCCGCCGCCATAGGTCACAGTTGGCGGCCGCCGCCATGGAGTTGGTTGAGGAATGGTAGGCGGCCCGGTTAGCAGCTACCAAAATAGAATGGACGTTGCGGAGCGGGGACGAGGCTTCCAGGTCCCAAGTGTCCTCCAGGCAATGCAGCACCGCTTGCGTTGCCAATTCCAGGAACCCGGAGCACGCCAGCGAGTTCCGAACGAAGGAAGCGATTCTGTCAAGAGGGCGAGGCCAAGCATTCTGGACTATCCGATGCCCACCCGCCTGGTTGATGGCTGCCGCATCCACCGAAGGAAGAGGGACGGCAAAGGCTTGAGAGTGCCCGGCGTACCAGGCCTGGTGGAAAGTCATATTAATCCCCGCTGGCCACTGTGAATCTGAGAAAAAAACAACGTCGCTGAAGGTGCCCTGGCGAAGCTGGGCGGAGAACGCTTCGGCGAGATCCCAGAAGCCGGCTAGCTGAGGGAGAGACTTGCGACGCTTGGCCTGCCTCTGCGCATCAACCATGGCGGAAGCCTGTCTCTTCAGAGGGGGTGATGGCGGGCAGAAGTCAGGCGGGAGGAAGTTCGAGATAAGACGGGAGGCCTCTCCCAAGGCACGGACCGTCTGTGAGCCGAGCGAAGGGCTGGCATCCTTAGCAGAGGAGGAGGCCGACGACACAGCTGAGTGGCGGTCGGGAGAAACTGTGGGCGAGTCCCGCAAGAAGATGGCTGAAGCCGAATCCGCTGGATGTAGACTGAGTACGTCAGGGTCTACCTCCATAGGCCGCCTATCACGCGAAGCCAAACAGAGAGGCGACCGGCTCCGAGAGCGCGGGTCTGCCGAAGGCGACTGGCGAGGGCGCGTGCGAAGGATAGGCGGAGCTGCCCACAAAGCCCGCCCAGCGGGGCGTCGCATCAAAGGCGGGACCTCGGCCGAACGACGGCCAAAGGCGAAGTTAGGCTCTGTAAGCCCCAGACTCGCAGACCTGCGAGGGGGGGGGGGGGGGCTAGAGACGGGGACAACGCGCGGATGAAAAGGGGATCGCAGGTGCCGGGGACCACGCTCTGAAAGTAAGAGGGGAAGCGGTAGGGGAACCCTGGCACCCCAATCCTGCTCGGGAGAACGCGAGCGGGAAGGGGGCGTAAAAGCAACGCCTCGAATCTGGTCCTGTGAGCAAGTGTCCGAGTCACACCAAGCCCGCCTGGAAAGTTCGGGGTGGGGGGGGGGGGACCATAAGGTGTCACACCAAGCCCGCTCAGGAAAAGCGGAGCGGGGAGGGGACAAAAAAGGGGCACGCAACCCCCGCTCCGAAGTCTCAGAGCGTGGGGGATGCGTGTCAAAGTCACACCGGGCCCGCCTGGTCGATATGGGGCGGGAGGGGGGGGGGTGAGGTGGGGACGGTAAAGTGTCTCTCCAGGCCCACTCAGGCAATTCGGAGCTAGGAGGGGACAGAAATGGGGCACGCGACCCCCGCTCCAAAGCGGGTCGCGTGTCAAGGTCACACCGGGCCCGCCTGGGGTGGGGGAGGGGACGTAAACGAAGCTCGCCGGGCCCGCTCGGAAGAATCAGAGCGTGGGTGCAGCACCTCTACCGGCCTCGGGGAGAGCCTCTATACCTACTTCTTTTCTCTTTCTATTACGTTTGCGCTCGTCACGCCGGGCCCGTTCGGGAGAGACGGAGCGGGGCGGCGTGGACGAATGCTCAGCTTGTCTGGCCCGCTCGGGCGATACAGAGTGGGCGGGGGGGGGGGGGGGGGGGGGGGGGGCAGACTCAAGGAGCTCAAGCCACGCACCGAAGAAACGGAGCGTGGGGAGCGTGACTCTGAACCTCGTCTGCCCTGCTCAGAAGACTCGGAGTGGGGAGGGAGTTCCTGAGCGGTTAAGGTAGACGAAGGGGACTTACCTGCGGGCTGGACGGCCCGGCCGACTGAGCGAAGTGGAGCCCGCGGAGCGACGCCATCCTGCAGAGAAGTCCGGGGAGACTGTCCTGTCCTGGAAGGCCAGTCACGTCTGTAGAAATCCCACATCTGAGACCACTGGTCCTCACTCCACTCGGCACACACGTCACATTTCCTGTCTGAAGTGCAGCCCGAGCATGGCAGGCAGGTGTCGTGGGCGTCAGAAGGTCACTGAAAATCTCCACAAAGGAGGCAGGACTTCAAAAAAGAAGCTGCCATAGCATCCGCTGCACACCGTCCGCAGGGCGGAACACACTCAAGCGCCGAACTCACACCACGAGGCACAAAGACGCGTGAGCAAAGTCACAAGCCACAGCCAAGGACGAAGGTCACTGAAAGTCAAACCGATCAGAACCGGTCGGCGCTAAGTCCACACACAGAAAATGTTGAAGTGTAATTAACACACCAACGAAACAGAGTCCGAGGAGAAAGTCTAATCCCATGGCAAAAAGCCAAAAGTTCATAGTAGTAACCACAAAAGGCACCGGTCTTTCCTTTTTTCAAAAACGTAGCAAGGCACAAACCTGACCGTCCACAGTCGAGCTAAGAGTGAAACTAACAGGAATTCGCCCTACGCATGCCGGGATAGGGTGGTAGGGGAGGCCACCCGGGGCCCCTATGTCTGGATCCCCGGTGTCTCCTCCCCAGTTGTGTAGGGGACACAACTTTGGGCTGAAATCGATAGGCTATAGAGTGTATTCCATATAGTAATGCCATCGGTAATGTATTTTGAGAAAACAAATGTAGATTCTGCTGGTAAAAAATCTTTACGTTAAGACACTTTATCACTTGCTTATTTTAGTACCTGTGGAAAAGGTCAAAGTTACAAAGGTCCGACTAATTGTGTGGATTTATCATGCACGTGAGCCATAAAGGCTTTGCCATTCTTGTTTTCTCCTGTTGTCATGGACAAAGTACTTGACATTTTATTTTTTACACAGAAAATGTTTTCTCAGGACCTCTAAAAACATTTTGTTTTATCTGACTTTTGTTTTATCTGACTTTTGTTATATCTGACCTTGTGAATTCAACTTGATGTACAATGTATGCGTGCTGGACTGTGAATTTGGTCCTTACAGTATAAGGTCTATAATAACACAGCACAGCACACATATCACTCATTCAATTTCTTACCTTGCGGACAAATCCTTGGGGCTTCACCTGGGTAGCACAGGTACCCAGCTAGACAGTACAGACAAGCTGACATCCCAGTGTCATTGGCATACATGCCAAGCTTGCACAGCACAGGTACATCCTCTCCTGCTGCACAAATATGATACAACGGACAAATGTTCCCTGTTACACCGTCCACTGGATCTGGGATGGACGCGTTCCCTGTACAGTAATACCCTGCGCTGCAGACGCCCGACGGTGTGGTAAGCGCCGTCCCATTGCAGTATTTCCCTGGGTTGCATGTCTGGCAGGCTTCAGATTCAGACTTCCCACTGCGGTCGGGATTGTAGGTGCCTCTGGGGCATGCGATCATGAGGGCCGTGCCTTCAGGGCAGTAATAGCCCTCATGACAAGTGTCTCCATATGTGATAATGGTCTTGTTACCCGAGGGGTCATTGTTGTATACAGGGTCATTGGAGGTGGCACTGCCGTAACAGATGTGCCCAGCCTTGCACATGCCTGTGGGCTTCGTCAGCCCTCGGTCCTGACAATAGTAGCCGGCTGGACACAAAGTGCACTTGTCTATGGAGGTCTGGTGCGTCCTGTACAAATGAGACCAAAGATTTAAGTTGCTGATCTGTCAGACCCTTCTACAATCACACATCAACTCATTTGAGGCACCCAACATCAATAGCTGCAAAAAGCGTTGTATAGCGTTGCTGCCTGTAACGCCATATGACACTTTCACAGCTACTGATGCGGGGCACTTTGAAGGAGTTAACCCCCTTGTGCTTGCAGCCAACAGTAATGTTCACTGTACCAGTGGCTGAATGCACAAAGGCCTTAAATAACTGCTGGCCATCACTAATTTCAGAAACAAATGCATAAATGTATGCTTGATTTTGAACCTTCTGCCTCAAGCATAAGGCTCTAAATCACAGACCAACATACAAATTGGACAGCAAGAGAATAGCTCTTTATGAGGTCATACACCATTTGGGGGCTCATGCCACTCTACACCTCATGAAGTTTACATCAGTCTTTTAAAGGTGCCAGCTGGTCTGTAATTTTGGACCTTACAGCTCTAAAGCCCTACAGCCAAAAATCAAAGGTCAGCACACAAATATATTCCTATCTGTTGAATGAATGCAGCTAAACCCCATTCTAGAAACAGAATTGTCTCCATATCTGTATGCAGCTCGACTTGAAGAGTCATATGGCTGAGAAAGTGATGGAGTTACATAGAAACAAGTACTTACTGATTGCTGAACGTTCCAGGAGGGCAAAGCTGTGGTGAGTATGATCCATTTCTGCAGTAGCTGCCAAGTGGACAAGGCAGGGACTCGTTCATGGCTTTGTCCGGACAGTAGAAGCCAGGCTCACACACAGTGCACTCAGATGCACCATAATATGGCATGTATCTGCCGATCTCACACTCCACCTGGGCTACTGATCCATTGGGTGCGTAGTAACCTGATAAAAGAGAAAACACTTGTAAAACTGTTTCTCACGATGGTAAACACTAGAAATCCACAAGAAAACACTAGAAATCCATATCACTTTGGTTAACACATCGCTGTGCAAGTGCGTGAATTCTTCATGTGATTTTCACAGTACCGTACAATCCGAGAAAAGTACACTGTAAAAAAAAAACAAGAAAGACAAAGCCATTATGGCTCATGTATATGACCAATCCACATAATAATAATAATAATAATAATAGTAATAATAATAATGGGTATTTATACAGTACCTAACCACCTGACATAGCTCTAGGTGCTTTACAATGTATAATTGTATTTGTTTCTTCAAAAACATTACCGATGCCATTACTTAAGTGGAACAACCTATAGCTAGCGTAATTTTAGCCCAAAAACTTACGATGTGTACCCTTGGAGCCAGGGGAGGCCACCAAGGGTACCGTGGTCTAGTACCCGGGTAGCCTCCCTTACCCCGCCGACAGGTGAGCGACAGCTCACTACCAATCCAACCAGTTCTTTCCTTTAGCTTAAAGCGTGCAGACGTGTCTGCTTAGCCTCTTTGGCTGTGTATGGTAGGCTTGGTTAGCGCTTGCTACCTAGCCTGTGTACCTTCGGACTTCTGCTGTGTAGCCTTCGTTGAGTCTAGAGTTCGACTACGTTAGTCTCTGCGCCTTGTCTTCGCTGTGACGGTTCGTGTGAGCGCGAGTGTGCCAGCTCAGGCGTCGTGCCGGCTTCGCGCCGCTGGGGGCTCTGCCCTAGTCCGGCTGAACTGTTGCGGTTGTGTGTGGCCCCTCGGACTTCGCCTCGCTTCTCGGCTGTTCTGCCGCCTCTTCGGTCGTTTCGCCGTCGGCCTGCCGGTTCCCGTTGCAGGACGTCCGTCCCTGTTCGACTGGCTCCGCCCCCGTGTCTGGGCGCCGCTGCTTCTTCTCTTTCGACCTCAGGTTCTTTCCCTGCCCTGCGACATGGCCAGGTAAGGTCTTGATTTTTTTTTTCTTTGCTAGCGCCTGTGGCGACGTGCGTAGCGGCGGCTTGCCTCCTTGCTTGATGTTTCGACTCAAGTTAGAGGGACAGAGAGAAAAGAAAAAAAAAAAAAAAAAAAAACAGGGACTTGGGACGGCGTGAGGACGTAGTGGGAAGTGTCGGTGCGCGTTCGTTTCGTGGAAATGCCGCTTCGACCAGTCGCCTTGTAGTGTATTTTTATGTTGCAGTGCTCACGTCACCTGCACCAGATGTGGCGACTTCCAGTGGCCGTCGGACAAGCATGCAGTTTGCCTCCTCTGCTCTGGTTGTTCCTCGAGCCGCACCTGTGATGTCTGCGCTCTCTGGGAGGAGGAACAATGGGCCCAGCTGTGGCAGTTTTATCGGCGTGACAACACTAGACCGCCGCCCGCCAGCACCAGCAAGCATGCTCCGGCCAAGAAAGACCCGACACGCACCTACGTCGCCGTTGGGGGACGGCAGTCAAAGGCTCCCCCCTTGCGCACCCACTCTCTCGAGTCGGGTCCGCAGCGAGTCCGCTCGCCCCGCTCTGCGGAAAACAAACAAGCCCCAACCCTCGTCGTTGGGGGATGCCTTTCTCCCCCTTGCGCACCAGCTCGCTCGAGCCAGGTCCGCAGCGAGCTAGCTCGCCCCGCCTTGCGGACCCCAAGCCTCACAAGACCACCGACGTTGTTGGACACCGTGCTCCTCCGTCGCCGGACCCTCGGCTTCGTCCTTCGACCTCGGAGATTCGTCCCCTTGCCCTCGATCGTCGGGAGTCCGCCCCTAGGAAGGACCGGTCGCGTCGCAGCCCTCTTCCGCGCCCTCCGTCTCGGACTGCCTCTTCTCGGCCTCGGACCCGGAGCCCCTCGTCTGCTTCTCGGCCTTCCCGCCTGGTGCGTTCGGCACGCCCCTCTTCTTCGGTGGCTTCGGGTTCCCGGACTTCTCGCCTCTCTCGTTGTCCTTCTCCTCGCCCTGGGGAGGTGCCTTCGTCCGTGCGGCGCTCTTCCCGTCGGGATGGTTCTCCGTTCTTCCGGCCGTCTCCTCGCCGACGGCCGTCCTCTCCCCCCTTCCCTCCCCGGCTTCCCTCCTCCCGCCGGCCCCGCTCCCCTTCCTGTCGTCGACATCGCCGTCGCTCCACTTCGCACGGACGTTCCCCTCGTCGGTCTCACCGCTCCCGTTCGCGCCATCGCGGCCGCTCTCCTCGCTCGCGCTCCTCCTCGTGGCGGCGCTCGGCTCCTCGCCCCCCTGTGCGGCGACCTCCTGCTTCGCCTGTGGATGTTCTCAGCATCGCACTGGAGGACTCTGGCTCCTTCTGGGACCGCTCGGCTTCCTCGCTTCCGCGCTCGCCGTCAGCTCCCTTGTCGCCTTCCTTACGGACGACCAGGACGGAGACTCTTGCTTCGCTGGACGTAGCCGCGCGTCTTGTGGCCTCGTGTCTTCCTCCGGACGCCTGTCCCCCGTCGCCACCTCCCAAGAGGAAGATCTCGGCGTTTGTGGATGCGGATCGCCCCTCCAAGAAGTTTAAGTCCCTCCCTCAGCCACCGGGATTTCTGGGCCTTCGTGACGCCTTCTCCGCGCTCCTTCTACAGGGTTCAGGCTCGGATGCGCCCTTCTTCTTCACCGACGCTCGCTGGCCGGCTGACTTGGATATCGCCTTTCAGCACTCCTGGTATGCCGGACACTCTCAGGCCTTCCCTGCTTCCTTACCCGCAGTGGATCCGGCCGCCCAACTGCAAGCTGGTGGACTGCGTGCGTCTCGCCGCTGCATCTCCCCCGGACTGGAACGGACGGCGATTCTCATACGCAACGCCCTCTCCTGCGCGGGTTTCCTCGACCTCACCACGCAAGCGATTGTCAGACTGTTGGAACGGCATGGACACCTCTCGGCTTCGCCGCTCGTAGGGGACCTCCTCGCCTTGGCTACGGCCGCTAACCGGGCTGCGTATCACGCGTCAGTCAACTCCATGGCCGCTGCCGCGAACTGCGATTTGCTCCGCCGAGATGCTGTACTTGCCGTCTGCCCCGACATTCCACAGGACCTGCGGAGACAGCTGCGTCAAGCTCCGCTCGGGGATCCCCTTCTCTTCGGTCCTACCTGGCAGTCGGTGAAGGATGCTAATAAGGACCTCTGGCCTTCCCGCGCCTCCTCCGCCCGCTTTCAAGCAGCCCACAAGGCTTTGGGTCGCGCCCTGCGGTCCTCCAGGCCCGCCCAAGCCCAGCGCCCGCAACGTCGCCGCCTCCCGCTTCGTCGCCCCGCTGCCCGCCGCGCTGCCCCCCCCCCCCCCCCCCCCCCCGACAAGAAGAAGCAGCCTCCGCCCCGGCCTGGCCCAAGCCCGCCCGCCGCCCTGCGCGGGGTCGGGCCCGGTGACTATCTCCCTCCTGCCCCCCCGCCGACCGCTTCTGGGTCTCCAGTCGGCGGGAGGCTGGCCCTGTACAGCGACGTCTGGCGGTCGCTGTTTCCCGACGACCCGTGGATCTCCTCCACCGTCTCCGAGGGCCTCCTGCTCTCCTTTCGGACCCCCCCGCCTCTGCGCCGCACCCCCCTCTGGACGGCCGCCCCTTCGGATGTCTCCAAGGCTGCGGCACTTCGCGAGGAGATCTCCGCTTTGCTGCGAAAGAATGCCACGGAGGTAGTGCAGCGTCATGACTCTCCCGGGTTTTACAGTCGCCTCTTCCTCGTCCCCAAGCCCGGCAACAGGTGGCGTCCCATCATCGACCTCTCGGCGCTGAACGCGTTCATCACAGCTCCGCGCTTCCGCATGGAAACTGCCAGAGCTCTGCGCGCCGCGGTTCGGCCCATGGACTTCGCCGTAAGCCTGGATCTCGCGGACGCTTACCTGCATGTTCCAGTACACCCGGCGTCCAGACGCTTTCTTCGCTTCGCCTGCGACGGCGTCGTTTATCAATTCCGCGCCCTGCCCTTCGGTCTCAACCTCAGCCCACGGGTGTTCACCAGGATCATGGATGGCGTCGTCGCCAAGGCCAGGCAGACTTCAGCGAGTCCTTCGTCGAACTACCTCGACGATCTGCTCCTACGCAACCAGTCGGCTTCCGCCCTGGAGACGGATCGAGACGCCCTACGGGCCCTCCTCGACAGCCTCGGCTTCATCGTCAACCTAGGCAAGTCGGATCTCGTCCCGTCCCGCCGCGCGGTTTGTCCACCTCGGCATGGAGTTCCTCACGGCCCTCAACTTAGTGCGACTACCGGAGCCACGGATCCTGAAGCTGGCAGACCTGGCCTTTGCAGTTTCCCAGGAGGAGACGGTCCCCGCCAGAGTTTGGCTGCAACTCTTGGGCCTGATGAGCGCGGCTGCGGATCTCCTCCCCCTTGGCCGCCTCTACTCGCACCTGCTTCTTCACTGGCGTCCTTTGACCTCCGACATCGAGGCCCCCGTTCCGGTGCTTCCCATGCTCCTTCCACACCTTCGCCGCTGGGCAGATCCTGTCTGGCTCGCGACCGGAGTCCCGCTCCTTTCCCCACCCCCGCAGTTGTCCCTGTGCGTAGACGCCAGCCGTTCCGGCTGGGGCGCTCACCTTCTGCCGACGTTTGCCATGGCCTCCGGCCCCTGGCCACAGGAATTCGCGGTCAAGCACATCAACTGGCTGGAGCTTCAGGCGGTGTGGCAAGCCCTCCTCGCATGGGAAACGACGGTCGGACAACAGGAGCTCCTCGTCCTTTCCGACAACTCCACTGTGGTGGCCTACATTCAGAAGCAGGGCGGGACCCGCTCCCCGTCCCTCTGCATCCTTCTCTACCGACTTTTCCGCTGGTGCGAGGATCGCGGCGTTTCCCTCCGAGCGAGACACATTCCCGGACACCTGAACGTCCTAGCGGACTCCCTCTCCAGGAGCGGTCAGCTTCTCCACACTGAGTGGACGCTTCGCCCGGACATCTTCCGGATGATCTGCTCACAGTGGGAGACCCCCCTTATCGACCTCTTCGCGACAAGGTGGAACCACCAGCTCCCCCTGTTTGTCTCGCCTGTACCGGATCCTCTAGCCTGGGCGGTCGATGCGCTCTCCATCCCCTGGGACGGTCTTTGCGCCTATGCTTACCCCCCCTCAGTCCTAGTACCCAAGGTCCTGCTCAAGCTGAAAGGATGCAACGCGATCCTCTTGCTAGTGGCGCCGTTCTGTTGGACCAAGTCTTGGACCACCGACCTCCTGAACCTCGCCACGGGACCCCCTCTGCGGCTTCCCACCCCTCGCACGATGCTCAAGCAGCCACGGAAGCCGCTCTTCCATCCGTGCCCCGAACGTCTGCTACTTCACGCTTGGAGATTGTGCGGCAAGCCCTCGCCGCTAGAGGTTTCTCGCGTGAGACAGTGGCAGCTATCGCTTCAGCCCGCAGGCCCTCGACCCTCCGAGTCTACGAGGGAAAGTGGAGAGTGCTAGGAGCCTGGTGCGCCCTCCATCACCTCTCCCCTACTGCTCTGACTTCCCCCCAACTGGCTGAGTTCTTCCTCTGGCTCTTCGCCGATCAGCACTTGGCGCCGATCACCATCAGGGGCTACCTTGCTATGATCGCCGACACTTACCGGCACCTCGGCCGTGCGGACCCGGGCAAGTGTAAAGACCTCGCTGACCTCATGGACCACTTCGGCATTCAGCGACCAGCCCTCCGCTCCCTGATCCCACGTTGGGACCTTCCCTGGGTACTCACCTGGCTAAACACTGAGCGTTTCGAGCCGCTTCCCCTGGCCAGCCTGGCCGACCTCACGCGGAAGACCTGCTTTCTTCTCGCCTTAGCCACAGCCTCCAGAGTGAGTGAGCTGCACGCGCTCTCCGTGCTCCCCGCCTGCCTGCAATTCAGGTCGGATGGATCCGTGCAGCTGCTGACGGACCCGGCCTTCTTGGCCAAGAACCAGTCTCCGTTGACAGCCCCCCAGGTGATCACCATTCGACCGCTGAAGCCGGTCGACCCGAGCAAGGAAGTCAGACAACAGGACCCGGTGAGAGCCTTACGAGTGTACCTGCGCCGTACCAAGCCGCTCCGCCGGGGACGCACCCGCCTTTTTCTTCCTTTGTCCCCAGGTAGACAAGATATCTCAGCCCAGACGATCTCCTCCTGGCTAAGATGGGTGATACGTTCCGCCTACCAGGACCTCTGCCCGGACGCTGCCAAGCGACTACACATCCGGGCCCACGAGGTCAGAGCCATGGCTGCAAGCCTCGCCTTCGACCGCAACTGCGCTGTGCGAGACATCGTGGCGGCCGTTGGCTGGCGGACCGAGTCTACCTTCACCCGGTTCTACCTACGTAACCTGGCTGGCCAGCGTGACAACCTGGCCCTGGTGGGGGACATTACGGCGGCGCGACACTCCCTCCTGGCACCCTCGGTGCCGTAGGTAAACCTTTAGCTAAAATTTTCGGGAGCGCGCGCCGAGGAGGACGGGTCTTGCTAAGCTCGGTTGGCTACTGGGTTACGCGGCACCCTCCTCCTCTTCGCCATTCTCCACTTAAGTAATGGCATCGGTAATGTTTTTGAAGAAACAAATTAATTTTTCTCTAAAATGTATTTTTTCGAAAAATACTTACCGATGCCATTACTCGGATGACCCTCCCACCTGCCCCGCTAGCCGCTCCTCAGTCAATGAAAGAACTGGTTGGATTGGTAGTGAGCTGTCGCTCACCTGTCGGCGGGGTAAGGGAGGCTACCCGGGTACTAGACCACGGTACCCTTGGTGGCCTCCCCTGGCTCCAAGGGTACACATCGTAAGTTTTGGGGCTAAAATTACGCTAGCTATAGGTTGTTCCACTTAAGTAATGGCATCGGTAAGTATTTTTCGAAAAAATACATTTTAGAGAAAAATTAATTTTTTTTAAATATAATGCAAACATAAATATACAAATAAATAAATATTCACAAAATAAAAGAACAAAACCAAACAGCCACAAAAGCACTAACACTGATGTGTATAATAATAAGTGTGACATTTGTGTGTTAGTGTGTCTAAACATAAGGGTTGGCTTTTGTACCAGTGAAATCCATGTTTTCTCAAAATGTATGCACTTTTCACACATCTGTCAACCCTCCATGACCCTTGACCTTTCTGAGGGCGCGAATAAATTAGATGCATAGAAAGGTGTTTTCATCAGCTACCTTTATGCCAAGTTTGATTAAAAAGTTTGTAAACAACTTTGATAAAAACTACAATTCTAGCAAAAACTGATATTTTTCAAACACTTGCTGACCTCCTGTGATCTTTGGCTATTCCAAATTAGTATACATAGGAGAAGGATCTAAACAATACAGGGAAATTAACCAGGATATCAAGAAAAGCATGCAAAAGGCAAAGAATAAGTGGATTGAAGATCAGTGTAAACACGTAGAAGAAAATCTGAACAAAAATAATAGCAAAAAAGCAAACCAGCTGGTGAAAGACCTGACCAGTGTAAAACAAGGACGCTCCTCGATCATTCAAGATAGTGAAGGGAACTGTCTTACGGAAGACCAAGACATACTGAAGAGATGGACAGAGTACTGCTCAGATTTGTACAACCACCGAGCTGCAGGGGACCCAGGCATACTTGTCAACCCACCCGTGACCAACAATGGCAACTATCCCATCCTCCGAGAAGAAGTAGAGGCTGCAGTGAAGTCGCTGAAAAAAGGGAAGGCAGCAGGAGCAGACAACATCCCTGCAGAGCTAGTCCAAGAAGGGGGAGAAGGCACGATAAGCGCCTTACTAACAATCTGCAATAAGATCTGGCAGTCAGGGGATTGGCCCACACTATGGACCCAATCACTTATAATAACTCTCCCCAAAAAAGGCAACTTGCATCAATGCCAGAACTATCGCACGATCAGTCTTATATCCCACCCAAGCAAAGTCATGTTAAAGATCCTACTGAACAGGCTGAAGCCACAGGAAGAGGAAATCATAGCTGAGGAACAGGCAGGCTTCAGACCAGGGCGCAGCACAACTGAGCAGATCTTCAACCTGACAGTTCTATGTGAGAGATACCTCCAGCACCAGCAGGACCTCTATCATGTCTTTGTGGATTTTAAGAAAGCGTTTGACAGGGTGTGGCATGCAGCCCTTTGGTCCACCATGAAGCTATACAACATCAATGCCAACCTGATCAAAGTCATAGCAAACCTTTACAACAAGGCCACTAGCGCAGTCTGCTTCAACGGCAAAATAGGAAACTGGTTTAGGACTACAGTTGGAGTCAGACAAGGCTGCTTGCTCTCACCTACTCTTTTCAACATCTTCCTGGAAAGAATCATGACGGACACTCTGAAAGCTCATGAAGGAACTGTCAGTATTGGAGGCAGAACAATCACGAACTTGCGCTTTGCGGACGACATTGATGGCCTTGCAGGAACAGAGAAGGAGCTAGCTCAGCTGGTGGAAAAGCTGGATAGTATTAGTACAGCCATTGCATATGGGATGGAAATCAGTGCAGAGAAGACCAAACTGATGACCAATAACGCCAGTGGCACCGGCACTGAAATCATGGTTGGAGGCCAAAAACTGGAAACCGTTAATAAGTTCAAATACTTAGGAGCCATTGTGACAGATGAGGGATAAAAACCAGAAATACTGTCCAGGATTGCACAGACAACAACAGCACTGACAAGATTGAAGACCATATGGAAGGACAGAAACATCACACTCTGCTCCAAGATCAGACTGATGCGCTCCTTAGTCATCTCAGTGTTCTTGTATGCCTGCGAGTCATGGACCCTCACAGCAGGCCTTGAAAGGAGGATACAAGCCACTGAAATGAGATGTTTTCGAAGGCTGCTTGGCATCTCAAACAGAGATCACATCACAAACGAGGATGTGGGAAGCAGAATCAGGCAAGCCATCGGGCCCTATGAAGACTTATTAACCATTGTGAGAAAACGCAAACTGAAGTGGTATGGGCATGCCACACGTTCAGCAGGGCTTACCAAAACAATCCTGCAAGGCACTGTGCAAGGAGGACGAAGGAGAGGAAGACAGAGGAAAAGATGGGAGGACAATATCTCAGAGTGGACAGGACTGAAGCTGGGCGATACGCTAAGAATGGCAGAGAACAGAGAGGATTGGAGGGAGCTGGTTGCCAAGTCATCAGTGGTGCCCCAACGGTCGGCAAGACTAAGGGAGATAGATAGATAGATAGATAGATAGATAGATAGATAGATAGATAGATAGATAGATAGATAGATAGATAGATAGATAGATAGATAGGAAAGTTTTATCATCAGGTATCTTTATACCAAGTTTGGGCTTGAAGTTGAAAATAGTATTTGAGAAAAAAGTTCTGTCAAAATATGGCTATTTTTTACCTATCAAATAGGAAATGTTTTGGACCCCCCATAAACTTGACCTTTGAGAGGGAACCACTAAATATTGTATGCATAGAAAGGTCTTACCATCAGGCATCTCTGTACCAAGTTTGGGTTTGAAGTTGAAAATAGTATTTGAGGAAAAACAATTTGTGTCAAAATATGGCTATTTTTTTACCCCTTTCTGGGCCCCATATGACCTTGACCTTTGTGAGAGGTCACTGAAATTGGTATGTTTAGAAAGGTTTTACCACAAAGTACCTTTGGGCGAAGTTTGAAGTCTGAGGCTTGAATAGTCTCAGAAAAAATGCCAACGTTAAACTTTACCTAGGAAGACATGCCGGACGCCAGACGCCAGACAGACGCCAGATAGCCCATTACATAGACTCACTTCTGCTATTGCACGTGAACCAAAATTTGTGAAAATATACCCACAGGTGAAATTTTGCAACAGTGAAAATAGAGACTGGCAGCCCTTTGCACAGACATAAATTTCCTATTTTGCTATTTTCGGTAAGAGTGGGTTTTAAAAACACATCAGCTGATTTAGGGATTTCCAAAGATGAAATTTTTAATTTACTTGTTTCCACCTTTCCATCTGCCACATCGTATGCATACATCAGAGACCACAACATGAAAATATCTGCACATGAGAGAAGTATGTTGGTCTGTGGTTTTGGACCTTACGGCTCTTAGAGCTGTAAGGCCCAAAATCACAGACCAACAAAGATCTGACACTGACCTGGTTCAGTGATGTTCTGGCGAGGTGTCTTGGCCCCACCCACACAATAGTATCCACCCCAGCACATGCCTGTGGGCTCCCCACCCGCAATGGAGGAGCAGTAATACCCTGGGTCACACTCAAAACAGTCGTAATTGTTAACAGCTCCTGTGGCGTTGCTGTAAGTGCCCGCTGGACACGGCTTGGCTTCAAACGACCCTGTAGACATGCATCAATGTCACAATTTCATCCAAAAACATGTCCTGGTCTGTGATTTTGACTCTTACGACTTAAAACCAAAGACCACAGAACAGGTTCTGAGTGACTGTTTTTAATTACTATCCGCAAGGGCGATGCCAGGCACCACCCTTGCACAATCAATGCAAGGAAAATGCATGCCATCTGTTTGAACTGCAGTGATTGCTCACTTAAACAGATGGTTTCTGTCAAAATGTATTTTTCCTTAAAATGAATTTTTTTGAAAAATACTTACCGATGGTATTACTATATGGGATTAGTTCTTAGCTAGTCTAATTTTAGCCCAAAATTCGTTGTGTACGCTTATGGCCGTTATGGCAGGAGAGGGGCGCCATAGACTGGGTGGAAGCCCGGTTAGCCTCCCTTCCTGTTCAACCACGCATGCGCTCTGCGCTTCCCACTTCAGTCAGTTTCTTGGCAGACCAGCGGCAAGCGGGGCAGGTGATAGGGACCTTCGAGTAATACCATCAGTAAGTATTTTTCAAAAAAAATTCATTTTAAGGAAAAATACATTTGTTTTCTCAAAACACATTACCGATGGTATTACTATATGGGAGAATTGCGAACAGGAGGCGGGTGCCGCTATAACGCCCCTACCCCTGCCATCGCACTACTTCTAGGGGCCCTCCCCAAGCAATCCTCCCTCTAATTTTAGCAAAGATACTTACAGCGCCTAGGGCGCCTGGAGGGAGTGTTGCGCCGCCACCATGTCTCCCACCAGCGAAAGGTTCTGGCGCTGGCTGGAGAGGTCCCTCAGGTAGAAGCGTGCGAAGGTGGTCTCCGCTCACCAGCCCACAGCCGCCACAATGTCTTTGACCGCACAGTTACGGTCGAACGCTAGGCTTGCAGCCATGGCTCTGATCTCGTGCGCCCTGATGTGCAAGCGTTTGGCTGTGTGAGGAGCCAGGTCCTGGTAGGCTGATCGTATCACCCACCGGAGCCAGGAGGAAATCGTCTGGGCTGAGATGTCATTTCTACCTGGGGACAGAGGAAGGAAAAGGCGGGTGCGTCCCCTGCATAGCGGCTTGGTCCGGCGCAGGTACACACGTAAGGCTCGCACCGGGTCTTGTTGTCTGGACACACTGGTGGAACATGGGTCTCTTTATGGCTGAATCGTTACCAGTTGGGGGGCAGCCAAAGGGGATCTGGTCATGGCTAGGAAGGCCGGGTCGGGCAGCACCTGAACTGAACCGTCCGCTCTGAACTGGAGACAGTCGTGGCGTGCCGAAAGGGTGTGCAGCTCGCTGACCCTGGAGGCAGAGGCGAGGGCCAAGAGGAAGCAAGTCTTCCGCGTCACATCTGGTAGTGTTGCCGACTGGAGGGGCTCGAAGCGAGGCGAGTTGAGCCATGTAAGCACCCAAGGCAGGTCCCATCTAGGTACTAAGGAACGCAGAGAGGGACGTTGTAGACCGAAGTGGTCCATCAAGTCGGCAAGGTCTTTGCAGGCGCCGGGATCGGGCCGTCACAGATGTCTGTACATGTCCACAATCATGGCCAGGTAGCCTCTAATGGTAATGGGCGCTAGGTGCTGGTCGGAGAACAGCCAGAGGAAGAACTCCGCCAGCTGAGGGATTGTCAACTCGGTGGGGGAGAGACGTCTGATGTCGCACCAGGAGCAGAGGACTCTCCACATGCCTTCGTAAACACGGCTGGTCAAGGATCTGCAGGCTGAAGCGATCGCATCCACTGCCACACTTGAGAAGCCTCTAGCGGAGAGGGCTTGCCTGACAACCTCCAGGCGTGAAGGCGGAGACGCTCCGGACACGGGTGGTACACCGCGCAATGCGGTTGCTTGAGCATTGTGCTTGGGGTGGGAAGCATCAGCGGGGGGGCCGTTGCGAGGTTCAGGAGGTCGGTGGTCCACATCCTGGTCCAGCAGAACGGCGCCACCAGAAACAGTATCGTGTTGCACCCTCTGAGCTTGAGTAGAACCTTGGGGACTAGCATCGTCGGCGGGTATGCATAGGCGACGAGGCCGTCCCAGGGAATGGAGAGAGCATCCACTGCCCAGGCCAGGGGATCTGGAATTGGAGAGACGAACAGAGGGAGCTTCCGATTCCATCTCGTGGCGAAGAGGTCGACCGTGGGTGTCTCCCATGCTGCGCCGATCATCCGGAAGATGTCTGGACGCAGCGACCACTCGGTATGCATCAGCTGACCGCGTCGGGAGAGGGAGTCGGCTAGGACATTCAGGTGACCCGGGATGTGATGCGCGTGAAGAGTGATGTGCCGGTCCTCGCACCACTGAAGTACCTGGTAAAGGAGGATGCAGAGGGAGGGAGAGCGGGTCCCGCCCTGCTTCTGGATGTAGGCAATGACCGTGGAGTTGTCTGACAGGACTAGAAGTTCCTGATGTTGGAGGCGATGTTCCCACACCAGGAGGGCTTGCCAGACCGCCTTCAGTTACAACCAATTGATGTGTCGGGGCGGTGACTCTCGTGGCCACAGGCCGGAGGAAGCCTTGAACGACGGCAGGAGGTGAGCTCCCCAACCGGAGAGGCTTGCATCAACGCACAGGGAGAGGGTGGGGGGCGGCGAGAAGAGGGGCACTCCTGTCGCGAGCCAGGAAGGATCCGCCCAGTGGAGAAGGTGAGGACGGGTCAAGGCAGTGACCAGAACCGGGGCGTCGAGGTCAGCCGACGACGGGCGCCAGTGCAGGAGGAGGTGTAGTTGCAAAGGCCGGGAGTAAAGACGTCCCAACGGAAGCAGATCCGCCGCTGCGTTCATCAAACCCAGAAGCTGCAACCACTGCCTGGCCGGAAGCGTCGTCATCTGGGAAACCTGCCGTGCTAAATTCGCCAACTTCTGGATGCGTTTCCCCGGGAGCCGGACGATGTTGAGGTCCGTGCGGAACTCCAAACTCAAGTGCACAAAGTGGCGCGCTGGCACGAGGTCGGACTTGCCGAAGTTGACCAAGAAGCCTAGAACTTCGAGCAGGTGGAGAAGGGCATCCCGATCCTTCATCAGGGCAATCTCGCACTGGTTCCTCAGGAGCAGGTCGTCTAAGTAGTTCGAGGTGGGACTCGTGGAAGAACGACGGGCTCTGGCCACCACCGCATCCATGATCCGGGTAAACACCCAAGGGCTGAGGTTGAGGCCGAAGGGAAGAGTGCGGAACTGGTAGACCACTCCCTGGAAAGCGAAGCGCAGGTAACGCCTGGAAGCTGGGTGTATGGGTACGTGACGGTAAGCATCCGCGAGGTCCAGGCTGACCGCGAAGTCTATCGGCTGCACGGCGGCCCGAAGGGCCCGGGCGGTCTCCATGCGGAAGGACGGAGCAACGATGAACTTGTTGAGCGCCGAGAGGTCTATGACTGGGCGCTACTTGCCGCCAGGCTTGGGTACCACGAAGAGCCGGCTGTAAAAGGCTGGGGAGTCGTGTCGCATCACCACCTCCGCGGCAGACTTCTGCAACAAGGCAACTACTTCGGTGCTGAGGGCTTCTGCTCTGGGCTGGTCTGACGGCACCGCTGTCCACAAAGGCGAGCAGCGCAGGGGAGGGGGCAACTGAAAGGAGATCAGGAGTCCCTCGGCGATGGTAGATAGGATCCATGGGTCGTCCGGTAGAAGCGCTCGCCATACGTCGCTGTGAAGCGCTAGCCTCCCGCCGACAGGATACCCAGAAGAGGTCGGCGGAGGACGAGACAGGCTGTTACTGGGCCCTACCCCGCCCGAGGTGACGGGCAGGTCTAGGCCAGGATCGCGCCGGGGGCACAGGGGCGGAGCCTGTAGAGGGGTGGGCGCGGGGAAAGGCCGGAGGTCTGGGGGGAAGACGTCCACCTCTGGTAGGGGGACGAACGCTGGGTCTGGAAGCCCGCAGGGAGCGACCCGGAGCCTTGCGGGGAACTCAAAAGGGAGCTGTAGCAGGGCGGCTGGGCCAGGAGTCCTTATTCGCCTCCTTGACAGCAAGCCAGTCGGGGCCGAATAGGAGCTCTCCGCCGAGGGAAACTTGACGCAGCTGCGTCTTGACTTCAGGCGGGATGGGGCAGAGGCGTAGAACCGCATCCCGTCTCAACAAATCGCAGTTAAGGGCCACAGCCATTGTGTTGACGGAGGCGTGGTAGGCCGCACGGTTTCCAGAGACGGCCAACGCTAGTAGTTCCCCAAATAGAGAAGACAACGAAGGATGCCAGGCGTCTTCAATTCGACGAACGATAGCTTGCGTCGCTAGATCCAGGAAACCCACTGCCGCCAGGGCGTTCCGAACGAGCGTCGCTGTCTGTTCCACGCCAGGAGGAAGAGACTGCCTTAGGGTAGCACCAGTAAAGGATGCCGCCGCGGGGTCCAGTTTAGTCAGGGGGCAAGAAAAACTCTGCGAGTGTCCCGCGTACCATGATTGACGAAAGGAAATATCCAAACCTGCCGGCCACCTGGAGTCTGAAAAGAAACCGGCAGAACCGCAGCGACCCTCTGAGAGATGAGCGGAGAAGGCTTCGCAAATGTCCTTAAAGCCCAGTGGCTGGGGAAGAGACTTAAACCGCTTGCCCTGACGATCAGCATCGACGGAGGCGGAAGCCTTCCTCTTGAGCGGGGGTGACGGAGGGCAGATATCCGCTGGGAGGCAGCCCGCAATGATGCGCGCCGCTTCATCTAGTGCCCGAAGAGTCTCCAACCTGTGTCCCACAGACAACGGCTGTAGTTCCTCCTCGTCAGGCGAGAGAACAGGCAGGTCTGGGCTGGTCTCTCGAAGGAGAGCTGACACCGACTCCGCAGGGTACAAACTGAGAGCGTCGTCTTCAGTCGGCACAGTGCTGGGGGCTGCGTCTATCACTTGCTGAGTAGCGAGAATCGCCGCATTGTCAGTCCGGGAGACGGCCATAGCCCTAAGCGACGAGCTTCTCACCGACGGACGATCTCACGACGAGCTCCGCGACGAGTAAGACGTCCAACGAATTCTGCGGTGTCGCTGCCCGCGGTCGTGGCGGGAGGAGCTGCGCTGCCTGGAGCGGTAGCGGCGATGGGAAGACACCGAACGTCGGCACCGGCGAGACGGTGAACTGCGGGACGAGTCGTACCTAGTGCGAGCCCGCGGGGGATGGCTAGAAGCTGAGTGGCGGGAAGACACTCTCCGGGAGCTTCGATGAGTCCCTGGAGCGCGACCAACGAGTAGAGGAGGAAGAGCGCTCATGGCGTAAACAGGGCGGGCAGTCTCGGGGCGAAGCTGGGCCGCGTCTCAGGCTGCGTGTCCGGAAGCGGGGGCGCGAACACCGAGCAAGTCTGTCTGGTCTAGGTGCCGTGTCGCCAGTCGTGGTTCGAGGAGCTGAGGCGACTAAAAGATTACCAGTGGCGGACGAGGAGGGGGGCTCAACAGGTCCAAGTAAAGGAGAGTGCCGATCGCTGACCTGGTTGGCTGCGGCCTTCGGTGTCTCTGTCTACCGTCTACCGGAGCTGCCGCATGTGCCTGTAAGTCAACTTGTGACTGCTTGGAAGTCAGCACTGCATAGCGACCACTCGATGGGACTGTGGTGGCTACCGTTTTTTTTACAAGAGGCTTAGCTGGCGGGCCTCGCCGATCCTGAACCGCACAGCGACCACTCGACGGGACTGTGGTGGATGCCGGTTTTAGTGCTCTAGCTCGCAGTCGAGGCTGCTGAGCCGGGGGCGCTACCACACGGTAAGGGCCACTCGGCGGGTCTGTGGCGCTTACCAGGGATGGATCGGAACTCCGTGCTTGGGTCGGTCGTACTCGGCCATAGAAGCCCAGGAGATCTGTCCACTGCTTTTCCGGCCATGGGGCGCAGACCGGGCACGGATAGTTGAGGCACAACCGGAACAGATCAGGCAAAAGGAATGCTCGTCACTCGGCCACTGGAACTGCCCACATCGCATGCAGGTGCGCACTTGCCAACTGCAACACAAAGGAAATAATGACATTCGAGTGAGCGTGCCCCCGCAGGCACGCGAAAACTAACTGCGCTTGGACGAAAATTCGATAAAGGGCTTATGCCGAGGCCCGGCGCTCTACCCACACCCCGAGCGCCTGGCGTAAGCTCAAACTGAATCTTTACCTCGCCATCCGACGAAGAGGGACCAACCAACAGGCCAAGACCAACAAACCACGTGGAGGGCAGATGACCAGGCGAAGAGGCCGCTCGAACTGTCCCCGATCGAAGACACGAGTCCCCGCAGCAACGGCAGGGTCGAAGAAGGCGGCGAGGAAAAGCCAGGAAGCCGCCACGCACCAACACTCCGGAGCTTGTCCTATCCGAAACGCCGAAGGACGAAACGACGAGCGAACACACCAGTCACAGTTCTCAAGCACAGAGGCCCCCCAGCCTGAGCCAGCGCAAGCAAGCGTAAGCCAGAACCGGGCACACAATGGCGAAGCTACAAGTCCGAGCCACACACGTGAAAACAGTTCACCGGTGCCGCTGAAGGCTAGCCCTAAGACACAACACAACTGCAGAAGCAGTCCTCACACGAAAGCGTCCAAGCCTAAGGCTCAAAGTGAAGGCAAACAACAGTCCAACGACCGGTAAAGGCACAAGCGAACTTCGAAGCGTAGAGCTCAAGACGTACACAACTGCTCAGTAACTAGCAAAGAAACTGACTGAAGTGGGAAGCGTGGAGCGCATGCGTGGTTGAAGAGGAAGGGAGGCTAACCGGGCTTCCGCCCAGTCTATGGCGCCCCTCTCCTGCCATAACGACCATAATCGTACACAACGAATTTTGGGCTAAAATTAGACTAGCTAAGAACTAATCCCATATAGTAATACCATCGGTAATGTGTTTTGAGAAAACAAATGTATTTTTCTCTAAAATGTATTTTTTCGAAAATACCTACCAATGGCATTACTAATAGGAATGTACCCCTAGCGTACCGATTTCAGCCTAAGTTTTCTTGTGTGTACCTACACAACAAGGGAAGTAACCTTAGATAAAAGGTTACCATGATACTTGAGTAGCCTCCTTTCCTCCATATAAGCCCACGTGAGCAGTGGTGCCACACTAGTCTTGCACTTAGCTAACTGGCGGCGAGCGGGATAGGCAGGAGGGTCCTTTGAGTAATGCAATCGGTAGGTGTTTTTTTAAAAAAATACATTTTAGAGAAAAACACATTTATTTCTTCAAAGAACCTACCGATGACATTACTGATAGGAAGAATAACGAAAAGGAGGAGAGCGCCACCAAGGCCAGGCTACCTAGCCATGCTCTGCATAAGAATAAAGAGAATTCCCGCTGATTTCAGGTAATTACCTATGGCCCCTGAGGAGCTGGAAGGGAGTGCTGAGAGGTCCCTGAGGTAGAAGTGGGTGAAGGTGGAGTCAGACCGCCACCCTACTGCCGCGATAATGTCCCTGACTGCGCAATTACGGTTAAAGGCCACACTCGCCGCGACTGCCCTGATCTCGTGCGCCCTGATCCGCAGAGTCTTCGCACCCGCCAGCGTGAGGTCGTCATAGGCCGACTTAATGACCCACCGCAGCCAGGCCGAGATTGTCTGCTAAGAAATGTTCTCCCTCCCGTGGGCCAGGGGTAAAAAGAGCCTGGATCTGCCACATCTGAAAGATCTCGATCTGCGGAGATAGATCTTCAGGGCCCGGAACGGGTCCTGATGCCAGGACTCCTGTGAGCAGTCAAAGCCTCTGAGGGGGAGCAGAGTGATTAACTGGGTCTCCACCGAGAGGAGCCTGTTCTTGGCTATGAAGGCCGGGTCCATCAGGAGCTGTACGAAGCCATCTGTCCTGAACTGAAGGCAGGGGTCCACTGACAGAGCGTGAAGCTCGCTAAGGAGGAAGCAGGTTTTCTAAGCAACACCCGCCAGTGGCGCCAAAGGAAGAGGCTCAAACCTGTCCAAGTTAAGCCAGGTTGGTACCCAAGGTAGGTCCCGGCAAGGTAGCAGCGAGCGAACGACTGGCCGTTGGAGCTCAAAATGTGCGAGTAAGTTGGAGAGGTCCTTGCACGTTCCCGGGTCTGCACGCCCCAAATGCCAGTACGTATCTGAGACCATGGCTCGGTAGCCCTTGATGGTCACAGGTGCCAAGTTCTTCTCTTAAAACAGCCTAAGGAAGAACTCCGCTAGTTGGAGCCATGGGAGAGAGGTGCCTGGAACAACACCAGGAGTGGAAGAGATCACCTCCACAGCTGCATCCGAAAAAAACTCTGCACAACCGCCAGGCGTGAAGGGCCAGTCTTTCTGGACAAGGGTGGAAGAGGGACTACCTGGGTTGTTTCAGCATCGTCCGTGAGGTAGGGAGCTCCACGGGGGGCTCCATGGCGAGGCTGAGCAGGTCCATTATCCACACCTTGCCCCACCTGAAGGGGGCGACCAGTACCAGCATGGTGGCGCAGCCCCTCAACTTCTGTAAGATCTTGGGTACCAGGACCATGGGGGGAAAAGCATAGGCTATGAGACCCTCCCAGGAAATGGACAAGGCATCCACCGCCCGGGCTAGCGGGTCCGGAACCAGCGAGACGAAGATCGGCAGTTTCCTGTTCCACCACGTGGTGAAGAGATCGACCATAGGCGTCTCCCAGCGCAAGCAGATTATCTTGAAAATCTCCGGGTGGAGAGACTATTCTGAATGGAGAAGCTGATCCCGCCGCGACAGTGAGTCCGCCAGCACGTTCAGGTGACCCGGAATGTGGCGAGCCTTCAACGAAATGTCGTGGTCCCTGCACCACAGTAACATCTGGTACAGGAGCATGCAAAGAGCTGGGGAGCGGGTACCACCCTGCCTCTGTATGTAGGCAACCATCGTTGAGTTGTCTGAAAGGACCAGCACCTCTTGGTGCCTGAGTTGCGTCTCCCAGTGGGATAGCGCCAGCCAAACTGCCTTCATTTCCAGCCAGTTGATGTGCTTGCCAGAGAGCTCCGAAGGCCAAGGGCTGGTGACTGCACTGAATTCCGGCAGTAAGTGCGCACCCCCCAGCCGGCACAGCTTGCGTCAGAGCAGATCGAGAGGCAAGGCTGGGGGAGAGGAGGCAGCCCTGAAAATGGCGAGTAATTTACTCGCCATGGCGAGTGAATTTTTTATTTGGCGAGTAAAAAAAAATACTCACTCGCCAAATGCGAGTGCGCTCGTGCGTTTTTCAATCCAACGGCTAACCGCCAGCCGAACATCAGGTACGCCGGCGCGTGACCTGACCGCACCGCGAGTCGCCTACATCACTTTGCGGCAGTAGCCGAACACGTCACTTGAACTGTGCGTACCAACAGTGGTCGGTGACAGTCGTTCTATTTTTAGTGACGAATTGGTTCGTTTAGCGGCTCGCTCAGTCGCGGCTGCGTTCAGAATCGACCCGACGCCGGCGTCCGTGCGAGTGTAACAGGGCGGGCAAACTGTTAGTTTATGTGTGGTGTCAGCATGTTATTACAAAGTGCGCGCTACATGTTGAACGCGTTACTTGCTGTGACGTCACCGTACATACTATTATGGGATACGGCATCGTGCGTTTCGCTTTCGATCTAGAACGAAGTTGTACATGGCGGAGAAAAAGCAAAGGAAGAGCTGGAATGCTTCGGATTCTTTAATCCGGCACCGTCTGATCTTGATAATCGCTAAGAAGAAAGTTGCACTTCGACATCGCCATCTCCATCGACAAGCGACAGTACCAGAAATGCTACCCCTGGGCCGTGTGTGGCACCGCCGCTACGACACAGTTTTTAGAGTCCATGGCTGTGCTGAGTGTATTTCCATGGCTAAAGCTCGATGGCATCGAATGGCATGCGCAATGTGCACTGAGGCAAACTCAAAAAGCAAGTCCAGAAATTTGAACAGAAATAAGTTTGTCAGTTTTTTTTTTGAATCGTGGTCGATCCATCTTCTGGTACACAGTTATTGAGGCAAACATTGGAGAAACACGTCTCAGTTCTGAGTGGTTAAACGGGTTGAAACTAACTTTGAAGTACATCAGTTTACACACACACACACACACACACACACACACACACACACACACACACACACACACACACAACTTCACACACACACAAACACACACACACACAGAGTTTAGACAAGTCACACTTCGGTTGTCAATCTGCCGCATTCAGCAGAAAACGCTATATTCTCTGTTACAATACATTATCAAACGATCACACAAATAAATAGAGATCTTTTTTTCTGTGTGTGAGAGAGCTAGGGAGACAGGCTTTTGCGCGATAGCTCACCAGTTAAAGAATCAGATCATGGAAAGGACACACACACACTGTCACAACACATTTAAAGAGGAGAGAGCGAAATGAGATAATTTATTTTAATTATTGATTGATTGTACATTGTTTATCGTCCCGACAGCAACAAGGCTTTCTCAGGACGTGCCTGCACTGCTTGTGAAAAAAAAAGAAGAAACAGAATATTGAATGTATGTCGCCAGCCGGTCCAATACGTTAAATAAACCTACGCCATGGGGCCTAAATAAAGCTAAGACCATTTAGCAACACACATCCAATATCAAGAGCTACAGGCAATGCAGACAGTTGGGAGAATTTTAAAAAGAGAAATACAGGTGAATGGACCAAGGGTAGACGGAAACACATGCCCCAGAAAAAACACACCCTGTCTGTGGGGCTGACCAGGGTGACCCTGGGAACTAAAATGTAGTTAATCCCACCAAAGTCCCCCAGGGCAGACCCGGGTGTGGATAATTTATTTTAAGGAACATACAGATGATGCAGTTTTTCTTAAATAAATCTGCGGACCCTCTATAATGCTAGTCTGGGGGTCTGTATACCCTCTAAAATTTATACCTGGGGGTCTACAGACCCTTTAACCTGTTGTGCAAACAGAAGCCCAGCTCTACATACAAAATATAAATAAATAAAAAATCCCACCACAGTTCACATGGGGATTTTGTCAGTTATTTCTCCACTTGATACAAAAGCCTGAAGTCAGGACATAAACATTAACTTGGTTATGATTGTTCAAATATTTGTTTTCAATGCCTCTGGGCAGAAAACACTCTCTAACATTGGGCGTCAAACACTTGTGGTGCATTATATTGTTGAGTTGGGGGGCTGTTTTCAGTAGTAAAATTTTCAGTTTTGGCTAGTAACATTTTCAGTTTGGCTAGTAAAACTTGCAAGTCACTAGCCAAAGGCTGGTGGGCAAAATTTTAGACTTTCAGGGCTGGGAGGGTAACCCCTGTCCACAGCCAAGAGGTGCTCGTCCATCTCAGGAGGTGGTCCTTTATCAACTGAGGCACCGGGACCAAATCTGTGAGACTGCCCGAAGCCAAGTGCCAAAGAGCCAGAAGGTGCAATTGGAGAGGGCCCGTATAAAGCCTGCTGAGGGGGAGGAGATCTGCCGCAGCATTCAGGAGGCCAAGGAGTTGAAGCCAGACCCTGGCTGAAACCGCTTCCTCCTGCCAAACACTGCTAACGAGATCGGACAACTTCAGGATGCGCTTCTCCCGCAGACGCACTAGGCTGAGGTCGGTGAGGAACTCCAAACCCAGATGCACAAAGGAGCGCGATGGGGCGAGGTCCGACTTGCCCCAGTTGAGGATGAAGCCGAGCTGGTGCAGCAGCTCCAGCAATGCATCCCTGTCCTTCTCTAAGCAGGCAGGGTCCTGGTTCCTGGGAAGAAGGTCGTCCAGGTAGTTCGAGTTAAGACTCAGGGACTGAGATTGAGGCCAAAGGGGAGAGCCCTGTACTGGTACACCACTCTGCAGAAGGCAAAGTGCAGGTAGTGACGGGCGGAGGGATGCACGGGGATGTGAAGGTACACATTCGCGAGGTCCAGGCTGACTGCGAAGTCCATGGGCTGAACGGCCGTTCTCAACGCCCTCGCTGTCTCCATGCGAAAGGAAGGGGTTGAAATGTACTTGTTTAGGCCGGACAGATCGAAAACTGGGTGCCACTTGCCCCCCAGTTTTAGCATGGCAAAGAGCCGACTGTAGAACGCTGGCAAGCCATGGAGCGCGACGACCTCCATGGCCGCTTTCTGAAGAAGAGCTGCGATCTCTCCTCACAGGGCCTCTGCCACAAGCGGGTCTGCTGGAGCCTACGTCCATAACAGAGAGCGCCGCTAAGGAGGAGGCCGCCTGAAAGAGATACACAGTCCATCCGAAACGGTGGTGAGGATCCATGGGTCATATGGCAACAGTGACTGCCACTTGTTGCTATGCCGCGGGGCCAAGCAAGTCTCCCGCTGACTGGAGACAACAAGGTGGTCGACGGGAGACGAAGTGAGGGAGAGTCACCACGTCCTCCAGCACCCGGGCTTCCGAGAGTACCGGGGCACGGCGGGAGCAGGGGGTGAGACGGGGCAAGGACGGCCGAAGAAGGTCGAGCAGGAGGGCTTAGAGGGGGCGGGCAGACGTCGGCTGGAAGGAGGGTCTGGAACTCCACATGGCTCGACCCACAGCCTTGTGGGTGGACTGAAACCGACAGAAGTCCAATCTAGCGGGGGGGGGGGGGGGGGGGGGGGGGCCACGAATCTTTGGAAGACTCCTTCACTGCCTCCCACACAGGGCCAAAGAGGAAGGAACCGCCGACCGGAGCCTCATGGTGTCTCTTGACCGCGGCGGGCAAGCCCGGACAATTCCCTAGCACGACATCCCGATGCATAATGTTGCAGTTAGCGGCCGCCACCAGGGCGTTCATGGAGACATGGTAAGCTGCCCAATTAGCCGCCGCCGCGATCACGCGGATGTCACGGAGGTGTGAAGAACTAGAGCGACTGGGATCCTCAGCACAGCGCAACACCACTTGCGTCGCTAACTCCAGGAAACCAGTGCATGCCAGAGTGTTACGAACCAGGATCGCCATCTTGTTGAGGCCTGTAGACATCCCCTTCACGGCCACACCCTTGCCACCAGCCTGTAACTCTGCACCGATGTCCAGAACTGGTCTGGGGCAAAGGAAGGATTGAGAATGGCCTGCATACCACCTCCGACGAAACTTGATATTGAATTCCTCTGGCCACTGTGCATCCGAGAAGAACAGCTTGTCTCCCAGCTTGTCCTGTCACAAATGGGCGTTAAATGAGGTCTTGAGGTCTTTAAAAGCCGGGGACTGATGGAGCAACTTCAGTCGTTTGGGCCTTCCTCTTGGGAGGGGGGCGATGGAGGGCAAACATCTGATGGAAGAACGCTTACAATCAGTCTAGCCGCCTCATCAAGGGGCTGTGAGAGGAGGAGACAGGAGACGGGGACCAGGAAACCGAGCTCTGGTGGGAGTGAGACGAAGGGATTGGAGGGAAACCCAGGGAGCCGAGGGCCGAAGCTGAGTCCTCCGAATGGAGACTAAGGACTTCCTCCGCGTCTGAGGGTGCCCCCCACTGAGTAGGAGAGCTGACAACCGCTGTCGGGGCTTGGGAGGAGAAGACTCGTGCTGAGAGCAGCAAAAAGTGGCCGGGGCGACGTGGCCAGAGCCCAACGAGGGGCAAAGCCGGTCCCAGCGCGCGTCTGAGTACCGAGGGCACGCAACTGACCTGTGATGGCAATTCATGCGAGAGTCCTCCCAGGAGGCCATGGGAGACCGTGGGAGAGCACCACTACGACTTGAACGAGAGCGCAGCGCGGTAGAACGAGACATCCTCTGGTCACAGGAAGAAACATGGCGGGCCCAGTGTGGGGAGGGGAAAACATGCCTGCCGCGAAGGACCTGGTCCCTGGAGGCTGAGTGGGAGCAAGGGGAAGACGCCGAGACAAAGGGGAAATGGTGTTGTTACGGTGACGTTCGGCTAGTGGGCCTAGAGCGCCGAGGGTTAAACGTCGTGGCCGCGATGGAGAGGCTAGTGCGGCGAGAAGACGCGGAGGATGGGAGCTGCAAGCGAATGCCGTCCGAGCTCTGAGCCTGCTGCTGCGACGTGCTGGGCATATGACCCTGGAGCCCCTATGTCCGAGACCGCCCTTCTGCCCAGCTCCGGGGGACCAAATCTCGTCTCATCTCGTCGCATGCCAGAAGGCCGGCTCTGTGAGAGCTGAGGGAGGACGCCACGAGCTTCCTGTGGTAAAAGTCCCAAAGCTGCGACCATGTCACCTCCTTCCACGTGAAGCAGGGCCGGGCCGAGGAACATCCTGAACAAGGTAGGCACAAGACATAGTTATTGCTGGGCCATTGAAAATTCTTGCAACGCCGACAGGTCTTCACTTGCGGAGTAGCCATATTCAAGGTGAGAGAAGCCAGCGAAAATGACGCTAAGTTCAGAAGATGTAAGTAGCACGGGTGAACCGGTCGGAAGCTAAGTGTTAGACTGGTGAGGCACCACTGCTCACGTGGGTTTATAGGGAATAAGGGAGGCTAATCAAGTATCATGGTAACCCTTTATCTAAGGTTACTTCCCTTGTATAGGTACACAAAAGGGAACTTAGGCTGAAATCAGTAAGCTAGGGGTACATTCTTATCAGTAATGCCATCGGTAGGTCCTTTGAAGAAATAAAGAGGATATCACTTGAAACACAATCTGCGACAAGTTTGGATGAACCATAACCCACAAAGTCCCTTCTATATGAGAGATGTCCTCGCTGTCAATGGTATCTACCTTTTGTCTTTGACCTGATTCTGATGTTGAATTATCTCCTATTGAAAAAGTCTCGCAGATCTGCCAATGCATAAGTGAGTTCTATAAGGGGGGAAGGATATACGCGTCATTGATTTGTCAAACGTCATTTGTCACAACATAAGTTTTAGTTTTTACGTAATTTTATATTTTACATGATACGAGTTTCACTTTTGCTTCATAGGCTTCACAAAATGGTGACAAAACTAGAACTTCACGGTACAATTTCAGTCTTGCTATAATTTGTGTGAAAGCAGGTTGACTTTATCTAGCTACATGATATAATAAGTACACGGGTCACCTGCATGCTCTTCTGAAAGCGCATCGATGTGTGTGTGTGTGTGTTAGTGCGTAAGTGCGTGCGCGCGCGCTTCAAACATCTCCAAGAGGCATAGATCCTCATGCGCCTGGAGGGCACATGAGGATATATTCCTCCTGGAGATGTGCGCATATTTGTGTGAGAGAGAGAGAGAGCCACACGCGTGAGAGAGAAGGACGTCATATTTAGAGTAATATGTCAGTGTCTGCGTGGTGATGGAGTTGGCTCTGTTACGTCACCGCCACTGTCTGACTCTCTAGAAGTAAAGGTTTTTTAGTGTTTTAATTCTGCTCTGAAAAGAATTATTTTTTACTAAAGAAGATGAAAGGATACAAAGCTGGTTAACGAACTCATCCAATGTCTTTCTCCAAACTAGTTATATGCAAAAGTTCAAGTAAATTATGATAAAAATTACAGACTCTAATCTGGGTCAACCGACTTCCTATAAATGGTTGTTTATGTCTTCAATGAGACATTCAATTACAATTTGCTTGGAGGCTCTCTTAGCCACCCACTTAAGAAAGTTTCAAGTTTGTGTGTACAGAAATATCGGAGATTCTCTTGTTTACATACATACGCACACATAATACACGCATACGGCTCTTCGCGCCAAATGTATGTTCAGCAGTGAGGTTAGCGTAACTAGAAATGACATAATTTCTATCTTGTTACTTCAATTGTTAGAGGTTTAGCCTGCCCACCTTTGACATCCTGGACATGCTATAAATAGAAGGGACTTGAAAAAGGCTCAGATTGTAGGTAGTGCCTTTGCTGCACTGGGTAATGACAATCTACATTTCTTTGACAAAATCAGACTGGATGAACATACATATCATGTCATCTCTCTGACCTGATCTTAATTTAGAAATAACTCCTACTGTAACCTACCCAGGGTACAATATCCACCAGCAGGACACAGAGCACCCGTGATGCCATCAGTGGGTGCAGAGGTGGTGGCCCCAGAGTAGCACAGGTACCCAGGGTCGCAGGGGCCACGGGGTTGAAGCAGGCCAGGGGAGTCACAATAACTACCAGGGTCACAAAGAGGACAGTCCGTGCTAGCGCCAAGGTCTGAAAAGAACACCAATAATTCAGATTTCAGAAATGTTTGTTCATTGTTGGTTTCAAATTTAACCTTTAGGCTGTCAGTAGTGCCTTTTTTTGCGATGATTCATGCAGGAATCATCGCAACAACAAAAAAGGCAAAGCCATTATGGCTCATGTGTATGATCGATTTACATATGTGTGACCTTTGTGACAAGGGCTGGCTTCTGCAGCATCAAAATCCATGTTTTCTGAAAATGTAAGCATTTTTCACACGTCTGTCAACCCCACCCCCCCCCACTCGCCCCCCCACCCCCACCCCTCCCCCCCCCCCCCCCCCGGGACCCTTGACCTTTGTGATGAGTTGACTAAATTTGTATGCATAGGAAAGTCTTATCATCAGCTATCTTTGTACTAAATTTGGCTGAAAAATTTGCAAAAATGTTGGTAATACCTACAATTTTATTTAAAAAAATTGGCATTTTACACACATTTTCCAGCCTCATGACCCTTGACCTTTCCATGGGGTCATCCAAATTAGTATGCATAGGTAGGTCTTATCATCAGGTATTTCTGTACCAAATTTGGGTTTGAAGTTGTGAATAGTATTTGAGAAAAAACATCTTTTGTCAAAATATGGCTATTTTTCACCTATTTCCTGAGCTCTTGTGACCCTTGACCTTTCCGAGGGATCAATCAAATTAGTATGCATAGAATGGTCTTACCATCAGGTATCTTTGTACCAAGTTACGGTTTGAAGCTGTGAATAGTATTTGAGAAAAAATAAATTATGTCAAAATATAGCTATTTTTGAACTATTTCCTGATCCCCTGTGACCTTGACCTTTGTGAGAGGTCACTCAAACTGGTATGTTTAGAAAGGTCTTGCCACAAAGTATCCTTGGGCCAAGTTTGAAGACTGTGGCTTGAATAGTCTCCAAGAAAATGCCAAAGTTAAAGTTTACCACAGATGATGGACGACCACTGCCCCAAAACATAGACTCATTTTGGCTTTGCAAGTGAGCCAAAAAGCACTACCAACAGCCAAAGTGTTAAAGAGTTTTAATGCTGAGCAAGCTGCTGAGGCCATAATTATCACAATGGGTGTAAGAAGTGATCCATGGTAATACTGACAACTTAGGAAATGAATTTGATGTTGAAAACATGACAAATTTTGGAATTCGAAACTAACATTAACATAAGTAATCTTTTTAGGTGTCAGGTTGGTGACAGTTGACTCAATCATTCAAGATGTGCTCCATCCAGATGTGCGCAATAAAGCAGTGTGTCTGAATACAGCACACCCCAAATGTGTTAATTTGCTCCCACTTTATAATGAATTTTTCACCTCTGGGAGGAATCGCTGAACAATGTTTGCATCCCAGCTAATGGGAGATCTATATCCCGTGATTCACATTTCACTTTACCAAATCATTATGAGCAATAAAGCGCCAAAATGTAGCAATACAAAACGTTATTATCATATTTAACCCTTATCATTCGGAATACACCAGTGTGTGAAATCGGTTTGACTAATATAGTTCAAGCCTCGCGCTGGGACCATATGGCGTTGAGGCGCGTCCCCTGGTTGGTGGATAGGGGGTCCCTCGTGAAAGGGGTGCAACGAATGAAATAAGGTGCCGTGAACCAACATGGCCTAAGGGAAGGTGACCCCGACAGAAAACCCCTGGTCCTCCTAGTAAGGGGGTTGGGCGTGGGGGTAGCTTCCCCACCCTGCAAAAAAGGAAATAGCTACAAAAACGCCGACGAAAAGACTAACAGTAATTCCTTTCCTGGAGGAGGAAGGCTCTTCTACCAGAAGACTTATGACGTCCTGTGGTGAAAGCCGGAAGTCTTCGGAAGCCACAGGACCGAGCCGCCTCTCTCTATCCAGGGACACAACCATGGGCACATGGAACGTCAAGACCATGTACCAGAGCGGCAAGGCCGCCAAGATAGCAGCGGAAATGCAAAAGTACAACCTTTCCCTGCTAGGTATCAGTGAAGCCAGATGGACACAGTCTGGCCAGAAAAGGCTGTTAAGTGGGGAGATGATTCTGTATTCAGGTCATGAACAGGAGAATGCCCCCCATACAGAAGGAGTAGCATTCATGCTGTCACCAGTGGCTCAGAGAGCGCTGATGGGCTGGGAACCTCTTGGGCCAAGAATTATCACAGCAGCCTTTAGAACCAAGAAAAAGATCAAGCTGAACGTCATCCAGTGTTATGCGCCCACTAATGACAGTGACGAGGAAGAGAAACAAGAGTTCTACGACCAACTCCAGAGTGCCGTGGACAAATGTGCGGAGCGAGACATCACCATCGTCATGGGCGATTTTAATGCCAAAATAGGGGAGGACAACACCGGATACGAAGAGGTGATGGGGAGACAGGGACTAGGCTCGGAGATGATTGAGAACGGGGTGAGGTTTTTAGACTTTTGTGCTCTAAACCGACTTGTCATTGGAGGCAGCATCTTCCCACACAGAAGAATACACAAAGCAACTTGGGTCTCACCTGACCATACAACAGAGAACCAAATAGACCATATCTGCATTAGCAAGAAATTTAGAAGATCCCTTCAAGATGTTCGAGTGAGGAGGGGAGCAGATGTCGCCTCAGACCACCATCTGCTTACCTTAAAAATGAAGCTCAAGCTAAAGAAAAGCCACACAGAGACAACAAGAAGACAGCGCTATAATGTAGGCCTCCTGAGAGAAACTGGAGTTAGAGAAGAGTTCAAACTGGTGCTGTCCAACCGGTTTCAAGCGCTACAGGAGCTAGTAAATGAAGAGGAGGCGGTCACCACAGAGCAGCAGTGGAAAGCAGAGAGGCGCTGAACTCAACCTGCAAAGACACTGTAGGGTTCAGGAAAGGACTGGCTGTCGGCACAGACCTTGAAGAAGATAGAAGTGAGGAAGCAAAAGAAAGCAGTTGTCAACAACAGTCGCACGAGAGCAGCCAAAGTAAGGGCACAGGAGGAATACTCGGAAGCCAACCGCGAGGTGAAGAGGAGTATCAGGGCAGACAAGAGGGCCTACACAGACAGCCTAGCAGCAGAGGCAGAAAAGGCAGCAGGCAGCGGCAACATGAAACAGCTCTACGACATTACCAGAAATTGTCGGGCAAGTATGGCCATACAGAAAGACCAGTAAAAGACAAAGAAGGCAAGCCTATTGCAGACAGAGCAGACCAACTCGACAGATGGGCCGAGTATTTTGAAGAGCTACTGAACAGACCTAGCCCACCCGACCCCCCAGACATCCAGCCGGCAGAGACCGACCTACCCATCAGCTGTGACAGACCCAGCTGGGAAGAGATCAGAAGAGCAGTGGCATTTTTGAAGAACGGCAAAGCAGCAGGGCCAGATGGCATCCCAGCGGAGTCTCTGAAAGCAGACCTAGAGACAACAGTGGAGATGCTGTACCCACTGTTTGGAAAGATCTGGGAAGAGGAGGTGATGCCGGCTGACTGGAAGGAGGGGTATCTAATCAAGCTTCCCAAGAAAGGCGACCTCAGCAAGTGTTCCAACTACAGAGGAATCACCTTGCTGTCAGTACCAGGAAAGGTCTTCAACAGGATCATCCTGGAGAGAATGAAGAGCTCCGTTGACCCCCAGCTGAGAGACCAGCAAGCAGGATTCAGGAAAAACCGATCATGTACAGACCAGATCGCCACTCTCCACATCATCGTGGAACAGTCTCTGGAGTGGAGCTCCCCGCTGTACGTCAACTTTGTGGATTATGAGAAAGCATTTGACAGCGTGGACCGAGAGACTCTGTGGAAACTCCTACGTAACTACGGTGTACCCACAAAGCTCGTCCGCCTGATCAAGAGCAGCTACGATGGCATGACATGTCGCGTGATCCACGAAGGGCAGTTCACCAGGGAGCTCCAGGTCAGACCTGGTGTCAGGCAGGGGTGTCTGCTGTCTCCGTTCCTCTTCCTACTGGCCATAGACTGGGTCATGAAGATGACCACAGAGCACAGACGAAGTGGAATACAGTGGACACTGTGGACACAGCTTGACGACCTCGATTTTGCAGACGACTTGGCATTACTGTCCCACACTCATCAACAAATGCAGGGGACAAGACCACGAGGCTTGCTGACATCTCGTCCCAAGTGGGCCTCACCATTCACAAACAGAAAACAAAGACAATGAGGCTGAACGCAACCAGGGAAGAACCAGTCTTGCTTGCTGGCACCCCATTGGAGGAGGTGGAGTCCTTCACCTATCTCGGGAGCATCATAGACAAAAAAGGCGGCACTGATGCAGATGTCAGAGCACGAATCGGTAAAGCCAGAGCAGCCTTTCTCCAGTTGAAAAAAGTGTGGAGTTCCAGAGAGCTGTCACAACACACCAAAGTCCGGATTTTCAACTCCAATGTAAAAGCAGTTCTCCTATATGGAGCAGAGACTTGGAGATTGACAAAAACCACAGTCAACAGAGTACAGACCTTCATGAACAGTTGCCTTAGAAGAATTTTGAAAATCCACTGGCCAGAGAAGATCAGCAACATCAGACTCTGGGAGAGAACAGAGCAGATAACAGCAGAGAATGAAATTGGGCGAAGAAGATGGGGATGGATCAGTCACAGTCTGAGAAAGCCAGCTTCCAGTATCACTAGGCAGGCATTGTCATGGAACCCCCAGGGAAAGAGGAAAAGAGGTAGGCCGAGAAACTCCTGGCGTCGAGACCTCCAAGCAGACATCAAGAGACTGGGAACCACCTGGAGTAGAATCGAAGGAGAAGCACAGGACAGGAGTTGCTGGAGGTCTCTCGTCGACGGCCTATACCCGGGTAGGGGTGACAGGCGTAAGTAAGTAAGTAATATAGTTCAAGGGTAGTGCCAGAATAGCTTGGCACCTCTAGGCAGCAAGCTATTCTGGCACCACACTTGAGCTAAAGCCATTGGTCTATATCTTTATCTGTAAGTACTGTAATGTAGCCTCAGTATGATATGGGTTAACACTTACTTGTAGCATTCCCGTATCTGCCCTGGGGGCAGGGCTCTGGTTTGCCACTGCCTGTGGGGCAGTAGTAGCCCTGGGGGCAGTCTAGAGGTGTGGGCGATGCCTGAGGGCAGTAGAATCCGATGGGGCAGACAACACAATTCCCAACATCTGGCGTTCCCGACACATTGGTGTAAGTGCCAGCAGGGCATGGTTCCTTTTGAAAATAAAATTATTAACCCTTTCGTGTCAGTAGCACTATGTCATGGTGATTCCAGCAGGAATCATCATGACAAAAAGCACTACCAACAGTCAAAGAGTAAAAAATGTATTTTTCTCTAGAAGATATTTTTTCGAAAAATACTTACCGATGGCATTACTGTATGGAATACACCTTTAGCTTACCGAATTCAGCCTCAAACCGTTCGTGTTTAACTACACGAAACGGAGCGTAATAGTAGAGAGTCGTAACCAAGCACCTGGATAGCCTCCCCTCCTTCCATCCGGAAGTGTACGTTCCCGCCAGTTTCTCCTTAGCATGTTGGCGGCAAGCAGGGCAGGTGGGAGGGTCCTGTGAGTAATGCCATCGGTAAGTATTTTTCGAAAAAATATCTTTTAGATAAAAATACATTTGTTTCTTCAAAATTCATACCGATGGCATTACTGTATGGAAGAATAACGAAGAGGAGGAGGGTGCCGCCCAAGTCGTGCCATTGCAATACCTTCAGCTTCGAGGGGCAACCTCCCGACGAATTCAGCTAAGGTTGCTTACCCATGGCGCGAGAGGCGCCCGGAGGGAGTGTTGCGCCGCCGAGATGGCTCCGCTCACGTTGTGCGGAGAGGTCTCGGAGATAGTAGCGTGCCAAGGTGGTCTCTGCTCTCCACCCGACTGCCGCTATGATATCCCTGGCTGCGCAGTTGCGGTCGAAAGCGACAGTGGCGGCGACCGCTCTAATCTCATGTGCCCATATCCGCAATCTCGTAGCCCCTTCTGGAGAGATATCTTGTAGGCGGAGCAAATGACCCATCTCAGCCAGGAGGAAATCGCCTGGGCTGAGATGTCGGTCCGTGCCGGAGCTAAGGGTAGGAAGAGGCGAGAGCGGCGTTTCCTGATGTGCTTCACTCTTTGAGGTATATCTTCAAAGCACGGACCGGATCCTGCAGCCGAGATGTTTGGGAGCAATCAAGACATGTGAGAGGGCGTAGGTTCAACACTTGAGGTGCAGCCGAAGGGAGTCTATTCTTTGCCAGGAAGGCAGGATTGGGTAGGAGATTTACTGCTCCCCTTGTCCGGAACTGCAAACATGTGGGGTCCACTGACAAGGCATGTAGTTCACTCACTCTGGCCGCTGTAGCGAGGGCCAGGAGTAAGCAGGCCTTCCTGGTTACGTCCGCAAGGCGGGCCAAGTGAAGAGGCTCAAAACGACTGGAGTTCAGCCAGGTTAAAACCCAAGCGAGGTCCCAACGTGGCAGGAGGGAGCATGTGACTGGGCGCTGGAGGTCAAAGTGGGCCATCAAGTCCGAGAGGTCATTGCCAACTCCCAGGTCAGGAAGTCCCAAGTGTCTATAAGTGTCAGCCACCATGGAGAGGTAACCTCTGATGGTGATGGGTGCCAATTTCTGTTCGCGGAACAGCCACAAGAAGAATTCAGCCAGCTGCGGCGTGGTCAAAGCCATGGGGGAGAGGCGTTGCGACTCGCACCAGGATTGTAGAACTCTCCACTTGCCTTCGTATACCTGGTGAGTAGACTGCCTGTGGGCTGTAGCGATTGCCTCCACTGCAGCACCCAAGAAACCTCGTGTTGAGAGGGCCTGCCGCACAATCTCCAGGCGTGAAGAAACAGTCTCTCCGGGCAAGGGTGGAAGAGGTTCTGCCGGGGCTGCTTCAGCATTGCGTGAGGTGTTGAGTTGAGTTATTTGGGTTTAACGTCGAGCAGGCGACTAAGGCCATTGAGTGAGGTGTGGAAAGAGCGTCCACTGCCCAGGCGAGCGGGTCCGGAAAGGGAGAGACGAACAGCGGAAGCCGACGGTTCCACCTGGTGGCAAAGAGGTCCACCATGGGCATCTCCCGGTGTGCACCGATCATCCTGAAATTGTCCGGTCGAAGGGACCATTCGGTGTGCAGCAGTTGTCCCTGCCGAGAAGAGAGTCCGCGAGAACATTCAGATGGCCCGGGATGTGTCGTGCTCGGAGCGAGATCCCCCGATCTCTGCCCCCCAAGAGGATATGGTAAAGCAGCATGCAGGGGGAAGGAGACCTGGTGCCGGCCTGCTTCTGAATGTAGGCTACCACTGTCGCAAGTCTGAAAGTATCAAAATCTCCTGGCCGTGGAGATTCCCAGTTGATGAGAGCTAACCAAACAGCCTTGAGCTCGAGCCAATTGATGTGTCTGCCTTGGAGTTCCGCCGGCCACTGACCCGAGACGGCGCTGAATCCCAGCAAAAAGTGTGCTCTCCAGCCGGCAAGGCTTGCATCCGTGAAGAACGACAGTTGAGGTGGTGGAGTGAAGAGTGGTACCCCTGTCGCCAACTGCCCCTGATCCGTCCACCTGTGCAGATGCGGTCGAATCAGCAGAGGAACCAGAACACTGGCCGTGAGGTCTCCGGAAGACGGCCGCCAGTGGAGCAGCAGATGTAACTGGAGAGGTCGCGAGTAAAGTCTGCCTAGGGGTAACCGTTCCGCAGCAGCGCTGATCAGGCCTAAGAGCTGGAGCCAAGTCCTGGCCGGGACTGCGTCCGCTAGACTCACCTGGTGAGCGAGCGTCGCCAACTTCTGGATTTGTTCCTGTGGTAGTCGTACCCGGTTGAGGTCGGTCAAGAACTCCATCCGAGGTGAACAAACCTGCGTGACGGAGAGAGATCCGATTTCCCGTTGTTTACCACAAATCCAAGTTGGTGTAGGCGGCTGAGAAGTGCATTTCTGTCCGCCTCCAGACGAGACACTTCCTGATTCCGGAGAAGCAGGTCGTCGAGGTAGTTGGAAGTCGGGCTGGAAGACGTCTGCCTGGCTTTGGAGACCACAATCCTCGTAAAGATCTAAGGGCTGGGATTGAGGCCGAAGGGAAGGGCACGAACCTGGTAGACCACTTCTCGGAAGGCGAAACGTAGGTAAAGACGGGAAAACGGGTGAACGGGAACATGAAGGTAAGCATCTGCGAGATCGAGGCTTAGGCAAAATCGATTGGTTGCACCGAGGCCCGCAAAGTTCTTGCTGTCTCCATGCAGAAATGGGTAGCGACTATGAACTTGTTGAGCACAGAGAGCATGGCCGTTAGTTCTTTTACAAACCGACACATCCAGTCAGGGAGCGCCGCGCCAGCCTACCAAGTGGCGAGGTGACCTAGTTACACGCAATCCGATCAGCGTCTGGCACCACCTGATAGTAGGCCTGCCATACGCTCACCATTTATGTGGGCAGAGTGCCCATTTTGTGCTGGCTTTAAACCTCGACTGTGTTTTCCAAATACTTTGTTTGGATGTTCAACGAGGGATGTGTTAGTGTAACATAGTGCTACAAGTAAGTGTTTTTCTTTTACTGGATAGATTTACCTGCGATTTTTTATAGAAGGTTTATAGACCAGTTTGTGAGTGTAGTTCGCCGACACTCAGAAAGAAGTCCGACACACAATATTCCTATTCAAACCACATGGAACGATTGAGTAGTGTGTGCAGGACTGCCGTGCAGAGCGAGTAAAATGCAAAGGAAAGACGGACTATAATACTTTAAACTGTGCGTTAATTATGTAGACGATCTTTCTGTTTTCCATGGTATTGACGTAAGTACAGATGAAGAAGACAACATCCAGAATGTGTAGCGAGCCGCCAGTAACAAGCACACTGTGAAATAAACTGTCTTGAGACCGATACGTGACATTTTAGCCTGCTCCGGCTGTTCTGTGTTTATCTAATTTACGCCCAGTCAAAATAGCCATTAGATCACCATTAAGATTGTTTATTATTTTCACTGTGGGTGTCCCATCCGATTTGAAAGATTTGTAAAGTGGCCGGATTGCTCTTCCGATATTAAGATTCAGTGGAATGCTAAAGACAACTTTACCTATACAAAGTGTGCAACTGACACTGCCGCTAACCCTGCATATGAACTGTGAATTATTTCAGGGTCCGTACAGAAAAGCATGGACGAAGCTCACAAACTTTTCATAAATGTTTCACAAACCCAAAATAAAGCCTGAAGGTTTACATACTTTAATTAGATCCCTCTGTATTAGCAGTTCATTTGAAGCTTTCATGCCTAATGCATGAAGAGATACCAAATAAAAGAACGCTTAGCGAATGGCGGAGCTCGGTAGAAGCTAAATATTGATCACTTGCAACAAGTGTCAGCATGATCGTTCGCAATGGAATAGTCACAAATTGGGGGAGAAAAATAAAGAAGTAGACAAAAGTTTGCCAGCACTTTGTCATTTTTTACAAACTTTCACAGACCTTAGGGAAAAGGACTGAAATTGACAGACTTTCCAGGGCCCTGAAAAGCCTTGTCATTTTTATTTTTTTTTAACAACTTTCACAAATGTTCACAGACCGAAGGGACCCTGTATTTCAAACATTTTCATTGCCTCCGAAATCAACTACATGCGGAGATTACGCTAACCCAAGAACTTTCCGTCTGTCCAACACTGGATCACCAAAGACGCACATCCCATCTCAGGACCCACTGAGACCGCAAGGTAAATCCATCCGACACCTCGAGCAGCGCACAGGCCGTACACGACGACCGCCAGCCTGAACCACAACTCTCGCAAAGGTACCCTGCACGAGCTAGAACAGTCGAAAGACGTGTAATTTGCAACAGATCCGCGTTGTCCTCACAGCAAACCGCGTGCCGGTTGCCTATCTTCTAGTCCGCTGCACGCATTGCTCATCTCCATCCACCCAAGCATGTCCAGTGTCCACAGAAAGCTTATTTTCTTAGCTTTAACACAGAAAGTTTATTTCTTAGCTTTTAAGTGTATGTCTTAATACAACACACGTTCAGTACAACATGCCGTAAAATGACCGGCGCCATTAAAATGTATCCCGTGTGGCACACGGTCAGCGCTGAGAGTGTACACACATAGGTGGCTGTCCGCTTCTGAATGGCCCCTGACACTTCAACCGATAGGCCGAGAGAAGGGGTCGAAGGAGTCTCTGTCACCGATACCTGGGGACCATCTGAGACTGCGCAGGCCAACATCCCAATCCCCACATTCCGAGGACCTGCAATCGGGATAGGGTTCTGCGACTTAGTAATAAAATGAGAGCCTACCTTCTCTGTAGAAGCTTGTAAAAGTGGCGCTGTGGGGCAAAAAGAAACTGTCACCGAAGGGACTGGCTCCGTCCGATGACGTGGTAAGTTGCTCTCTTTGGTTGGCGGCCGAGCCGCCCATAAACTCCCACAGCTGGGACCATTTCCGTTCCTTCCACGAGGCGCACACACCACAAGGGTGGGACGATGCCGAACAGCCAGAACAAGGTAAACATCGTGCGTGCGTGCGTGTCTGAGGACCACTGGAAACCGTTGCAGCGGCGACAAGTGTGCAGTTGGGTACTGTAACATAAAAGCCACACATGAGTGTAAAAGCCTGAGGCCACTAACGAAAGGCCACGTGCACGAAACGACTACTAATCGAACCGGTCGTACCCGAACCGCAATTTCTTTCGAGTTGTGCCTGCGCTGCCGGCTAAACATTCTCTGCTGTCTGCGAAGGCATAACCCGAGACCTTACCTCGTCATTATTGTAAGGCAATGAGTTTAGAATTCACGAATAAGAATTTCCTAAATCCGATTAACGCTCGAGGCTGAAGCCAACGCAACTTGTCTACCGGAAGCTAAGGTGAAAACTGGCGGGAACGTGCACTTCCGGATGGAAAGAGGGGAGGCTATCCAGGTGCTTGGTTACGACTCTCTACTATTACGCTCCGTTTCGTGTAGTTAAACACGAACGGTTTGAGGCTGAATTCGGTAAGCTAAAGGTGTATTCCATACAGTAATGCCATCGGTATGAATTTTGAAGAAACAAATGAAACAAGGATACATCCAATTTCTGGTATAAGACAAGTATATTGTGATCAGTGGTCATGTTTGACATTTGGTTTCGCCCATTTAGCCTTAACACGCTATAGCCCGATATGGATCAACTATGCTAATTCAAGGGTAGTGAAAGATTAGCTTGGCACTATCAGGCGCTAAGCTTATCTGGCACAAGCCTTGAATTAGCATGGTCGATACATTTCCTGCAACTTGTACAGGCGTTAGATGACACCTCCAAAACGAATTGTGGCCTTGGGGTTAAATGGTTTAAACAAGTGAAGCAGAAAAACCACCTGCTGGTGAAGATCTGTCACATTTTTAATGCTGGTCATCAGAACTGACAGATTTTCAAGAACATGAAAGAACAGCATCAGTCTCATCCTGGCAAGATCACATCTGTAGCTGAAAAAAAGCACAGTACCAACCTGTTTATTTCCATAAGACCCAATGGTGGGTGGCTGTGTGCCAAAGGGGTTAGAAAAGCTGGTGGGGCAGTAAAAACCCGGCGAACACAGTCCAGACTCGGTGTACGATCCCTCCAGGCAATAATACCCAGCCGCACATGGTGCGCAGTCAGTGTTCACATCGCCAGCACCAACAGTCTTACGAATCGTTCCCACTGGACAGTTGATTTCAACAGGGGTGGCTGTAGATGACCAAACAAAAAATAAATGTAAAAAGTAGTGAAAATGGCTTGAAAAATGCTTGAAATAGAGCCAAAAGGTTTAGAAAGAACAAGCAGACAGAAAAAGCAAAGGACAAGCTGAGACTGCCTAGTTGTATTTCTCGCCTCTTTTGTTCTTTTTCTCAATTTCTTTTTCCAAATCTGACCTCTACCCAGTCAGTCAATATGCATGTGCGGGTATTTGATTTTTAAGACCTTAGTCTCTATGCCCTATGGCCTAAAATCACAGATAAACACACATTTAGACATATTCCTTGTCATTTCATAATTTACTGAACACAGATAATGAATAAAAGCATTTCCAAATCATGTTACAATGAAGTCTTTGGAGTTAATCCCTGATCCAAAACAGACATTTAAATTGGCAAAGATAGGTTTCACTCAGCTGTGATTAAAAACAAATTTAGAGTGTTATGAAACTCACGCACACAATATGAAAATGAAATCAGATGTATTCTGATCTGCAATTTTCAACTTTACAGCAGAAGCCATAAGATCCAAATCACAGACCAGCACTCAACAAGAAAGGCAAAGCCCTTATGGCTCACATGTATGACCACACATGTCTGACTATAAGGGATGGCTTGTGCACTAACAAAATCCAGGTTTTCCTCAAATTTTAATCAGTTTTCAAACATCTGTGAAACCCCTGTGACCCTTGACCTTTTCGATGAGTCAACTAAATTAGGATACATAGGAAGGTCTTATCATCAGCTACCTTTGTGCCAAATTTGATGGAAAAGTTTGCAAAAATGTTGATAATAACTACAATTATTGGCATTTTATACACCATTTGTCGACCTCTTGACTCTTGACCTTTTCCAAGGGGTCATCTAAATTAGTGTGCATAGATAGGTCTTACCATCAGGTATCTCTGTAGCAAGTTTGGGTTTGAAGTTGTGAATATTAATTGAGAAAAAAACATTTTTTGTCAAAATATGGCTATTTTTTACCTATTTTCTGAGCTCTTGTGACCCTTGACCTTTCTGAGGGGTCATCCAAATTAGTATGCATAAATAGGTCTTACCATCAGGTACCTCTGTGGCAAGTTCGGGTTTGGAGTTGTGAATATTAATTGAGAAAAAAACATTTCTTGTCAAAATACGGCTACAGTGGAGTCCAGTTAACACGAACTCGCTTTACACGAATTTCCGGTTAACAAAAACCATTTTTGCGTTCCCAGCCGACGGCCTTCTTATTCTGTATTAAAATTTCACTGATAACATGAAATGCTTAAAACGAAATTTCGCTTTACACGAAGCTGGTTTCGGTTCCCAACCAGGGCAATTTCACTATTATTCACCTGTTTAACACGAACACAGATTCCATTCACCGAAAACCAATTCACGTGTCACTCTCACGCTGTAGTACATGACAGATCACAGCGAATTCTAGTCTGTGATTGGCTGAATAGCCTTCGGTTGTTGTAATCCATCTTCTCATTGGCTAGCGTTTCTGAACTGTATTCATGTTGTTTGCATCATTCGTGTACCAACACAACCCTTTTACCGATGCGGGATTGTACTTCAGCCTGTGTTGCTTTTACCTGATGGATTGTAACTTACTATGGATTTTACCTGATGGATTTTACATTAAATACGCGAGCTGAACACGTTTCCTTGTGTTTTCCTAGCGAGCTGAAGGTATGCATATAAAGTATGACCCGTACGATAATGTGTACTTTTAACCTCGTACTCATTCACGCACACATCTCTTACACACTTTCTCCTTGAGGGCCGTGATCAATTTTGAGGCCATATTGGTTAATACGAAATACGTTTAACACGAAGTGGTTTTCCATGTCCCCAGAAATTCGTGTTAAGAGGACTCCACTGTATTTTTTAACCTATTTCCTGAGCTGTTCTAACCATTGACCTTTCTGAGGGGGGGGGTCATCCAAATTAGTATGCATAGATAGGTCTTACCATCAGGTATCTCTGTAGCAAGTTTGGGTTTAAAGTTGTGAATAGTATTTGAGGAAAAAAAACATCTTTTGTAAAAGATATGGCTATTTTGGACCCATTTCCTGAGCTCTTGTGACCCTTGACCTTTCCTAGGGATCAACCAAATTAGTGTGCATATAAAGGTCTTACCATCAGGTATCTTTGCACCAAGTTTGAAGTTGTGAATAGTATTCGTGAAAAGATAAATTATGTAAAAAAATAGCTATTTTTGATATATTTCCAGATCTCCTGTGACCTTAGTCTTTGTGAGGTCACTGAAAGTGATATAGGAAGGCTTTGCCACAAAGTATCCTTGGGCCAAGTTTGAAGACTGTAGCTTGAATAGTCTCCGAGAAAATGCCAACGTTAAAGTTTACCACGGACGACAGCGGACGGACGCCCACTGGCCCAGAACATACACTCACTTTTGCTTTAGCAAGTGTAGCCAAAAATGCACTGGCTGATAACATAGGAAGGGAGCATGAACAGACTCATGTGTTGGTTTGTAATTACTGAGCATGCAAATGAGCACTGACCTTCAGGACAGTACATGCCTTTGGTGCAGTCTGTTGCTTGAGTGACATCAGACAGACCCCCTTTGCAGTATTTACCAGCTGGGCACTTTTTATTGTTCAGCATATCATTCTCCGAAGTCGTAGTATTGTCACAGTAGTACCTGAAACATGTGACAGACAATATAACATATATCACCATAAGCATATCTCAAACAATAGGAAAAGACACCAAGCCATTCCAGCACAACTGTAGCCTTTACCTATTGTGAGTGATTCATCTTCCACTGCAGACCAAGTCTTTACGAAGCCTCCCAAGGTTCATAATTTTTAATTGTTAATGAAACTGTTCAGAAAACATGATGACTGAAGGTGATAACAATTTTCTTACCCAGGTTCACAGGACACACACTGGTACTGTTTGATTTTGGAGTAGAACCCAATGCGGCACGCTGCAGGTGTTGTGGTTTGTTCCAGGCAGTAATAGCCTCCTGGGCAGTCGATGCAGTCACTTTCACTTTTGGCTTGCAAACCTGCAATGCATGCACCACACAATAACTTTTAATAATAAATTTTAAACTATACCATGCAACAGCAAAGTGACTTATCAACCAGGATGAACTTTACCAGCCAAGAAGTGATGAACTTACCTGCTCCGATAAGGTTACCGCTGCCATCCACACCATACGGCATGTATGTACCTCGTGGGCATTTCTCCGGTACAGTCACAGCAAACTCACAGTAATGTGCTGCAACAAATGACAAGATATACTTCTCAGTTGGACATACAAGCAATCTGACTAGAAACATTTCTTATGGGTACAAGATGCAGGTGTAGGGGGCTCTGGATAGAGGTAGCACCTTTGCTGTTCGGCAGCTGCGTCCTACATAGGACGGACGGGCATCACTGGTCCTCATCCATCTCCTTAATCTCTCACGTGCTGGCTCCAAGCGCCACACCCTGGCAAACCACCTCAGCTGGTGGGCTAAACCACGTGAGGGGGTGGTGTTCACATTGCACCACTAGGCGGATGAGCTGTTTCTGACAGCCAATGGCTAGAGGACGGAGGAGATCAGGTTGGATCCAACGGCCAAATGTGGGGGAGTAAACCCTTCAAATCAGGAGTGGAGCCCCGAAGGCAGACAGCTGCCTGTATTCACGCACTGTTCTGGCAGCTCCTGCAGCCAAACTGGTGCCAAACGTACTGCTTTGCATTCCTTTGGATACATCAGCGAGGCCGAGAGGGGGATCTTGACGACTGGGCACCCCAGGATCTCCATACACTTCGCCCAGGCTTGCGCCCTGGATAGGTCACTCCAGTGACTGACCCAGCAAGCGCATATACTCCATTGTCTTCCGAGACAGGATGCAAAAAAAAAAAAAAAAAAAAAAAAAAAAACAAGATGCAGGTGATGAATATGCAGGGTTGGAAGATTTAACGATATAACGATTTAACGATTTAACAAATTAAATTTTTGGTTAAAGAAATTTAACGCGTTAATGTTTTTAAAAAGTTAAAGAAAATTCAACGAATTAAAAAATAAAAGTAACGATTATCGATTTCTTTTGTTAAAAATTTCGTTACTTCAGTTCGTTTTTCCTCCATGAACAACAGGTGCCTATGCGCAAAGCCGGTTTGACCCAGTTGCAGCTGGTTTGAGGCGGTTTGGAGGATCTATGCCTCTGGGTGAAAAACTTAACGGATCCCCTTTGCTTGAGAAGATCACGAGCGTAGATTATCCCAGGAAGAGGCATAGATCCTAACGAGCGCCCTGCAGTTGCGGGGGCTCATGAGGATCTATGCCTCTTTCAGGTGGGTGGTTTTCGTTTCAGGAGTGAGAAGGCAGATGGCACTCATACAGCAAAGATTGGACAGGTGAAAAACTTAACGGATCCCCTTTGCTTGAGGAAATCACGAGCGTAGATTATCCCAGCAAGAGGCATAGATCCTCACAAGCCCCCGCAGTTGCGGGGGCTCATGAGGATCTATGCCTCTTTCAGTTGGGTGGTTTTCGTTTCAGGAGTAAAAAAGCAGATGGTACAGCAACGATTGGACAGGTGAAAAACTTAAGGGATCCACTTTGCTTGAGCGAAACAAGAGCGCAGATTATCCCAGCAAGAGGCATAGATCCTCATGAGCCCCCGCAGTTGCGGGGGCTCATGAGGATCTATACCTCTTGCAGTTGGGTGGGTTTCGTTTCAGGAGTGAAAAGGCAGATGGTACAGCAACGATTGGACAGCACAGGTGAAAACCTGAACGGGTGCATGCATACATTTTTAATAGTAGTAGGCATAGATCGTCATTAACCCACCAACCCCCGCCCCCCACCCCCCCACCCCCCCCACCCAAGACCGCTGGGGTTCTTGAGGATCTATGGCTCTTGCAGATGAGTGGATTTGTCAGCAGCGCGAAATAAGATCAAACAAGCCTGAATTGTTCCATTTTTAGCCGCATGACTTTTGCTTGCGCTGTGCAGTTTTCCGCGTTTTTTTGTTGTTGTTGTTCTTTCTTCCCCCTTCTCATAACTACTGCATGTATCTGGCCAGATAGTGTTTTAGATAGTGGGTAGAGAAGGAAATTTGGTGGCGTGTCACTTTTCAACTGCATGCCACCTTTTTGTCTGAGCTGAGCAATAAATGATCATTCATGTATTTAACGCAAATTTATTTCATTAAAAAGAAAAATTAAAGAAAATTTATTTCTTTAATTTTCAAAAAAAAGTAAAGAAAATTTATTTCTTTAACCTTTTACCAGAATTAAAGAAAAATTATTTCATTAAAGAAAAATGTAATGACTATCAACCCTGTGAATATGAAAGGACATTACCTCGGAGAAACAGTCATGCGTGAAAATGACTGTATTCCATATTTAGAGATACTGACACATGTACATGGGGAAAATCATAACCAGCAAGAGGCCCAGATTCTCATGATGCATGGACTCACAGATGGAATGGATCAATAAGGTATTGTTTGGAATAAACAAATAAACAGAGAACAGAACAGAACATGATTTATTGCCAATAGATATGCTTAACTCATTCAGCCCGGTGCATGTATTTCTCAAATTTTGGTGGTGTCATCTAACGACTATGCACCTGTTGCAGGAGATGGATCGACCATGATAATTCAAGGGCAGTGCCAGATTAGTTGGCACCAAACAGGTGCCAACTAATCTGGCACTGCCCTTGAATTATCATGGTCGATCCATCTCCTGCTGTAGTGCGTCAGGGCTGCATGAGTTAAGGGTTAAAAGATACAAATTACAATTAAGAGCATGTTCGATAAAATTCTTTTCTATTTGCCATAATGGAAATTGTTTTCAATAGTATTGGTACACTGTACTTACCTTGTGTGCAGTTGAGACAGTGTGAGAGTTCATATTTGCCATAATAAGGGTTGTAGGTGCCATTTGGACATCCGTACTGTGGCCAGAATTTTGTACCATCAGGACAGTAATAGCCAGGGGGACATGAGTCTGTGGGTGCTGACTGCCCACCTGAAAACAGCAAAAATAAGTTTGAAACATTTATTATTGGACAAGTTGGACACATCTACTCTCACAATAAGAGACACCACAATAAGAGATGAATAGGCCAAGCCAGGCCTAAAGCTAATCTGGCACTACCCTTTAGCTATCTTCCACAAGTACAGTGTCTTTATAGATGCCTCCCAAAGCTGTGAAAAGTTATTATGAAGTATGGATGAGTTAAAAGGAAAGCAAGATGTTTCAGAGTGTAATTAGTTATTTTTGTACAATTAGTTTTTGTTAAGTGCCTAGAGCTCTAATCTGAGGTTAGGCACTATACAAGTACTCATTATTATTATTATTATTATTAAAAGCACCATCCAATCTTTCAATTGAAGGCCTATAAATGTCAGCATGATTTTTATATCAGTAAGTATACTACTAAATAAAATGGAAATGACTCTTACACAAAAGACTAAAAGACCCTGAACCTCAACTGCTAAGGCCTAAGTTTGAAACGTGCAACTTGTATTAGATGCTGACGAAAGCACTTACTGGACACTGGTTAAATCATACAGCAACATGTATTTCCAAATATAAAACAAGACCATATATTGTGCTGGTCTGAAATTTTGGAACTTAAAGCTTTAATTCATAAGGTATAAAATATCAGACCGGCACACAAATATCAATACCAAATCCCCCTCCCTTAACACAAATGATAAAGCACACCAATATCAACCCCTTCATCCCTGCACAACCCACACAAACAAACATCATGCAGATGAAAGCATTACTGACCATTGCAGTAGTATCCCTGAGGACAGGTGGTACACTGTGAGGCCTCATACAGATCTGAGCTGTTGGTGTATGTGCCAGCCGGACAGGGGAAGCTATCTGGGGATGGTGTCATCAGCGGACAGTAGTGGCCCTGGCCGCATGGCTTTGCTGGGTTTATTGTCACACCTGTTCAAAACACAACAAATAAATTACAGACAATGTTAAATAATGAAACTGGCTTGTCACTCTTAGTAAGCAAAATGTCCTTGGGTCAACGTCACCTGTAACTGTCATGAACACAGCAAAAAGGTCCTCAGGTCAATGTCAGCCACTTTCGGCCCACGCACAGACAGCAAAACAGTAACACCCAATGCTGGCCCAAGGACTTTTTTGCTTACACTGATTTCAATTTCCTGATGCATAAAAACGCTCACTCACTTGCAACAGCGTGAACACAACTAGGATGAATGCTGCCCTGTCAAGGCGATAGATTGTTAAATAGTGAGATTTCCAATTCACAGGGCAGAATGCACCTCCATCTTTTTCCCACCCACATCCCCACCCAACCAAAACATGCATGCAAACATGCATAACTCATTCAGATCACACCTTCCACCATTACATACATCTTATGATACTACTGAGCTGAGAAATAAAACACAAGTGGATTCAATTTTTTGCCATTGCAAACTCACTGATTGCTTGTTTGAATTAAATTCACAAGAATAATTTCTGGCAAATAATAAAATCATACAAGCCAAAATAAACATCACAGAACTACTTCACATTACATTTCTACAGGAAAATGTATCATGCCTATAAAATTCTAGGGGGACATTTTGTTACATCTGCAGTTCACACAAGCTCAAATGATAACTATACCCACCAGTTCCCCAGCTACAGTACTTCCCCTCAGGGCAAGGGGAGCACTCATCAGCAGAAGTGAGGTTTGTAAGACCTGTGAACGTTCCAGGCAGACAAGGGAACTGATCATCTTCTATTGTGCCAATCGGACAGTAATAACCTGCAGAGAAATAATGAAAGTTCAGTTTGATAAAGCAAGCTCCAGATTTGAAATTCTGAAATTTAGGAGTTGTCCTGCGAAGACTACATTATCAGTTTAAGAGATATATCAACCATGATAGTTCAAGGGTGTGCTAGAATAGCTTGGCACAAAGACGCACGAAGATGTTCTGACACCACCCTTGAACTATCAGGGCCAATCCATACCTTCCTGGAGTGTGTCAGGGCTGAAAGGGTTAAATTCATGGAACTTTAATGTCTTGTGTGCATTATTACAAAGAACAGCACTTGCATGGTAACATCAAAATGTGTGACCGTTTTACAGTACAAAAGTAGTTTCCCAAGTAAAATAAACACCTGTTTTTTAAACCAATTCACCACTGTAATGATCTCCACTGTGCCATCTAATTAGACGAAAATGTTCTTCTTCTTCTTCCTCAAACACCGATGAAAATGTTCTACACTTCTTTCTTGGTTAATTTCCATCACTAACTAAATCACAGAGGGTAGAGCGAACAATACTCAATCACTTTGCAACACCTCAGTTCAATTAAATAGTACTACTGGCTGAATGCACAAAGGGGCTAAACAAATCAATCTAAATACAGTACGCTTTACGTATAACAAGGTCAAAATATAATTTTTGTTCTAAAATGTATTTTTTTGAAAAATACTTACCAACGGCATTACTACTAGGAATACTACGTTTAGCTTAACAATTTTAGCCCAAAAAACTCATTGTGTGCATTACCACAGGGGAGGCAATCACTAGGGGTGTCGTTACCAGGACACCCAGGGTGGCCTCCCCTTCTCCCTATCCAGTGGCGCGCTCACCGTTTCCCGGCAGTCTCTGAGTCTTAGCTCGACTGCGGCAAGCGGGGAAGGTGGGAGGGACCTCTGAGTAATACCGTCGGTAAGTATTTTTCAAAAATATATATTTTAGGAAAAAAATTATTTATTTTCTCAAAATCATTACCGACGGTATTACTACTAGGAAGAATGGCGAATAGGAGGAGGGTGCCGCAGTTCCTGGGCCACCTGTCCCACGCCTCTGCGCCTCTGCGCGTAAATTGAGGGTCCCACCCTATGCGCCCACTCCCGACAATTTTAGCTAGGCGTTACCTACGGCGCCAGAGGCGCCTGGAGGGAGTGCTGCGCTGCTGATATGTCCCCCAGTAAGGCCAGGTTGTCGCGCTGGCTGGATAGATCTCATAGGTAGAAGCGGGCGAAGGTAGATTCGTCCCGCCAACCCACGGCTGCCGCAATGTCGCTGACTGCGCAGTTGCGGTCAAAGGCGATGCTCGTTGCCACTGCTCTGACTTCATGTGCCCTGATACACAATGTCTTGGTTTGTGCAGGGGCGAGCTCTTTGTATGCCTCCCGTATCGCCCAGCGGAGCCAGGATCAGATCGCCTGCGCAGATATGTCTCGTCTGCCCGGAGCCAAGGGCAGGAATAGGCGCAAGCGCCCTTGTAATAGTGGCTTAGTTCTGCGCAGGTAACTTTAAGCGCTTTGACGGGGTCCTGTAGGCAGGATTCCCCATCCTGTTCCGTTGTCCTAAGAGGTCGGATGGACAATACTTGGAGCGCCGACGCTGGGCCGTCTTCCTGTTAGGTTTCCCCGCAATGTCAGTGGAAGCCGGCCGTCTTGCCAATGATGGTGCTCGATCCGGTCCGAGAGGTCTGTACCGGCGTTGGTCCGTGCTAGGTGTCAATAAGTGCCTGCTACCTGGTAAATTCGAACGATGCTGAGGGGTCCGATCTGCTTGGGAACCCCTAGATGAACTCGGCCAAAATGGGGTTAGTCTGGTCTGTGGGGAGAGATGCTCCGCTGCACATCAGGCCTGTAGTACTCTCCACTCTCCCTCGTGTCCGTACTGTCAGAGACTCCTTGAGTCGCTGCAATCACATCCACTGTTGCACCCGAGAAGCCTCTTGGTGTGAGTGCTGACTGTCCATCTCCCAGCATGCCGCGCCAACTGCTCTGTGTCTGTACAAACAGTTGCTGCCAGGGTTGCGATCGTCTCGGACGCGGAGCTGAGGCAGGGGTTCGCCGCGCGTCTCCAAAGGACTGTGATCCAGCTGAACGGTCATCAAAGTCCTAATCCCCATGCCATCCCTGGGCTTGTGGTGCCCCTATGTACCCGTCCTGAGGGAGGGAACGCGCTGCCGCATCTTAACCCATATCAGCCTGAGGTTAACAGTTTCAATTGTGCCCTGCCATACACAGGTTATACTATACAAAATAAGAAAATAGCCCAAAGGCTTTACTTGAAGGCTAGCCTGGATTAGCGTGAAGCCTAGCGGTGCCAAGCCACTCCGGCGCTACCCGTTAACTATTCTTATTCGAACGTATGTCACCCTTTGGTGAACAAGATAAGGGTTAAGATGACTTCCACCATACCTGTTGTTCCCAGGAGGTTATCCAACCAAGGATTAACCGCCTCCAATGGCTTAACTTCGGTGAACAGATGAACCGGAGAATCCATATGTAAAGGTGGTTGGCTATGCAAGGAGTCCGTTCCTCGAAGGAGCCTATCGAGGCTTGTGGATCCGGTCTGGAAGTGACAGAGGAAGCAGCTTCCTGTTCCCCTACAGTAGGACCGGCCTATCATCAGAGACTCCTCACACGCGTAGAGTAGTTGGAAGTCCGCCGGGTGTAGTAACACACTTTACGCTGCCGCTGACCCTGCCACAAGGGGAATCCGCATGTACGTTGAGCTGACCTTCAACGTGTCCGACGAGTGCTGGCCCGATCTCTGCATGACCGGCAGAAGTGCTACACGAAGAAACCCCGACCTCTAGTAGCCAGAGCGCACCGTACCTTCCGTAGTGTCAGCCCTTGTCGAGTAGCCGGAGCACACCCGTACCTTCCATAGCGTAAGCCATTGTTGAGTAGCCGGAGCACACCCATACCTTCCATAGCGTAAGCCATTGTCGAGTAGCTGGAGCGCACCCGTACCTTCCATAGCGTCAGCCATAGTTTCCATCTGACAAGCACCAGCTGCACCGTCATCACTCCAGCCAGCGTATGAATCTGCCTGCGTGTTCACTCGTTGCTATCCTGCTGTTATCGGTCAGGCACTCCCTGCCTAGGCAGCAAACTGGGTGCTGGTCCCATGTCGGACTTGCCTCCGATGCCCTGGAATCTGCGTTGGCGGCGTTGCGTCAGCCAGGAGTTCGGGTACTTCCACGCTTCGCCATCTGGTCCAGAGGGCCGACCATCCAAGAAGTTGCAAGCGCAGGGCCGAAGCAACTAGTAAGTGCCAAAGCCATCACTAGACGTCACCTAGTCTCCAGGTCCGGGATCCGTCAGGGCCTACTGTAGCCTGTCGGGCGTCAGGGTCTCAGTCCACTTCCGTGGTCTCCTTCTAGGCAGGGCCTCACCAAATCACTCTGTAACCAAAGCTTCCATCTCGCCACCGCTGACTGGAGCGAGTGGAGACAATCCTGCCAAGGTGACAAGAGATCCTGTGCTGTCGCCTTATCGTCTGCCAAGTCGGTCCCACCGAAGAATGTCCTCGCGCGGAGCCTTCCACCACTGTGTTATCCCAAAAGATGGGCGAGCGTGGAACCTGTCACAACAGCAAGTCCCATCATATCCCATTGCCGCCAGCGATCTCCACCAAGGAGTAGGCTGCGGGGTGGTACGCTATCCTAATGCTGTCACTAGCTCCATGCGTGTCCCGCTCTGACGGACCAAGGCTGTAAAGTCCCAGGTGCTCTCCAGACACTTGCTAATGGAAGGCTTCACCCTCTCGATGAAACCCCGCGTCCGCTAGGGGAAGCGCACCTCGGGCACATTCCTGACCAAGCCTCGCTTCCGCTTCCTCGCGCCCGAGTTTGTAGTCTGTGGTCAGCTGCCGACAGCATCCACGCCTCCTATCCACCACTAGCACAGTACCGCCCACATCACTGCCGGCGGAAGTAGATGTTCATCCTCTCTGGTCATCGGGAGTCTTCAGAAGAACCTCTGTTGTCCGCCGCCGTCTTGCCGAGTAGTTGCCCAATGCCTCCACTAGATCCCGAAGTCTGTGAGGGAGTGACATGACGCACTGGGCCACTCGATGCGTCGGTCATGGTCGCAGCTTTCCTCTCAGGGCGATGACAGCCAGCGGAATGATGCGATGAACCCAGACGCTTCGTCCCAAGAGTGGCGAATCTGCGATGTGTTGGAGCGCACCGACTGTCTGCTAGGCGTGTCCGTTGTCTACCCCCACTCCGAACCACATCCTCCGGGTGTAGACTTAGCGCCTCCTCAACATCCGGTTCTGGATGTAGGCCACCACTGTCGAGCTGTCGGAGATTACGCGTACTCCTGCCCCAGGATACGCTGCTCCCACCCAGAGAGAGCGCGAGTCACACTGCTTTCCCTCCAGCCTGTTGAAGTGTTAGACGGCTTGATCCCTCGTCCACATACAAGTATATCCTGACTTATGAGCCGCTGCTTCCACTCGGAGAGAATGCGGGGCACACTGCTTCCATCTCCCGCCTGTGATGTGTTCGTCCACTTGATCCTTCATCCAATACAAGGATCCTGACTCGTGAGACACTGCTTTCCACAGAGAGAGCGCGAGCCCGCCCTGCTTCATCTGCGACCTGTTGAGATGTTTGACGGCTTGATCTCTCGTCCAACGGCGAGGATATCTTGACCTGTGCGCCGCTGCTTCCCGGCGAGAACGCGAAGCACACTGCTTCCAATTCCAGCCTGTTGATGTTTTTTCCACTTGATCCCTCGTCCCCTACGAGGATCTTGACCCGCAAGACAATGCTCCCACTTGGAAGAGAGTGGGACCTACTGTATTGCTGCGTTAATGCTCGTTCCATAATCCAACAGGCTGAGGTCGAGTGTGGAAAGTGAGGGCGATTCAGTCCTGCCGCTGCCATCTCCGTGATCCCGGCGCCGGTGTCGAGGCTGTCGTTTCCCCAAGGAATCGGCCCTTAATCTCTGGTCTGAAGAACGCCCGCTCTTGCCGGGCGCCTCTGATGCTCGGTGTCACCGAGAGATCCCACGCTGCGCATTACCCGAGCTTGTCCGCTGGTCGGAGAGGCGAAGAAGGAAGAAGGAGTTCCCAGGCAAAAGGTATCTGTAGCGCCCTTCCTCCTGCTGCTGCGGTTGCCCGACCGAACATGGAGGCTTCCTCCCCACGTAATGCAGGTCCATGGCCACTGTGAGTTCCTCTCTACCTCCAAGGGTGGAGTGTGGGTGTGTGGTTTGCACCACCTCTCGTCGACTGCTGACCGAGTTAGTTATTTCCAATAGGGCTTCGGACATGGGGGATCCGCCCTGTGCGTTAGATCTCGTCTGTGGCTCCACTCTTCGACTCGGGACCCTGAAGCCTGCGTCATTCTCCATGTTCCTATGGCGTGGAGGAGGTGTCCTGGTGGTTCACTCGCGACGGGGATGCACCTCCCGTCGGCTGGCTCTAATGACCAAATGTCTGTCCTCCTATGGACAGCTTCGGCCAACCATATTCTGTCTTTGCTTCCTTCCTCGTCTTCCGTCCTCCGGGGGTAGGGCCTCGGTCTCGCAATCATTATCTGTCTTTGACTCCTTCCTCATCTTCCTATTTCCTTCCATGGGGATGAATCTCATTGCGGCCATTCTCTCATATCCGGGCCCTCAAAGCGGAGGGGTGGAGGTGTAGAGTTCACTCTGTGTCTCTCATTCCTGTCCCTGTCTGAGAGGTGCGTTGTAGACACGGCCCAGTGACGGCGCTGGTCCGGCCTAAGGCTGGCGGGCACTCTCCTCTCAGAGAGGGGGGTCCCCCACTTGGGCTCTCTCTCTCTCTGTCTTTCACCTGGGGGGGTGATAATCTCGCCCAATCTCTCTACTGCGGGGGGACCGAGCTCCAAATGCCGACATGTGCCTAGGGGACGTACCCCATCGTTGGCGGTCGAGCATACCCGGGGTCTCTACGAGGCGGGGTGGAGCTCTTGGTGCCTGGGCTTGGATGGGGGGCAACCCCCGATCCGAATGTTAGGCTCAATCATCCACTGAAGGCGGGTAAGTTTTCCCGAGGCACCGGCAGGGGTAGTGGACCCCTTTATTCACCGTTCCGTATGATTCTGCCTTTTTCTGCCCTGCTGTAGCGTCCTTTCTTGACTTCAGCTGTGATAGCGGCGCCGGTCTCTCCCTTCGGTAAAATGCCCACAACTGTGACCATCTTTCTTCCTCCCAAGTCCCGCATCCGCGGCACGTCCAGCCGGAGGAGCCGCCCGAGCAGGGTAGGCAGACATCATGGCCCTCACTCGGCCATTGGAAGGTGCCAAACTTGGTGCATGTCCGTACCTGAGTACTGTAACAAAGGATAGAAAAAAACAAAACAACCAAACCAAGTGAAAGCGGGGAACCTCCAAAGAAGAACCACGCTCCCGGTCGGCCCAAACATCACGGCCCGGTCACCGCCGCTGCCCGGTCGAAACTGGTTAGAGGCAGTCACCGCTACTTTACCTTGCCCTTGCCAAACCGGTAATTCCGCATAAACCAGCACCACATAATCCATAGACCATGTAGGTAATCCAATCACCACACAATGCATATAATCCAACGTCCACGAAAGTCCGAACACATAAATCCAAAGTCCACAGTACACAATGGTAATCCACCTAACTACAGCCGGAGCACGAAGTGCACACGGCCTGTCCTGAGCAGCTAAGCGATGAGACTGCCGTGAAACGGTGAGTGCGCCACCGGATAGGGAGAAGGGTTGGCCATCCCGGGTGTCCTGGTAATGACACCCCTAGTGATTGCCTCCCCTGTGGTAATGTACACAAGTTTTTTGGGCTAAAATTGTTAAGCTAAGCAAAGTATTCCTAGCAGTAATGCCGTCGGTAATGATTTTGAGAAAATAAATACAAAAGTCAGACATAAGAACAGTTTGGTTTTTTTTCCAGAAGTCTCCACAACGCATTTTCTTTGTAAATTACTTCACTCATAACAAACTTTGCATGTAACAACAAATTTAACCCTTTGGCTGTTCGTAGCGCTTTTAGTCTCGCTGATTCCTGTCTGTCAAAATCAACTGGACTAAAAGTGCTGCTAACAGCCAAAGGGTCAAGTCCTGCTGTGATTTAGTTATATATCCGGAGTTTTATTGTACTCACCTTCTTTGCACGGCAGAGTGTATGTTGTCTGGTTGGGGAAGGGGCAGGCGAAACTAGCTGTACATTTGTGGCAGTTGATCGGGTGGCCTGTGGAGTTATCTGGGTTGTATGTGCCGGGTGGGCAGGGTACAGGGGCATCAGTAGGGTTAGCAGCAGTACCTGAGGGGCAGTAGGAGCCAGCAGGACAAGTGATGCACTGGGTGTAGTCTGAGAGGTAGAAAACAAATGCAGGTCAGCCTCAGTACATCATAAGCCATATTGTCTGACCACATTATTTGTGATCATGTACTGAATTTGCATAGACTTGTGATGAAAACCACTTAGTAAGCAAAAGGTCTTCAGGTTGACATCTTTGCGCAGACAGCTAAAGCTGACATCGGCATTAGGATCATTTGTTCACTGGTCATCCGCATGGGAGGCAGAGACCTGCATGCATTGCCTCAGACACTGCTGTATATTGTAGCGCATATTATTGAGGCTGACAAGAGTCACAAAGTGAGCGCTGGTCTGTAACTTTGGACCATAAGCACCAAGACCATATATGTAATTTTGGACCTGACGGCTTTAGGTTAACATTCATTCTGCGTTACAGTTCATATAAAACATTACAACAAAAATTATTAGTGATGTTACACATCAAAACAGTGATAGCAGATAAAACAAACACATTTTACAAACAATCCAAACAAACAGATTTTACAAACAATCTACTAACAATTTACTTATTTAGTAAATATCATGAGCAGTAGTCAACTGAAATCCTGTCTGTGGGAAACAGACAAATTTACACACTGCACGGGTCTTAATACTGGAGTCCTATGTTAATATTTGACTGAATATGAGAAAAAAATGTTTCACAAAACCCCACTGAAAATTCCCCCTCCTCTGCAGATGTTGGACAGAAATAAGAAGTAGGTCAAAACTGCATTTTGGAAATTGTGAATTGAAAGTCCATACAAACATGATACCACATTTGTCTGGGCTTTAAACTCACAGTTTTCATCAGCACACATGCACTTTTGACCTATATGTACTCCTGTAATCATCTAATTAAACTTAAAGCAAAGCTCAGGCCCTTACAGTTTCACCAAGCCTTTGTTCTTCTTGTACTTTTTATCATTCATTAGTTTCATTTGCTGTCAAAGCCAATATCAGACACTAACACCAAATACAACAGAATATTTCCCTTCTCTTTTCTTTTTCTTTCAATATTTATTTGTTTTACTCACTGTCAAAGCCAAGATCAGGCCCATATGTCCCAATAGGACAAGCATGTTGAAACCCAGACGACTGACTTCCCACACAGTAGAATCCACGAGGACAAGCTTCGCCATCGTAGGTAAGGCCTTGGGGACAGTATTTCCCAACTGGACATGGCAAACATTCTGATGCACTTGTGGCATTGGTTGTATTTAGGTAGGTACCTCCTGCAAGACGAAAGTCATAGGATGCAATATAACAGTATGAACAAATCATCCAACATGGTCAACAAATCATTTAACAGAATGGTGTGGGTAGAACATATAAAAAATAAATAATTATAGCATAAATGCTGTAGTATTTTGATGTAGTGAATAAAAGGCGGAGCTTAATGACAGTCAGTGATGAAGAAAGATTAAAGAATATTGGCAGCCAATGTAGAAAACAAGATGAGGATTTCATCCCAAAGTCTACCATATTGTTTGGAGATCAGTTGCATTTATCTTTTAGGAACATTCAGAGTTGTTCATATTTTTAGGCTTATTATGCTGATCCACTTCCCTCCTCTCTAAGGCAACCTCTGATCAACACACATGTTGGCGCACACAAAGACAGACACATGGCGCTTCGCGCCATTAGTACGCTCTGTGGGCTCATGTAGCGACAGGAATCCAGCTCCTTCTACTTTAACCCACCAACTGATTCACACACACTGGCACACAGAAATAAAGATGGACAGACAGCGATTACCACCATTCATAAGCTCTGTGGCCTGGCGTACCATAGCAATTCTGAAGAAGAATGATAGCATCATATGCATGCTCCGGAATGCACTCCGACCCAGTCCCATTTCAAAGTCTACCATATTTTCAATACGTTAGACAAAAAATAATGCAACTTTGAAAGATTGAGGGCTAGACAGATGCATGAGCTTTGGAGAAATAATAAAAATGTTTTTTTTTTCTAAAATGTATTTTTTCGAAAAATACTTACCGATGGCATTACTATGTGGAATATACCCCTTAACTTATCTGATTTCAGCCTAAGACCCTATGTGTGTACCTACACAACAAGGGTCGTAACTCAGAGAGTTGTATCCAAGTGACCGGGTAGTCTTCCCTCCCTCCATCCGGTCACATGAGCCGTATATACCTGCCAGTCTTAAACTTGGCGTAGTGGCAGCAAGTGGGGTAGGTGGGAGGGTCCTCCGAGTAATGCTATTGGTAAGTATTAAAAAAAAAATACATTTTAGAGAAAAATACATTTGTTTCCTCAAAATACATTACCAATGACATTACTATGTGGAAGAATACCGAAAAGGAGGAGGGTGCCGCCCAAACCCCATAACGGTAGTAAGCTTAGCTTCGAAGGGCAACCTCCCGACGATTTCAGCTAAGAGGTACGTAAGGCACCATTGGCACTCAGAGGGAGTGTTGTGCTGCCGAGCGGTCTCCGGTCTATTGGACCGGCTGGCGACATACATTCAATGTTCTGTTTAGTTGTTTTTTTAACAAGCAGTGCGGGCACATCCTGAGAAATTCTTGTTGCTGTCGGGACGTTAAGCAATGTACAATCAATCAATCACCATCGAAGTAGCCATGGATGGAGACCGGGGCCCAGATTTGCGCACTAAGCAGCCACAAGAACTTAGCCAGCTGAGGCGTGGTCAGAGCCAGGGGGAGAGGTGCTGGGACTCGCACCAGGACTGTAAGACCCTCAACTTCCTTCGTCCACCCAGAGGGTGGATGGTCTGCGAGGTGCTGCGGTCGCCTCCACTGCTGCATCCACGAAACCTTGCGCTGTAAGGGCTTGCCGCACAACCTCCGGCGTGGCGCATAAGTGTCTCTGGGCAAGGGTGGAAGGGATTCTGCCTGGGCTGCTTTAGCATCGTACAAGGCGTGGGCAGCCTGAGAGGAGGGTCGGTGGCAAGGCTCGAGATCTGTCGTCCCAGACCTGTTCCAACTGAACGGTGCGACGAGCAGTATGATCGCGTAGCATCCCCGAAGCTTGAGGAGTACCTTGGGCACTAGCACTGAGGGAGGATGAGCGTAGGCCACGAGGCCCTCCCAGGAGACCACACGAGGGGGGGGGAGGGGGGAGGGGGGGGAGACAAATAGCGGGGTCTGCTTGTTCCAACTGGTGGTAAACAGGTTGATCATGGGCATCTCCCAATGAGCAGAGATCATGCGGGAGAAGTCCGGGCAGAGGGACCACTCGGTGTGAAGGAGATGTCCTCGACACGAGAGGGAGTCCACGAGAACATTAAGCCCCCGGGAGTGTCGTGCTTGGAGTGCACTCCCGCGATCCCTGCCCCACAGGAAGCTCTGGTAAGTAGCATGCAGAGAGTCGGAGACCAAGTGGCGCCTTGCTTCCGAATATAGGCCACCACCGTCGCAATGTCAGGCAAGGGCAGGATTCCCTGGCCGCAGAGCCACGGTTCCCGGTGGATAAGTGCCAACCACACTGCCATCAACTCCAGATCGATGAGATGTTGGTCTCGAAGGTCCAACGACCACTGGACCGAGGCGGTGCTGAATTCTGGCAGTAATTGAGCACCCCAGCCGTCGAGACTCGCGCCCGTGTGAATGGAGAATTAGGCAGAGGGGTGGAGAGAGGGACTCCTGTTGCCAACCAAGAGTGATCTGTCCAACGGGGCAGGTGTGGCTGGATCAGCAACGAGACTGGGATCGAGTTGAGCGATCTCCAGAGGACAGGCGCCCGTGGAGCAGCACAAGCAGCTGTAGTGGTCGAGCGTAAGCCTGCCGAGGTAAGAGATCTGCCGCTGTGCCGATTAGACCCCCTGAGCTGGAGCCAGGTCCTGCTGGGACCGCGTCTGCTAGGGAGACTTGCCTTGCAAGATCACCAGCTTCTGGGTCCGAGACTCCAGTAGACGTACCCTGTTGAGATCGGTCAGAAACTCCATATCCTGGTGGACACACTGGCGAGACTGCACCAGGTCCGACTTTCCCTTGTTGAGGAAGAACCCGAGTCGGTGAAGAAGCGCTAGGCTAGTGTCCCTGTTTGCCTCTAGCGTGGCCACGTCCTGAGTCCTAGATCGTCGAGATAGTTGGAGGTAGGGCTCGAGGAATCCTGCCTGGCTGTGGCGACTACGCGTCCACAATCCACATATGACCCAAGGGCTGAGGTTGAGACTGAAGGGTAGGGCACGAACTGATAATGACCCCACGAAGGCGAATCGTAGGTAACGCCGAGAGGCCGGGTGCCAGGGAACGTGCAGGTATGCATCGAAGGACGTGACTGAAAGCTCGTAAGGCAATGTCGTTCCATGCCAGGAGGGGCAACAACAACTTGCTCAGGGCCGAGAGGTCGATGACCGGTCGCCATTTGCCACCGGGCTTCGGCACCACAAAGAGCTGACTGTAGAACGCCGGGGGGTCCTGTCGAGCTACTACGACCGTGGCGGCCTACTGGGGCAGCGGGGCGATCTCCCCCCGAAGGGAGTCCGCCTAGCACTGATCGATCGATGATCGCGTCCAGAGCGGAGAGCGACCCGCGGACCGGGATCTGCAACGAGACCCAAAGTCCTGCCGAGAACCTGTCTTGAATCCCCTGGACTTCCCACAGCAAGGCATGCCACTCATCGCTGTGCCTTGCTAGCCTCACGCCGACTGGAGACCCTGTAGGGAATGGCGGGGCGAAGTCGGGGCAGTCACTGTCCTGGTCCTGGAATGCCCAGGAGCCGAGAACCAGAGGGGGCGGGCACGACCAAGTCGGTAGAAGTACTGTCCTAGCCCAGGAAAGCCCAGGAGCCGAGGACTGGAGGAGGTGGCATGACCAGCGGGGGCCTGAGTCTGGGTCTGGGAGGTAGTCTGGAAACCAACCGGGTGGGTCTGAAGCTCCACAGGGCGCGACCGCTGTCCTTGCGGGAAGCTGGAACCAAGAGGAATCCGCACTGAGAGCGCTCGGCCACAGGTCTTTGGCAGAGTCCTGAACCTCTTGCCAGGTAGAACCAAGAGAAGTGGGCCCCCCAGGGGAGCACGGTGCAGCTGAGCGACAAAGAAGGTCAAGGGGATGCCCAGGCACTCTTCAGCAAGCCATCCCATCTAATCAGGTCGCAAAACGCCGCCAATGTCAAGGAAATGGTCGCGCTGTGGTGCATGGCGCAATTGCTGTCATGGTGAGAGAGTGGACGTCCCACAACGGACCTCATTCGGGAGCTCCCAATACTCCTCCACACTCCTCACCACCACCTGCATGGCCAGGTCCAGAAGTCCCGCACAAGCCAGGGAGTTCCGAATTAGACTTGCTGAAACTTGATATCGATGCCCGACAGCCAACGCGTGTCCGTAAAGAAAGCCCTATCTCGCAACTTGCCTTGGAATAGGTGCTCATTAAGACGTGCGCAAGATCTCTAATCCTGGGGCTGTGGGAGAGTCTTGAAACACTTCGCCTGAAACGATGCGTCGACCGAGGCCACGGCCTTCCTCTTGAGCGGTGGCGAAGGCAGACATTCCTCCAAGGGAAGACAGCAGACATCATACGGGCTGCCTCGTCTAGAGCTCGCAAAGTCTCAGCCACGCCTGATGTCTCTCCTGCCCTGTCAGGCGCGAAAGTGGTGCGGCGGAGGTCCAGAGGAATAAGTATAACGCCAAGTCCTCCGTAACAGACTGAGGAGATCTTCAACCAGCTCCACGGGTGACCCCGAACCACGTCACGATGAGGAGAACCACTGTCCAACGGAGACCAGAAGGGTCTGTCAGGAGAGCGCTCAGGGAGTCCGCGTGGCGGGCGAGTGTCAGGTGAAAGACAAGCGGTGCGCGCCCGCTGCAGAGGTCTGGGCACTACTGTAGCGCTGACCGGCGGTCTTGCTCGGATGACAAGAGATGGGAGACGACCCACACGCAAAGTCCGCGAAGCCGGCAGGGAGTCGTGGCAAGTAGCCCCAAGGCACGCTGAGAGGGTCCACAGTGCGGTGTGTGCAAGAACTCCCCCGAAGGCTGGGGGAACGACTGGGACAAGTGTGACGTCGTGGGGCACAAGGGGACCGGCTCTGGCCAGGAGCCCTGGCTGCGCCGGGAGAAGGAGACCGACTCCGAGGGGAAGGGCTCTTTCCGTAACAGCGGCTGTCCAAGCAGAACTCCAAACTATGAGGTCTGAGAGCACTGGGGGTGGCTGACGGACAGCGACTAGAGGAAGCTAGCGCAAGAGTACGTGTCTCCCGAGTGCTCTGTCTCTCGGCCACCCCTTGGGAAGGACCATGCAAGACTGGGAAAGGTCTCTCGGCCACTCCCTGCGAAGGGCCATGTGAGATGGAGTGGACTCTCCCAGCCATCCTATGAGAGGGCTAACGGGACTGCGTCCAGAGTCCGGCGGGAAGCGGAACCCACAATCTCCAAGGTCGCACGATGGCACGGAGATTTGGGTGACGCAGGGGCTAAAGGCATTATAACTGTACCCACTGACCTGTCACTGTCCAAAGGCGTGGTAGAATCCTTAGCCCCTGGGCGGCGGCGCTGATAAAACTCCCAAAGGTGTGACGACTTCCGCTCCTTCCACGCAGTGCACTGAGCACAGGTACAGGCTGAGGAGCTGCCGGAACAGGGAAGACACCAGTATGAGAGTCTGTCGGCCACAGGAATCCCTTACATATCCTGCAGGTGCGAGGCTGTGTGCTTGCCATCTTCTAGCCACTAGCGAAGCTTGCAAGGCAGCATAGTAGTAGAACAATCCAATAGAGAGGCTGAAGCTGGTGAACCTTTCACGGTGAAGCTAAGGGTAAGACTGACTGGTATACACGGCTCATGTGACCGGATGGAGGGAGGGGAGACTACGCGGTCACTTGGATACAACTCTCTGAGTAAAGACCCTTGTTGTGTAGGTACACACATAGGCAGAAATCGGGTAAGTTAAGGGGTATATTCCACATAGTAATGCCATCGGTAATGTATTTTGAGGAAACAAACAAAACTGCTGAACAAGAATGGAAAAGCCATTATGGCTCACATGTATGACCTATTTACATATGTGTGACCTTTGGGACAATAAGGGCTGTCTTCTGCACCAGCGAAAACTATGTTTTCTCAAAATGTAAGCATTTTTCACACATCTGTCAACCCCCCGTGACCCTTGACCTTTGCGATGAGTCAACTAAATTAGTATGAATAGGAAGGTCTTATCATCAGCTACCTTTGTGCCAAATTTGATTGAAACATTTGCAAAAATATAGATAATACCTACAATTTTATCAAACATTGGCATTTTACACACATTTGCTGGCCTTTTGTGACCCTTGACCTATCTGAGGGGTCATCCAAATTAGTATGCATAGATAGGTCTTACCATCAGGTATCTCTGTACCAAATTTGGGTTTGAAGTTGTGAATAGTATTTGAGAAAACAAAATCATCTTTTGTCAAAATATGGCTATTTTAGACCTATTTCCTGAGCTCTTGTGATCCTTGACCCTTCCAAGGGATCAACCAAATTAGTATGCATAGAAAGGCCTTCCCATCAGGTATCTCTGTAGCAAGTTTGGGTTTGAAGTTGTGAATAGTATTTGCGAAAAAAACATCTTTTGTCAAAATATTGCTATTTTGGACCTATCCCCTGAGCTTTTGTGACCCTTGACCTTTCTGAGGGTCATCCAAATTAGTATGCATAGATAGGTATTACTATCAGGTATCTTTGTACCAAGTTTGGGTTTGAAGTTGTGAATAGTTTTTGAGAAAAAAACATACATCTTTTGTCAAAATATGGATATTTTGTACCCATTTCCTGAGCCCTTGTGACCCTTGGCTTTTCTGAGGGGTCATCCAAATTAGTACGCATAGAATGTTCTTACCATCAGGTATCTTTGTATCAAGTTTGGGTTTGAAGTTGTGAATAGTATTTGAGAAAAAATAATTTATGTCAAAATGTAGCTATTTTTTATCAATTTCCTGATCCCCTGTGACCTTGACCGTTGTAACTTACTTACTTACGCCTGTCACCCGTACCCGGGTATAGGCCGTCGACGAGAGACCTCCAGCAACTCCTGTCCTGTGCTTCTCCTTCGATTCTACTCCAGGTGGTTCCCAGTCTCTTGATGTCTGCTTGGAGGTCTCGACGCCAGGAGTTTCTCGGCCTACCTCTTTTCCTCTTTCCCTGGGGGTTCCATGACAATGCCTGCCTAGTGATACTGGAAGCTGGCTTTCTCAGGCTGTGACCGATCCATCCCCATCTTCTTCGCCCAATTTCATTCTCTGCTGTTATCTGCTCTGTTCTGTCCCAGAGTCTGACGTTGCTGATCTTCTCTGGCCAGTGGATTTTCAAAATTCTTCTAAGGCAACTGTTCATGAAGGTCTGTACTCTGTTGACTGTGGTTTTTGTCAATCTCCAAGTCTCTGCTCCATATAGGAGAACTGCTTTTACATTGGAGTTGAAAATCCGGACTTTGGTGTGTTGTGACAGCTCTCTGGAACTCCACACTTTTTTTAACTGGAGAAAGGCTGCTCTGGCTTTACCGATTCGTGCTCTGACATCTGCATCAGTGCCGCCTTTTTTGTCTATGATGCTCCCGAGATAGGTGAAGGACTCCACCTCCTCCAACGGGGTGCCAGCAAGCAAGATTGGTTCTTCCCTGGTTGTGTTCAGCCTCATTGTCTTTGTTTTCTGTTTGTGAATGGTGAGGCCCACTTGGGACGAGATGTCAGCAAGCCTCGTGGTCTTGTCCTGCATTTGTTGATGAGTGTGGGACAGTAATGCCAAGTCGTCTGCAAAATCGAGGTCGTCAAGCTGTGTCCACAGTGTCCACTGTATTCCACTTCGTCTGTGCTCTGTGGTCATCTTCATGACCCAGTCTATGGCCAGTAGGAAGAGGAACGGAGACAGCAGACACCCCTGCCTGACACCAGTTCTGACCTGGAGCTCCCTGGTGAACTGCCCTTCGTGGATCACGCGACATGTCATGCCATCATAGCTGCTCTTGATCAGGCGGACGAGCTTTGTGGGTACACCATAGTGTCATAGGAGTTTCCACAGAGTCTCTCGGTCCACACTGTCAAATGCTTTCTCATAATCCACAAAGTTGATGTACAGCGGGGAGCTCCACTCCAGAGACTGTTCCACGATGATGCGGAGAGTGGCGATCTGGTCTGTACATGATCGGTTCTTCCTGAATCCTGCTTGCTGGTCTCTCAGCTGGGGGTCAACGGAGCTCTTCATTCTCTCTAGGATGATCCTGTTGAAGACCTTTCCTGGTACTGACAGCAAGGTGATTCCTCTGTAGTTGGAACACTTGCTGAGGTCGCCTTTCTTGGGAAGCTTGATTAGGTACCTCTCCTTCCAGTCAGCTGGCATCACCTCCTCTTCCCAGATCTTTCCAAACAGTGGGTACAGCATCTCCTCTGTTGTCTCTAGGTCTGCTTTCAGAGACTCCGCTGGGATGCCATCTGGCCCTGCTGCTTTGCCATTCTTCAAAAATGCCACTGCTCTTCTGATCTCTTCCCGGCTGGGTCTGTCGCAGCTGATGGGTAGGTCGGTCTCTGCCGGCTGGATGTCGGGTGGGTCGGGTGGGCTAGGTCTGTTCAGTAACTCTTCAAAATACTCGGCCCATCTGTCGAGTTGGTCTGCTCTGTCTGCAATAGGCTTGCCTTCTTTGTCTTTTACTGGTCTTTCTGTATGGCCATACTTACCCGACAATCTTCTGGTAATGTCGTAGAGCTGTTTCATGTTGCCGCTGCCTGCTGCCTTTTCTGCCTCTGCTGCCAGGCTGTCTGTGTGGGCCCTCTTGTCTGCCCTTATACTCCTCTTCACCTCGCGGTTGGCTTCCGAGTATTCCTCCTGTGCCCTTACTTTGGCTGCTCTCGTGCGACTGTTGTTGACCGCTGCTTTCTTCTGCTTCCTCGCTTCTATCTTCTTCAAGGTCTGTGCCGACAGCCAGTCCTTGTGGGGTGTTTCCTGAACCCTACAGTGTCTTTGCAGGTTGAGTTCAGCGCCTCTCTAACTGCCTTCCACTGCTGCTCTGTGGTGACCGCCTCCTCTTCATTTACTAGCTCCTGTAGCGCTTGAAACTGGTTGGACAGCACCAGTTTGAACTCTTCTCTAACTCCAGTTTCTCTCAGGAGGCCTACATTATAGCGCTGTCTTCTTGTTGTCTCTGTGCGGCTTTTCTTTAGCTTGAGCTTCATTCTTAAGGTAAGCAGATGGTGGTCTGAGGCGACATCTGCTCCCCTCCTCACTCGAACATCTTCTAAATTTCTTGCTAATGCAGATATGGTCTATTTGGTTCTCTGTTGTATGGTCAGGTGAGACCCAAGTTGCTTTGTGTATTCTTCTGTGTGGGAAGATGCTGCCTCCAATGACAAGTCGGTATAGAGCACAAAAGTCTACAAACCTCTCCCCGTTCTCACTCATCTCTGAGCCTAGTCCCTGTCTCCCCATCACCTCTTCATATCCGGTGTTGTCCTCCCCTATTTTGGCATTAAAATCGCCCATGACGATGGTGATGTCTCGCTCCGCACATTTGTCCACGGCACTCTGGAGTCGGTCGTAGAACTCTTGTTTCTCTTCCTTGTCACTGTCATTGGTGGGCGCATAACACTGGATGACGTTCAGCTTGAGCTTTTTCTTGGTTCTAAAGGCTGCTGTGATAATTCTTGGCCCAAGAGGTTCCCAGCCCATCAGCGCTCTCTGTGCCACTGGTGACAGCATGAATGCTACTCCTTCTGTATGGGGGGCATTCGCCTCTTCATGACCTGAATACAGAATCATCTCCCCACTTAACAGCCTTTTCTGGCCAGACTGCGTCCATCTGGCTTCACTGATACCTAGCAGGGAAAGGTTGTACTTTTGCATTTCCGCTGCTATCTGGGCAGCCTTGCCGCTCTGGTACATGGTCTTGACATTCCATGTGCCCATGGTTGTGTCCCTGGATAGAGAGAGGCGGCTCGGTCCTGTGGCTTCCGAAGACTTCCGGCTTTCACCACAGGACGTCATAAGTCTTCTAGTAGAAGAACCTTCCTCCTCCAGGAAAGGAATTACTGTTAGTCTTTTCGTCGGCGTTTTTGTAGCTATTTCCTTTTTTGCAGGGTGGGGAAGCTACCCCCACACCCAACCCCCTTACTAGGAGGACCAGGGGTTTTCTGCTGGGGTCACCTTCCCTTAGACCATGTTGGTTCACGGCACCTTATTTCATTCGGTGCACCCCTCTCACGAGGGACCCCCTATCCACCACCCAGGGGACGCGCCTCAACGCCATATGGTCCCAGCACGAGGTTGACCGTTGTAAGAGGTCACACAATTTCCACAAAGTATCCTTGGGACAAGTTTGAGGACTGTGGCTTGAATAGTCTCCGAGAAAATGCCAATGTTCAAGTTTACCATGGACGACGGCCCATGGACGGACGATAACTGGACAGGAACATAGACTCAATTTTGCTTTATAGGTGAGCTAAAAATGAGAAGGTATACAATATTACACACCTGGACAAGGATACTGCGTAGCTTGAGGGGTCCCCACTAAGCAGTAGTGACCAGCAGGGCAAGGGAATGCCGAGTAGTCCTCCACACCAGGACCAGTACAATAATACCCTGTAAGGACATAAAACCAAATAACTGTATGCAATACCAGTGGCTGCAAGTGGGTCAAATGTAATCTGCAGTAGAGAGTACTCTGCTGCTGTGAACAAGATGTCGGCAGCAATGGTGCCTTCAGCAGCACATCTTGTTCATTGCAGCAAAGTACTTCGTGGAACATCTATTACCGGTACTCTCATCCCCACCCCCCACCCCAAACATTTTCATAAACTTACCACCACAACTACCATGAACCCAAAGGCATTTTCTCATTTGTTTAACAAAATCTTTCAAAGAATCACACACATTCTGGAGAAAAAGGACATTATTCTTTTTGGCATTGATGGCACTGCCCTGTCTTGGTTCCATTCTTACATTACTGAGCGATCATAGACTGTATCTGTTGATGGGCATGTTTCTGCACCTGCCAGCCTCCGTTTTGGGGTCCCACAAGGCTCAGTATTAGGCTCAGTGCTTTTCCTACTGTATGTACAGCCTTTGTCTAGTATTACTGCTGGACACTGTTTCACATCACACTTACAGTGATGATACACAGCTCTATAAGTCAGGTACATGTAGTGTGAGTCAGGTCAACGAGATCATCTAGAGTGTGTCACATTGCATTCTTGATGTGAGGCTGTGGATGTCAGAAAACAAGCTCAAACACGGCAGTTTAGTCTATGCTCTTTAGTTCTCAGCTGTGCTGGCCGGCACTCCCTGGAAGAAATGTGTCAGATCAGCTTCGCAAGGGCACTAAGGTAGCGAGGCTGCCTTCTTCTCCTTACTATCAGCGCGCTAAATACCATTACTGATAAAGCACCAGAAAGTGATCTCGCTTCAGCTGGGGATAAGAATATCGCAGCAGCTGTCTTCATTCACAGTACTACTGTGCTTTTCCCTGACTATTTCTTAGCATCTGCTGCATACATCGGCGAGTAGGCTGTGAGTTACAGATTTTGTCTTTAAACCGGAATTAATTAACCTGCAGTTTTGAGCAATTACTTGAACATAAGTCGTCTTGTAGAGGAGAAATAGTACTATCTTTAGACATCAAACATGCTGGGGTAATCTACGTGGATGTTTTTCATGCACTGGCTCAAAGTATCACTAGGAGACGGATTAGACGCAGCCTTCCGTTAGTTATCATACTTTTTATCGCATCACTGTTCAAAAACAAAAGTTGCTGGAAAGTTCAGACAAAGTCAATGCTGTCAACAGAAGTCTTAACTGGCATATCCCATGCTAAAATCTTCAAAACCACATACCTGAGTCCTGCTAAAGCCGGTTTGGTAGACCAAGTGAAATCGGTAATCCATTCATACCTCGCCGACATAATGTATGCGAATGTCACCGATACAGTCAATGTTATTAACAATATCACAATTTTAGCACAGTTTAAAAGCAATACACAAAGAAGAGGTTTACCGTTTGCTGTTCAGAGATTCAGTTTCGGCTTTTATCACATTAAAGTGGCTTAAAATAAGTGTCTACAAGGTCACTATGATGCTGTGTCTAAACTTGATGCAGTCTTCTACCACAAAGTCTACACAAAGAATTCAGGCCTTCTACCACAATGTCTACACAAAGAATTCATGCCTCCAAAAATGTCTTGGAAATGAATTATCCTTCTCCATGGCTTTAACACGCTATACTTTACATCAGCTAAGGGCACACATCAACCAGTTTTTTTACACACCCGCACTGTCTACAGCAGAAGGAAAGTTCCTCGAACTACACACGTTTTAATCACGTAATAACTACAGAATTCAAACAGGTTTTCAAAACTGAGAAACTTACATGAGCTTGAAGAGGACATTTACAAGCTTAGGATTACATAATCATATTTACAATTATAACTTTTTAGCCACGGTAATAATAAATTATAAACAGGCTAAACTGATCACCTGCCTGACAGCCTTCAACAAGGAACAAAGAGCGCTACGTTTCCAGCCTGCAGGTGGCAGAGTCTGGCATCACCCGCATGCGCTTATTAGTGATATGGGTCATGGCTGGTTCACAGCCCAACTAAAGAGAGCAATTTAGAGAAAGGTAAACTGCCATGCAAACTGAACGAAGGAAAAATGGAAGCCATGCTCATTGCATCACCCAGAATGTCTTCTTCCACTGCTTTGCCTCAGCATATCATGATTGATAACACATCAGCTTCTCTCAGTCAGTGAAGAACCTGTGTGTTGCAATTGAGCATGACTTGTCCATGGATAAACAGGTGATAAACATTTGCAGGGCAGCCTATTTGGAGACGCGTCGTATTAGCTCTATTAGACAGTTCCTTACCTCCGGGGCTACAAAAAACTCTGGTTTGTTCATTTGTTGTGTCTCGCATTGACTATGCCAACTCACTATCTGGATGCCCACAGTATCTATTTGGTCAGCTCCAGAGAGTCCAAAATTCAGCCACACGTCTGGTCATGAAAGCAAAGAAGTCAGACCATGTCTCCCCCATCCTGCACACTCTCCACTGGTTGCCAGTGAAGGAGAGAGCTAAACACAAAGTCTTGTCCATTTGTCATTGCGCAGTTCGTCTGACAATAAAATGCTTCGGATTCCTACACTAAGGACTAAATGATTTGGGCAGAGATCTTTTTCTTACCAGGGTCCATCAGTCTGGAATGATCTTCTTAAAACCCATCTTTTCCCATCTTGATTATCAGTGCTTATGTATTTAGTCATTTTCTGTTCTTTTGTGTAATTGTACTTGCGGTTTTGGTTTTGTCAACTTTTGTGTAATATTTTTTTTGTTCGTATCTATGGCGCCTAGAGCATCTTACCATGTATAGGCACCTTATAAATCTCTTTACTATTATTATTATTATTATTATTAAAGAATCACAGACACAAGCACTCTTTCATCTTTTTTCAATTAAACCGCTTTTCACTCACTACACTAACATCCTAAACTTACCAGCAGGGCAAGTGACACAGTTCTGTTCACTGGTCGAAGCATTGAAAAGGTTGTAGGTTCCTGCAGGACATGGGTGGAAATCTTTGCCATCACACCAGCCACCCTTAGGGCATGCTTGACTGGGTGGGTTGTCAGTGGTGGAGCCAGCAAGACACATGTAGCCATAAGAACATGGCTTACAGTTGACCACAGCACCTGTCGAGTAGAAACCTGCAGCACACTGCACCTTGCTGGCAGCTGTTGGAAAAATAGAAGATGACAGCTGAGTGCAAGCAGAACTAGTTTGTTGAGCACATTATTCCTCAGCATTTATATTGAACAGAAAAGATAAAAAATTCAGAATTTGAGAGGTGCAATGCGCAATAAATCCTGATCCTTATTATTGTGATGTACTACCATTAACATGTAAACGTACTGACATTCCAGGAATAAAGTAAATTATTTACAAAATCCCTACCAAACACTCTTTCAGCCTGTAAACAGTGTGCACCTAATAATAATAATATATGCTATTAAGGTGCTCTAAGCACTATGAAATGCGTGGGAACAAAAAGCTCAGGTGCATAAGCTATTTTAAATGTATGAAACAGTGCAAGTATACTGTAACCATACTCACCCAAAGTGTTAGGACATTCGTAGCCAGCCTCGCAAGCTGTGCAGTTGGTGCTTTGTGCTGCGCTGTAGTATCCCGGTGAACAGAGTGTCGGGCCTTCATTTGCCAGAGGACATGCATACCCTTGTGGACACAGCGTACAGGCCAAGGCACCACCCAAGGAGTAATGCCCAGATGCGCAAGGCTTTCTAGAAAAACACATAAATAAAAGTTACATAAAAATTCACATGTGTGTTTGTGTGTGTGTGTGTGTGTGTGGGCAGTGGGCAGATGTTGACATCTGCACGGGACATAGACGACCCCGCCCTCCACGAGTCGCCTGCTGCCTTGCAGGCCTGGCCGCTTGGCTGCGGAAAGGCTAAGGGAGGAAACCCCTGACATCAAAGCCCCCGTGTCTCCGGGGAAGGCTTTTGAGCCAGAGACTAGGACAAGGACAGTCTGATATAAAACCTACGACCCGAGGACCTCGATGCCATCGTCCCAGCTTGCTAGGCCATGGCAGATGAACCAAGGGTTTAAAGGGTGGGGCCAGTACTGCGCACACTGCACTCCACCAAAAAGCTCCACCGCGCAGGCTTTAGGAAACGTCCACGGACCATGACACTGACCATTCCAAGTCCTGTAGCGACGGGCGAGGGGCGAAACGGCAGGTGAAAGATGTCACTGGAAGCCGCAGTCTCAAACCTGCATGCAGGCGGTTCAGGATATTGGTCGCCTGATGTTGACCTGGGGATGACAACATCACTCGGCACACCCTGAACGACCAAGCAGCCTTCTCTAGGGACAGCACTGCTTGCTCCACACGGAGAGGGGCCTAGAAAAGGTGGCCTAACCAAAGCTCGTCCCCTCGCAACCCCAGTTGGCTAGCCGCGGTCAACGGGCATCTTCTCCTGCGGTCAAAAAACAAGAAAGAATAACGGATCCACTCTCATGACGACCACGACCGGACTCAACGTAGCATGCTGGAACGTCCGAACCATGCTCGACAAAGCAGACAGCGGACGCCCTGAACGCCGCTCCGCCCTCATTGCCCATGAATTGCGGAGGTTAAACATCGACATCGCCGCGCTCAGCGAAGTACGCCTTCCGGACGAAGGCAGCCTCCAAGAACTTGGTGCTGGGTACACCCTCTACTGGTCAGGCAGGCCTGCATCAGAAAGACGGCTCTCAGGCGTGGGTTTCATGGTCAAGACATCCATTGCGACTAAGCTGGAAAACCTACCAACGGGCCACTCAGACCGCATCATGTCCATGCGCCTCCCACTGAGACACCAGCAACACGTCACCCTTCTCAGTGTGTACTCCCCAACCCTCCTGGCAGAGCCTGCTGAAAAGGACAAATTTTACACTGACCTGCGCAGCCTCCTACAGAGTACCCCTGCAGACGACAAAGTCATCATCCTTGGCGACTTCAACGCCAGAGTGGGCCAGGACTCTGAAGCCTGGAAAGGAGTCCTCGGCAAGCATGGCGTGGGGAACTGCAATGACAATGGCCGCCTACTGTTGGAGTTCTGTGCGGAGCAGCAACTGGTCATCACTAACACTACTTTTCAGCAAAAGGACAGTCGAAAGACCACCTGGATGCATCCTCGCTCCAAACACTGGCACCTTATCGACTATGTCCTAGTGCGTCAGAGGGACCGCAGTGACGTCCTCCTCACCAGAGTGATGCCCAGCGCAGAGTGCCACACTGACCACCGCCTTGTCCGCTGCAAACTCAGGCTCCACTTCAGGCCAAAACCCAAGAAATGGGGGCCCCCCAAGAAAAAGCTTGATGTTGCCAGCCTTCAGCGTGACGATGTGAAAGCTGCCTTTCAGACAGATTTACAGCGCAGGCTCAAAGACACAGCGGACCCAGTAGACTCCTCCCCTGAAACACTTTGGGAACAACTGAAAACTGCTATTACAAAATCCTCTGCAGAAGTCTTGGGTTTCGCCAGAAAGAAGAACAAAGACTGGTTTGACGAAAACGATGTAGAGATCCAGGAACACCTAGCAAAAAAAAGAGCCGCCCATCAGGCCCACCTAGCCCAGCCTTCCTGCCCTGTGAAGAAGTCTGCCTTCCGCCTCGTCTGCAGCAGTCTCCAGCGCAAGCTCAGAGATCTCCAGAATGAGTGGTGGACCAGACTTGCACAGAGGACCCAGCTTTGTGCTGACAATGGTGACTACAGGGGCTTCTACGAAGCACTGAAAGCAGTGTATGGCCCCAGGCACCTGGTACAAAGTCCCCTGCGAAGCGCGAATGGCCAGGCACTCCTCACAGATAATACCTCCATCTTGAACCGCTGGTCGGAATACTTTCAGAGCCTCTTCAGCGCTGAGCGCACTGTTCAAGAAGCAGTCGTCCTACAAATCCCACACCTCCCAGTAAAGGTTGAATTGGATGAACCGCCCACCGCTGAAGAGACCCTCACAGCCATCCACCAGCTCAAGAGTGGCAAAGCAGCAGGCATTGATGGAATACCGCCAGAGATCTGGAAACATGGAGGCACAGCACTGCACAACAAGCTCCATGACCTCTTTCTCTGCTGCTGGGAGGAAGGAACACTACCAAAAGATCTCCGTGATGCAGTCGTTATCACCCTGTACAAGAACAAAGGCGAGAAGTCTGACTGTTCCAACTATCGGGGAATTACCCTGCTGTCCATTGCTGGGAAAATCCTTGCAAGGCTGCTCCTGAATCGGCTGGTACTTGCCATCGCTGAAGACCAACTCCCAGAGGGCCAGTGTGGCTTCAGAGCAAACAGGAGCACCACCGATATGGTCTTTGTGCTGAGACAGCTACAGGAGAAGTGCCGCGAGCAGAACAAAGGGCTGTACGTAACATTTGTCGACCTAACAAAAGCGTTCGACACTGTGAGCAGGCAAGGCATGTGGCAGATCCTGGAGCGACTTGGCTGTCCCCCAAAGTTCCTCAACATGATTGTCCAGCTACACGAGGACCAGCAAGGCCAGGTCAGACTCAACAATGACCTCTCAGAACCATTCCCTATTCTCAACGGCGTAAAGCAGGGCTGCGTGCTGGCACCGACCCTCTTCACCATCTTTTTTAGCATGATGTTGAAGCAGGCCACAGTGGACCTTGATGATGACGATGCAGTGTACATCAGGTATCGTCTCGATGGCAGCCTGTTCAACCTCAGACGACTGCAGGCCCACACGAAAACCCTAGACCAACTGATTCGTGAGCTGCTTTTTGCTGATGATGCTGCCCTCGTTGCACACACAGAGAGAGCCCTGCAGCGCATCACGTCTTGCTTCGCAGATGCTGCCCAGCTCTTTGGACTCGAGGTCAGTCTGAAAAAGACAGAGGTCCTCCATCAGCCGGCACCCAAGACAGTGTATCGCCCTCCTCACATCACCATTGGCGAGTCTGATCTAAAGTCAGTGCACCAGTTTACTTACCTTGGCTGCATTATCACGTCGGACGCCAAGCTGGACAAGGAGCTTGACAGCAGGCTGGCAAAAGCGAACAGCGCTTTCGGGCGACTTTTCAAGCGGGTGTGGCACAATCAACAGCTGAAAACAGGCACCAAGATCAGCGTGTACAGAGCTGTGGTCCTCACCACCCTGCTGTATGGTTCCGAGTCCTGGGCCCTCTACCGCAGCCAACTACGACTCCTCGAACGCTTCCACCAGCGCTGCCTGCGTACCATCCTGGGCATTCACTGGAGTGACTATGTCACCAACGTCGAGGTCCTTGAACAGGCTGAAACTGTGAGCATCGAGGCTTTGCTGCTGCGGACACAGCTCCGCTGGGCGGGGCATGTCTCCAGGATGGAGGATCATCGCCTACCAAAGATCACCCTGTTCGGCGAGCTTGCTACTGGACACCGTGACAGAGGGGCACCAAAGAAGAGATACAAAGACTGTCTCAAGAAGTCACTTAGTGCCTGCCAAATCGACCACCACCAGTGGTCTTCGCTTGCTGCGGACCGTGACACCTGGCGCTCCACCATTTACAAGGCAGCTGTCTCCTTTGAGGACTCTCACAGAGCTAGCCTTAAGGACAAGCGGCTCAGGAGAAAAAAACAGAGATGCCGCAGCTCAGAACCCTGGCCATACCTTCCCCTGCAGCCACTGCGGTCGAACCTGCCTGTCTCGGATTGGCCTCCGCAGCCACGAACAAGCCTGCAGACGTCGTGGGCAACTCCTATAAAATCTTCGTTCGCGAAGTCAAAGCCAAGAGAGAGAGTGTGTGTGTGTATGTGTGTGTGTGTGTGTGTGCATGCGTGTGGGGATGGGGTGGGGAGTGTGGGGGTGGGGTGTGGAGGGGGTGGGGGTGGGGAGGGGGTGGGGGTGGGGAGGGGGTGGGGGGTGGGGAGGGGGGGTAGGGGGGGTGTTTACACACACACACAACAAAAGTAAAATTTTGAAAGCATACATATTTTTTGTCTTCTTTTATCACAAGAAATAGAACTGCCCATTATGTGGAAAAGTACTCACACTTAATACAATCTGAACTATTCCAAATGTCAACATGCAGGACTCAAACATCAAGTACAGAGGATTCTTTGGTACGAAGATAATCAGGCGCTACCATTAAGACCCTGTGCGGGTAATTCAGATTCAACCGATCCACACCACATGACTTTCCTACCTTTTGGAGATGGATTAACCATGATAGATTAAGGGTGGTGCCAGAATACATTGGTGCCTTCCCAGGCAGCAAGCTACTCTGGCACTACCCTTGAACTATCATAGCTGACATGTGTCAGCTGTGGTAGGTGGACTTGTCATGATAGTTCAAGGGTAGTGCCAGACTAGCTGGGAAGGTGCCAAGCTACTCTGGCACCATATAATCCATCTCCCACTGTGGTGATTTTAGGGTGAATGTGTTAAGTTAGGAGTCCAATGCATGAAGGCAGCTGAAGAACATCAACCTGGTCAAAATAGGAAGTCCTAGCCTACACTTACTTAGACTATGCTGCCGTTTTTAGTCAATGACAGCAGGCCAGTACTTCTGATATAAACCAAGCTGACCTTTTAGTCCATAACAGTAGGCCAGAACTTATTTACACCAGGCTGATGTTTGTAATCCACAGTCATACCAGGTCAACATTTTCAACCCACTGTCATGCAATGGGAAACAGATTAAAGTTCATGTCTACTTACACAGTGGCAGCTGCTGGGTCAGGACACTCAAAACCGGCTGGACACTGGGTACAGGAGGTGGAATTGCTCTCAGCGTACGTCCCTGGTCCACAAGTCACTTTGGTGTCCACTGTCGTGGATGGGCAAGCACTAAACAAACAAGAAAGGCGAAGCCCTTATGGCTCACGTGTATCAACCGATCCACACATGTCTGACAATAAGTAAAGAGATGTCTTCTGCACTAACAAAATCCATGTTTTCTTAAAATGTAATCAGTTTTCACACATCTGTGAAACCCCCGTGAACCTTGACCTTTGCGATGAGTCAACTAAATTAGGATACATAGGAAGGTCTTATCATCAGCTACCTTTGTGCCAAATTTGATTGAGAAGTTTGCACAAATGTTGATAATAACTACAATTATTGGCATTTTATACACGTGTTGACCTCTTGTGACCCATGACCTTTTCTGAGGGGTCATCCAAATTATTATGCATTGATAGGTCTTACCATCAGGTATCTCTGTAGCAAGTTTGGATTTGGAGTTGTGAATAGTAATTGAGAATAAACATTTCTTGTCAAAATATGGCTATTTTCTTTACCTATTTCCTGAGCTCTTGTGACCCTTGACCTTTCCGAGTGCTCATCCAAATTAGTATGCATAGATAGGTCTTACTATCAAGTATCTCTGTAGCAAGTTTGGGTTTGAAGTTGTGAATAGTATTTTAGAAAAAAACATCTTTTGTCAAAATATGGCGATTTTGGACCTATTTCTTGAGCTCTTATGACCCTTGACCTTTCCGAGGGATCAACCAAATTAGTATGCATAAAAAGGTCTTACCATCAGGTATCCTTGTATCAAGTTTGGGTTTGAAGTTGTGAATAGTATTTGATAAAAATAAATTATGTCCAAAAATTGCTATTTTTGATATATTTCTGATCCCCTATGACCTTGAGATTGATTGATTGATTGTACATTGCTTAACGTCCCGACAGCAACAAGGCTTTCTCAGGACGTGCCTGCACTGCTTGTGAAAAAAAAAACTAAACAGAAAATTGAATGTATGTCGCCAGCCGGTCAAATACGTTAAATAAACCTACAACATGGGGCCTAAATAAAGCTAAGACCATTTAGCAACACACATCCAATATTAAGAGCTACAGGCAGTGCAGACAGTAGGGAGAGTTTTGAAAAGGCAAATACAGGTGAATGGACAAAGGGTAGACAGAAACACATGCCCCAGAATTGGTATGTTTAGAAAGGTCTTGCCACAAAGTATCCTTGGGCCAAGTTTGAAGACTATAGTTTGAAGAGTCTCCGAGAAAATGTGAATGTTAAAGTTTACGACGGACGACCACTGGCCCAGAAGATACTCACTTTTGCTGCGCATGTGAGCCAAAAACAAATCATCATCTGGCAAGATATCATTAATCGCCCTGTGCATGCTGCCAGTCCCAGTACTGTTTACAACAACAGCACCTGCATGCACAATGGGGTGAACATAAAAACAAGATGGGATGCACCATAACCCACATAGTCCCTCCTTCTATATGAGAGCTGTCTTCGCTGTCAAGGGTCTCTCTACCTTTTGTCTTTGACTGGATTCTGATGTTGAAATATCTCCTTCTGAAAAAGCCTTGCAGATGTGCCAATGCATCACAGTGAACTCTAGAAGGGGCGTGCGCAGTGCATACGTGTCATTGGTTTGTCAAATGTCATTTGTCATGACGCATTTTTTTTGTTTTAACGTAATTTTAGATTTAACGTGATATTCAATTCAATTCAATTAATTCAAATAACTTTATTTATCCCTTAAAGGGCAATTACATTTGTGTGGACGGGAGGGAACAATCAAATAAAAGTCATTCAATAAACATTAATTAATATCAGGACATTCTAATATCCCATTTGTACCTGATATTAATATTCTAAATCTGTAAGACTTATAATACTAATATTAAGACATATTAAAATTCTAAACTAATACAATTACTAAAGCATTATTACTTAAAGAGCATTATTAACGACATTATCAGCGAACACATTAACGTCTTACTTTCCACTTACACCCTCTACAACTGTCCATCCAGGCCAGCGATACCCATGCGATTAAACAGCTGCATAAACACACACACACACACACACACACACACACACACACACACACACACACACACACACACACACACACACACACTTTTAGCAGCTGTGTAGATTTACAAAATATTTAACAGTCGGACGGCAACAGGGATGAAAGACAGTTTCCTGCAGTTGGTTTTACATGATGGTTGTCTGTATCGGCGGCCAGACGGAGTAATTCAAAGAGGTCTTTCATCACGTGAGCATCACTAGCCAGGATGGAAGTAGCTTTTCTTACAATCTGACGATCGCAGAACACGGCTAAACTTCTCTGTTCTTCCCCAATGATCTTGGAGCTGAGATGAACAATTCTCTGAAGACTGTTTTTTGTTTTTAACACTAAGATTTAGGAACCAGCAAATGAATGAATGAGATTCGCTTTTGCTTCAAGACTTGCGAAAATTGTGACAAAACTAGAATTTCATGGTAAAATTTCAGTCTTGCTATAATTTGTGTGAAATCAGGTTGACTTTACCTAGCTACATGCTATTCTAAGTACACCTGCATGCTCTTCCATGTGTGTGTATGCGTGTGCATGAGTGCATGCAAACATCCTCAAGAGGCATAGATGTTCATGCACCTCCAGGCACGAGGATCTATGCCTCTTGGAGATGAGCACATATGTGTGAGAAAGAGCGAGAGAGAGAGAGAGAGAGAGAGAGAATTACGTCATATTTAGAGTATCAGTGTATTAGAGTATTCACCCCACCGCGACTCGTCCTAAAAAGTCCCTTCTATAAACAGAAGAGACTAAAAAAGAGGAGAGTAACAAGAGCAAGAAGCTGGATGTCATGGACTAGGGAAAGATGGTGGTTTGTTTGTGATGTGGGTGTAGGTTATATAAATTTGTTAACAGGGGGATCTCCACTCACATGCTCAAACTCTCATGATTGTAGCTATGAACATCTCATTCATCACATTTCTCTCACTCTGGAGAGAGCCGTCTCGTATACATGTGCTTCCCACACACACATTCATACAACTGATTCACTAAGAACTCGATCAGTTACTGAAATGCTAAATATGTTAATTATTTACATAAAAGCATTAAACATGTCACACTTAACTAATGTCTAAAGTCTCTGCTATTACACTGTCTTAATCTTCACTCTACTTAGTTTTGTCTAGTTCAGAAGCAATAAAGTCACCTTACCTGGCCAGGTTTTCTATACACTACTCATGTGGCTATCTGGTCCTCGTCGGCGCTGCGTCTGTCGACCCTCTGGCAACAGTGATCTTATAATGTTCTCACACAAGTCCACAGTACTTTCAATCATTCTACCCCCTCCTCTCTTCTTTCAGACCTTGTCTTTCTGTCTCTCTCGCTCAGCGCCAAGTCTCCAAGTGTTCTGTCTCCCCACGCTCCGCTCCATATATTAAAACAAATCTCTCTCCCTTCCTCATTCTGTATTCTTAAGCGATGTCATGAATATTCATTCACATCTCTACATCAATTTCAACTAACTTCAATAACTATATAAAATATACTAAACATGCATTTCACATCCGATCCAAGCATCCAATTCAACCTAACACCCGTATCACAACATTAATGTAATTGTTTTGTGAACGACTATTTCTTTCCAAATTCTGGAATTTTCCTCAGACACTACTGAGTAGGTGTATTCTTTGACAGACTCGAGCGGGAAAGTCCTGACCTCCTTTTCCCCGCTAACTAGTTTAGGTACCTTCATTTCCGCACGTACTCACTTTCTCTTCAGTGTCAGCATAAAGTACTGACCAACTTTCCGCGCTAAATAGATTAGGAGGCGTATGTGCAGGCATGCCCGACCACTTCCCGTCTCCACTCCCCATGACTTACTCGCAGTCTGCGATATACATTTTCCTCATTCAATGATTTCGCTAGTAACTTTGGTTGCACTTACTTCTTAATCTTCCACTTAATTCTGAGCTTAATGTTGGTCCCTTGACACTGGAAAAGTTTAACCCCAAATACACCTGCCAGACAGTTGTTCAACCATTCTAAGCTCTGTGTATGAGGAATATATACTCTCATACATTTTATGAGAATGTCAGCACAAAATTTCAATGAACTTCACATGCATAACAAAATGCCAGAGGACACAATTTTTCTTGTTGATATATTCAACGAATGTTATAAGCAAAGCAAGTCTGGTCAGAACCTCTAACAAAGAGAACCTTAATCAAGAAACATGCTTAGAAAGGAAAATTACAACACAAATTGCATATTTTGATTTAATTGTCCTTTCTAAGCGTGTTTAACTAAAACAAACACGCTTAGAAAAGGACAATTACACTATTTGTGTTGTAATTGTCTTTCCAAAACATGTTTCTTTCTTTCTTAGGATTTTCTTTGCAGTTAACATGCTGGGCAGTCATCATTTTGGTCTTGATTGATTGATTGATTGATTGTACATTGCTTAACGTCCCGACAGCAACAAGACTTTCTCAGGACGTGCCTGCACTGCTTGCGAAAAAAACCTAAACAGAACATTGAATGTATGTCGCCAGCCGGTCCAATACATTAAATAAACCTAACACATGGGGCCTAAATAAAGCTAAGACCATTTAGCAACACATCCAATATCAAGAGGTACAGGCAGTGCAGACAGTAGGGAGAGTTTTAAAAGGCAAATACAGGTGAATGGACAAAGGGTAGACAGAAACACATGCCCCAGAATAGAGAGGAAAACCCACCATGTGGGGCTGACCAGGGTGACCCTGGGACCTAAAAATTAGTTAACCCCACCCAAGTCCCCCAGGGCAGACCCGGGTGGGGCTGGTCTTGATTGAAAACCTCTGACAAATAAACATTATATCAAAATTATGTTACTATTTGACCCTGTTATATGCAAAGTATACTCTTGCCTACCTGCCAGCAGGGCATACAGTACAGCTGCTCTGTTGTCCAATGGAGTAGGTCCCTGGCGTACAGGCAATTTTAATGTCACTGTTCGTCAATGGACATGCATAGCCAGCCGGACAGTCTGTGCAGGAAATTGCACCAGGCAGTGAGTATGTTCCGGACACACATGACACGATTCCAGATCCGTCCTTATTGGGACACATGCTGCCCGCAGGACATCTTGTGCAAGAGGTTCGACTGCCTATAGAATAGTAACCCTGGCCACAGCTGTACTCCAGTGCTTCACTGTGGAAAGAAAAAGGAAAAATATTTAAGTGAGAAAAACATAGTTTCTTATAATCTGAGTTGAGTGAATGGAGTGAACTTGTATAAAAAAAATCTTATTGTATTAATGTGAAAAAAACAACAATAAACCAACAAAAAGAAATGCATACTCTGTTTTGGGACAGTATTTGGCAGTGGGACAGGCTGTGCATGTGGTCTTGCCAGCAATGGAGTAGGTGCCGGCAGCACATGCCACATTCTGTGTGGGATCAGTGTTGCTGGGACAAGCATACCCACGTGGACACTCTGTACATGATGTCTGACCCGCAGCACTCAGAAAACCTGCAGCACAAGGAGCAATGTTGTCAGTACAATACAATGCTCAGTTTGCAATAATCCATTCACTGAAGAGAAAACACAAACACCAACCAACTGCCAGAGGTATAGATCCTCATGAGCCCCGGCAACTTGAGAATATTTGCCTTTTGTTGAAACCATTTCGTATCCATGATTTTTTGACCGCTGGGACTGTTTGACTTGGAAATTCCAATGATTTCAAAAACACAATCTGCATATGATGGCAGTGAAGGAGTTAAGTAACCTTCTTGTGCATGCAGTCACTATAGTACCGGTAGCTGCATGCACAAGGAGGTTCAAATTTATGCTGCAAAGAGCATGCTGATTTTCAGATTAATTTGCTCTTCAAATTATTCTTGTTATTATTACATTGTGGAAGGCTGTTTTGAAAACTGTAACCAGACTATGCAACATGAGCTAGTCAGTTATTTTGTGATCATTTACCTCATTAGAGCTATCATGGCATTATAGTCAGTACCAGGCGTGTGCTGGTGTGTGATTTTGGACCTAATGGCCCTTGGCCATAAGATCCAAAAGCACACAGCAGCACACATATAATCATGGTCAAGCTATCTCACTCTTTAGTGTCAATGTTGAAAGAGTAATCACATAGTTACAGGTATGCATGCTGGTCGCTGATTATGGACTTTATGGCCTTTAACTCTTACCAGTTCGCTCTATTTGAGGCCAGTGAACAAAATGACTTTTACCCTCACACATGACCAAGAACAAATGCTGCTGAAAGCTCTTCTAGTGGTCAAAAGTTGGTTTATTATACATCATATTAAAGTGCATTGAGTCAGCTTTCAGTCAGGATAAGTAAAATGTCTGTACTTAACGTAGTTTAGAAGTTGTTGTTTATTTAGCGACGAAGAAAAAATGGTGTCCGGTTTCCAAAAACAGTTTTCATGAAAGTCACTAAGAAGAAAATTTTTTTGTTTCTTGCCCCTTTGTTTAAAATGTGAATCCAGTGTGTGGACAAATCATTTCTACACATTTTTGTGAAGTTTCAAGAAAATGTGTTTGAATTTCTAAGAGTTACACAACATAATCTACACCGGTCAAGGGCAGGAAAAAGTGGGCGTGTCAACACCTGGCATGACTGAGACAACAAACATGTGCTTCTCTGAAAATCTCTGACTTGCTTCAAATATCACTGAGGCAATACACAGCAAGTAATAAAACTTGTTTATGTACTTCATAAAGTTTCACGATTCTGAACCAGACAATAGGTAAACAAAGACTCGCATGGATAGCACATGGTCAAACCAAAATAGAAAGTGTCACAATGACCTGCGATGGTTTTCTTTCATTTTTTCCACATCGCTGGTGCTAGAATCATTTTCAGTGGCCTGGATGCTGGAAGATTCCCCTTCAGTGAGATACACTTCACTTTCGGACTCAGATGAACTCATTTTGACGGAATATTCACAGAGAGAAATCGCAAGCAGTGAAAATAACGCAGTAGGGAAAGCAAGATGGCAGACGTAGTGACTCAATCGATAACAAAGGTCACGAACAAACTCAAAATTAATATTTTTTCATTCTATCATATGAAAGTGACTTTCTAATGTCAATAAGTTATGACAATAATATTGAGAGTAAAAATTAATTGGTTTTAATTCAGTAAACACGATGGAATTTTCCATGGGCGTGGCTTCGTATGTATACATACGATGGCCAAGGGAGCGAACTGGTAAGAGTTAACCATAGTCACAGACCAGCAGACATAAATAAAGTAGGTCCTAAGGTCCCAAATCACTGACCAGCACACACAAATAATCACCTGTGGCACAAGGTGTGGGAGAAGCAGAGGTGGATGAACAACTGAACCCTGCAGGACAAAGGGTGCAGCCAGATGCTGAAGCATTCAGACTGTATTCTCCTGCATTGCACGCCACTGGGGCGCTCGCCTTGTCCAAACATTCATAACCTGAAACACACACAATCAATACAGCCATACACCAACAAAACCCATGACACAAACAAAAACCCATGACAAAAAGCAACAAGATGAGAATTACATCCTAACGTCTACCGTATTGTTTGGAGCTCAGATGCATTTATCTTTTAGGAACATTCAGAGTTGTTCATATTTTTAGGCTTATTATGCTGATCCATTTCCCTCCTCTCTAAGCCAACCTCTGATCAACACACACGTCGGTGCACACGACAAAAGACGGCCGGGACGCATGGCGCTTCCCGCCATTAGTACGCTCTATGGGCTTGTGTAGAGACAGGAATCCAGCTCCTTCTACTCTAACACACCCTCTGATCCAAACACACTGGCACACAGAAATAAAGACGGAAACACGGCAATTCTCGTCATTCATAAGCTCTGTGGTCTGGCATAGCATAGCTATTCTGAAAAAGAATAATAGCACGAGCAGCAAAATGACGTCACTTCAAGCTTCATGTCATGGCATCATTAGTCCCACGACGCCGTGTTCATAGTGATGACTCGACATTATACGTCATCATCACAGTACTAACATTTGACGTATCTGAGGATCAACTTTGCAATTTTCTTGCTGATTTTCATGCTTAGAGCTTACAGGTCACAATCTGACCTAAATCTACCCCAGGGCCAGGACAAATAGCAGGCTTATGCAAACACTGTTTATGAAAAATTATGCAGGTATTAATGAGAAGATAGTTTTTTTCGTAAAAGAAAAATTAAAGTTATGTTAGCTGTTTTACAAATGACTCCTAAAAAGTGGTGCAGAAAATTGTCTGATTTTCACACCTAGGGCATACAGGTCACAATTGATCTAAACGAACCCGACAGCCGAGACAAACTATAGGCTTATCTAAATATTGTATATGAAAAATCATGCGATTATTAATGAGAAGATAGTTTTTTTCGTAAAAAAGATTCAATTGTTTTAAGATTAACCCATATAATTCGTGAAATTTATCCCAAAAACGTGAAAATATATTTTTTCCAAAAATATTTAATCATCACTCAAAAAGTTCTAGAGGTACAATGCTGGTTAACGAACTCATTCAATATCTCCCTTTTATCTAGCTATATGCAAAATATCTAGTAAAAATAAGAAAAATTACCGACTCCAGTGTGGATCAACTGGTTTTTGTGAAACGACCATTGTTTCCTCAAAACACATTACCGATGACATTACTGTTAGGAATAGTGTCTTAGCTAGCCTAATTTTAGCCAAAACTGGTTGCAGGGGAGGCAACAAGGGGCTAGTTATTTGTTAGTTATTTGGGTTTAACGCCGAGCAGGTGACTAAGGCCATCTCACGGCGGGATGGGTAAAATTCTGGTCAGTCAGACTAAAAGCAAGGTCTTAAGACAAGATGTAAATATAGCTTAAAAATGTAAGGCTAAAATGTCGCACATCTTTAAAAGAAACGTCTACAGACTCTCAAAAAGGGCAAATTAAAAAATTCACATAGTCTATGAATGCTCAGATCTTGTGGAAAATATTGCATTCTCTCAAGAAATTGAAGATTTTGTCCAAGGGAACATCCTGGAACAAAACCTTCAAGGAGTCTGCTGTGAAGTGTTTATATCTCGTGTCAATTAGATCAGCACAATACAGCAAAAAGTGTCGAACAGAAAACTGCTCGTCACAGGCAAAACACCATGGACGCTCATCCTGTTTAAGTAAGTAAGAGTGCGTAACATACGTGTGCCCGATGTGGAGCCGAGTAAGGACAGTCTCCTCACGGCGGCTGCCGCAGCGGAAAGGTAGACTGTCGGACACCGTAGTAAGAGCTTCATACAGCTTGTTCCCTTCCTCTTTGTCCCACTCGGACTGCCACTTGCGGGCTATGTTCGCACTAATCATGGGGACGTGCAGAACTCATTCTTCTCCAAAGGGGACTCCGGCCAGTTCCGCAAATGACAATCGCCTAGGGATGTCGACGTGGCTGCTCAAAGACGTCCAACTGGCCCCGTCCACTCCAGCATCCAGAAGCGGTTGAACACCCAGAGGCTGCAGTAGGGCCGAAGAGAAGTGCGCGACACTGGAAGACCAAGCCGCCGAGGGTGAAACGGCAGTAACGGCTGGAGACGGGGTGACTGGGGGGTGGGCAGAGCGCTATCTTATCCCAGGAGGTCTCCGACCGGCTGCGCAAGAGAAGATTGTCTAAGCAATCGACGAGTCCAGGCTGACGGTTCAGTCTAAGGTTGTACTGCGGCGCGAAGGCTCGGACGGTCTCCATGCCGAAGGACCGGGTGGCGACAAACTTGTACAGCGAGGAGCGTGCGTCGACTGCCGTAGTCGCTACCAAAGGTCAGGAGGTCAAGGCCGCAGCGCAGGGGGCATCCTGAAGCACCCGTTCACACGAAGTGGTAGCCGGCAAGGTGTCGAGCAAGGAGTGGTACGCAGCAAAGTAGGAGGTGACCAGCAAGCTAGGAAGCTCCTAAACCACGACGAGTGGAGGGAGTCTCCGAACCTCGAAGCGCGGAACGAAGTCCGGTAGAGGCTGAGGCATGCGTAATCAAGCACCGTATCCGCAGGCCGACACACAACATCCCAGGACCATAGAAATCGTCCTATAGCCCTGGGGCACGGGCAGGAACCCTGTGTCGTCCGCCAAAGCTACTAAGGAATAAAACGGATCCTTAAACTACAGGACTGACTTACCTTCCAGCTGTAAGTGCTTCCCAATGTGTACACATCATTACAACCCCATTACATGTGTACCCCCAAAACCCTACTAGTGGCCGTGAGGAAGCGGAAGCCGCCCAGGAGAGGAGGCAGTGTGGCGAGCCCACGCTATGACTGCGCTTGTAGTACTCTAAGTGCCGCGCGGGCGCGCAAAGCCCCCGAGACTCATCCTGTCCAGTGGTAAGGCATCGTCCCTGGGCTGGAGTGTCAGGCGAGCGGCCACACACTGATCCTGTAGTCTTGCCCAGGGCGATGGAACTTGTACTGAGCTTGTGGCGGAACCCTTCTATTAGACTGTGGCAGGTTGGTCGGCCGTACTCTTGTCCCGACGGCAGGCCTAGGATGATGGGCGGCATCCAAGTCGCAAGAAACAGTCTGCAGTAGCGGCAGCCTGTCCCGCGAGTGCATCCGCCATCAAGGAACGGAAGTCCGCTCAGTTCTTCTAACACCCAGTGGTCCGTCCGCACCATTCTGAGGGTAGACGGGGCGTGTGATATCGATGTGAACCCGGCTCGTCCCTTAACTTTATCCGACGAACGGGCGCACGCAAGTCCAGCAGTTATACTACAAGTCCAGCAGCATTGTCCGGTCATGAACGGCTTTCACTGACCCACCGCCATGAGACGGCCTTAGCCGCCTGTCCGTTAACCCCCAATAATCATTAAACAAATGTTACTGACCTCGGAGCGAGACGCTGAAGCTTCCAGTAATTTCGTCTTGAACCTGACTCATCACGTACCATTCCCCAATGAGCGGGCGCACACTAGTCCAGCAAACTTATCCATTCGTAGTTCCCTGTCACTGCCCTAGGAGCGGTGCACCTAACGTCAGTGCTGGACTAGCGTCGAGGATTAGAGGGCCGTACTCCAGAAGCCGCCGCCGGGCTCCCAGCCCAGGTGCGGGTCGTGCATGCACGTGCAAGCCATACTCATACTGAAACTCTCTGTACGTACGAGTTGGCGCGCACCGGCTGATGTTCTAGGAGTAGTCCCCGTCCTGCACTGTAAGACACGCGAGTGCCGCATGGTACAGCATCTCATCCTGCCAAGGGTACTTGCCACTCACCACGGCCGGGACGTCATATTCTTATCCATGCTGGAGTATCCCCAAGGTTGCAGCGAACGTCATCACCAGAGGGTAGACAGGGCGTGTCATCTCGTCGTGAGCCCATCTCGTCTCTGTACTCTTATCCAACGAGCGGGCGCGCGTTAGTCCAGCAGCCTTGTCCTGTCGTGGTCTCCTGTCACTGGCATTGGATCGGGGCGCCGAATGTCTGTGCTGGACTGGTGTCAAGGATTTGGAGTGCCGTACTCCATAAGCCGCCGTCGGGCTCCCGCCGGAGTGCGGGTGGTGACTCACCTGCGGGTCAGACTCGTACTGGATCCCGGTCCAATGGCCTGTCCGCACAGGATGGTAGACGGGGCGTGTCATCTTGTCGCAAGCCCATCTCATCCCTACTTCTATCTGACAAGCAGTCGCACATCAGTCCAGCATACTTGTCGAGTCGTGGTCTCCTGTCAATGACCTTGGAGCGGGGCGCTGAACATCTCCGCTGGACTCCTGTCGAGGGATTGGAGGGCTGTACTCCAGAAGCCGCCGGGCTCCCAGCCAGGGTGCAGGTCATGCATGCACGTTGCGGGCCAGACTCATACTGGATCCTCTCAGTACTTAAGGAGTGGGCGTGCAAAACGTCCGTAGCTCTAGGGACGGTAGAGGTTGGTCTATCCTGAGCCGTCCAAGGCTCCACAACCGGGGAAACACATCTTGGCCCGTCTGTGGCAGCTGCCGGTGCGGGTGCTCGCTCTCGGTTCCCCAGTAACTCGTCTGCTTTCACAGCCGTGGAGGTGGGATGGCCGTTAACCAGCATCTGCTCTCGGACTGGTGCCGGCCATCACGGTGATAGACGCTCCAAGCTGTAACCACTGCTCGTCTATCCCAGGACGCGACCAATGTACGGTGAGTGTAGGCTCCACCGCAACAGTATCGGCCGACGGCGTGCTCGTCACTCACCATTGGAAGTCCCTACAAACGTGTAGGTGCGGACTTGTAACTGCAAAACATAGTCAACAGTGATAGGCGAGCGAACGTGGCTCCCCGAGGCCACACGATAAGCGTACACACGCGAAGGTAGATTTCGAACCGAATGCCAAATTACGGCCAGTGCCAAGGCCCGGCGCTCTAAGCTCCCTTCCCTGAGCGCCAGTCACCGACAATAGCCAAGGTTTTACCTTACCATGTCGGGGAGGCTGTAGGCCAACCAAGGACCGTAGTGACCAACCGTGCCGCCGAAGTGAAGCCTCGTTCCACCAGCGGAAGCGCCGCACCCCGAAGGTAGCTCCAAGAGGCACCGTGAACACAGTAATCCAAGAATCGTGTGGAACAGGGAAAGTAATCCAAGACCCCAGCACCACAAGTCCGGTGGAAGTCACTCGTAACACCGACAAAGGTAAACTCGAAGCTAGCACAGTGAGGTAGTCATCCCAGGCTAGTACAGTGAACACGGCAGAGCCCAAGCCACAAGGCAAGTGGTCACAGCGTGCATAGCCAACACCTAACACGGGAAGCAATCCAAGTCCCCATCACCACAAGTCCAGTGGAAAGTCACTCGTAAAACCGATGAAGGTAAACTTCAAGCTAGCACAGCAGTGAAAGTAATCCAGGCCAGTACAGAGAACACGGCAGAGTCCAAGCCCCAAGGCGACCAGTCACAAAAAACATCGCCAAGAAGCAGAACCAGAAGTACACAACCTATCACAGCTAAGCTAAGAAACAAACTGGCGAGCGGTTGCCCGGATGGGGATGGAAGGGAGGCTACTCGGGATGCTGGACTAGGCTTATAGCGTCCCTTGTTGCCTCACCTGCCATATAGGTAGACAACCAATTTTGTCTAAAATTAGGCTAGCTAAGACACTATTCCCAACAGTAATGTCATCGGTAAGTATTTTTTAAAAAAAAACATTTTAGAGAAAAATTCATTTTTTCCACCAATGAGCATCTTAAGCAAAACATCAAAAAAAGGTATTGAGATAATTCTTTTAGGGACAATATCCTAAAATTGTGTTCGAGGAAGATATCCTAAAATTTCAAGCTTGTCCGTCCTCAAATGCGGATTCTAGTTGCTGTCACACACACACACACACACACACACACACACACACACACACACACACACACACACACACACACACACACACACACACACACACACACACCGCTTTGGCGCCAAAAAGACGTTCTCTAGCAAGGTTTGCATAGCTAGACGTGACGTCATTTTTATCTTGTTACTTCTTTGCCAGAATTTATGCCCCGCACGCCAAAAACGTCATGTGCATACTCAAAAATGCACTCTGACCAGCCCCATTTCAAAGTCTACTGTATTGAAAATACAGTAGACAAAAAGGACAGAGTAACAAATCAAACTCAAAACAGATATGTTGCACAGACACATGTATTTATATCCTAAATATACAATTAAATAAAAATCACATAAATCAAACCACACACTGCAGACATGTTTAGCTCTTTGGATGTTGGTACAGTGGTACCTGCAGGAATCACTTTGACAAAAATTGATATCGACAGCCCAAAGGAACGCATCGGGACTCTGACTGGACATAAACTGTATAGACACCTGGGAAAACTATAAGTGGAGTGGAGAAAAAACAGAAAAGAAACCCAAGCAGTCACAATTAAATTATGCAGACTTTCCAGTCATGATACATATCTGATATCTAACCATAAATAGTGAATGTAAAAAGAAAAAGTGTTTTATGTGACCTCATTATTGGATTTAAGATAAGATAAGATACTGTTTATTGCCATTTGCCTTAAGAACATAAAGCATAAGAATGTGTGTTGGTGTCGTTACAATTACAAAAATCACAGTAAAAAAAAAAAAAAAAAAAAAAAAAAACCCTCACAAACAAAAAAAACAACCAATTAATACTCTATCACACAAATCCAATGCCCTACACACTCTGTAAAAACTTTAAAACTAAGCAACTAATATCACAAACCAATACATACCGTACACACCCACACTCATCTTCCACACACACACACACACACACACACACACACACACACACACACACACACACACACACAAACACACACGCCTATTAATCTAGGCAATCAAAATTAATTAAAGGTATATCGTTTAAGAAGAAACCAAAATATCTTAGAGTAAATGTCACTAGTTTAGTGATCACAGTTGGGTGTAAAACTGGTTAATATATATCATAAGTAAGTGTGTGGGGTAGGGAAGGGATGGGTTTAAGTGAAAAATTGGTGGTCTTTTAAGCTGTATGGGACAAAGTTATACAATGAAAAAAAGAGAACAAAAAAGGCTGACAAAATACAGATTCAAAAAGCGTCAAGACACTTTATTATCAACTATGTAGTTACTGCACTGTTCAATGCAACAAGATGTGTGAGCTGGTCTGTGATTTTGCACCTTATGGCTCTAGGCTGTAAGGTCCAAAATCACAGACCACCACACACAATTCTAATCTCACTGCTGGGGTTTGCTCTAGCAAACTGCAGGAGCGAAACACATCTGCTTAACTTTACCAGCAATTACACACAGACTACCATGTCAAGATAAGATAAAAGTTGAGAGGTGCTTGACAGTAAGGGGTACAAAGCAAACGAACACACTCAACAACACCAGAAGAAAGAAACACTCAATACAGCTCTTATCACGCCTAATCTTAACAGTGCAGGAAAACATGTCATTTAGACCTAGACCACTAACTTTGAAGCAATGTGTGTGTGTGTGTGTGTGTGTGTGTGTGTGTGTGTGTGTGTGTGTGTGTGTGTGTGTGTGTGTGTGTGTGTGTGTGTGTGTGTGTGTGTGTGTGTGCGTGTGCATGTGTGTGTGCTTGTGCGTGCATGCATGTGTGTGAACAATTCCAATCAAAGCTTCTTTCTTCTTGAAGCACATGACCAAATCTTGAAATAAGCCATTTGTGTTTATTTCTCTGAATGCCCATATACTTCGATATAAAGCTCACTAAACAATACACACACCTTCAAGATGCATCATTGGTTCACAACACCGTTGGGGCCATTAAAGCCTACAAATTTAGGTTGCCAGTCAGCCTAACAACAATCAGAAGTTAGTAATAGTAGCCAGAGAAAATTCAGTTTCTCACCAAATGAAATGTTCTTCAGAGTTCTAAAGTTTCAGGTCGCCAGCCAGGCTTCAAGTCGCTCAAAGTTTTTTTGAGTCGCCACAGGCAACTACAGAAAATGAATTGACTGTCATACATAAAAGGAACAGCCTGATCACCTGGCACCTCAGAAATATAATACTGAAAAAAAAAAAAAGATTCAGCCCTACCTTCACCTTGTCTGAAAAAGTGCTAACTGAGTGATTCTAAAATATGTCTGTGATTTTGGACCATAAGGCTTCCAGCCACAAGGTCCAAAATCACTTACCAAGTGCACATATATATATTATCTCTTTCACTAAGTAACTAATACAGCATTTTTATGTAGTACCCTTCCACGCATAAGAGCACTCTCAGAATGCTTTACAAAGAAACTGAGACTGAAATCAGTTAAAAGGAATAGTAGTAGTAAAAATGAAAGTGGAAAACACTTGTTTCAGAGATATTGACAGGAAAAGGAACCCATACAAACAGAGACAATTCCTGAAAAGGGCCAGTTAATAAAAGAGATACAAACCTGCTGGGCACGCTGTGCAGCTTGTTGCATACCCAAGTGAGTATGTTCCAACTGCACATGCCGCTTCAGCAGTTGCTGTGCAAACTTTGCCAGCTGGACACCCAGTGCAGACTGATGCCCCAGCAGCTGAGTAAAAGCCTGAGGGGCAAGGAGTTTCAGTGGAAGACCCCACTGGGCAGTAGTAGCCAGCAGTGCAGGTGGTGCAAGTCATGGCTGAAAAATTAACAAAGTTAACGCATTCACTTCACCACCTTGCGCATGCAGCTACCGGTAATGTTAATTATGAACAATAAAATTTATTTAAGAACGTATAATCAACCCTTCGGGTGTCAGTGGCAGTTTTAGTCACAATGATTCCTGAAGGAATCATCGTGACTAAACTCACTACCAACACCTAAAAATTAAAAGTACATTGTATTGGCATGTTTGTTGGCATATCAAGTTAGTTAAAACACACAAAAATATAACACTGAATAAGGACTTTCATGACTTTGGGAAGAATGTAAAATGCTGTCTAACAGCTGCAAGAGACAAATTAGCCATGACAGTTCAAGCGTAGCGCCAGATTAGCTTGCCATATATATGGGATTTCAGTAAGTTGAACAGATACACAAATTCCTGTTTGTAGTGCAATCACTAACCCATTCAGCCCTGACGCCCTGCAGCAGGAGATGGGCCAACCATGATAATTCAAGGGTAGTGTCAGATTTTCTTGGCGCCAACAGGCGCCAAGCTAATCTGACACGGCCCTTGATTTATCATGGTCGACCCATCTCCTGCAACTGGCGCATAGTCGTTAGATGATGCCTCCAAAATTGGTTGATTGATTGTACACTGCTTAACGTCCCGACAGCAACAAGGCTTTCTCAGGACGTGCCTGCACTGCTTGTGAAAAAAAATAAACAGAACATTGAATGTATGTCGCCAGCCGGTCAAATACATTAAATAAACCTAACACATGGGGCCTAAATAAAGCTAAGACATTTAGCAACACACATCCAATATCAAGAGCTACAGGCAGTGCAGACAGTAGGGAGAGTTTTAAAAAGGCAAATACAGGTGAATGGACAAAGGGTAGACAGAAACACATGCCCCAGAATAGAGAGAAAAACCCACCCTGTGGGGCTGACCAGGGTGACCCTGGGAACTAAAAAATACCTAACCCCACCCAAGTCCCCCAGGGCACACCCGGGTGGGGTGCCTCCAAAATTGGGGAAATATGGCAGTGGCGTTAAATGAGTTAAGTAGGCTGAAAGGACTTACAAGCCAAAGCACTGTATGTTCCTGCTGAGCACTTGACAGGTGCAGATGATGCACTTGAACATCCATATCCTGCTGGACACTGCTGGCAAGCTGTCCAGCCTGCCTCGGAGTATGTGTCTAAAACAAAACGCTAGAAACCATTAGCATTACAAAATTTGTATGAAAACAATTAAGACAGTCTGAGGTTGAGGGGTAAAGTTAACCCTTTTGTGCATGCATCCACCACTACCGAAAACAGTACTGATGGCAGGTTAAGCAAACTATTTTTTTTTTTTAGTGGCAGATGAAAAAAGCTTTAAAAAATTTTGTCATGAATTTCAATGTACAACAAAGCCATTTTGGTAAAAATGACAGGAAACATTTTGGGAAGTGTCTCTAATGTCATAAGATCTATGCATGATAACATTTTAAAATAACTGGCAAGAGACTAGAGGAACATTCGTATACACAAATACACTTTTCATGTTGTTATGAAGTGGTACGGTTTTAAGAAACTTATTTATTTTGAAAAATACTGCTGACTTAGCACTGATAAAAGGTTGAGCCTGATTATGGTTAATCCCCATGTGTGTGCATTCAATTACAAAACAAACCGTATTTATCCCTTAAAGGGCAATTACAATTTTGTGGACTGGGGGAAAAAGAGAAATAAAAAATCTTTCAATAAACATTCATTAATACCAAGACATTCTAGTCTAATATAAAATATGTCAATAATATTAATATACTAAATCTGTAATACTAAGATTAAGACATATTAAAACTCTAAACACAAAAACATTAATAAATATTATTCAATACTAAAACATTCTAAAATCTATAAAGATCAAACAAACTTGACTAATACATATACTAAAACAGACTAAAACCTGTAATATCTTATAATACTGCCATATCAACATTTAGTACTGTAATAAAAAATTTTTGACACATACTCATTACCTAAAAATAACTGCTAAAATACTCAGATACAAACAACATTAACATGAGAAAGAAAAAATAAATTACAAAAATATATATTATATAAGCAGATATTTATCACGTCGTCTAAAACACATTCCATTTACATCTTACTTTCCATTTACATCCTCTACAACCATCCATCCAGGCCAGTGATGCCAACGTGATGAAACAGCTGTGTAAATCACACACACACACACACGCGCACACACCTTTTTACAGGCTGTGCGCGATGAAACAGCTGTGTAAATCACACACACACACAAGAACATGCACACACACACCTTTTACAGCCTGTGCAGATTTACAAATTATTTCAGAGGCGGACAGCAACAGAGATAAAAGACAGTTTTCTGTGGTTAGTTTTACATGATGGTTGTCTGTATTGGCGGACAGAAGGGAGCAATTCAAAGAGGTCTTTCCTCACGTGAGCATCATTAGCCAGGATGGAAGTAGCTTTTCTTACAAGCTGAATATTGCAAAACATGGCTAATCTTCTCCATTGGTGGCAGCATGACAAGGTGGTTAACCCATTTAGCCCCAACGTAAAGCAGGAGATGGGTCAACCATGATAAGGATAGTGCCAGTGTCACGACACGGGTTTTTTCGTCTATTTTTTGTAGGGGAGTAAGTTTAGAGGGGTGACAGGGTTCAGTTAGTCACCTGGTAGCGATAGCATAGGTGTGTAGTATTTGGCCTGTACACGAGTATTTGCTGCCGTGCGACAGTTTGGATGTTGGCGTACTACACGTGATTGCTCAGTGTACACGCGATCGGGTGGTTGTTGTTTCACGTGTTTTCACATCACATGATGTAGTGAGCGTTTTTTTGCCAACCTATCGTTATCCAAATTTTCGACAGTCGCATTTCCAACAGCGAACGAGGCAGTCGTCTTTTACCAACAGTCTGCGAGGGTGGTTTTCCAGGCGTGATTCACCATTTGCTGGAGGCGACAAGCAGCTGTGTTGGTCCTGTGTATCGGCCCTGCGATACGGTTTTGGATCGTCTCCAGAGCCGGTGTCCAAGGAAGGAGAGAAGAGGGAGAAAGAGCTGTGACGACTTTACCCCTGGCTTGTCTTGTATTGTTTGTCTTTGTTCTAGCCGGGGTGTCTTCACGGATGACATGCATCCAAATTCTGGTTCCTAATCTAACCCAACGGTGGTACTGAGAGGAGGCTGACTGACTGTGTCACTCCGCCTTGTGGGGCTACGACGCCGAACCTGGCTGCTGTTACGAGTGTCGCGGCACACCACGTGTTAGTCAGGTTGGGTCATCCCACTTAATTATTTCTAACCTGTATAACTCATTCTACCCCAGACACACCACAGCAAGATAAGAATCGACCATGATAGTTCAAGGGTGATGACAACATAGCTTGACGCCTATGGACGCCAAGCTATTCTGGCATCACCCTTGAACTATCATGGTCGATCTGTGTCCTGCATTGCAATGCAGTCTTCAGAGGACAATGGCAAAATTTGCGGATTTCGGTGTTGGGGTAGAATGAGTTAAAGAAAGTTTTATATGTTTATAATATTGTAAAGAACGTTAAGATTTATTTCATCTCCTCGTAGTGACAGTCTTGTGAGAGGAGCTTTGTCACAGTGACAGAAAGTTTTGGAGATATTGTATTATTTAAAGGCAGCCTGTGTTACGCAAGACCTTGTCGCGGAAGCAAGAGCGTCGAGTTGAGCTGCGCTTAACGGTCATGCTTCCGGCGAGAAGGTCCGTGACGTGAAATATATTGTTTATTCAACTTTCAGTCAGGTTGAATTATATTATTTGCTCCATTTGTATACATGAGACTGCTTATTCTGAAACGTTGCCAGTTAAAGGAGCCTTGTTTATTCTGAAACGTTGCTAGTTAAAGGAGCCTTGTTTATTCTGAAACGTGCTAGTTAAAGGAGCCTTGTTTATTCTGAAACATTGCTAGTTAGAGGAGCCTTGTTTATTCTGAAACGTTGTTAGTTGAAGGAGCCTTGTTTGTTCTGAAACGTTGTTAGTTAAAAGAGCCTTGTGCTGTGAATGTCTAGTTTGCTAGAGCATTAGTTTAATTCGCACTTGTCGTTCGTGCTCCCGCTGAGGAGATGTAGTTTATGAACAATATTCTTTTTTCTCGATCTTCGCTTGTTCTAGTAGGCATATTTGGTTCATAAAGTTATTGTGCTATTTGAACTATTGTATTAAGGAGCCACATGCTGTGAGGGACTCTTCGTGGAGGTAAAGGCATTAGCCTAACTGACGTTAGCGCTTGTGCTTCCGTATGGGGCCCAGTGGTGGATGATTTAAGCTTTTCAGTTTCAGTGGTTCTTTTGTATTTTATTTAGGATATTTGGTTTATCATATATTAGGTTTCTTAGCCTTTTGCATTAGGGATATTTAGTTTATTTATTTGTTATTGTGTATTGTGTATAGTGGATATTCGGGGTGGGGAGTTTGGACGTATGTGTGTGTGCATGTGATGTGTGAGTGCGTGGTTAGGATTGAGTGAGAATAGTGGGATATTGTTAGGGTTATATTTAATAAATGTCACCATCATTGTTCCTCTGGTGTTTGTGTTAGGTTTGTGTTAAGGTGGGTCGGGTGTATCTCGAGTGTTAGCGCTCGTAGCTCGCGCCCCGGAAGCGGGGTCGTGACAGCCAGATTAGCTTGGCACCTGATGGCACCAAGCTAATCTAGCACTACCTTTAAATTATTATGATCAATCCATCTCCTGCAACTGGTACATGGTCAGTGACTCCTGCAAAATTTGAGAAATGCGGCATTGGGGTTAAATGGGTTCATAAGCTGTGAGAACACAGTGAGCAAAAGGTCACCAGACAGGTGTCAGCTGTTAGTTGGCCCAGGCACAAGTGTGCACGGGCCAACCACAGCTGACCTCAGCCAGATAGCCTTGTGTACCACACTCACAGTGCTAAATGCTTTGCCATTTACAGCACAACACAATAAACTAATGTCTCTATAAAACACAGAGCCAACAGATCAATACTTGAGGGGCATGCAGCTGGTGCGCTGATGGTGTCTGCACAATACGATCCTGCTGGGCATTTTGTGCAGGCTGCGGCTCCTTTTAAGGCATAGTATCCAGATGCACAATTACTGGGGATTTTCCTGTAAGAGAAAAGTGCAATATTGTTTTTAATAATAATAATAAAAATAGAATATTCATCACAAATAATAATAATAATCATCATCATCTTCATCTTCATCATCATGAGAATAATAATTGGGAGAATTTATTTATAATTATGGCACTAAACCTAAAGAGCCGTAACTTATTCGAGACGTGCCGCCTCTGGATATTCGACTTAAAGCCGAGTATCCAAAGGCAGCACATCTCAAATGCATTAAAATGACTAAATAACAACTTTTTAATACTGTAATAATAAAAATAAAATACTACTACTACTAAGACATTAATCAACATTATAACTGTAATGATAATAATAAATAATAATAATAATCTTCATCATCATCATCGTTGTCTTCTTTCAGACTCTTTTTCTTTTTCTCATTGACCTAGGACTGTGTGTAGGTGTTATGTGGTACCGTTGGTACCAATTTCATACCTCAATAATAGAGTAAGTTAGATAATATCAACAACAGAAAATTCCAAGCGAAGGCCCTATATAAGCTGTATATATTGACTGTAGTCAAAACGCTGCAGAAAGAAACAGCTAGATAAATAACAAGATGAGGATTTCATCCCAAAGTATACTGTATTCTTTTGAGCTCACATGCGATTTTATTTAGAAACATTATGAGTTGTTATTATTTTTTTAAGCTTATCCTTCTGATTCATCTCTCTCCACCCTAACCCACCCTACACAAGCACTGACCCACATGGCACCAGTTCTGTGGGCTGGTGTAGCCACAGCCTTTCTGAAGAAGAAGAAGATGGGATGACCCATGTCCACAAAGCCTTCTATACTGCATGTATTTTCCCACATTTTCCACAATATGTTTGCAGACATAACAAATATAGACGGACTGTCTTCCTAAATCAAATTGTCAGAAAAGGAGAGCATTGCTTCAACCCAAAAACATGTATAAAACTGACTTTTCGTGCGTTACGTCAGTTAGGAACACTGTATAACACTGACATGTTTGGCACTTTTGCATCACTGTCATTGTCTGAGTCATGAAAGGCATGCAAGGGTCTCTTCCAAGCATCCTCTTCCAGGGCTGACTCTTTGGTGAGAGTGAAATGTGGTTCAAAAATTTTCAAAAATGAATTAATTATCATTCAAAAAGTTGAAAAGATACAATGCTGGATAACAAACTCATTCAATGTCTAACTTTAATCTAGCTACACTGTATGTGCAAAATATCTAGCAAAAAATCAGAAAATTTACGGACTCTAATGCGGATCAACCGGTTTTTGTGAAACAGTCATTTTCTCAATAATGTGTAAACTAATTTAAAAATCATAAAAACTACCTCGAGATAATTATTTTTAAGACAATATCCTAAAGTGTCAAGCTTATCCGTCCAAAAACGCGGGCTCTAGTCATTGTCACATACCTATACACACACACACACACACTGCTTTGGAGCTTGATCTGCATTCAACAGAAATGCCAGCATAGCTGGACATGACATAATTTTATCTTGTTACTACACTTTTAGAGTGTTACGCCTGCCCGCCAATATTATCACGTACTAAGTGTTAAACGGGCTGCAGCCAGCCCCATTTCAAAGTCTACTGTATTTTCAATACGGTAGACAAAAACTAAAGAGATTATGCAACAAAATAAAGTTTTATATGTGTTGTATGCATTGTGTGTTTGGCCCATGGTACCAGTTTCATACAAAAGAATAACTAAATATGTGTTAATTTTTATGTCTTTGACAAAAATTACAGACAAGGGCAGTTCATGAGAGGTAAATGATTAACAGCTGAAAGTATTGAGATTTGTGTCCCCTGAACTTCTACGTCACACATACTCAGCTTGGCACTCTTTCAAGAGCATACTTTGTGCTTATATAGTTGAAGACAAAACTGTTATATTATGAGTTAGGCTTTGCCAGTGGTTCTTCTCGCCTCTCAAGTCTGATCAGAGAGTTCAATGTCAGGTACAGATTCTCATGAGTCTCTGCGGCCAACAGGACTCATGACAATCTATCTCTTTCTGCACAAAATCGGCTCAAACTAAATATTTTATTTAGTGCAAATCATACAACTGGTCAGAGGTATCTGCTTATCAAGCCTCCCCTAAAACCTAGCGAAACAGGGAATAAGCCAAGTGGGTCTATTATTTATAACAAGCAGCAAAGAAACAACTCTGTGAGCTTACGTTGGATCTGTGCAAGCCTTGCCAGCTGGACAGTCCTCACACAACTCTTTGTTGGAGTTAGGCACTTTGTCTGAAGGTAAAACATGAAACAGAGTAAAAATCCACTCAAAAGAAAAGAAAGTCAAAATTGTGTTTATCTCATCATATACCACTGGTAACCATAAACGCGTATCATCAGGCAGCAAACTTCAGATACATCAATGATGAAAGCAGTTTTCATTTTTAACCCTGTCTCTGTATATCCGGAATTTTTAACCCCTTCACTGCTCAGAAAACTGAACACCCATCAGCTGCAAAAGGTACAGATCCCCAACTGCGGGGGCTCATCGGGATCTATACCTCTTGCTGAAACCACTTTGTGTCCATGTTCCTTTGATGGGCAGGGATCTCTGACGTTGACTTACGGTTTCAAAACATAATCTGTGTCCCATCTGCTAATTACGATCCGTGGCACAGTGGTTAAAGTGCCTGCCACCAATGCTAAAGGTGCGAGGTTCGATACCAGGTTCCGGCGTCAGACTTTTCTCCTCTTTATAGTAAGTGTCACCGTTAATTCAGGCAGACCATCGAGGTTTCTTTCTCCGGGTACTCTGACTCATCCTCTTCCTCCACTTTGGTACTGGTTTCAGGCCACTTTATAAATTTAAAATACAAGCGATCAAATTTCCCAAAAGCTCAGTAGCTGAGCTGACCCTTCACACCACATGAATGTCCTATGTTTGTCTTGTACTGAGTTTGTCTTCAGGGTGATTGCGTGTGTGTCACGTGTGAGCGTGCGAGTTGGGTTCAGTTCGCAGCACTTTGAGCTGATTCGCAGAATTGGGTAAGGCGCCTATATAATAGCCGGTATTATTATTATTAACTACATAACTCTGCAGCAGATGGATCAACTGTAATTGTGACACTAACTGATTAAGTGATTAGCTTGGCATTTGAGGTGCTCAGCACATCAAGCTCTGCTTTTAAGCTGTCACAGTCCATCCATCTCCGATAACTTGAAAAACACAAGTTTTACAACAAAACTCAATCCAGTAGCATGTCAGTTACGATCCTGCATAACAACAAATGTCTGCAACTACTCTTTTATAGGCCGCTTGACATCAGAGTGATCAACGTACTTTCCAAATAGATCTCTGCAGAGAAACACTTTTCTGTACCAGTTTAAGAACAAATTTATATCATTTAGTGCCATTTGACCTAATATGGACTACTTTTACTTAACTCCTATGATTTTTTCATTTTACTGTATATTCGAGTTTTGTTTTTGTAATCAGTGAAATGACAAGAACGAACCATTTCTAATACACTTAAAGAGCACCGTTCAGATATGAATATCGAAGAAAAGCATGCAGACTTCTTGTACTTACATTGTACATGCCTGTGCTTTTTTCAAAACTTTGTCAACTTTTTTATTCACATGAAAATGGATCTTTCTTATACTGGGCTGAATACATCTGGGGCACATTTCTGGATTAAAATTGAATCATTTCATGAAAATAATTTGAATTTTTACAACTGTACAGCAAAACTGGCACATTGTTCAAGTTTCTTGAAATGCATGTAAATCCCATTAGGTCAACTGACACTGAATGATAATTAATTGTTTTAAGATTGGTAGAGAAAAGTCTTTTTCGAAGATATTTGCAAACATGAAAGGCAAAGCCCGTATGGCTCACATGTACTGACCGATCCACACATGTGTGACAATAAGTAAAGGGATGGCTTCTGCACCAACAAAATCCATGTTTTCTCAAAATTTAATCAGTTTTCACATATATCTGTCAAACTAATGTGACCCTTGACCTTTGCGATGAGTCAACTAAATTAGTATACATAGGAAGGTCTTATCATCAGCTACCTTTGTGCCAAATTTGATTGAAAAGTTTGCAAAAATGTTGATACCCATAATAACTACAATTCTATAAAAAAAAAAAATAATTTTAAATGGCATTTCATACACATTTGTCGACCTCTTGTGACCCATGACCTTTTCCGAGGGGTCTTCCAAATTAGTATGCTTAGATAGGTCTCACCATGAGGTATCTCTGAACCAAGTTTGGGTTTGAAGTTGTGAATAGTAATTGAGAAAAAACATCTTTTGTCAAATTATGGCTATTTTGGACCTATTTCCTGAGCTCATGACCCTTGACATTTCCGAGAGGTCAACCAAATTAGTATGCATAGAGAGAGAGGTCTTACCATCAGGTATCTTTGTACCAAGTTTGGGTTTGAAGTTGTGAATAGTATTTGAGAAAAAAAACATCTTTTGTCAAAATATCACTATTTTGGACCTATTTCCTGAGCTCTTATGACCCTTGACCTTTACGAGGGATCAACCAAATTATCATGCATAAAAATGTCTTACCATCAGGTATCTTTGTACCAAGTTTGGGTTTGAAGTTGTGAATAGTATTTGAGAAAAAAAACATCTTTTGTCAAAATATCACTATTTTGGACCTATTTCCTGAGCTCTTATGACCCTTGACCTTTACGAGGGATCAACCAAATTATCATGCATAAAAATGTCTTACCATCAGGTATCTTTGTACCAAGTTTTGGTTTGAAGTTGTGAAGAGTATTTGAGAAAAAATAAATTATGTCAAAATATAGCTATTTTTGATTTCCTGATCCCTGTGACCTTGACCTTTGTGAGAGGTCAATGAAATGGATATGTTTAGAAAGGTCTTGCCACAAAGTATCCTTGGGCCAAGTTGAAGACTGAGGCTTGAATGGTCTCTAAGAAAATGTCAACGTTAAAGTTTACCACGGATGACGCCGGACAGTCGACAGAGGGACGACCACTTGCCCTGAACATAGACTCACTTTTGCTTCGCACATGAGCCAAAAACATTGTGCGGCCGGATGTCGAACGATCTATACTCCTTGACTTCTACTCTTGCTATTGTTGAAACTGCTTAGAGGAAAAGATGCAATACCTCATTTCAGCTGAACAGTATCAAAGGGTTAACCATTTCGCTGTCGGCAGTGCTTTTTATTGAGGCAACTCCTGCAGGAATCACCTCTACAAAAAGTACTGCCGACAACCAAAGAGCTAAAAGACAATACAATAGGGTTAGACAAATCTTACTGAATGTCACCCAAGTGCCTCTTAAAGGTCTAGAACGGACTCCCTATGAAACTGGTAAGAACTCAGGAAAGGGGCAACTTACTGGAAGCACACAGTGTACAAGTATTGCTGCCTTGAGCTGCCACATAACCAGCACTACAAGACACTGGGGTGGAGGTGGCATTTGTACATGCCTTGCCAGCAGGACACAGTGCACAGGTACTGGACCCTGCAAAATATGAAATAAGAGACAACATTTTCAAACATTCATCATCTATTCAAACTTTACAAAAGAAGCAGATCTACTTAAAAAAATTATGTACAAAAAAAACAACCTGAGACAGTTTTTGATTGATTGTGTGTGTGAGCATTTGTGTTTGTTTTTTAATTTTATTTTGGTTTATGCCAGGGAGGCTCCGCAAGCTGAAACACTATGTTACATTGATAATGCTGTATTCAACACAGATTTTTGATCTTGTAAAGCGCTTATTAGAGCGTCATTCATTTGGAGGATAAGTGCTATATAAATGTACATTATTATTATTATTTTCAATATGGTAGACAAAAAACATGGATACAAAGTGGTGAGGCATAGATCCTCATGAGCACCCACAAATGCAGGGGTTCATGAGGATCTATACCTCTTGCTGTTGGGTGGTGTTCAATTTTTCTGGCAGTAAAGGGGTTATTTGTCTATTCTGATCTGGATAGTGTCCAAATGACAGACCAGCCCACAAATGAATTTGTACACACCTGGACTTGCTGAGTACTCTCCAGCTGGACAAGGCAGGCAGTAGCCAAGTCCTGAAGTGCTGTAGTAACCTGCTGAACATGCCACAGGAGCACCGCGATTTGGACACTTTGATCCCGCTGGACACTGAGTGCAGGTCGTCTGTCCGGTCGTTGACGTGTAATAACCTGGATCACACTCTATCGCTGCACTTGACGTTGAAGGGCACCGCGACCCTACAGGGCAAATGGTACAGCTGATGGCACCTCCTAGGGAGTAGGAGCCTGTGGCGCAATTGACAGGGGAGCTGGTGCTAGTGGATGAACATTCCTGACCAGCAGGACATGATTTACAGCTGGCGGAGCCTGCAGCATCGCTGTACTGACCAGCAGCACACGACTGAAACAAGCAAATTTAAAACCAATTGAAAGTATCCAAACCAGCACCTATCACCATTCTGTGTCTGTGTATGCACGCCACTGGCAAAGACATGCATACGACAGCTAAAATCTGGCAGAAAATTGTCTGTGTTTGTTTGTTTATATATATATATATATATATATATATATATATATATATATATATATATATATATATATATATATATATATATATATATATATATATATATAGATATAGATATATATATATATATATATATTACGCCTGTCACCCCTCCCAGGGTATAGACCGTCGACGAGAGACCTCCAGCGACTCCTGTCCTGTTCTTCTCCTTCGATTTTACTCCAGGTGGTTCCCAGTCTCTTGATGTCTGCTTGGAGGTCTCGACGCCAGGTGTTTCTCGGCCTGCCTCTTTTCCTCTTCTCTTCCCTGGGGGTTCCATGACAATGCCTGCCTAGTGATACTGGAAACTGGCTTTCTCAGACTGTGACCAATCCATCCCCATCTTCTTCGTCCAATTTCATTCTCTGCTTTTATCTGCTCTGTTCTCTCCCAGAGTCTGATGTTGCTGATCTTCTCTGGCCAGTGGATTTTCAAAATTCTTCTAAGGCAACTGTTTATGAAGATCTGTACTCTGTTGACTGTGGTTTTTGTCAACCTCCAAGTCTCTGTTCCATATAGGAGAACTGCTTTTACGTTTGAGTTGAAAATCATGACTTTGGTATGTTGTGACAGCTCTCTGGAACTCCACACTTTTTTCAGCTGGAGAAAGGCTGCTCTGGCTTTACCGATTCATGCTCTGACATCTGCATCAGTGCCACCTTTATTTGTCGATGATGCTCCCGAGATAGGTGAAGAACTCCACCTCCTCCAACGGGGTGCCAGCAAGCAAGACTGGTTCTTCCCTGGTTGCATTCAGCCTCATTGTCTTTGTTTTCTGTTTGTGGATGGTGAGGCCCACTTGGGACGAGATGTCAGCAAGCCTCGTGGTCTTGTCCTGCATTTGTTGATGAGTGTGGGACAGTAAAGCCAAGTCGTCTGCAAAATCGAGGTTGTCAAGCTGTGTCCACAGTGTCCACTGTATTCCACTTCTTCTCTGCTCTGTGGTCCTCTTCTATATATTGCCCAAAAATGCCTTTCTAGAAAAGTCATACATGTTACTAATTACTATAAATTGCCAATGTGTTTTAAGAAAACATTCATAACACTAGATGCATTCCAGTCTTCCTACTGGTAAATACACGCTAAGAGTAAGACCCTTTCATTGGCATGCTCAAGCTCTAGACAGCAAAGATCAGAGTTTCAATCCTCATTGGTTCGCTCAGGACAAATGTTTGGACAAAAAAAATTAAGTCTAAAATTTAATGGTTTATAAATAAATCATGCAGGTGAAAAATGTGGATAAAACAGTACAAAAAATACAGCACAATCCATTTTCATAAAATTATTCATACAACAAGAATGGCAAAGTCCTTAAGGCTCACGTGCATGACCGATTAACATAATTAATATAACCTTTGTGACCTTGGCCTTTCCGACAGGTCACTGAAATAAGCAAGTGCTCAAGTGTTCTAGCAATAAGGAAAGGGTTGGCTTTTCTGTGAAATCAATGTTTTCTTGAAATGTATGCATTTTTCACATTTATCAACCTCCCATAACCCTTGACCTTTGCAAATAGTGAAGTAAATTATATAGTATGCATTAGAAAGGTCTTATCATCAGCTAAGGTTATGCTAAATTGGGTTGAAAAGTTTTGCAAAGATCCTGATAAAAATTAAAGTTTTACAAAATAAAAGACATTTTTCACATAATTTCCTGATCTCATGTGACCCTTGACCTTTCCACGGGATCATCCAAATTAGCATGCATAGGAAGGTCTTACCATCAGGTATCTCTGTACCACGTTTGGGATGGACATTTTAACTAGTATTTGAGAACAACAAAATTGTGAAAAAAATGGCAATTTGTGATCTATTTCCTGATCTCATGACTCTTGACCTCATCCAAATTAGTATGCATATGAAGGTCTTATCATCGGTATCTCTATACCAAGTTTGGGTTTGAAGTTGTGAATATAGTATATGAGAAAAAAACATCTTTTGTCAAAATATGGTTCTCTTGTGACCCTTGACCTTTCCTAGGGGTTCACCAAATAGTAGGTGCAGAAAGGTCTTACCGGCAGGTATCTTTGTATGAAGTTGAGAATAGTATTTGAGAAAACATAAATTTTGTCAAAATATGGCTATTTTTTTACCTATAACATATATGTAAAATTTCCTGATTCCCTGTGACCTTGACCTTTGAGAGAGGTCACTCAGAATGGTGTGTTTAGAAAGGTCTTGCCACAAAGTATCCTAAGGCCAAGTTTGAAAACTATGACTTTAGTAGTCTCTGAGAAAATGTCATCATAGACGACAGCCGATGGATGATGGACGGACGACCAATGGCCCAGAACATATTGACTCACATGAGCCAATAATCTGTGCAGCACTTGTGTGCAGAAACAATTACGTTATGTTACAGGTATTCCAGATTTGTGCTGGACTAGTAATTTAGACCTTACAGCCACAAAGACCAAGACACACTGCGTGACAATGTAAATTTTGCAGAACATGCACTTACAACACATGTAGATGATGCTGACTGTCCTGTCTGTGAACTGGCTGTCCCCGCAGTACAGTTTATCTTTGGACTTGCACCCCCAGGGCAACTAAAATAAAAAATCTCAGCATGATTAACGTCTTTTATTGATGGCTGCTTATTTCACTTGGTTTTGTGTACGGTCTGTGATTTTGGACCTTGCAGCTCTACCGTGTACAGTCCAAAATCACAGCTCTGCATGCTTCTGATTTTGCTGTTTCATGTTTAGGATAATTTTTGAATGTATCACCTTTTCAGCTAGATATCTGCTATAAAACTTTGCATTAAACGTAAACTGTACAAATCACTTACTATACTTTCATCAAAAAGTGACCAGGGTTCGCACTAGGATTTTTCAAAACCAGTTCCCCCATCTCCCCCCCCCCCCCCCCCCCCCCCCCCTGTTTCTTTTCTAGTTTAGATCAAAACCGGTCCCCAGAAAATGCTTTCCAGCAGACAAGGGACATAAGCGTTCACCGGCAGAATTCTAACCAGTCCAGCCAAAATAAAACCATTTCCCAGGATCGGCAGCTGAAAAATTTCCAGTATTCTCTGTTCACAAATGGTAAAATACCGGTAATTACTGGTTATCGCGAATCCTGAGTGACTGACTTTCTTTTTCTGTAAATCACTAGGAAAAAAAAACAGTTATAATTCTATGATGTATTTATTTTTATGGTTACAATTTGTCTTTCAAGTCCCATATAACAATTAAACAGCTACTTTTTTAAAAAGTTAGTTCATCTATAATAAAATGCATTATTACCATTAAATTTGTATTCTTTTGGGCATTACAAAAGAAACAATGTTTTAATATAAAAAGAGTACATTGAACTTACTATGCACCCTGTGGACATGTCTGGCAGGTACCAGTGTTGAAATAAGTACCTGCAGGACAGTTGCTGTTGCAGTCTGTATTGCAGTTGCATGCTCCTGTAATTTAAACAAACAAAACAAAACGCATCAACCAGAAGTTATCAATATCACACAGTCAATTATCCTACGGAGACTTCTTCCCGTTGCCTTTGCACATTTGTAGGCAGCAACATACCAACCCTGGTTGTTTTTTTCAGCTATGTCATTGCAAACAATCTAAGATTTCTTTACTTGTAGCAGTTCAAGTGATCTGCTGTACTGCACAAAGTCTGAAGAATCTCGTTGACCACTGCCCACTCCCTCCCCAAAAATACTGGTATTTTGGTAGTCTGAAAAAAACAAAATACTCCTGAAACTGTCAATACCTGTGCATAACCTTCAGCAGAACATTTAAAATTACATTGCATCAACCATGTAATCTTATCAACTGTAGTTTTGATGGTCAAGAGAAAGAAATGTCAGATTCACCTACTCCAAAGCTACAGATCTAGCTGATTTTTTTGTTTAACCTGCAAAGTGTGACAATCATCCAAAGTACATGTATGTTGTACCAATTTTCTCTTTTCATCATTTGATTTAGTGATTTGCAGGTCTGTTTGAGCTGTAAATGTGCACACAATTAAACACTTTTACTAAAATCTTGAATACTGTGCTTCAGTTTGCGGGGTTTTATTCAAGATCTGGATGGCTTTCTAATCTGTCTGCAGTAATGACTTCTTTAATCCAGCTCAGTCATATATATCTAAAACTTTAACCACTTTCAAAGACAACTACCTGGTAATGCCTCCAACAGGGCTGATCATAACTAAAAGTATACTATGCTAATGTTACTATTTTTACTGTACGTATTATCACAAGTACACCTATAGCTTTCTATTATTTTGCATAATTGTTGTTTTCTATTATTATTGAAGTTTTATCTCTTATTTGCTTATAATTTATACGCTTTACTTTCATTGTTACTGTTAATTTGCTTAACTGGCACACACTGTGTGCAACCAAATGAGCATTGAAAATTGTATTGTACCATAGCAAAATTTGTAACATTTACTCCATATAAAAAAATTGGCATCAACTCCTGTCAGTAATGCGTTCTGTAAAACCATTTTCATCCTGATACACCCATTGTTTGAAATAAATTTGACTGGTAGTTCAAGGGTGGTGCCAGAATAGCTTGTCACACTATGCACCAAGCTATTCTGGCACCACCCTTGAACTACAACAGTTGATCTACCTCCTAATTTGTAATGTAGCCTTCTTGTTCTTAGGACAAAAAGCAAATTTACAAAATCAACCTCAGGATGTAATGGGTTAATGTGATTCCTGCAAAAGCACTACAGACAGCCAAAGGATTATTATCATTATTATTTGTTTTATCATTAGCGGGTTGTTTCTTATAGGAATTCCAAGGGAAGAAGTTACTGTCCGTACAACTGACCCGGCCGTCACAGCACGAAAAAAAAGTCACTAAATTAAATACATGGTTCCTGAAACTCCCTAAATTGATTCTTACCATGCGTGAGAGATATGAGAGGCAGCACTGTTAGCAAAATTAATCCTAGATGTCTCCTGGTATCCATTTATCCAGGAATCGAAACTTCGAGCTGCATGGGCAAACGTTATTTTTTTCAGCACAAGTGCGCGTACATGGCTAGAGAAGGCGCCCCTCAGAAACTTGGTCGCAAAAACAAAATCCACCACCGTCAGTTAACACTTCCCTTGAGATCGAAATAATATCCCGAGTGAGACTGGGAAGATGTTGTTTAAATCACCATAAACACACGTTTCACACAATATGTACACAGCGTTGAATAATCCACATGCAAGTATCCTTAGTTTACTCAACGGTACTCCTCTCTTCTCTCACTCCGCGAAACCTCTCTCGAGTTTCCGCGCCGTCTGCTCGCGATAACGAGGTTACTGAATACATGTGTGCATACATAAGCCGCGCCGGGGGTTGGAGTTCACGTCGCCAAGCAGCGCGTACACAACGGTAGCCTTCGTGCCCCGGCCTGTGGTGTGTCGCGCGTAACGTGCCGTGCCGGTGAGGGTCAGTTGTCTTCAGTGCTGTGAGGAAGTCGACTGAGGCGGAAATTCCAGACACAAGCCGAGAGGCTAGCGGTGGCATAGAATGTACGCGTTCCGTTCACAGCGGCGCGATAGCGCTTGCGCTGGCAGATGCGCCACGCGGCGACACAGACAGTAAATAATGTTCTCTTACGTGCACAATAGGCCTTTAAAAACCACTTGCTTACTTTGTCCGTGCTTGGTAATACAACGCTGGTGTGATATTACATCATGCGTTTCACTTTTGACAAAGACGTCCCGGCCTCAGTTCTGAGCCGTAGAAAGAACTTGATAAGAGTACTTTATTATCTCGAAGAGAAATTCGTCTCAGTCGCCACCTCAGGTGCAACTCGCAATCACACACACTCACACAACAGTTTACGAACAAATGGACAATAACATAGCTACAAAAAGAGTACACTAAGCGGACTGAATAGGATTTCTAGTGGTTGAGGCCCGACTGGGGGGGGGGGGGGGAGGGGGGTAGGGGCAGGAAAAGCCGAAAAGTAATAGTAGTAGTAGTAGCCTAGCGTAGTAGTAGTAGCAGTAGTAATTAGTAGTAGTAGTGGTGTTGCTGCTGTTGGTTGCCGTGTGTGTGTGTGTGTGTGTGTGTGTGTGTGTGTGTGTGTGTCAGTGTGTGTGTGTGTGTGTGTGTGTGTGTGTGTGTGTGTGTGTGTGTGTGTGTGTGTGTGTGTGATGAACGGCGTTCACCCCTATGATTTTGCCAGGTAGGCCTACAGTACGATGAAATGACCGTGAGGTCCCAAATCATAGAACACTGAGCACACACAACTGTCATCGCCGACATAAACTGCGGCTACCCTCTGAAGGCTGGAAAAACAATGATGAGAGGTGACAATAAAATAAATGTACGACCCACAGTGTACTCTGCACTGTAATCTGCACCCTGCGGACTTAGTGCCCTACTTCGAGACACTACCGGGTGGATGGTTGTGGCCGGGGCATAGGTGGGGGTGGGGGTGGGGGTAGGGAAGGGGGGCGAGGAAGATCAAGTGACCACACTGCCTGCCAGAGTAATTTGGACTTATCAATTGTGTGTAACTGTCGGTCTGTGATTTTGGACCTTTTTCCAAAATCACACAGCATCAAACAGATTGTTTCTGCTGCCGGGGCATTTCTTGTCAGCCCTAGTAATTACTACATGCATAAGTTGTTTTAGGCATTACTTTTTGAGTCTTGTAAAAATTGCTACAGGACTCCGCCACGTCAGTAGCCTAGTCGTTCCAACGCCGGCCATGACGGGTAGAGATCTCGGTACCATGTGTGATGGTCTGTGATTTTGTACCTTACGGCCTGAAGCCGCAATATCCAAAATCTCAGACCAGCACATATAAAGCTCTGTGATGATGATGATGATGAACTTGAAAAGGGACAGGGACTTCCAACTTCCGTTGATTTCGTCCGGGGGGGGGGGGGGGGGCCAGGGGGTTTGGGGGGGGGGGGGTTGTCTCGCTGTCTGTCTGCCGCTCCGTCGCGCAGCTGGCTGATGGTATTGCCGGGGCCGGGTGGTTGGTGGTGGAGGAGGCGGGTGGTGTGGCCGGGGGACCGTTGCCTAGCGCCAGGCTGGTGGGTGGTGGTAGGCCAGCCACTCCAAAAGATCTTGCAGGAGTGGTGGCGGGGGTGGTGGTGTCGGCCGGGGGAACCGTGGCCGGTTGTGGAAGGGTCCGGGGAGGTGGGGTGGTGGTGGTGGCGGCCAGTTGATTCTTGGTCTGGGGGTCTGGCGCTGGAATGGTCGGGGTGGGTGGCGATGTAGCGGTGGCAGGCGCATCTGCGGTGGCGGGGTGGCGAGCAGTGGTGGTCGCTGTTGCCTGAAGCGTTTTGGTGGGCGGTGGCGCCTGTTCGGCCGTGGGCCAGTAGCTGGTCCGTTGGACGGTGGTGGTGGCTGTTGTGGTGCCGGGTCCGTGGCCGCGTCTTTGGTCGCGGCTGGTTCCGTGGCTGTGTCGGCATCCTGTGTCGCGGGTGTCGTGCCGGTTTTTTTGTTGGCAGTCTTGGGGGCGTCTGTTGTGGTCTGGCTGGCTGCGTTGGTCACTTGGGGTGGCTGGAGGTCGCGAATCACTCCGGAGTGCACCAGCCACCGGGCGGCGACCAACGCCCGTTGATACACGTCCCCTTGTATCGCCGTTATGACCGGTATGGCGTCTTGGATGAGGAGTACCAAGTCGTCGAAGGTCATTTCGCGGACCCTCGTACCCTCCTCCTCCGCCGTTGCCGGGCGCTCCCGAATAAGTGTTTCGGGAATTGCGACCGGCCGTTTTGCGGGCGGAGAGACGGGCCCTGGCGCCGACTCCGACGAACTCTGGCACTCCTCCTCCGACGAAGGTGTTGATGGTCTGTCCTCCACAGATGGTTGTGGTGGAGGCGGCGACTTGGCTCGATGTTGTTGCCTCGTCTGCCTGGTGTTCCGTGTGGGCTGTGGCGAGGCGGCCTCACGGGCCCGTTGAAGGCTCTTGAAGTAGGCCTTCTTCTGATGGTAAGTCATTTTTGATGTGTCAAGTCTTGGTGATTGGTCAGCCATTGTGCGCTTGTGCGGTGGACCGTTCACGGCGCGCTGAGGCTGTAGCTTGCTTGTCTTGGCTGGCTGTCGCTTAGTGGGAGAGAGCGGTGGCCATCCTCTCTCCTCGGCTGCTGAGCTGGCTATGCCCCCAAAGCTCTGTGACCGCAGCGTGCCGTTTAAATAGCGGTCCCGAGCATGCTGTCGAAACAACACTCGACTGATCTCCAAACGTATGACATGACGTACAGCGTTTGTGGCGTCCTGTAGTTGCAAAGCTCTCTCTTATGTAAATGGGAATAAACCTACAAACAGTTGTTGTAAATCGTTTACAGCTGCTGTGGCTTAACCCTTTGCGTGTCGGTAGCGGTTTTTAGTCGCGATGATTCCTACAGGAATCGTCGCGACTAAAACCGCAACCGCGGACACGCCAATGGTTACTGAGTACCTTATTTAACTGTATGGTTTCAATTGTGTCCCGACCTTCTCAAGCACGGATTTTTTATTTTTATCTAGGGCACTTTATCCAAGACATGTAGCGCCGGGCAACTTTCCAGACAAAAATCAAACGACGTATTCATTTGTTGACGTGAAATGCTGCCCACGGTAAGAGCATGAAGGAAGTAAGCGGGAAATGTTACAAAACTGACGCTGAACTTGATGAGGGAGAAAAGTCCTGGCCTTAAAAAGTATTACTATGGGACCAAAGACAATCTGGTCATTTCGCATCAGTGTTAAAAATAAACCCAGACCAAACAAGGTAACAGCCAAGCGTGTTTACTATTGCAAAGGAATCCTATTGAAGAAAGAAACGGCTTAGAAAATGTATGATTCTGTTCAAAATAGGCATATAAACAAGTAAATAATGCGCTTGTTACGTTTGTGGTTGTGTTCTTCTTTTGAGAGCACTATTTGTGTGTGTGTGTGTGTGTGTGTGTGTGTGTGTGTGTGTGTGTGTGTGTGTGTGTGTGTGTGTGTGTGTGTGCGTGTGTGTCAGTGTGTGTGTGTGTGTGTGTGTGTGTGTGTGTTGTGCGGAGATTGCGTCGTGAGAATAAAGTACAGTTGGAACTGTTATTCCAGTGTGGTCTACAACCTTGTGCCATGTGTGACGAGTTGCAGATGAGTGAAGTTTCTTAGTTACTAACAAGAACCCTCACGTGCGTGTGATTGTGTCATACTACGACTACGACTACCACGTAACAGCGCTACTTATCACTTTCTATCACTAAACTAGAAATAGTAATCACTTGTGTTGTAGTTTCTTTCAGTAAGCACGCATTCCTTATCGTGGGAATTTCAAGTTCTATTTAAAAATGGAGGCCTTCCGGCAAGGCCGTCGGGATCACAAGTGGAAATCGAAGAATAAGGTGCACCATCACCCCCCCCCCCCCTCCCATTTCCTTCTTGCCGCCTCCCTCCCTCCGCCCGTCACACACACAACACACACACACACACACACACACACACACACACACACACACACACACACACACACACACACACACACACACACACACACACACACACACACACACACACACACATGTTCTCTGACTGGCTGTCTCGAGTCGTTGCGCTGATCAGCACAGCAAACTGAGACAGCCAGTGTGCCTTCCCCCTCCCCCCCCACACACACACCCCTCCCCCCCCACACACACACCCTCCACCCCCATTCCCCCCAACCCCCACCCCATCACACACTGCCCTTTCAAAATGAATCGTGACCCGAGCTGTCCAGAATGGATGCGTCGCAGCGGACGTGAGTGCAGTAAACTCAGTATACTGACGAGCAAAGGAAATGCGACATTTTGGGAATCATCGGAAATTTAGTGTTTCCGATGATTCCAAAAATGTCGCATTTCTTTTGCTCGTCAGTATATTATTCACTGTAAAAGTAACGACCTGCTAGAACTGATTATCTGTGTGTCACAAGTTACGCAACAGCCTGACTCTGTAAAGCTGTTGTTACCAGTGCGTCAGAGGAACCGTGTCCCGGCGTACGTATCCGGGATTAAGATTATATAGCCCAAAAACTTCATCTGCATGTAGGCCTAAGCTAAATTAAGTGTCCCGGACATTTGCAGGCTACAGGTGAAATGGATCCAAATGCAAATGTGCCAAATTGTTTACGTATAAAATAAAATCAAAAGTGAGATATGGTACCAGTGACGCGATTCACCAATGCGACTCAAAAAATAAAAAAAAAATAAAAAAAGTGTCTGTAGCCCTTTCCATCCTGATACACTTAGTCTTGTCTGAAATAAATTTTACCATCACAGTTCAAGGGTAGCGCAAGAATAGCTTGGCGCCTGAGGCGCCAAGCTATTCTGGCACCACCCTTGAACTACAATAATTGACCGGCCTGTCTGTAATATAGCGGCCTTCTTAGGACAATACGCAAATCTGAAAATATCAGCCTCAGTATGTAATGGGTTAGAACAATAGAAGACATTCTAAAATTCAACGGGCAAAATTACCCATCCAGTTTCCCTCGGCAGTACTGCTGGTTGACGACTGCCTCCTCCTCCGCTCACTATGATCTCTATAGAGTATTTTGGGCCAGTCTGGTTGAAAAGGTTAAAAAACAAAACCCCTTCGCTGCCAGTTGACGCAGATTGTGTTTAGTATAGTCTTCGTTAATTCAACAACGCCAAGGGTCCCAACCGTCCCCGGAACACGGCTTCAGAGTGGTGTCAGCAAGAGACATACTCTGAGTTCAGTCCTAACGAGCCCCCGCAGTTGAGAAGGTTCTTCAGGACCTATGTCTCTTGCAGTTTGATCGTGTTCACTTTTCTCGGCAGTCAAGGGTTTAAAGTTATTGCTTCGCAATATAGGTTTATCCTTCACTAATAATGTCCTTGGTGTGTCTTTGAGTAATTTTGGACTGAAGGACTAACTGCTTTCGTTTAACCCATTACATTCCGAGGTTGATTTTGCTAACTGAAAAAGATTTGCTTATTGTCATATGAAGGCTACAATACAGATTATGAGATAGATTGTTCAAGGGTCGTGCCAGAATAGCTTGGCGCCTAAGTCATTCTGGCGCTACTCTTGAACTATCGTCAAATTTATTTAAAGCAATAGTGTATCAGGATGAAAAGGGTTAATCATGAAATTTAAATGTGGTAAAATGATCATTCAAAAGTTTCTTCTCTTCTCCTTTGCTACGCTTGGTTAATGCGACACAGTATTGACTACACGTTTATTTGGTGACTTTAGCACTCAAAGCCCGCCCTGTTGATCAGTGGTAGCCTTTACAGAATAATCATTCGTAGAGAGTGGATCAAAAAGGTGACGGCAACAAGCATGTAAAGAGCAACTTCTCAGACTTACACACTTAGAAAGGATACGTAATGTACAGTTTACTGTGATGTAATTTAACTTCTAATCGTGTTTCTTCCTATGCTGTGTATATTTTATTCTTTCATACCGTTATTATTGCGACAACTTGTGACATGGTCACACTGCCTCGACATCTATATATATATATATATATATATATATATATATATATATATATATATATATATATAATATATATATATATATATATATATATATATATATATATATAATATATATATATATATATATATATATATATATATATATATATATATATATATATATATATATATATATATATATATATATATATATATATGAGTTTAAACTGGATCCGAAACTTGCAAAAATGAATTAATTATTATTTTTTCAAAAAGTTGAAGAGGTACAACGCTGGATTACGAACTCATCCAATGTCTATTTCAAAGCTGGCTATCCAAAATTCCAAGTGAACAGAACGAAAATTACGGACTCAAATGTGAGTCAACCGACTTTCTATAAGCGGTCTTCCTAAAGCGAACTGTCAGAGAGAGCTTTGTGTCAATTCATGTATAACAATGACGTTGCTTTGCGTTAGTTCAGCAACAATGTATAACAGCATCAACAATGTATAATGTTTCAAGCGAGTTTACGTCACCGTCAATGTCTTGAGAATTCTTCGTATGGACACTGATTTTTGATCCAAAGCTGGTTAACGAACTCATCCAATATATATCTTTCTCGAAGCTCTAGTAGCTGTATTCAAAATTTCAAATTAGTATAACACAAATTACGGACTCAAATGCGGGTAAACCGACTTTCTATAAACGGCAATTTTTCTTTTTAAAGAGTAATCCAATTTAAAAATGCTGACCTAAAAGTACTCCGAGGAGATACACTCTTGAAGGAAGCCTGCATTTCCTAAAGTTTCAGATCTGTACAAACACAGGAGAAACTCGTGTCTATAAACACACACACACACACACACACACACCACACACACACACACACACACACACACACACACGGCGTTTCCCGCCAAACTATGTACGTTCATCAGCGCGGTTAGCGTAGCTAGGCAGAACGTAATTTTTATCGTGTTACTCACTGTCAGAGGCTGATGTGTGCCCGCCTATGTTCGTCATTTGCATGCTTCGGAACGTGCTCCGACCAGCCCCATCTCAATGTCTACCGTATTTTCAATACGGTAGACAAAAAGAGGAGTAAATAATACGTGCACTGTAATCATACGAAAACGTGCAGCTGTAGTGGGGGAAATTTTAAATGACCAGTTTTGCTTTTTTATTTATTTTTTTAAAGTTGCAGTCTGTACGTGTCACGTATGGATTACATTTTTCCCAATCTGTCTGGTATCCCTTTAAAGAACTCCAGAGAGAGCCGTATACCTGTGACTCACATTTTGTAATCCTCTGGATTACTATACTCGAAAAGAACTACTTCTACTTTTGGGAGATGGGTCAGCTGTGATCGTTCAAGGGTAGTGCCTGATTATCTTGGCGCCTAAAGAGGCGCCAAGCTAATCATACACCACCCTTGAGTTATCAGGGTCGATCCGTACCATTCAGCTGGTTCTGTAAGTTAAAGATCTGTAAACCGCGTGATCCATTCACTGTTTTATTTTGACATTACCACGGAAACTGACATTAAACACCGTTCAAACGCAGTACACATGAAAGGGGCCGATCTGTGCGGTGACAATGCTTGCATTTTTTGTACCGAAAAGAAATCATAGCATTGAATCGTTGAGGGACAACAAAGGTCTGAAGACCGTCGTTGAGCCTCTAGGAAAATTGATCATAGTCTAGAATATCAGAGAATAACAATGTCAAACAACTTAGTCGACATACTTCTTGAATTTCCTTCTTTTTTATTATTTGCTTTACGGCTGACGTTGTGCTGAGGAAGTCGCCAAGACCGAAACAGCTGTCCACAATAGCAAAACCAATCTCGACTCCCAACAAGGGGATCTAGATATTCATTTCCATTCATTCCCCCCTCCCCCATACCCCTCCCTTAGTGGGGTTCTGCAAACAATGTGTCCAGTCACTTACTTATTAACCCTTTGCGTGTCGGTAGCTGTTTTAGTCGCGATTGATTCCTGTAGGAATCATCGCGACGAAACTCTACCGACACACAACGGGTTAAC